>CM034233.1:30696831-31896831 GCA_019916065.1 Vitellaria paradoxa | reverse complement strand
CGGGGTTAGCAAACATTCGTAAATGGGAGGGTACGTAATTACCTTTGGGTTAAAAGTCTCTAAACCTACACAGAGTTTGATTATTGTGCTAGTAGGTTAGTAGCCTACAATACGACACTAATATCGATTTATTGTGACTGTTAGATATTGATCCATAAACGATGACGCTGATTTTGTTTATCATGACCCTTGAGCCCAGAATCATAAACGATGACAACTCGGTTTATCGTTTCCGTTAGGTGTTAGCCCATAAATAATGACCTCAGTTTGGACTAGGGGCGGCAACGTGAGTAGGTTGGGCTACTTAGTGATTAGTTTAAATGAGTTGAAGGTTAAATAGGTGTAACCCAAACTCGCCCATTTAAAAGGCAGGTTGGATACAAGTTAGCACAAACCCATGAACCTGTATCTAACCCATCTACTTATGAACCAACCTACTTTAAAAAAAAAAAATTAAAATTTTATTTCAATTAACGAGTGTGTATATATAAATAGATCATTATTATCCTAATCCATCCGTCCAATGTTAGAGAACCAAAAATTGAAATATATATATAGATTATTATGTATATTGATGATGCTAGAGCAAAAAGTGTTAATGCCAGAGTATATTTAATGCATTTAGATTTTTTATCATTAAATATGCTTTGGCATTAAAACTATTTGTTCTGACATTATTACCACCCATTATTATTATCCCTTTTATTTGATTGGCTTTAAAAAGAGAAAAAAATGAAAAAAATATTTGTCAAAAGAACCACATTTTGATAAGGGACAAGATAGATCATTGATTTATTAATGCAAGCACAACAACATCCTCAACCCTTAAAGAGCAATAAAATAAATTATTACGGAGGTAAAAAAGACTAAGATTAAGAAAAAATAAGATTCAAAGTAACAACAATTTTGTATTTACTATATTAAGAAAAGACATTGTAGTAAAAAATAGGATTTAAAGTAGTAACCGTTTTGTATTTACTATATTAAGAAAAGAAATTGTAATAAACTTGATATGCTATATTAAAAAAAAAAAAAAACAATTTTGGATGCTAAAAATTCTATTTAAAATGAAGAAAAATAATTCTTTTGAAAATGTTTAGCTCATAAACCAGCAAAAGTAATTCACCCAGCTGAACTCAACGCAAACAACTTGACTATTGGAATTAACCTCTCAACTTCAAAATTAAAATAAAATTGATTTTGTATCATGCATAGGTACCGCGGTATCATATAACTGTGTGACCAAAAAAGTTCATTATTGGACAATATTCAATAACAACAATTTAGAATATTAATAAACTAATAAAATTATTATGCACACACATATAAAAGCTGCTCCAAAAATGGTAATCAGGTTAACAGTTCATGCTTAAAAATAATTCTATTGTGGAAATCCAAAGGGTTTTAATTGGAAACCATAAAAAAATTGTAAATCATAGATCACCAGTGATGAGACAACCAAAATTAGAACTTCAAAACCGTTTAAACAAACAAAGAAGCAGAGCATATGAGCATTTGTCTTTAACCAAATAAGCGAAGCATTTATTAATTTATATTCTAAGAGCTCTAACAGTTCTTGTAATACCCTAGACCTTTGTAGTAATGCAAGTAGATGGTTCTAGATGCATTTTGGAAGTTATGATACGTTAATTTAGTGAAATAGATCATTAATGGTACTTTAGAGTTGGGAACTTTGAAAGAGATAAGCCAAATACCTTATAGTTGGCATTTTAGCCAAGTGCGGGGAAAAGGGCACCTTAGGCTCACAAGGCATGGGGCACCCAAGGTCTTAGGCGCCCACCTAAGAAGGCACGAGCACCCAAGGTACAGTAGAATTGGTAGGTATGAGTTGCTCTGCATTTTTCAGCCAACCCCTCTCCCCTATGAACCTATATCTAGCTAAGGGTGATGAGAGGGTCTAAAATTCACTATTTGGGGGATTAAATTATTGTTTTAAATATATATTTTGTTGATATGATGCAAGAGAGAGAGAGAGAGGTATTGCTGGGAGAGGAAGAATCGGGTAGAGAAGCAAAAAAAGAACAAGGGAGAAAATGAAAAGGCAATTAGGTGGAAAATTTAAAGGTAGGTCCTTCTAACCTAAATAAAAATCAAATCCCTCTTGCAAGAGTGTAATTGGACCCTCAAGGAACTCTTCCATGTGATATATTTGTAGTTTGGATCAAGGAGAGAGAGGATTGAGTCCATCAAAGCTTGAGAATTTGGAAGCACAAAACATCTTCTTGTTGATCCATCTTCTTACAACTTGAGATAGGGATTTAATGCCTCATTCTTACATATGTGATGTGTAACAAGGACTAGATTGCTACTAGAGAAACCTTTTTCAAATGTTGGTTACATTTATGGAAGAAAATAGGAGTTACACATATGTATATATATATATGTATAGGTTAAGGGAGTGAAAATGGTGTTTTAATCCATAACTTGACTTTTGGTTGATGAAAACTCAAATTGATAATTTTGTTTGGTGCCTAAGAACCTTGTGTTGATGTTAGAAACATGAAACTTTAGGTATTTTTACTTTAACTTGGTCAATTTGAGGTCCTAAGGGTGAAAAACCATGAAACTAGAAAACAGAGTATGAGACCTGTAACTTGGACCAAGCTGTGGGCGCATAAGGGAGACACAGTCGGGCACCCAAGCCCCTTGGGCGCACGGCTGAGTGTCAGCTTGGGTGCCCACTGAGCCTAGGTCACTTTCCTGACTTTGCTTAGTTTGACCTCCTACCTTGGGCTTATGAAAGAGTTGGTAACATGTTTTTACATGAAACTTTTATCTGATTAATTGCATGGATTTAAAAAAGGAAATGTGCTTTAAAAAATGATTAAAGGTTAGTTATCTTAAGCTAATGAGATTTAACTTGTATGGGTAAATGAGCATCACCTTGAATAAAATGAATTGGAAGATTACTTTGAGATAAGTATCTTAATCAAGTAGAATTCTGAATATGTCTTGATGTAAACTAAATGTTGACATATATGATCTTGTGATTGATTAAGTAAGATGTGACTTGACAAAAGAACTCATGTTCATAATGTTGGTAAACGTAGAATGTTTAATAAGGTTTGATCAATGTGATATGTAATGAGCCATGGGATGAACCATAATATTGACATGTTTGTTGGATAGTGTATGATGATGAATGTGAACCTATGAAAAATGAGATGGTATATGATGAATGATTGTTTGTGTGCTAGGGTCCGTGGTGAGGTGCAGAAATAGGAAGGATTAAGAGATTACCCTTAGGTTGAGAGACCCGCAACCTGCGCAGGGTTTGGTGTCAATGCTAGTCAGTTAGTAGCCCACAACATTGTGTGTGTTTTGGCTCCTCATGGCCCTAGACGGCGATCCTAAATGACGACATCGGTTTATCATTTCCGTTGGGTATTGGCCTATAAACGACAATAACGTGTATGCACCCATCCCCGATGACTTGTGTGGTTATGGTTATGTAATGTGATGATGAATAGATGATAATGTGAATATGGCTAATTGTTTGAATGATGGTTAGATGATAAAGTGATGATGAAATGTGAGTTGAATTGAGGATTTAATTGCAAAATATAACATTAACTAAAATTGAATCTTAAAGTAGGACATGATTGAATGAATACATGTTTTTACTTCCTTGGCCACTGGTTGTGTAAATGAAATGTTATGACTTTAGAAATTGTTGTAGTGGCTAACTTTACCTAAATAGTATTGCATGAACAGATTGCATATCATATATGTTTGTTTGAGACATCGTGGGCATAAGTGGACCCGTGCTTACGTCCTTACAGATTTCGATGCAGGAATAGGCCATAACAATCAGGTGGGCTAATGGGGTTAGATTGAAAGTGTGTGCATGAGCCCTACTAAGCTTAGCGAAGCTTTTGGTCATTTAGTATGAATTTCATTTGGGATTGTAATACCGTACATGGCTAGACTTATTCGATTTGGTTGTAAAGACCTTAAGGCCTAGGTTATGTATTAATAGGAATAGAGTGTGGAGTATATGACCTGGCAAGAGTCAAGGTTTTACTTATGTTATCTTATCTTATGTCTTGGGCTCATTAGTTGATGTTGCGTTGCTCTAATCATGGGTGGTTATGTTAGTGTATGATAAGCGTGTTTATCACTCACCCCGAGATTCAGGGCGTGACAGTTCTAAGTGGCAATCAAAAGGGCTGTAGTAACGAACTGAAGAGGGATTCATCTGCTAATCATCGATGGTTGGTGGAATCATTGATTGAAGGATCCTTGATTGGAAGAAGGTTTGGCCAATTACTAGAAAAGAAAAGGACTAGAAGGTATGTTTGGCGACTTGAAGGAGTGGCTGGTGGTGTAAGGGGTGACCGACGAAGGGAATAAATGAAGGCATCAACAATATACTATATAAATTATTTTTTCTTTAATTTAATAGGTTTTTAATGGGTCCGGTTTAACAATCCAATTGTACTAGTTTATAAATGGATGTTTTATAAATTACCCAATAGCAACCCAATTAGTAAAATAATAAGGCCCAAACTTATTTATTATGGGCTTAATTAGCAAATTGATGGGTATGGGTTGACTTTGTCACCCCTAGTTTGGACTATACTTGCTGTTCACGTCTTAGTCTTGTAGATTATCCACCCCATTTGTGTTGTGTTGAAATGGTAAGTAGAGAATTAAAAGATAATAAAAGGATAATTATAAATTTGATTTTAATATATAATTGTAATATGTAGATTATCAGATGTTGATGATATGACATGATAGTTACTAATTACTATTATTATTGCTGCATGATAATATCATGTTAGGAGATGTGTTTCATATTATATATGTTTATACATGCATCATGTGCACACATGAATTAGTGTTCACGTCCCTTCAAACTATATTACAGGTGCAAAGCTTAAGACTTAGGTGGGCCCCATCATGTTTTGACTATTTTTTAAGTTATTATTATTTTATTCCTCTAAGGAGATGGAGCTGATTATTGTAGATTTTGACCTTGGAGATGTATTATTTTGTACTTAGTATTTATTTTCAATCGTTCAATATCGTTATAGACGCTGGTATGTCTAAATATTATATTGGTTTTTATATTGTTGCACTATTGCTCGGTTATAACTGAGATTTTGTTATTATTATTTTACTATTATTTATTGTAAATGTCTACTCTGGGATGATTGTATGGCTTTGATCAGGGTTTGAGATTGATTATGTTGATTGCATGTGATTATTTAGTTCATTTCTCAGGTTACAAAATTGAAGATGTCATAAGTCAGACATCTATTATACTTCAACAGGGTAATTAATATAAATAACTATTGGAGAACCGTGTTATGCATCCAAATAAGGTTAAACTCAAGGAACCATATAACACCCTCTAGTCCTTCCACTGAAGAATTGTGTTGCACCTCTAGTTTGGCATCTACTAATCTCTAGCCGAATAATTATATCTTAACATAATTAAATATAACATTCCAACACTATTAACTACTCTCTAATTATATATATCGACTAGGGATTATTTGATATTTTAGAAAATCTCTTTTATTCTTTTTTCTTTCAAAAAACAATGGATGCAATACATATATATGACCATACCATAGCACGTTGACATAACCCACTGGTACTCTCAACCAAACCAATGTCATAACATAATTTGGATGATACTACCTCAGTCCCATAACATGTATGCTCAATCACTTAAAATCATCAATAAACAATAACATATAAAAAAAAGACTTGTTATATTCAAGCATCCATAATACATGTATATAATCTAAACAATTTCATAGAATAGGGTGATTTGGTGTAAAGCTTATGCCAAAATCATCAACCGTAGCAAGGTCTTGGTAAAAGAGTTAAATCAATGTTTTAAAACTAAGTTTCAGTAGTTGCCCCACCCTAGTGTCTGGACCCCTCCAGACGAGATCAAGCATCCAGACGTCATCCAAATGCTATTAATCGTTTGAACACCGTCCAAACAAAAACTAACCAGTACCAATAAGTTCACCACTTACCTCAAATCCGAAGAAAATAGAAGAAATTGAGAAAATTCCCAAAGCCTCCAAACTTCAATGGCTTAAAACTCTCACCTTAAGCAAAACTAACGCAAACGAGTACCTCCACGACGATCACCGCATTGAATAGTCCCAGATTCACCCAATCTCACTCTTCAATCTTCATTTTGTTTCTCTACTCACTCTTCTCTCTCTCCATTATCTGTAACCAGAAGAAGGAAAGAAAAAGAAATTAAGAAAAAAAAAAGAATAAATGAAGGTACAGAAAGAAGGTTAGGCCTTTGGCCCAGTTTTCTAGCCTAAACATAACTTTAGCCCAAACTTGGCTTAGGAAAATAAAATAAATCTCAATAACCCAAACCAAGTCTCAAGTCCAAATATTTAAATGATCTAAAAATCTTTAAAATTAGCCAAAAATAAATATCAAGTGTTATACAAGTGCCCAAGAGCCAACCTCCCAAAAACACTAGAGACCCATTCCATACACCTCAAGATGACATAAGGGCCTAATGTCCAATCTTCAGCCTTTCACTAAGTGACATAAGTGCCTAAGTGTCATCCCCTAGTCTAAGACGAAGTAAGAGTGCCCAAGTGCCAATTAGTCTATCCAAGCCTAAGCTACACAGACATAAGAGTCTAATGGCCAGTCTCCATATCTTAGGAGTTTTAAGCGCCTAATGGCTAACCTCTAGTTTCCCCAATAGTGTAAGTGCCTAAGTGCCAACCCAAATCCCCAGATTATATAAGTGCCCAAGTGCAAGTTAGTCTTCTCATGCCATAAACAAACTCCTCACAGACTTAAGAGTCTCATGGTTAATCAACATATTTCAAGAGATATAGGTGCCTAATGGCTACTTTTTAACTTCTCCAATGACGCAAGTGCCTAAGTGCCGACCATATAGTTTATATCTAAATGACCTTAAGTGCCTAAGTGTCGGTCCGTCTATCAGATACACTTGACTCAGATAAAGCATATGGCATTCAATTTATCCTCAGAATGTTGTTACCACTACTCATACTTTCACTCACATTTCTATACAACCCATTAGGGCTGATGATGATAACTAATGCCATAAGGGTGCCATCCACGACATTCTGATAATCCCCTACTTATGCATCACCTTAGGCTAATGATGATTACAAAGGCCACCAGTTTTCCATTTACGGTATCCTGTTATTATATATACATACCTAGTATTGCATACTCACACACACGATTCGAACTACCTTAGATATGAACTGCGTCAATCTGATCCCTCTCAAGAGTATGTAAGTGCTTGAGTTATACCTAAGTCTAGTCACCACGGTCCTTTTGACCACTTTTCTCTAGTGGAGCTTCCACAATACAAATTAAGCACTCCCTATTGCACTATCATTTGCATGCATAAAGATTATATAGATCCAATTCACTTATTCAGCTAAGCAAGCTCTTTAGAATAATACAACATCATCCCTATTGAAACACACATTTTAAAGAGCATCCTAGTGGAATACTTCAAGATTAGCCTTTAGAATTTCATATGGTTAGGCCTGCCAATGGGTCGAATTTGGTTTAGATCTGATCCAAACCAAATCTAATAATATTATTCCAGATCCAACCGATTCAATCCCTAACCCAACTGATCTAGATCTCAATCTTGATTAATCTACCAGATCCATTCTTTTTATAAATAAAATATTTAAAAATAAAAGTAAAAATTTAAAAAATTTTGGACCTTTGGTCCAAAAATTATGGAACTCAATCATCAGAGACACAGAGAGAGAAAAGATTCTAGATACAACTTTACACACATGCAAACACACATAGAGAAAGAGAAGAAAGAAAGAGGATGAATGAAACGAGTGTGTTTGAGAACAAGATTTCTTTGTGTTCTATAGGAGCATGCACTTGATTTGTAAAGGACCATTGGTGGATGGTCCATGTCACGCCCCAAATTTTCATAACCCGAATACCCGAGGGTGACTTGGGATTATTTATTTGGGTACAAAAATAAGATGATAACAACACGCCGTCACACCCCAAATTTTCTTTCAAACTGGGGTTGACTTGCAATAAAAAAATTTAAGGCATTCAAAATCTCTAGTTTATCCCAACCAATATTTATAAGTCATTAGACTAAATCATTTGATGGGATTCAACTACAAGGCACAAAATAAAGATAGAGAATAGTATTACAGAGCCATCTAAGCGTCCCAACCATGCGATTAACATTACATATAAAATAAAAGTAACTAGGTCTAAACTTAATGATTACAATCATCCAACGATTATTATTACAGACCACAATAATAAATAAAGTCTTCCAGTACTGCGCAAGAAAAAAAATAGATAACTCTTCTGATCTAATGGAATATTTAGGAGAAATTAATCTTTTTCCAGCTCATCTTTAGTATCCTGTGCTTAATATCCTAAAAAAATATTCCCACAAAAGGGTGAGCTACTAAAGTCCAGTAATCAGAATCTCCTAGGTGCCGATATGCAGTGGTCGTAATACTACACTGTATTAGATGACCCAATACAGTGAATGTGATTAGGTGGCATACTGTTCATGCAACATTTAATTCAATAGATCCCAACTGAATAATGTAAATTATACTTACTACGGTTCGATGAGACCGTCACTGTAACTAGTATTTTACTTATGCGTCAAATAGTTTAATATTATTATTTGGACCAAAAATGAGATCGATGTCACACTAGTGGGGATCTCAGATTCAGATCTTCAAGGTCTCGAGGTCAAACTCCATAGCGATACAAGTTTCATATATATATATATATTTTTTGCTACATCTTTTTATAAAATATTCATCTAAAGGAATTAAATATAATTAAATAATTCCAACACATCATTCATACATAAGCAAAAAAGGTTGCCAGTCATAGCAAAATTTGATAAAGGGGTTTAATCTGAATCCTTCTAAGGTAATCATACTTCTATCCTCCTCTACCCCCAGCCTTGGGAACCAGTGACTTTACGGGCTTAGCATCCAATGCATTCCAACAGTGTCACCCACCAAAAACCTAGCTGTTGCGACCGGCTACCTGACTGGCCAGGTCAGAATGGAGCATCTCCAAAATAAAATGCATATGTTCCCATCTCCATCTAAAAGGCCATTTCTACCCACCCAACCATCACCCCATTGCCAAAAATAACTTTAGCACCGAATGCCTTAATTTTTTCTCACCCTTTTTACATTCCCAAGGATACCTTGTATGGAAATAAGATATTTTTAATAACAACCGGCAATATTCTCGGGTGATGAATCAAAAGTGGGATTATTCATTCACATGCAGTATATTTTTAAGTAATTCTCAATAAATCAAAGATTTAACATAGTTACCAATATTATTATCACAAAGGTAGGTACTACATGTAAATTAACAAGTAGCAAGTAGCTAAAAATAATTTAGAATTTGAATTTGTATTTTAGTTAATTGTTTTCACAAGTTTGCCATACTACCTTTGATAAGAATAAAATTATTTCTAATGGTATATTAATTAAGCCGAGATTGGCAGCTTAGTGGGCGGGCGACCCTAATTGTGATTTAAAGTCAGGAGTTTGAACCTCATTGGCTGTGATCTCAGTTTTTGCCTCTTTTACCTTTTTATTTTATTATTTTATGGAATATAAAGATAATAAATAGCTCTTTGGACTAATATTTAATTTAAAAAAAAATTATAAGTTTTATTTTATTCTAACTGGATAGTATAGTACATCACCTTAACAATTAAGCCAATGTGAGATTACAAAGCTAATTCATTCTAATCCTTTTATTTGGTAAAAGAATAATATTATTTAAAAATAATTTGAATAAATTTCCGATCATCATCTTATTTATAACCAAACCTTATCATAGGTTTTCGGCTTCAAGATATCCACAAATGTCCATAGAATTATTCCAATGTTTAGGAAGGTATTAAATATGTTTCATTAAATTCATCAAATCATAAAAATATAGTTATATAACTTGCTAGCTTGACAAAACAATACCCAAAAAAATCAATTAAAATGGATCAAATTCATTTAAGGAAGACCAAATGAGGAAAGAATAAGTCAATTGTTTCATTTGGGCATTTTATCAACTAATTGGTTTAACATAGCTATTTTAGTTTGAATAAGTCATCCAACTATCCATGATGAAACTGATTGTCTAAGTCAGTTATCATAAATATTAGAGTGTCAAATAATACATAATATCCAATTTAAAATAATTTCATATCAATTGGAAAATAACTAAGTAGCATCAACTTAATAGTCCACTTCGGTATTTCATCAAATAGTATAAGTGCTTTACTAGATTAGGCCTTGTGAACAAAATTACTCATAAATAAATTATTAACATAACTATAACTAACAAAGGGTGATTGGGAATTTAAATAAATCTTTAAACATAAAATTCTAAAAAAAATCCAAACAAGCATCAATTAAAGGTTAAGCAAAAGAAAATTCATATAAAATAGAGCAAAACAATATCTATAAACTTTATATCTGTAGAACTAGACTTTAAGACCTACAACTTTCATGTTTTACACTTTTTAAAATTCTAAAGTCTAAAGGTTCAAAAACAGCCTTGAATTTAGTTTGTTCAGAAGATACAGTTTTACACATGTTCAGTATTTTGAGCATAACTTTTGACTTACAACTCGGATTGATGCAAATCGTTTTGGGTTGGAAAAAAAACTTAAAGGGCTACAACTTTTATGTTTTAGCTGAAGCCTAATTCCACCGTTTTAGGGGTCAAAAGTATATTAGAAGTTACAAATAGAAAGCTGTCAGCATGCTGGGCTGTATCAGTCGAAGTTTTTGGCATCCCTACCCCCAATATGTGGTTATTTTTTTTTTCACAATCAAGTTTCATACTTCAAACAAAAATACATTTTAGGAGGTTCGTCATTATACTTCAATGAAGATATTGATGACCAAGTCTGAGAAGGAAAAAGGAGTTGAGCTTTGAACACCACTCAATTGGAAAGTTCCAAGCCTTTCTTCTTCCTCCAAGCCACACCGAATCTCCAACCACACTAAAATGATTTTTTTTTCTCTCTAATTTTTTTTTCTCTTTAAAGGCACACAAATTTATAAGAGAAAGTGCCAGTAGAGAAAGTGTCGGTAGAGAAAAACAACCTTCACTTCCTAAACTTGAAAGTCAATAAAGTAGGATCACATTAGGTAGCATGATCCAAGAATCATGCTTTGCCTTCTTGACTATCTAACCACATCATTTAAGAGAGGTATTGGGGAAGACGTATGAAGGTGGCATGATCTGGGAATCATGCTAATTTTTTGACTAATTAAACAAAATGCTTTAAGTCTTTAAATCATGCTTGCTAAATTATTTAAAAGAATGCTTTAAAGTCATCAATGTAGGGTCTACTTTTTGACTAATAAACTAAATAATTTGAGAGATGTGAGAGATGTATGGAAGAAATGATGGATGGAAAATGAAGTTTGCCGAGAAATGATTTAGAGCTACTATTCATGAGTCAACTCAGTGAGTGATAAAGTGAGTTGAAGTGAGTTGAGGTGAGTCAAAGAAAGGATTGACCCATAGGTTAATGGGCTTGAGTTGAACCAAATAGGTAATTGTGCTAGGAATTGTTTGGATAAAAGTTTAGAAATTCTACATTAAACTCTCACATAGGGTGAAATTAAATCCGAAATCTTTCTAACTAATTTTATCATTCCAAAAATTTTCAAATGCTTAATTTTCTAGATTTTTACTATAATAAATATCACCACCACACTTAAAAAAAAAATCCAGGTTATTACAATCCAAACCTATCAAACGTAAGTGCTATTTACGACACCAGTCCCGTGTCGTCACTGTCACTAACGACACTAATTTGAAATTTCCTCATGTCGTCAGTGCCACTAATGACACCCTGGTAATACACATCGTCGCCCCTAGGCGTTGTTCAGTCTCGGTCGCGCAGCTCTCTCCTCTCCTCTCTCCCATTCTGCTCTCCAACGGTCGAGCTAGGTCTGCAAGGTGTCATTTCAGTGCCAGACTACTCCCAGCTATCAAGCATCTCCAACGATCAAAATGTGAGTTTTGCCAAGCTTCATCTACATATATATATATATATATATATATATATATACATACATGCATTCCTGGTCTTATGAGCATAACATCAAAATTCGTAGTCTGTTGATTTGAGTACAAGTTGAATGTTTTGAGTATTTGATTTCTATTATATGATTTGAACCCAAATGTTTTGAGTATGTGTGTGACTGAGCTATTCTCTGCACAGTGTCTGCTATTGATGAGTTTTTGAACTTGTTTAGTTTTGGTTTATTATTTGTTGAAATGTGTTTACATGTCTATTGAATAAAATTGTGTTGATTGATAGTATCTAAAGATATATTAACATCAAATTACAGAACCTAAAACTAGTGCAGCATTATGTTGAGATTATGTTAAATTTTTTTAGGCTGATTTATGTTAAGAATCAATACAATGTTATTAAATTAGAATTAACAATGTTGACAGTAGGGTGTGTGGAAGGATGAAATTTAAGATAATTTAGGAAAATATTTATTTGTAAACTTAAACACTAGATTTTTTTGTAAGAACTAAATTTTTTAACAACTAAATTTGGAGAAATTTAAGAGTAATATAAAAATATTTTTAACAACTAATTTTTTTTTTGTACTTATATTTTAAGAGTAATATAAAAATAATTCTTATATTTTATTTTGTAATTTAATCAAATAAAAGATATTTACTTTTATTTATTTTGAAATTTAAGATAATTCAGGAAAATACCTATTTGTAAATTGAAACACTAATTTTTTTTTAAGGAGTAAATTTTTTAACAACTAATTTTTTTTGACAACTAAGTTTGGAGAAATTTAAGAGTAATATAAAAATATTTTTAACAACTAATTTTTTTTTTGTACTTATATTTTAAGAGTAATATAAAAATAATTCTTATCTTTTATTTTGTAATTTAATCAAATAAAAGATATTTGCTTTTATTTATTTTGAAATTTAAGATAATTTAAGAAAATATCTATTTGTAAATTCAAACACTAAATCTTTTTTTTTTAGGAAGTAAATTTTTTAACAACTAAATCTTTTCGACAACTAAGTTTAGAGACATTTAAGAGTAATGTAAAAATATTTTTAGCAACAAAATTTTTTTATACTTATATTTTAAGAGTAATATAAAAATAATTTTTATATCTTATTTTATAATTTAATCAAATAAAAATTATTTGCTTTTAGTTATTTTGAAATTTAAGATAATTTAGGAAAATATCTATTTGTAATTTCAAACACTAAATGTTTTTTGACAACTAAGTTTGGAGAAATCTAAGAAGTAAATATTTTTTTTTTTAAGAACTTAGATAAGGTATTGCCCACTTGCTAGTGGGTGATTTCATTTTTGTAAGATAGACCTACAATTTTCTAGGAAAAAAATAATGAAACTAATAACTACAAATAATTACATAATCTTAAAAAAAAATTCTAGACATTACCCGAATGAACCTTAGATAAATTTGATGACACTTATATGCAACATAGTTAAATTAAACTTGACTTAAACTTACATAAACTTATACTTAGATAAAGTAGAATATATTAACTAATATGTTAAGTTAGTTGGATAAAGTTGAAATTGAACTATACTTATAATGGTTAGGTTAAGTTAAGTTAGGGGTGGTTTGAAATAGAGTAATCGAACGAAACTTTCCCTGGTTTAAATCTCTTGTAAAGGGGTACGGTCCCTAATAGTCATGTTGTTCAAGGCCAAAATCCTTTGTTCATTGACTGTTCATGATGTTGCAAGACAAATGCAAACGACGATGCGAGATACGACAGGCCATTCAATCATTGTATCAGGGTTAGCGCTCAGTCTACATATGCAATGTTATTAGTGAAACTATATGAGGCCGTTGGTATGGACTCGGTTGAAATGGAATTACGAGTGGTCTGTAGATATCCAATTGTTGGAAGTGTGGGCTAAATACTTCATAGACTTCTATATTTAGTGGATGATGACACAGTGGAGGCAATGTTTACCATCGTGCAGAATCTGCACCACGATCACTGTGACCTCTTTTTGGAATTTGAGTCTTCTAAACCTGCGACAGTTGGTGGACAAAGCAGCCCCCCAGTTAGATGCTTCGACGGAGAATTCTGTTGCCAATTACAATGAAGCATGCCCCCTCTCCCTACCATAAACAAGCAACTTGCAGGGCCCAGCTTCCGAGCCCAGCTGTGATCCAATCTGTACCTACGTGCAGCAGCAAGATATGTATTGGGATTGTATGGCCGATTAGGCTAAAGATTACAACGCCACTAGAGCTCCTACTACAATAAGGACATTGAACTATAGCAGACAGACATAATGGATGAGGTCGTAACCAGAACTGAGGATCCGACTGTTAATCAACGAGACGAATGTGCCATTCGAAAATTACATCACCCGATGTCAGAAATGTTCAACTCTATTGAGCTGGATGATGGTTCACTTTCTTGGGCCCCCTTGCTCTACCATCAAACATGGAACCCAGATAATGAGGAACCTTGCATTGGACAACTATTCAAGGATAAGGACCACCTAGTCCAATCTATGATATTATATGCTATTAGATCGAACCAACCCTACGTAATTGTATAATCGAACAAGAAATCTTAGGTCGCTCAGTGCTCGAGGCGTAATGACAAGGAGTGCAAGTGGCGGGTGTGAGCAAACAAACTAAGTTCACACTGTTTATTTGAAATTACTAAGTACAAGGGCTCGCACACATGCATATTCACACGACTCAGCGAAGACCACGAACAAATCGACTCAAACTTTATTTACAGTAATATCATTCATTTGGTTAAGTCCATCCCCGCCTGTTACATCATTTGGCTGCAAGCTGAAGTACAGGACCGGTTTAAGTACAATGTATCTTACCAGAAAATATGACTCGCTATGCAGAACGCAGTGGCAAAGATATTTGGAGATTGGAGTGGTCATATTTATTGCTCCCAAAGTTCATGAATGCAGTTCAGATGTACAACCCAAGCACGATCATTCACTATTAGTATCACCCTTATATGGGCAAGGCCCAAAGGGTTCTCCAGTATGTGTTATGGAGTTTCAAGCCTTGTATTGACGGATTCGCTCACTGCATTCTCGTTGTGTCAATCGACGGAACTCATCTATATGGCAAGTACACTGGCAAACTACTCATTGCAACGGCTTAAGATGCAAACCTACAGGTTTTTCCTTTAGCATTTGTATGGGTGGACGATGAGGATTACGATAGCTGGATGTATTTCTTGAGATGCTTCGGAGGCACATGCGTGGAGATCGACAATTGTGCATTATCTCTAACATGCATCATGTCATAAAAGCTACAGTTGCCTCCCCTCATTCTGGACGGGCCACCGCACACTATTTGCTTCTGCTTGAGGCATATTGAGGCTAACTTCATGAAAAAACGGCCTACCAAACAACTGACTGACTTACTGAATCAAGTAGGTAGGGTGACTCAAGTCCGCAAGTTCAAAGAGGCAATGGAGTTGCAAAAGTTCATAAACCTTGAAGCATGAAAGTACCTAGATGAACTCCCAAAAGAGAAGTGGACTTTCTATTATGGTGGGGCTCACAGATACGGCATTATGACAACTAACCTCTCTGAGTGTTTTAACAACGTACTACGTAGCATTAGGAGCCTACCAATTACTACCACTGTTCAACTAACTTTCTACAAACTGGTCTCATATTTCCATCAGCGTCAGCAGATTACTATAAATGTAATAAACAACAGGGCGAGAGTTGGTCCCCAAGTCCAAAAACTTCTGACTAATTTCCAAAGGGATGCACTAGCTCATTAGATATGGAGTTCAATCATGTAACTGAGGAGTGCCAAGTGGTGACTAGTTCCCATCTTAGTAGGGGTAGCAACACACAGGTTGTGCAATTAAAGAACAGGACGTGCAACTGTGGGAAGTGGGAGGTCCTCAAACTACCTTGCTCGTATGTGATAACGATGTGCGATATAATACACATGAATTGGATGCAGTTGGTGTCAAGTATATATTCAATGAAGTCGTACGTGGACACCTACACGCTGGAGTTTCATCCTTTGGAAGATGAAGACTAGTGGCCCAGCATTCAAACCCAAATATTTATCCCTAACCCCAATCTTCTCCGTGGTCAAGGCCATCCTTTGTCGACTAGGTTGAGGAATGAGATGGACAGGTCAAAATGTGGCTTTACCCTACATTACAGCATATGTAAACAACAAGGTCATGACCGGCGCAGGTGTCCCACGCGGGTGTCATCATCATCAGCCACTGGGTTCCTGAACTAGTAGATTTGAACACTACAAATTGTAATTCAAATTAGTGGAGTTGCAAGTTCTATCGATAATGTAATGTTATAAGTCTTAGAGTAGTGTAAGAGTATTATATATCAGTTGTTATATGAAAGAGTATTATATCGAAAAGTAACATTTTCGATTATGGGTGAAATACATTTGTTTTTCCATATTTTAAGTAATATGTTTAATTTATTGTGTAATTTTAAGTTACTAACTAAGTGAAATTACAATCGTATCAGGACTTGTAATTAGTTACTTTGTTTGCTTATACCTATTGAGATAAACTTATTTAATTGTTTAATGATATCATTACAAGTTACTTACGTTGATTTACAAATTGTGAATGTTTCTTTTGATTTTGTACAACAAGATGTCTCGTCGACGCCAGATGTTGGATCCTGGGCCATTAGATGCCCGTGTACTCCACTTCCAGAGTGAGAATTGATCGACTGATATTTAGGAGTCTCCAGTTAGAGTACGTATATAACATTCAATAATTCTAATGTCATTCTTATGCTATCATTTGAAGTATTATTTACTCTGTTACACTTATTATCCTTATATACTGGTGTTGTATGCAGTTTGAGGAGGTCATACGCTGTCGATCAACATAGCATGCCCTTAGGTAGATACTAGATCCACCTCAAGATCCCCATGTCCTACAGTAGTTACACAGAGCTAGATTCTACAGGATATACCACTTAGGAGCTATCCACCTCTATTGGCCGCTGATCACATCATTGGTTGAACGATAGGGGCAGAAAATGCATACCTTTCACCTTTCGGTTGGCGAGGCAGCCATCACATTGCAGGACATAGAGGTCATCTCAGGCCTACGGGTAGACAGAGAGCCCATCATGGAGACAGATCAGTAGTTGGGACTAGAGGGATGCTAGGCACTATGCCAAAAGTTACTAGGTAAGAACCTAGATCACACAGACTTCAGAAGGGGTCGTCTGAGAATTACATGGCTAACGGAGCATTTCCTGGTGTTGCCAGAGGGTGCTACAGCTGAGGATATAGGTTCCATGCTCGAGCACTAATACTTATCATCATTGGTTGTCAGTTACTACTAGATCACTCTGGTAACCTAGTGAAGTTGCATTAATTGTCACTGCTTCACGACTTGGATGCGTACGGTAGACTGGCTTAGGGAGCTGCTGGGCTAGCGTGGTTGTACAAAGAGATATGCTCAGCTACCACCACACGTATGACGTAAATGGCAGGACCGATTACTATATTTCAGGTCCAATATAGACTATCCGTAGATTGTTTGCTCTCATATGTTATTGCATTGATATTATCTCATGATTTTAATGTAATTTATTATCTCTTTTCATAGGTGTGGGCATGGGAGAGACTGGCACAGTTTCAGCCAGTCATTACATGACCACCTCCCCCCTAACCCTACACTAGTTGACTTCAGGCTTCCAGCAAATCCATTGGGATGCAAATAGAAGAGAGAGGTGGCAGTGAGCTATGCGAGGCCACTGAGGGACTGCAGAGACCAGCTGACGCTCACAAGGGGGGACCAAATGACCTAGTGTCCATACCCCTAGTCTTTTCTTGGCACACTTCCTGCATATTGTCGAGCTGGGGAGGTAGTGTGGCACTCAACATGTCCTCTGATATGTTACGAGGTTGTCGAGTACCACCTACCAGGCCGTGTCATGAGGTAGTTTAGCCTCTGGTAGGTGATCCCACCTGAGTTCAACACAGATACCTAGCTTCACAAGCTTACGAGACATGGACGAGGGGAGGTGGACTAGATGGCGTACCCTCAGAGGTACGTGGAAGAGTGGGCTAGACAACACGAGGTGATCATCTAGGGTTGTGCTTGCACCGCACGTCTCCTATACGACGACCCATACATGGATTGGTATCGTCAGATCACTCGGAGTCGGATCGCACCACCCTCACATGTCCCACCTGTTGGATCTCAGCTGGTGGCTGCTGATATGTCGATCCTCGTACGGTGTTTTACGTACGCATATTTCAATATAATATATTTACTTATTTGTTTTGAAATTAACTAAATTACATATTCGTTGTGCAATACAGGTTGACACTATTATGCGTATGCACGGAGTAGCGGTTACAACCGTCAAAGGTGCGGATCAGTCTGGGTATCTACAGGCACTACAGGAGATTATTGCTCAAGTAGCATTGATGATCACAGTGATTGATCATGAGGAGATACTGCGGGCACCCATTCCCACTACACAACAAGGCTCATCATCACCGGCTGGACCATCACGTCACAGTAGACTACAACTTACCAGTAGACGATCACAGCGACATCTTACTATATATGGCCCTGAGCCTTGGGATGATATATCCCCTCCACCTATACCCGAGTCAAAGTTGTCGAGTAGTTCTATAGCCTTAGTAGCTACTTCATCTCGGATGTACAAGACACACGTGCCTTCCTCAGTGCTGAGTGCCGAGTAGCAGAGCAACGAGACACACATACACCCTGCAGATCCGAGTGTCAAGGTCCAGACCCCACCACCGGCTACAGAGGTATGTGCTTTGCTGTCCGCAGATATGAATGCCTTCTGGTCGAGGATTCTGCACATAGAGCCATTATCTACCTCTCCAGCATCTAGATCACCTACTGCTACGTTCGACATAGAGATGTCATTGACCCCCCTCAGGCACCAGTTATGGCTTACACACGCCAACCTAAAGCATAGTAGATAGGCACATCATCATCTACGCATATTCCCATGGTGATGCTTATAGCAGGAGGGGACGAGCCACACATTGATGATGCACCGGTGGGGAAGGCATGTGTTGATAATGCAGTGGCAGAGACACGTGTTGACAATGCACCGACAGGGGAGCCGCATGTGGAGGAGGCACCGATGACTTCAGCGAGCATAGTGAGCCTCAACAGCCAGATCGACCACGCCGTGTACGGAAGAGGCCTCGCTGTGGCACAGAGTGATAAACTACACTTCTTCTTTTTCCTTTATACTCTTATTAGATTTCTCATTTCCAATATGTAAATAAAAACATATTTCCTATGGTTTACATTTTGTTTTGATTGAGAATAGATTTAGTTTAATGATTTTTTACTTTATTCTTTATTTTAGAAGTTAACAAACACTTAACTTATATTTTTCACTTAATAGTTACTTGTTTTTTAATTATTTATACTTAGACTTTTTTTTCATTTGTTTTCGAGTTAGCAGAATAGTTGTATTGTTGTTCTGAGGTTATTGTGTTATTGTTCTCCAAAAGACGGAGAGAGTTAGCTACTTTAGATTTCTAAAGAGGAAGGGAAAAATTCAAGTACGTATTTCCATGGATGAGCAAGGCCTTCGATTCTTGAATTTCTAGTTCTTGGACTATCTGATGTGTTTTACTTGTTTCGTTTTGTGTTTTTAATTCAATTGTGGAACAGGTACTTCATAGTAACTGTCATTGTAATTACTATTTTCCATTTTGCCGCTCAATCCCAACGATAAAGCAAACCCTACCCTTGCTTTGTTCTCAATCTCAATAATGTTGAAGAGCTTATCTCATTTGTCCTGACTTCGAAGTTCTTGCAGTCCGTGTTAATTCTCCATGTGGTGTTGGTGGAACTTATGTCGATCTGGGCACATTTCTGTGCGAGGACATCTCTGGCAAAGGCTTGAAATCTAGACTCATGGAGACGGCAGCCTCACCCATATTTCTTTTGGACATATTTTGTGTAAGTATATATATTTATACATATCTGGTTACTTTTCACCTTAGTTCTTCTTTTGATATGTTAAATTATGTATCTTGCAAAAACATCCTTAATCTAAAATACTGAAAAATAAAATGCATAATCTAACATTATAAACGAGCACCATCCCCTTATAACTTCATTTTTTAGTCAATATAAGCCTGACTAATTTCCTTGTTTAAACTTAGGAATTTCAAGTATTGATACTTGCCTATTAAATGGATTCAGTTGCTTGGCCTTTTTTTTTCCCCATAATAAACTAATAATTTTATATTTTGCTGTCCTCTTAGATGTTCTTTGTGAAATAAAAAGACTTATCGGTTGTTTTTTCTTAGATTTTCAAATAGTATTTGTTGTGTGTAAATAATTCCATGTGGTTTCTTACCTTTGTATATTTCTGAAGTGATTTCTAACTATTACTACTAAACATCCATGCAAATATTTCTAGTCACTGTGACGTACATGTTCAGCTTACATATGATGATTGTACTAGACTTGTCAATTTTAAGTTATTTATGCTGAAAGGTTTCGATCCTGGCCAACTTGAGACTAATATTTTCAGTCAATTTGCAATTCCATCACTCCATTCACATATTCAATTTTTACTTAAGTATCATCTTTTGACACTCGATATTATTCTAAAATGACAAACAAGTATTTGTTATGATATTATCTTTGCATTAGGGATGCTCATCCAACTGAAAAGTTGAAGGCTGCTTGTAGGAATATCCTTGCACGATCAAACCAAAATCCACTAATGTATGTATTTTCAATTGCATACGGATCTACTTTTCCTTTGTTAAGTTTGGTGTGATCTCCATCTAACATTTCGTTTCGTCCAATTGTTAGGAGGATTTAGTAGAGAAACATGTTTCTTCCAACTGATTTGGTTCATTTTCTTTCTCTTCAATTTACTCCAATGTTTTTCCCTCTATTTTATGGGTTGTTGCTCTCTTTTTCTTGTCTATTAATTTTGTTTTGATGTTTGGGCCTTTTGTTTTGCTCTTTCTTTCTATATATTTTTGTATTAATAGGGTTTGGGAGATGCTATTTCAAGCCAGCAGCATGGGAGAAAGAATAAAGGGTGTCGTTACTAACACTTACGACATGAGAAAATTTCAAATTAGTGTCATCAGTGGCAATGACGACATGGGCGGTATCGTCAATAGCACTTACAACATGGGAAATTCACTACCCACTGTGTCGTCAGTGCGTCATCAATGGCACTGACAATATCAAGTCTATTTTTTCAAATATTTCTGGCCCAGCCTATTTTCGTATATTGTTAATTTATAATATATATTAATGTAAAAATCCCACTTTTGCAGGTGTATAATTTAATTTATTACTTTCTACATTCATTGCTATTGTATTTTAGATGTTTGATAAATATTAAAATAATTCCCACCTGTCTTTTGGCCAATTGGAATCCTAAGCTGTTGAATGTCCACATTTGGAGAGTCAAGGTGGGGTTGTACTAACAATAATTACCACACCCACTTTGACAGACATTAAAAGTATATAGACCCAATTGACTCGTTCCTCTGAGCAGCCTCCTCAGAGTAATACAACATCATCTCTAACGAAACTCACATATTACAGAGCATCCCAACGGAATAGTTGAAGATTAGCCTTTAGAATTGCATAGTCTTTAAACCAGCAAATAAAATCCCTAAGAAACATCACTGCCATCCAACAGATATCTCATTATACTTGTATACATAAACTACGACCGACTTTCAACAAATATCTCTTTATACTTGTACACATGAATTACCACTGGCCTAATTTTCTATGAGATACATAGACAACCCTGCAAAGCTTAGTAGCTCACACTTCATAACATCATATACATCGTTTACTATTTTGAAGTTGTATTGATCATTGCAAAACAGATATTATCGAGAGACTGAGATTGCCAAGATCAAAAAAAAAAACAATGGATTCCCCAAGTATCCATGGTCAAAAGTACTCGTGCGCAGCAGAACCACCAGACTCATTTTTTCTGATTGCACAGATCAGTAAAAGTTACTAAAAAAGGGTCTATCACATTTTTAAAACATAATCAAAACATTTTTTTTAAATCAAAAAAACTAGAACCCGAGTTTCTCAAAACCTATTTTGGAAGTGTCAGGTGATTGAGTCAAAGTTTCTATATTATGGCCCAAATTCAAAAACAATGAGTAACATTTTTCCACGTATTGGTAAATCACGGACGCCACAGTCGCTATTAGAGGCTACGTGACCACGCCATGCACGGTTCTGATTGCAACACTTACCAAGCAGCAGGCTTAAATGGGAGGCATCAAAGACTTCAAAAATGAATATAACAAACAACATTTAGTTTCAAACCTTGAAGCATAATAAAGCAGATTGTTTCAAAATACTTCTCACTAAAGAGATCATACAAGGAAACATAGCCGGTCTAAGGTCACAAATTTAACAGTCAAAGAAGTCCTGTTGAACATAATATCTTCTGTTAGGCTGGCTCTGAGAAGAACATCTAGCTCCCTAATGTTGAGATTCAATGTCCTTGCGCTCGATCATTTTGACAAAATTTTTGACAATCGTCATGCCTTCAGATGTTATGATGCTTTCTGGATGGAACTGTACACCCTGTATTTCATAGAGTCACAACAAATAAGGTATTTGTGAAGTCAAAGTTAAGGTGGAAGAAAAATGCAAAATCAAAGAAAAAATCAAAAGACAATTGGGAAAGCAGAAGAAGGGCAACTACAATCCCCCGTAGCAAATTTTGCACCTAAAGACATACACATACATGCACCTGCATATCTTACGTTCTTTACAAACTAAGACCATTTTATGGATTAGACTGTTTCCAGGTTTCTGCATCAGGGAATTCTTGTACGTACACCAACAAGATCTAGGCATAACACTGAATTCATTAACCTAAAAAGAACATTTGCAGACTGAAATATGGAGTACGCCTTATTTAACCTTTTTCAGTACCTTTTTTGCATGAGGTAATTACTATTAATAAGCATCTTCTTACCCAACTATCACAATCAAGCACATGTGGAATCTCTGTGAGAAGAAAACTAACGTGAAAATGAAGGTATTCAGCAAGAACCCAGAGATGCAAGATCTTAAGTCTGTTTGGATCAAAGAGTTAGCCAAACCACTTGCTGAAATTGACCTACGCAAGAGGTGATAACGTAAATAACCTAAACTCCAACACACTATATTTCAACCCTCATTTGTTTTCAAATTGAAGCTGAGGTTAGTCCTGTGAATTAACATCAACTAGACACTTGATTTCAGTCATTACCGATCACTACCTAAACAAGATGAAGTCATGTCCAATGATATTCAACCACTAGAACTAAGCAAACTGGAAATTATTTAAGAAGTATACGAGAGCAAAAGGGGAAGAACAATATAATGTACATCCTATTATTTGCACCAATACATTTTCATTTTATACCTGCTGTCTAGTATAATGTAATTATAAAACTTTATTTTGGTAAGTAACTATAAAGAATAACTTTGACAATGGATTAGAGAAAATATGCTCATTCATAAAGGATATAAAACAAGACACTTCTGCTTTATTATTCTCTCTATAAGAAGCATTCAATTCAAATGAAAATGGAGTCAAACTGGGCTACAGTTTGCCAATCATCGATTGCCTTCCAAAGTGCAATACATACCGCATGTGTAAAAAAGAATATAGTGCTCGTTTATAGTCCACTATCATTTGCTCTTTTCTTTCTTTTTAACTTCTATACAAGGGTAGCATTCCCAACAACCCTCCCTTAAGCGACCCATCTTTAAGCAAACCACTACCTAAAACAGTGCTCCAACTAAGCCCACCCACTCTATAATACATACCAAGAAAAATACCAAATTGCGTACCATAACAAACCACGTCCCAAATAACTTCCTTTAGAATATACACATCCTATATATATTATACAAGACTCTAAAGTCACTTCCTTCAAAATATTTCATGATAAAGTGAAGCAAAAGCGGATAAATTCCCACAAACTTCCCACACTAATCACACAATTAGTTTTAGTTTGAACCTTTCTCTCACAATAAGATGTATACATTCCCTAGTTTCCACACATTGGTTGTGCATTAGATAACTTTAATTTCACATTACTAGAGTGTTTTGACCACACTGACTAGAAAACATAGATGGGAATTCCATTTTAATAAATGGTATAAATTCCTTGTTAGCAGTTCATAATTCATATCAAGAAAGTTCTTTGATGTTGTTCACCATTAAAACCTTTTTGCTTGCTACAGACTATTGCAAACAAATTTGCAATTTTCTTCTAGACACTCACTCACCTAAGCAGAATGGATACTGACAGGTATTATGGATACAACACGACACAAGCCAGTACATGAATTTTAAAGAGAGTAATGCTACACATAAAGAAACAACATGTTCAATCTTTCTTTACAAACTAACGTGTCAGTTCACTAATTGGGTAAAAGTTTCAACAAATATCACTGCAAATTGTTGTGGCCACAATCACAAGACTGACAATCAATTTGTTATATTTTTCGTAAACTTTGTACACCTAGCATTTTCCTTTTAAAACTTATGAGAACATAACACAAGAGGGACACATTAATGAATATATATATGCACAGAGACAATCTTTGCAATTATTATGGGTAAGACTGCATACATTGCGTGTCTCTAGACCCCCCATAGATGAGATACTCGGGCATTAAGCCTCCCATATACCCCCAAAAATAATAATAATAATAATAATAAAACAAAACAAAATAAAATAAATCACTTTTTATTAAAAAAAACATTTATCTTTTATTTATATCTAATTAGAAATTTTATTTACAAATAAATTATTAGTTTTCCATCTAAAAATTCCAAAAAACAAAAATAACAAATTTAAGGGACAAGGAGTCAGTTAAATTATTAGTTCATATTGTTTTATCTTATTATTCAATTCCATTTTTTTTTAAATTAAATGTGTTTCACGTGCATCTCAATGATGGACACACGTGTCTCTCAAGTGTCGAAAGAGTGTTTAGTTCTATAAAATTTTAAAAATAATAGTATGCGTTTAGACAACTATTTGACAAGTGCTGAGGAAGCATCCAATGACTGTTGGTGTCTGACATGGACACATGATGCAGGTATGTCATCTTTCTAGAAGTGTCTGTACTTTTTAGTTCATCAAGCCAATAAGGACAGCAATATTCTGTTGCATTATAGCAGGAGGGGAAAAAAAAGGTAAAACAAATCTTACCACTAAGTGCCTGAATAATTTGTGGCGAGCAGCCATGACCAGTCCATCCTCTGTCCATGCAGTTATCTCAAGTGCTTGATGGGGAAAACTCTCCTTTTCAATCACAAGACTATGATATCTACCCGCAGTGAAAGGGCTGAAAGCAAATAAGCACATTAATATGCAAACAGTTAAGATTCATGGAAAGATTAAACTCAATTTTCCCCACTATTAAGTATTTAGGTGATATCAAGGGAATCTATGGCAAGTTAGATGAAAATGAATAACTAAACTAATTTATTATTTAATTTTCCACATAGTTGCCTAAGAACACAACTTTCAAAATTAATGGAAATATTTTTATATAACCACAATATACCATTTAGGGAGATGACATGCTCCAAATCCAACTATGGTCCAGACAAATGAGATACGACAAACCATGATGCAAAACTTTTATTACGTTAAAAATAATGAGAAATTAAATAAAAGAACAAAAGCCCTTAACAACGAAAGGTGGGTGGGATTGGAGCCACCTTCCCTTACCAGACCAACAAACTTTAAATTCCACCATTCAACTCTACCACCCACAGCTTTTTTGAGGTAAGGATAGATGATAATTATTATTTTTGTAATTTATAAACAGAGGTGAATGGCCGAGAAGACAGTGAGGAGACTAGCCTTAAACATCGGATGATTGAAAAAAAAATAAAAATAAAAGACATACAAGTCCACTAACTGTTTAAGATGGGGAAAGACTACAAAGTAATGAAACATGTTAACTACTTTAAGAATTAAGACCAAATATTTTTGCAAAGAAAAGTGAGATCAACAAAAACTAGAGGAGCCAGTTTAACATATGATCCATGGGCAATAATTTGGAGAACTTCCTAGTTCTATGGCAATAGATATTGTATGTTTTTAAAGAGTATATAGAACAACAGTGGATAGAAGCAACTGAATAAATGAAAAATTAAGTTTTTGTAGCATGAAGCAATGTCAATCAATTTGCCTTATCTATACTATTTGTTAGGTTTATTTTTGTAGTTGGCAAATTAGTGAAGAAAACAATGATTTTAAACTTGTACTTTTAGGCATTTGGTTAAGGTGTCAAAGGAATAATTTCAAAGATTTTTTGGAAAGTTTCCCAATTCTTAAAGAGAGAGAATTTTAAGGAAGATTTCCTAATGTTCAAGAGGTTGGAAAGTTTCATAAAAAATTTTGAAAAGTCTCCTAAAAGATTTTGGAAATAGGAAACTACACAATCCTATGTAGGATTGAATGGCTAAAGTACTCTATAAATAAAGACCTTCTCCTCGGGTTTCTATGGACAATGAATGAAAATACAAGTTGCCTACACTACTCACGAAGTTCTCTCTTTTACAATTAGCAAAAACTTCACACATCTTTATTCATGATCTTCACAGGTTGAAGATTGGTCTTTCGCTAGTAAGGGTTCATTGTTTGGATATGAGCAAAACTTCAACACAAGGGATCAAGGGGTACTGATTGTATAACTTTGTGGTTGTAATTGTGTAACTCGACTTATATAGTGAAAAAATTTGTAGTTTTTTTTTTTTTTTTCCGGTTTTGGTTTTCCATGTTAAATCCCTGTGTTCATTTATTTTTTCGCACTTATTTGTTTGGCTGATTGTTTGATACTATGCTTTACGAAATGTTTCACTATTATAAAGGAAACACTTGGGACATTGGTGAAGACAAAAATTTAATGAAGCTTCAATTTTAGTAAAGCTCTTACATTTCTAAACTATCCTTTTAACTTTATATCAAATTCAAACGTTAAATCAAACTTCTTCTAAAAATTACCCCTAATTAAGTCATTTTACAAATTTTAAATTTTTAACTACTACATTATTTTAGTTTTATACCCCTAATTAAATTATACAAATGAATATTTTTTTTATAATTTTTATTTTATTAAAAAATTAAACAAAAATCGTACAGATTGTGTGTACACAATTCTAGTGTTCCACTAAGTAAACCAATTTGCTAATATATTTGAAATAACAAGTTGGCTTACCTCCGGAAAACTAAAACCTTACCAATTATTTTAATCTAACTCAATACGTAAGCCTGAGCATAAACAGTAGTTAAATACAAATACAAGTAATTAAGAGAGACAGAGAAAGGGTTTGAAAACCCTACTTTGATAACCCAGCAAACAAGCCATCTTCCCCGCCCTCATTATGATACACGAGGGAACTTTTTCCATGCACAACACCAAAAGGAGAGCGCACAATCTTCCCTGCAAAACATTATCTCAAACTTTTGAAGCAAGAAACTTAGCTAATCACCGAAAACCAACGCTCCTGTCCTAGCACACGAAATAAGAAAGCACATACATTAACACACAGCAACTAAAACAATAGAAACTAGAAACCAAAAGAGCCATAATCCCAACATAAAAGGTCATTCCCAGTGCACGAAACCCTGGCTTTATTGCTGGGCCTAGAAGAGAAACAATGAAATATCTGAAAATATTTCCTGGGCTTTTTTCTGCTTACCCTCAATGTATTTACATAGAAATATGAAAGAAAGCATATTGTAAATAACTGTAGAAGTTTCAATATCTAGCAAAGCTGAACTGAACTAAGTAAGATTTTAATTTTTGTAAAAATTATATTAAAACATTTTAACCAACTAATAGGATTTTTTTTTTTTTGGAGGGGGTTGTTAAAAATAGAAGTCATTAAGTGGAGAAATTATTCCAAATTACTATCACATGGTGTAATGGCCTCCATGATTTTGGTATAAATCATAGGACTTAAATCATTATATGCATTTGAATCATAAAGGAAGTCATTTTCATATGACCATCACATGGGACAATTTTCCCGCCAAGTGCTGTCCCGCAACTCTTAAGACACTTCCACTACAAACTTCCCAGCCCTTAGAGAAATGCCTTCAACTAGAATCATACCACTATTGGTCCAGTCACTGTGTCATTATCAAACAGCTTGAACCAAACAACTGCTACCAACTCTCTCAATATTACATGGACAGCATTCATGAACAAACAGTAACTCCCCATCTCTTTCATATTATACTCTGGGAGATTTTTAAATTACAAGTATTTTGGCTGTACAGGCTATTTAACCTGGAACATATGTTTTAGAAATTTTCTTCTACCAAATGCTGAACTTAAAAGTATGCTAGAGGGAAATTTCGGAAACAAATATGGGATTAAAAATACAATATAAAAAGAAAATCTAATTAGTATGATATACTGATCTCTTTCTTTACAAAATCCTAAAGACAATAAGTAATGAAGCGCGTAGCAATCAAACCAGGTGATTTTTCTCCTATCCTTCTTTCTATTGTATCTCATCACTGTTTTGATAGTAAAAAAAATCACGTCTGAAATTTGACCCATTCATTTTGATGATGTGGCTTAAGATCTTAAGAAAAGACTTCCTTGCACTTGGAATTAAAAAGGCTGGGATATTCTTTGAAACCAGCATACTTTTTAGCAAATGAAGCGAACTACACAATTTAGAAAGACACTTTTGATAAAAAATTTAACAAGGTTTTATTCTAAAGTAAATTATACATACGTGAATAATTGATCCCACACATGGTGGAGATGTAAGACATTTAGAATTTATGCACATCACTATTGTGTGAACTTGTGTGACTGTTAATTTAACAATTCTAATGTTATAGCACTAGTGAAATGTGTGGATATAAATGGAGGGCAATTTGAACTCAACATCAAAAGAGTCAAAAAGCAGAATCTTCATCCCAATTGAAAAAAAAAAAAAAAAAATGAAAACCAATACCAAATTTACAAGTGCCTCACCTCCAAAGGCCTCCCCAATGCACTGCAACCCCATACACACACCAAACATAGGTACAGTAGGTCCAAGTTCCAATACAGTTTGCAATGATATTCCTGAATCCTGAGGTGTACCTAAAACAAAAAAAAATTATGTTTATTATAATTTCAGTGAAGCTAGAAGGATAGAAAAATAAAAACAAAACTGGCAACTGTTACCTGGTCCTGGGGATATAAGCACTCCTTTTGGATTTTTTCTACATAAATGAAAAAGAAAGAGAACTTATGCATGTAATTAATAAATAATTAAATAACTTTACAAAAGAAAATATCTAACACAAACATATACAAACATATACCACCCAAAAGTGACAGCACCGTCTCACCGTGTGCATGCAAGAACAAAGAAATTTTAATGCTATGAATTATAAACTTACCTTTTCAGTTCTTCTGCAGTAAGCTCATCATTGCGATAAACCTCAAAGTCACATCCCAGCTCTCCCAAATACTTAAAAATCAGAAAATATAATACCAGCTTAATGTTATATCAATCAACACATACATAAATTAATCATGCTTTAAATAACAAAGAGCTCCATTACAATTTTTTTTTTTTTTCAAGGGTTGCTACCAAATTAGTTGCGATCTTAATTAAAAAGGCATTAATAGTTGCTAGCAATTAAAATGAGTTCAAGGGCTGGCTGCACTTTTGGGCTTGCAACCCTTTGGGTGTTCAAATGGATCATCTGGTCTACAAATACTACTAACCAAAAATATGAAAATAAAAATGTTATAAATTTATTAAATAATGGTTCAGACCTAAAACTGAAATGAATTGAATTTTTCAGTTTGGTTCCTTTAAACCAATGAAATAATGATATTTGAGAAGAGTCTCAATGGTTCTTTCATTGCTCTTATACCTAAGAAAGGGGGTGCATATGATATTAAAGACTGCAGATTAGTAATTTGGCAGGAAGTTTATATAAGTTTGTTGGCAGTGTTACTTTTAATGTTGAAAAGTGTGCTTCATGGAATTGCTTCTAAACACAAAATGCTTTTGTTGAAGAGGGGCAAATTCTTGATGCAATTTTAATTACAAATGACATAGTAGAGGCATCTACAAACTTGAAATTGAAAAAAACATATGACCTTGGTAATTGGGGTTTTCTTTTACATATTTTGCAAAGGATGGGCTTTGGACATAGATGAATGGAATGAATTTTTTTTTTTTTTTTTATGCATTTCTAGCATTAAAATCTAATTGTTGGTAGATGAGAGCCCAATTGGATTTTTTAAGCTCTACAAGGGGGTCTAGACAAGGGACACTCTCTTTCCAATCCTATTTGTTTTGGTCAAGGAAGCTTTTAGTAGACTAATTTTTAAGGCTGTGCAGTATGGTTTTAGTTAGAAAAAAAGAGAGTGAGAGAATTGAAGTTGTTTCTCCCTTCCCCCTTGAATAATATTTATAATAAGAGTTTACACCAAACAAGGAAAATAGTAAATACAGCTGTGACAACTCAATAAGGAAAACAAATCCTATGTTCTTACACACCCCCTCAAGCTGGAGCATATAAGTAAAAAATGCCCAACTTGGAAAGGAGACTCTAAAATGAAGAACGAGGCAACGATTTGGTAAGAAGATCGGCCAACTGGAAAGATGATCGAACAAACAAAGTACTCAACTCCTTGCGAAGCAACAAATCGCGAATAAGTGGTAATCAACTTTAATATGCTTTGTGCACTCGTGAAACACTGGATTATTAGCAATAAAGATGGCAGCTTAATTATCACACGAATGTCAATAACCAAGAGCATCTTAGAGGCAATGTGAGCCATGGCGTGATAATTTGGCTCTGCACTTAAACGAGCCACAACCTGTTGTTTTTTACTGCGCCAAGTAACCAAATTACCACCAACAAATGTACAATAGCCCAAAGTTGAATGACAATCAGTCTGGCTTCCAGCCCAATCAACATCACTATAACCAGTGACAAATAGGAAGGAGGAACGACAATACAAAAGACCACGAGTAGGCGAATGCTTCAAATACTGTATGAACTGGCAGATAACCTCAAAATGTGGAAGACTCATGTGTGTTTCCAGGTTTTGACATAATGGATAATAACCAGCACTAATTAAATAATACATCAAGGACGATCAATAAGGCAAAATGATCAAACTAGACGAACATCAAGAAAGCTGACGATGCTTCATAGACGGCACAGAGATGATTATGCTTCAATCAAATCATCAAGCAAACAACGAATCAAAGAGGTGACTCTCCTACATCAGGTGATTGCCATCAAGGGTCCTCGGAAGGCCTTCGGGAAGCCACACACTAGCACATGTGGAGAATACTTAGGCGCATGAGATCTGAGCCACAATGGTGCTCAGCGTGTGAGGGTGCGTCTAACAATTTCCAGCGATGATCTCAAGTGGGTTGTGATCATTGGCCATCGACGATACCTTTGGTGTGATCAGAGATGAACTCCGATGGCCGGAGAATTAGCTGGCGGTGAGATGCAGTCTATTTGCAGCGACAAACTTTGGGTTTTTTTTTTTTTTTGGTGTGTAACTAAGACTTTGCTCTGATACCAAGTTAGGAAAAAAGCGAATGAGACAATTGAAGTTGTTTCTCCCTTCTCTCTTGAATTATATTTATAATAAGAGTTTACATCAAATAAGGAAAATAGGAAATAAGAAATACAATTATGACAACTCAATAAGGAAACAAAATAAATCCTATATTCCAATAGTTTTATAGAAGGGTTTGAAGTGGACAACACTAATCACAACTAACAGGTTGTATCCCATCTTTTATTTTTGTTGACAACTCTATCATGTTTTGTGGGGTGATCCTCCTCAATTGAGGCATTTGAGATGTGTTTTACTACGTTTTGATGAAATTTCAGGCCTTCAAATTAATTTTGGAAAATCAAAGCTCATTCAATTAGGAAGGCTTGATTGTGCAAATGTGCTTGATTAAGTGATGTAAGACAGAATCTATTCCATCATCTTATTTGGGGCTTCAGTTAGGAGATAAGTATAATGCTAAGAAGGTGTTGGATGGAGTAATTGAAAAATGCCAAAGAAGGCTTCCAAAGTTGAAAAGAAGCAATCTTTCTAAAGGTGCATGAGTAAACATATTAAAGTACATTGCCAAGTATGCCAATACATTTTACAGCCCTATTTAAGATGCCTATATTAATATCAAAGAAGCCTGAGAAGATTTAGTGGGACTTCTTATTGGGTGGTTTAGGTGGAAGATGTATGTAATAAAGAAATGTGAGGTTGGCTTTCATAGACATTAATCTTTCAATGAAGGTTTGCTGGGAAAGTGGTCATGGACACGAGAGACAATCTTTGGTGAAGAGTGGTTTTGGCAAATTTTGGTTTTTTTTTTTTTTTTTTTTTTTTGTGGGGGGGGGGGGCACTAGACCCCTATGGATGTAGTAGGGGTGCACAGTATAAGTTTATCGAAAAGGCATTCGTAATTTGTGGTAAGTGTTCATGAATAACACCAAGTGCTAGGTAAAAGGGATCATATCCAATTTTAGAGGGACACTTGGATTGACGGAAGACAATTGATGGATAATTTTTTAGATATTTACAAATTCGTAATAAATAAAGATGCATCGATTGAGGGGAACTATTTTTCATAAGGAGGTCGTGTAACTTGGAGTCTTGAGATACGTAGAAATCTATAGGATTGGGAGTTAGAAGTTGCTTTTATCTTATCCAATTGTTGTATTCCCAAAAAGTAGGGGAGGGGGAGGATTGAATTAAATGGAAAGCCACTAATTCCAATACTTCTGAGGTGAAATCTTTCTACAAGTTTTTCTTGGAGGAATATATGGTCTTCTAGGACTCCATCAAAAGTAACCTTTTTTGTTTAGTGTTGGATACATCATAAGATTTTTATGATTGATAATCGTATGGTTACAAGACAGACATCGATTAATGAGGGTGTTATTTGCAAGAAGATGATGAATCAATTGATTATCTATTTGTTCATGAGACCAGATGAAGGAATTACGGGGGCTTTGCTTATCTACATTTGGTATGCATTGGGTGTTTCCCAGAGGGATTGAACTTGAGTTCAGGTCTTTGTGGAAACAAAGGTTCCAGGGCATCTTGTCCCACATTGGCGAGAAACAAAATTTTATGCTTACGTTTCTCTAATAAAAACATTAGTAGTTGCTACCAATTAAAAAAAGTTCACAAGTTAGTTGCAGTTTGGGAAAAGATGCACAGCCTTTGCAAGGAGACTAAACAAACTAAACAAAAGGGTACTGTCCTCCACACTTTTTCTTTTATGAACCTTTGTATAGGGAAATTCAATGCCTTGGAGAAAGTGTGGAGAACTGTTCCCTTTTGTTTAGTTTGCATATTTTTATTTTTATTTTTTTATTTTTATTTATTTATTTATTTATTTTTTGGGCTGAGGATCTTTCTAGGGCATCTTGTCCCGTAATGGCGAGAAACAAAATTCTACACTTATGTTTCTCTTATAAAAACATTAGTAGTTGCTACAAATTAAAATGAGTTCACGGGCTAGTTGCAGTTTGGGACAAGATGCACAGCATTCTATTGCATTAGATGATATACAACTGTATTCAATAAATGTCGTAAATGCATATAATTTCTCACATCATTTCTAGAAGGCAAGTTTGGTTCCTTTATATTCTCTAAGTCAATAACCACTTGTTGCGTCCCCCGCTTAAGAGAGTATAAAGAAACCAAACTTGCCTTCTAGGAACAATGTGGGAAATAATGTGCATTTATTGCATTTATTGAATACAGCTGTATATCATTCAACACAATAAAAGGCCGTGCATCTTGTCCCACATCGGCGGGAAACAAAGTTCCACACTTACGTTTCTTTTGTAAAAACATTAGTAGTTGCTACCGATTAAAATGAGTTCAAGGGCTAGCTGCAATTTTGGGCTTACAACCCTTTGGGTGTTCAAATGGGTCAACTGGCCTACAAATACTACTGACCAAAAATATGAATATTAGAAAATGTTACAAATTTATTAAATAATGGTTCAAACCAAAACTGAAACGAATCGAATTTTTTGGTTTGGTTCCTTTAAAGCTATGAAAAAATGAGATTTGAGAAGAGTCTCAATGCATCTTTCATTGCTCTTATACCTAAGAAAGGGGGTGCATAGGAGATTACAGATTTTAGATTGGTTAATTTGGTAGAAAGTTTATATAATGTTGTAAGCCCTTCCCAGATCCCTTAGATTTTCCTATGGTGATGATTGTGTAACAAGAAAAGGAAAGAAAATTGAGTGAATCAAAGGGAAATTGAAGTGGATTGATGAAATGATAGAAAACCACTTTGAGGGTGGTTAGCTCCTCTCCAAGTCTGCGGTTCATACAAAATTTTCCATACTTAACCCTATTACAATTTTACTATTTATGCTGTTACATTTTGGAGTCCGCTTCCAACAAGAACTAGAACACATTTGATTTATAGAAACTGGGCTAAAGATAGACTCAAGTTGAGCTAAGTAGATAAGCTGAACCGAATAAAACTTAAAATGCAAAGGGCTCTTGTTATTGGGCATGGGCTTGCTCATGTTTGGGCTCAAGTAGTCTTAACACAACCTAGTTAAGGATCCGATCCATCACTTATTTCAAATTCACCTGCATTGTCCACAATACCCCTTCTAGAAGCTGCTATGGATATTTCATCTATATCATCAACTGGACTTTGGCTTTTTAGGTTTTCCGCTGACAGTTCATCTTGTCCTTTATGACTTTGGATGGTGGATTGAATTCTGGTCATTAGATTCCCAGCCGGTGGATGGTGGTGATAGACCCAACTTGGAGCTTGATCAAGGTCGTCCATGTCCCCTATTTCTCAAGCAATCTAACGGCTGCCAATTGATGAACCCCAACCATCCATTTTGACCCACTGTGAACAGTCCAAGTTCAATGTTGAGTCTGTATTGTATTTCAAAACATGTCCCATCTTCTTTTCAGACTTCTTTATTCCTTCTCTCTCCTCCATTCCATCTTTTCTCTGTATTTCCCCCATTTCAACATACCCCCTTTCTTTGGTTCCCATTCTTGCTTTGGTTCATCTCGTTGATGTTGGAAGTGTTGAGTATTGTAACATATAAGTTGGTTGGCCGCAAAATTGTTAAAATCGAGATTATACTTAAAATTGGTTGAGGGCCCAAAAAATCAAATCATAAAATCGAATCACAAAATTGTAAAATTTTACCCAATCCCCATAACATGAAAATATAGTCTATTATGCCACAATTCTTCACTTAGAGATTCTATTTTTTCTTTTTTATAAGTAAAGAATTTTATTAATAAGAGAAGAGAGCAAAGACATGCATCAAGAAAATGTCATACACAAAAACTTACTCATATCAACAAAATGAATTCTCAACATAGTTCACAAAAGATTCTATACCTGGTTCTATACTCCTTTTACCCAACTACACAATTGAAACCTTTAAAGTACTTGATGTGATCTATATAACTGACATTAAAATATTGACATCATTTTATCTTAATTTTTTTTAGGAGTTGAAATGTATTTGTAATATTTTATTATAAGTCTCTTGGTTTCCATCTTAAATACTACATTTAATTTATGATAGTCAATTTGGTTGAACATTACACATGGTTTTCGACTAGTATAGTATAGGAAATAATAATGTTATAGAATCAAAAAGATATCTACAAAAAGAAAAAATAACAAGTGAAATACTTGTGGCCTATCACCTAGGGAAAAGAAAGTCTATTTTTTTTGACAAAATTATGCAAAAATCATTTAATTGTTAAAATCAATAAAATCGCCTATAAAATCGAGATTTTACCTATTTTACTCCTATTAAGATTTTAAATAAGATTAAACAAATTCTCACTCTAACATTATAAAATCATAAGGTTTTAAGATTTAAATCGAAATTTTAACAGCATTGGTTGACGGTGTTAGCTTTAAGACTAACAAGTGCGCTTCATGGAATTGTTTCTAAAACACAAAATGCTTTTGTTGATGAAATATTATTTACCAAAAAAAAATATTTCAACAACTGATTTAGACTGGTTCGATCATGGGCTTAGGGTAAACCCAAACCAAACTAATCCGTTTGCACCCCTAATTAGTATATTACCAAGATGTAGCAATTTTAGTTGATGTACAGTTGCGAGAGTACCAAAGAAAGTAAAGAAGAGTTACATAAGACAGTTTTATCCAAGAGAGAGAGTGAGAGTTGCATAAGACAACTATAAAATAAAAAGGTGGAAACACTCTTAAAGAAAATCAAGTAATTACTCATGAGCCTTTGTTCGCTCATCTTTAAACTCTTGTAAAATGCATCATTTAGTCTTATAAACCATTACCTAATCCCCACAAAATATTGGCTACCTATATAACCATTCATAACAATTTTTCCCACCAAAGCTCTTTTTAACTGTCCTTGGCTAGAAATAAAAGATCCTTCATCATGATGGTTTCAAGATGCAACAAAAGACAATAAAGATGACAAAATAAAAAGAAATGGGATAAAAACTCGTTATGTTACGTAAAAAGAGTAAATTTATTGATTTCACATCCAAGGAAAATAACTAATAAAGGCCTACAACATACCTCATGCGCCCCGCCCATCACCTCATAGTTATGAAAAAATACATTATATATCCATATTACATATATATAGAGAGAAAGAGAGAGAGAGAAAGAGAGAGATTGAGCATTAAAGAAACCCAATTGTGAAGGGACTAGTTAAGAATTTGAAAAGACATTACTCAACTATACCCTATTGGAGAAAGCTAGAAAAGAAATAAACAAATAGGTGCATCCAACATGATTCAATAAATACATAATTGACTTTGAAGAAATTCACTTCGTGGAAGGTGGATGCTTTTGTTAGATATGGTCAAGTGAACAACTATGGAAAACTATAGTTGTATTACAAGTCTACCATGAATTATCTATTCAAAGAATTACTCGATGTTTCCACTTTGTCCATTTTTCTTGTGGCTGGTCAGTGCTTCTCACTATGGGTGAATGGTATGCAAGGGGACTAGTTGAAGCAAGGTCCTTCTTCTTGGTAGGCTTCTTTCATTCAAAATACCATCATGGATGGAAGGGGAGGCCAAAGACAACAGAGAAAAAAGGAACAAAGAGTTCTAGGTTGCAAGCATGGTTTTGGATTTTGGAGACCACCTATGCTAGAGGAAATAAGGAAAGTTTCTATTCATGGGAAGAATTGAACCTAGGAAGGTTATTTCAGGCCATAATGATCACAAATGGTAGGCAACACATGTCCAATCTTACTTAGTTTCCTAGTGGCGTATTGGAGACATTTGGAGACTTAGTACGCCCTCAACACTAAGTTTAATCTGCCTTTCAACTCAGGAATGGAATTATTAATTCCCAAGTCAAAGGGAATTCTGCCTCTTTGGTATATTTTTTTCATGTAGGAAGAATGCAACTTGAAGTTCTCGCATTCTGTAGAATTGTGGGTTCCTGAATAAAATATTAGAAATGTCAATTCTATTCCAAAGGAAGAATAAAACTTGAAATTCTTATATTTTACAGAATTGTGGGTTTCCGAATAAAATACTAGAATTGTCAATTCTATTATGCACTGATGGGAGACATAAATGACTTTTTTATATTGCACACCATAAATGACCCTTATAATGCTTCACTAAAGGAATGGCTAATTCAATCTTTTACTCTTTATTCTAAAGGAATTCCCACTCTTATTCCTTGAGATACCAACATGGTTAGTCACTTGAATTTTTGTTCTTGTTTCCATTCCCATTCCCAATGATACCAAATGTAGCATAAGGCCTCGAGGAGAGCAGCCTTGATCCAAAGATAGCATATGGAGAGGAAGATCCTAGCTTGTTTCAGCAGTAGTAGAATGTATGGTTTGATTGGGCGAGAAAATGTGCCCAAGCCTAAATCTGAAGGAAGGCACCCAACATGCTACCCTCGTCATATCTTCCCTTCAGGAGAAAGGCATAAGCAAATCCCTGTGTCACCTTTCAATATGGATAGGTGGAGCATGCTTGGGGAGTATCAATGACACAGCGATGTCTTGGTGACCCAAGTGGATGGATCAATAGGAGTCCCAAAGCGTCTAGTTCAGAAACTTCGATTGGTCAGCCACAGACTGTTGGCACAATTGCTCAATCAAATAAGCTTTTGCATCCAAATGCTATCTGAACAGTAATGTCAATGAAAAATTAATCCAGGTTTGCCTTCCTCCTATGGCCAGAATAAAGTTGGTCTGTAAAAGGGAGCCTAAAAAGTAACTGATTTCTACTACCATGTAGAAGAATTTTGCTACTTCTGGGAAGTGGCGATCTTTAGTGTTCATTAAAGTGCATCTCTTTTCAAATATCACATTTCTCTATCTAAAAACTCTTATCATTGAAGAATTTATATTATTTATTTAAATTAAAAAAAATGAAAAAGATTAATGTTTGTTTTAGTTGGTCGATAAAATAAGTTCGAAAGATTAGCAATTAGACTTTTGCAGCATTTGGCGAACAAAAGTACCTTATTACTCTACACAAGTCTCCACAAGGAAATAAATTAAAACAAAACCAAATCAATTTCAAACGAAAATCTGTTTAACAGCACAGAATCCAGGCCCTTGAATTGGAAATCGAGACCAATTCCAAATCTAAGATATTATTCTATAGTAAGAATGTTGCAACTAGTGCTCGAGGCTCCCACTTTCAGCTCCGGCAGATTTCGGGTTGGGAGAGGTTGAACTTATTTTCCTGCACTTTCTCGGCAACCAAACAGACAAATTCAAACATTAGAGGAGAAAAGGAGTCAAACCTGACAAAGATTGTAAGTGAAACTATCATAATTATCAATGACCACAATCCGATTCTTCAACCTGCTGTCGGAAACAGCAGGAGACGACACGGAGGTCTTATCGGAGATAGCCCTGGGCATTTTCGTAAGAATCGCATCCCCCATCCCAAGCAAGGCGCGACTGCGAAAGGTGTTGGGCGAGGAAGGAAGGGACACTCTAGAGAGAAGACTGGGAGGGTTGAGGGCTTTGTGAGGTGGCGATGAGGGTTTCTGCCGGAGAAGACTCGACTGAGACAAACTGACGGTGGCCATTGTCGCGCCTACAAATCGATAGTAGATACAGAAGGAATGAACTGAAAATGAATATACAGAATGGAATAATGTGTATGCACACACACGCACACACGCTGTAAAGCCAGTACATGCAAATGATCCAGGTGTTGCCAAAGTTAGTCTGGATACGTGGGGGAAGAGAAAAGTTGTGAGACGCTATTTTCCCTTCAATACAGAGATGTAAATGGGACGGGCACACGAGATTACGCGACCCGACTACCCGATAAAAATTTGTTAAAAAATGTCTTAATAAGATTAGGATAGATTTAGAATTAAAATTTAATACCCATACAGATTTAGAATGGGTTTAAAATTTTTCTATAGAGTACTCGATACCCGATACTTAATACCCGATACTCGTTTATACTTATAGAGTACCCGATACCCAATACTCGCAGGGTACCTATAAAGTACTTGTTTAATAAAATAAAATAAAATATATATATATTTATATTTATATATTGACAATTACAATTTTATTCTTAAGATAAAATTTTTGAACTTCTGAAGTCAATATCATTTATACTTTGTTGGTAGTTGCTCTTCGTTTTGTTGGGATAATTCATTTGAACTTGTTTAATTTATAATTTATTGTATGCCATTTTCACATGTCATGGATTGTTCCAACTTCTATACTGGGTTTGGACATCTTTATAAACTATGATTCCTATTATACTATTCCAAAAGTATGTTTCTGTATATTTTGTACATTTATTTTTACTATTTATATTATATTTTGTTTACCTTTCAAAAAAAAACTTGGAGGTCTTTTTACTAATGAATTTGTTCAATTTAATAAATTTAATATTTTTGTCACTTAATAATTTTTATTTTTTATCTCAAATTGGTTATTTAATGGATACTTAACAAGTAATTTGACCAATTGAACATAAACAAGTTTCGCAGGTCTGGGATGGGTTTTACAAGTTTGGGACGAGACGGGTTTGGGATTTCAACTAAAAAAATAAACGAGTTTGGGACGGTAATGGTTACCAAAAAATAAACGAATTTGGTAATGAAATTGACTGATTAGGTGGGTACCCTAACCGTTTACATCCCTACTTCAATAGAATAAATTGCAACATTTGTCCTAAACATTTTTGCTAAATCCACGTAAACCCCCACCCTATTTCCATAATATAGTTAAAATATTTACACGATAGATAATTTATTTATAATTAGGTTTGTTTGGGAAGTAAAAAAATAAAAATTATTTTTTTCAGTTATTTATTAAAAGCTAACTTTTTGTATTTGACAAAGAAAAAACGTTAACTTTGCAATAGTTAACTTTTTAGTTTTTTATTAATTTAACATTTTTACCATTCAAAGTTAGAAAGAAGATTAAGATATAAATAAATTACAAGATTTGCCCTATATTTTTACCCTTCAAAGTTGGAAAAAAATTTAAGATGTAAATAAATTACAAGATTTGTCCTATATTTTTACTAAATCCATGTACACCCCCACCTTATTTTCATAATATAGTTAAAATATTTACATAATCCATAATTTATTTATAATTAGGTTTAGTTTGGGAAGTATTTTATTTTATTTTTTACTAGTTATTAAAAAATTAACCCTTTTGTGTCTGGAAAGGAAAAAAATTAACCTTTTACTAATTAACTTTTTAGTTTTTTTTTTTTTTTGTGTTAAGTTGACATTTTTACTCTTAAAGGTTGAAATAAAATTTAAGATGTAAAAGATTAAATTTGATTATTTTACAAAAAAATAAAAAAATTGAGGCTTCTAACTGTGTTTTCCCAACACACATTTATTTAAATAGATACAATGCTGAAAAATAGTTTAATAACCCATTATTAATTTCAACAACCATATTAATATTTTCAATTAGAAATGTAACACTTTTGGTTTTCTATTTTCATAATTTTAATTTTTTGTCATGGGTGAAAGTGGACGACTCCATATTTAGTGTCCAACGTTTCTATCAAACATAAGATGAGTTAAGTCCCACATATTAACTATCCAACCTTCAACTCATATCCCACAAACAAATATAATTAATAAGTCATGCCATTTGATTTTATTTTGGTTTAGAATTTATTAATCTATATTATTCACCCTTGTGCTTAGATTTGGAACGTGATTATAAAAATATTTTTAAATATATTTTTTTTAATTTTTACATATGTATGAAAAGAGTAGAGAAGGTTCTTTGTAATGTAAAAATAACTTGATATGTATTTATATTTACTCAAATTTTCAGCAACATTCATGTAATTTATTTCATATATAATATAACATATGCTGTGGGACCCACTAATTTTTCCTATTCAGCAAATAGATCTCATTCTATTCACTTTTCGTGGAAATAAATCTGCTTTGATACATGAATGTGAAAAGAAAATTGAAATGCATTTGTATTTAATCAAATTTCAAAGTAGTTTCAAGTAACTTATTTCATATACAAGGACTGTGGGACCCACTAATCGCTTTTTTTGTTTTCCTTTTCTTTTCAAGGAAACAAATCTCCCTCTATTTGTTTTTCTTGGAAATAAATCTGCTTTGATACAATAATTAGGCAAGCGTCTGCTTTGATGCTTGAATGTTGGTACAAAAAATATGCAAGGCACGTGGCATCATCCTGACCATGTACACGCTGAGAAAGTAGGGGCTTGGCACTAAGCTTAACTCGTCCCCGACCCCGTTAATTGGGTCCCACAGTAAAAGTTATGAATGCTAGTTAAATTGCAAGCATAGTTGTTACATTGTAATAAATTTAATTCATTTAAGGTACGTTTGGAGTATCAAAAAATAACAAAAAATAATAAAAAGTGTGGTTTAGGTAACTTTTTGTCGTTTGAGGCACAGTTACCAAACCACATTGTTTGTAGAGGAAAAGTACCCAAACCATTCCAACGGTTTCAAACCCATATCTCTTTTTTAGATTTGTAGAGCCATGCCAACCCGAAACGATTCCGTTTCACACCCCTTATCTTTTGTTGTAGCTGCCCTCACTGCCTGCAAGATTCTTAAGGACTTCCTTCTATTAGTCAAAGGTAGCAACCAATAAGAAATGAGGAAGAGCTCTCTCTATTGGCTATGAAGCTCCACCAAGAGAGGGCAAAGAAGATGATCTGCAATGTTTAAGAGACAATACTTTCTCCGATAAGGACCCACCATCAGAGACACCCACTCAGGCATTCCTTTTTGTTCCCCACAAACTGGGAGGTATTTGTTCCCATCTTCTTCCATTTATGTTTTCTATTTTTGTTTTCCCTCGTTCAAAGCTCCTCGGACGATGATGAATCCATGAGTTGGAGATTCTCTCCCTCTCTTTTGAAACTAAGCATGAATGGGTTGGGAATATTTTTTTTTAACCCTTTTTATAAGTCTATTTGGAGGCCTTGTGTTGGTTTCCTTAAGTCAATACGTAGGTTGTTTCTCATTCGTGAATTTGCCCAAGAATGAACTACGATCCCCAAATTTTAAACTAACTATTCGGACAGTTGTCGTGGGTGCCATTTGGATAGTTTCTAGCAGTGTTGAAATTGTCGAAATGGTTTCATTGGATTCATTGGGATGGTTTGGAAACTTTTGGTTTTCTACTATGAGGCTCTCGTTGCCTACTTTGCGTTCATTATTTAGTTACTGATTTATTTTGTATTTTTTTATGGTTCATTATGTATTATTTTTTTATGGTTATTATGAATTCAGAGTAATACGTTAACGTGTGTATCGCTTAATTTCTTTTGTTTTCAATTGCGAATTTAGAGTAATATGGTAACATGTACTTCAACTTTCTAATTTAAACTATATCTCCTCAACATGTACAACATTACATGAGACGCACTTAGTTGTTTACGTGTTTATATTTTTTTCTTAATTTTTATTAGTTTTGTTATGGACCTCCTGGACTCCCCATTTTCCACCTTAAGTTGAATTTCAAAATATTGATAACAATATTGCCACTAGGTCCCAAAGGCGAAGGCATGGTGAGAGAAGTAAGGCTAAATGGGATTTTCACCAAACAAGAGTCCCACTGATCATTACAGCATCCTTCATAGACAACGGACATAAGAAGGGTAATAGCCTATCCTAGCTGGTTACCATCAGCTTCTAATAGATTTCAACTGTATAATGGAGTAAGACCTCAACTTATCCCAGATTAAAGTTGGATCGTACAATTGGGTAAAGACTGGAGAGTATGGATGGACTTCAAAATCCCTCACTTAAGAGTAACCGAAATGGGGTGGAATTATGAGACAAATACTTGGGATGCACCTGACTGGTGGTGGGCCCTGCAGCTATAGGTGTTTGCATCAACAAATTTCACTCTATATTGATTGGTACTTCAATTTTATTTTTTCTACTGTGTCATATTATATTGTGCTTATCACTATGGGTATTTTCTTTTGTTGGCATTTATTCAGAGTAACCCCTAAGTCATGAAATTCAAAGACCATGGCTTGGATCACACGAATTCGATAGAGAAAGTTTTGGAGGCATCACTGCAACTGGAGACTGGCATTAGACTCCATCCACTAGAATCGCCGCACTTGAGGTTGGCCAAGGTTCAAGAATGTCAAGCTAAGCAAAGTTTGTCACCTCAGGTAGTGCCCCTCCAGTGGCCGAGCCAAACATCCAGGTAGAAAAGGGTAGCTGAGACAGGTTTAGGAGGGGTTAGGAGGCAGAGGGACAAGCATGATGATATGGACGATGAGTACAGTGGTTCGAGATGTTGCCAAAGCCACGTGACATGTATGAGCAATCCATTGCTGATATAGCAAAGGCCGTGCGAGGGACGAGTAATGAGGTCTAACTTGTTTGGGGTTCTCATAAGAATTCAATACATGATTGTGTTGCCAAATTGCTAGCTATAGAATCACTTAATAGCCACTCCAACTTGTACCTAGTTGCTATTGACTTACTCGTAATCAACTGGGAGGCATTCGTGTCACAGCCTGATGATGATCATATGATGTGGTGGTTGTTACACCAACAACATAAGCATGAGCAGATGTAAGGCTCTCCCTCCGGTTTCCCACAGTACCCCTACTTCCCTCCACCCAGCCTGAAAGACACGTTCCAAGTTTTCTTTCCCCCTCAGTAGTTTTACATCTAACTTTCCCTATTGTTATGTTTTTTTACCATTCATATTGCTAGGACTACTTATTTTCAATCATTTCAACTTATTGTTGCTGTGTAAATATTTTATCACAGATTGTACGCTTGTTATCGAGAAGACTTTTAATTTCAATTATTATTTGCAGCTTATATCAACCCTTTTTGCCATTTCATTACCCTCACAACATCGCACATTAGATGTTGCCCTTTTATGTTATTGTTTTCCAGTTTTGTATATATATGGAATGATACATGTTATTATTCACTATACAATTTGTTGCTTTTGTAACATGTCCCGCCTAGAAAGAAATCTAGCTTCTAAGCATGGCAAATGATGAGGAGGAAAATTCGGCACTATTCAAGGCCATTGTTGGAGAAGTGGTGTGGGATGAGATGTTTACTGATGCCTACGTGACATCCATGGCTACCCTAGACTATTAATATTATTCGTCCATCTTATGCAAGCAACTGTGCCACACGTCTGTGACCGCTTGTAAAATGTGCATCTAAACTAACCCCCACGTGCAAGGGTGTACGGTGTAGTTTCAACTCGGTAAGTACGAGGTCGAATCCACAGGGAACGTAAAAGTTTAGTTTCTAAGTTTTTAAGAATATTCTAAATTTAAACGCAAGAAAAGTTCAAGGTTTACATAAATAAATTTGAAAGTTTTGCAAATATAAAACTTAACTAAATTAAACAAGAATTATCTAACTAGAAAATGTTAAGAGATTTGTCTAAAATTAAAAAAAAAAAAAAAAAACGCCCTAAGTATGAATCAAGAATTCAAGAAAATTATCTAACCTAATCAAGATTTCAAGAAAATAAGTAATTAATTTAAACATCCAATTCAAGACAAATTAAAGAATTCAATATTAAAAGGTTCTTGATCCAACTTCACAAGTTCGGGTAGTTTACTACTTCACTCAGGGATGTGTAAAAAAATATACAATCCATAGTCCACGTCAAAGGATCTATAGATTGGGAAAAGTATTCTCATTAAGGTTCAAAAAATATCCGTACTCGGTTTTAAAATCACGTTTCATTATGGATAATAAAACTGGAAAGATTTTCTAAGAAACATTCAGTTTTAAACACTGAATTAGGGTTTGTTTAAAAATTATTATGAAATTATATTCAAGATGTTTTTACCAATGATTACAGAGAATATAGTCAAAAACTCTTGTTTTCGAAGATTTTTCAAACAACCAAAACCAAATTTGTTTTAGAAATCAATTTTAATTTGCCCAAAGTTATTAAATCAATTCTTACCCGAAAACCTTTTACCAGTGATTACTGAGAATGTAGTCAAAGTTTTCGTTTTCGAAGGTGTTTTGAAACAAAATAAATTGATTCCTGCAATCGTAGATCACTCCGCAAAGGGTTTTTACAAACCATGCGAAGGATCTACGCACATCCTTCGTTTTTCATAAACTACCCTCCCTTGATTCATTGAATCAGAAACTAGGGTTTTACGCTAGTTGCATAATGAAAACAGAACACACAACCATATAATAAAGCATGAACTTAATATTAATAAGACTAAAGAGAAGAAGAAATAATCTGAAATTAAACTATTGGAAATATTCAAAACCATGTACCGTACTTTGAAGAATGTAAAGAACACACGAACAACAACCCAAGCTGAAACAATGCTAAAGAATGTTGTGCACAACTTGAAAAACATCCCTCCAAAAACTATGAAAACTTACTCTAAAATCCTAAAAAACACTCAAGAAGTGGGAAAATTGATGGAAGAAGAATGAGAGGGCCCCCTCCAGGCTATTCATGGGTTTTTATATCCACGCAAGAAACCCTAAAACACGAGCAAAAGAACGGACATCCGTCTTTGGCGTCCGGACGGAAGTCTTGCGTCCGGACGGCAGTGTGCAGGTCATGTGCTGGCGTCTGGACGAGAAATATTGCGTCCGGACGGCAGTGTGGTTCCTTCTTCAGATTCTTCCAGCTTTTTACTCTCTTGTCTTGAAGGTATCCGGACATCCACTCTCTCGAGCTATCCTTCATTATAATTCTCCATCTTTGGCACTCCCAAGCGTGTCTATTTCAACATTTTCACTACAAATAAGCAAAATAATTTGTATTAGTAAAACAACAAAACGCATGAATAAACTAAGAAAATGAATGATTTTGTGTTAAAATAGAGTTTTGTAATTACACTTTTCAAGTGTAATCAGTATGCCTTACCTGGTCAACCGTGGGTTCATGAACTTTTAGAGGGCCACCTGCGGCGTCCTGTACGAGATGTGTTGCGTAAATAAATGCATTTTGATTATGTTGTGCAAGGAACTTATAATGAAGTATGGTCTTGTTCGATAGTCTAATGTTTCTTTACCTATTAAAGAGAGTAGCTATTTTTTTCACAAACATTGGCGAACATGTTGAACAGGCAACTCTAAGAGCGATTCCAATACTCTGGTGAGATTATATCTTGTCCACTTCCACATGTTTGGTTAACAGTTGTCAAATATCCGTCCCATGACTATCTAAGCCTTGACCAAGCCGTGACGCTATTCGTCCATTCTCAGCATTCGCAGTATTTGCCCTTCACAATATGAATTTCACCCATACATATTCATCATCACGTATGCTTTTATATAAAAACCTTATTTTCTATGGGTATTATGAATGTTGGACTGTAGTAATGCTTTGGATGGCATTCATATAACTTACATACTCCCCGCAAATAAACAACTTACCTTCTATTATAGAAAAAGTGGATTCACGCAAATATGCTTATTGTATATGATTTCCACCAACGTTTTCTATTTGTCTTATGTGGCTAGGAGGGGAGTATGCATGATAGTCGTGTTTTCAAGAAAGTGGTATCCAATTCGAATGAAGAATTCCTATACTCAATTCCAGGTACCTTCGCTAACTAATGAGAATGAGAGCCAATACTTGCTTAGGTCAACATTCTACTTTGTATGCCTTTTACATTTTTTCATACCTCAATACCTTTTCACGATTGCAGAAAAAATACTATCTCGTTGACATTGGCTTTCCAAACAAGAATTGGTTTCTCGCACTGTACAAAGGGGGACTGGATGCATTTGCAGTAGTTCCAGAGTGGTAGTAGCCCAAAGAATCTTGGTGAACATTTCAACAACGTCCACTCTGCATTACGAAGTGTGATGGAATGAACTTTCGATGTATGAAAAACTGACGATCTATATTACGAGCTATGCTGCCTTACAAATTCCTGGTCTAGGTTAGCCTCGTTGGTTGTTCAATGGCCCTTCACAATTTCATACTCAAGCACAAAGGTGCCATTGATATAGGCATTAATGTAATTCGCACACCGTGAGAGGATGCGGCATCATCTATACAAGCTGTTGAGCCTGAAGACACTCCTAAAATTATACCGACCAGGAGGAGGTAGACATGAAGATTTGCAAGGTGATTACGAGATGGACGCATTACGCAATAAAATTTCTATGATGGTTACATGTAACAGCGATCTCATCACTAAAGGTGTTCTCTTATTCTCCTCAATCCAATTGTAACTTTGATTTATGCTATCTAATTGAAATGCACTGGAACAGTTCCAGTCTTTGCTTACCGTAGATATAAGGCCCATACCGTAACCTTGTCGTTTCCTAAAAATCATTTATCTTTTTATGATTTTTGTTAAGTATGTTTGCTATTGTCATTTTTAGAATTCTATCATTTAATGATTACTTAAACATCTTTTCGAAATGCAGTCTAATTACAAATTTGATGTTTCAAATTAGTAAAATTGATTACGTTTTTAGTATTTTAAAAAAATTATTTCAATTTAACATCATATATGTCCTTAGTAATCTAATCGAAGTTAATTAATACATTACTAATCTGAATTTCACGCTCATTATGAAACACTAACAGTAAAAAATTAATTGAATTTCTACTTAGTACAATAAATCTTTGATCAGTCAACATTTTTTTTTTTAAAGGTTTGAGAGTTTCTACTTTTAGGATTCTAAAAAATCAATTGATTTTAATAGCATATATTTCATATAAATTTAATTTAATTGAAATATTAAAAAAGCATTTATTGCACGTGTGAAATGCACCCATAAATTAAAATATATATACTATCATATATAATTGAAATAATTTTGCTTTCGGTGCTTTTGATTCCCAATTTGAAGCTTCCAACTCATACCAAAGATGTAACATATAATTTGTCCAATTAGCTCAAAACTATTGAGTTTAATTGGCACATGATTGTCGCAAGGTGAATTTGAAAAGTGGATAGCCATTTAGTAATATTTATAATAGTTGGTTTTTTTTTTTTTACTGTTTATACTTTTTTTTAAATTAACAGCAGAAACATGTTTAGTTAATTGATATGCCACTCAACCAAAATGTTGATAAAAAAAAATTGAAATGAAAATATTAAGTTCTCACTCTCATTTATTTTCTTTATAATGGTTAAGTTTTTTTTTTAAAGCATTTTATCTTTAAGGTGTGTGTCATTTTTTTAATCAAATAAATCAAGTCCTACTGTGAGAACACATGCGCTCATAGCAGTTATAGTTGCAATTAAGTGACCAATGTAAATAGTTGTAAGCAAAACCTAACTGATAATTATATATAAAACTAAAGATAAGGTACTGTCGAAAAATAAACAGTCATTGAAAACTAAACAGTCCAGAAAGTTGAAAGTTCGTAACAAGACGGTAGGGTGACAGTTCAGGTGGAGGAGGGGGCTCTACTAAGGTGGAAGGCAGTTGTCCCATTGGCAAGCGGGAAAACTAGGCACTGGAAACTCATTTAGGTGTCCCATCATTGTTGATTGTAATATATTTGATGGATCTCTGACTATATGACGTTAATTGAATGATTGTCGGTAGTCCCTCTAACTCTCTCCAACTACATGCTCTTGTTATATGGAGTGTTGCTAGAACTCCCTCCACTGCACATTAGCCTGACACTCTGCTCAAAGCTGAGCGTGAGGGCATCCATTCCTCATCTAAGATATCGACACTAGACCTACTAGCGGTCATACTCATCTGTCCTATCATGTCTGCAACCATTTTCTTTTTTTTTTTTTTTTTGAACTTGGATTTGTTGAGGGTAGTTTTGTCAATGGGATTTTCTTAGGGTAGCATTTTTTTCATTGTTGGCAATCTGAACTCTATCTTGTCTGGCACATATGGTAATGAATAGCCCAAATGGAAAAGTCATAGGGTTGTGAATGTTTGTTTTGTGGTCTTTCCCCAATCAACCTTTGGGCGCATAATTGCTTTCCCATCATTATGGCCCCAAATAACGTAGCCTACTCAATGATAGGGTTCGTGGTGTGCTTCTACAGAATGAGACTAGATGTTGACACAATATTAAGGATGCGGTACTCGTCCTTTAGATCACCCTATGGGTACACAACTATGTCTAGATATTGTTATTTTTGCTAATTAGAGGGACAAGATCAGTAGTCTCGTACTCATCTCCATAATTGTACTCTAAGTGGGGGACAACTAGAGCTGAAGGATGGTGGTGAAATAGTCGAGCCCAATCTTGTAATCCTTTCCTTGGAGCTTGGAAAAAATATGTGGCCCATCAAAATAGAACTCAATCTCTTTCAAGTTAAAGTAGAACTCACAGACAAGTTTTTCACATACTTGGCACCGCTGGGTTAAAAATGTCTCCTAGCCCCTTCACTCAAGCCCATGTACAGTGTTGAGTTGGTGTATCACGTAGTCATTAAAATCTCGATACACTTGTTGAAACCCTAAATTTGCCCCCTAACTTAATATCTACAATATTTAATGCTTTTAGTTGAATGGTGCTCTACTGATTAAGTTCTATTAGTTATAGGATATGTCAAAGTGCCAGAATTCATAAGATATGCTGCTCTAGAGGTCAATCGGTCTCCGCTGACACAAAATGGCTCCAATTGACAAAAAGAAAGTTGCTAGTGCACCAGACACAATTTGAGACCTCAGATAAAGTCAGAATGCCTTCAAATTGCACAAGAATGTCAAGGTTTCTTCCCTCGAGATAATGGCATAGCTAGGTCTATCATGCCCGGAGTTTCAAAACCCATGAAGTGAGTGAATGAGTCATGCACAAGATGTACCAAAATATCCATTACACTAAGCAGATCCACACAACCACCTTGGAGTAAACATCCATAATATATAATAATTTTATTAATAAACTAAAATTAATTAATAACAACTAATCCTCAATGTAACTAGATAACATCGCTCCAACCGCAACCCCCAAATAATAATAGAGATCTAGACCTTAAGACCTTTACAAACATATCAAATAAATCCCCTTAATTTTTATTACAGTCCTGAATAATATTACAGCAACGTAAAAAGTAAACCCAACAATGGCCCACCTAAGTCTCAGATTCATGACCTACAAAAGAATCTATAGGGACGTGAGCACTAATCCACTTATACCCACGATGCATAATACCAATATATATGAATGATATGCACAAAAATTAGAATAGCAGTAATTTCATATCAATAACTCATAGATTGCAAGTCATTGCATATCCCAACATCAAAACATACATCAACATGAAACTCAAAAATGATCCAATTATTATTATTTATTTATCTTTTTACTATCATATCACAATAATCACAATCATGGGACAGATACTATACAATATCGTCGTTCACGGATCCAAACCCAATGGCCACGATTAGCCTAATAATAATCATCGTACTAACCCCTGCGCAGATTTAGGTTTTTTTAATACAAGGGTAATCTCTATACCTTTCCTATTTTTCTAGTATCTATCAGCCCTACAATCATAACCTCATTTACGTTTGCTTTCATCTTCATTATTATCATCTCAACAAAACAACTCATTAAAATCAACCATTAACATTACATTATCACTTCCATAAACATTTTCCGTTAATAAAATAAATCACTCAAACATTTCAAGTTAGGCATTCCAAATCATATATTTTTATGTAGTTAATTATAAATATCAAATTATAATTTTTCGCAACTTTAGGGGCAAAATTGTAATTTTAAAATTTTTTGGTAAAACTTTATCCATATTTATGCGAATTAAACACATGAACATTCACGAAAATATTTTATATATCATATATGTAAATAAAATATGCTAAATCCCTACTTCAAATCCGAAGGAAAGAAAAAGAAATTGTGAAAAAACTCTAAAGGTTTAAAACTTCGCTCCTTTGTACTTCCCATCTTGGGCCAAATTACTATGATCTGACATCGTCACGATTATCACAACGTCGAAAATGCCAAAGCCCCACTATTCTTAAACTTAAGTCCTCACTTTCTCCTTCTTCTTTCTCTTTTTTTCTTTTTTTTGGCTCTCTTCCTTCTCTCTTTTCTTTTTTTCTTTCTTGCTTGTTTTTTTTTTTTTTTTACCAGCCAAAACATATAGCGCACACACATATATATACGCGTCATACTTGGTGTCCAAGTAAAACCAAAGCAAATGAAGGTTCCAGGAGGCTTCAGCCAATTTGTTTTTCTCGGTTTGCTTCTCACCGAGCTTTCCTTGCCAACCCTCCCCCTATATGTATGTATATATACATATGATATACTTGGGGGCCAAGTAAGAAAAATAGAAAACAAAAAATAAAAGAAAAATAATTCCCAAGCTAACCAAAGCCTCCACGTGGTCACTTTTAACCATTTAATTTTATGTAATATATATTAAAATAATATTTATATCATAATCATTTTTTAAATAATATATTAAAATAATATGTATATTAAAAATTTAAAATTTTGGGGTTATTACATTCTCCCCTCCTTATAAAAATCTCGTTCTCGAAATTTGAGACAATAAGTTGAAACATAACTTTAGGCAAACAATTGCAGATATATTCCCTACATCTTAAACTCATACTCCCAAATAGACTCTTCGATATCATGATGGTTCTAATGTGAACAGGATTATTCAAAATCAATAATACTCGTTCATTCACAAATTAACAAATTATAGCAAATCAAAAAAATAGATATCTATGCTTTTGCCGTGCTACTCTGAATTCGATAACTAACTTAGTGGCTCCTTAAATAATTTATAATAACCCACTATCAAACCCATATCTTAATAACATCGAACTTTAATCTCTATCTCATATCACATTACTATGATATACTTATCTGAATTTTCACAATATTACAATTGAACATCTCTTAAGTCAAAATTCTTTCCTTAATAAATTGAACTTTAACATTTTCTCCGCATCATAATATCAATATTTCCTTATTCGAATATTTTAGGATCCTTTTTCCATCAGTTTTGCCATTTGATTTTTATATTCATACTTTTCTTCAATAATAATCCCTTCCACAAATTCATTTCAATATACCAACGCTCCAACACACCATATACTGAACTTATCATTATCTCTAAATGTTACTTCGCTATTCATTTCTAATTTATTCCATTGGTCTAAACCTAAAACATGCAGCCTTAATATTTAATCTCTCTAACTGAAACTCTGAGGCTATCTGTAATATCCCGAATTTTCATATTAATATAATTTAATGGTTTTAACATGTTTTGGGCATGATAATATGTTAATTAAGTAATATTAGTCATTAGAGATGACTTAGGGGTGTAAATTTTGGAAGAAATGGGCAAAATAGCTCAAAAGTCAACATTTTGACTAGGACGCATGTAGAGGGGCACCCAAGGTAGGAGAGGGGCGCCCAAGGCGACGGGCGCCCATGGTCCATGAGGGGCGCCCCACTTGTGCAGACAGCCAATGGCATGGTGTTCTCTGGTTTGTCAGTCGAGAGCCCAACCTAAGCTCTAGGTTTGTAGGGTATAGGAAAGGTGACTAGGCTCCTGTAGAATGCCTGGGGGTTAAGCCAAGCTTGTGTATATGTATATTTGAGGAGAGAATGAGAGAGCTTTTTGGGATATTGGAGGAGAACCGGGAGAGGAAGTGGAAACCAATGAGAAAATTTGAAAGGTTAGTAAGTTGCTCAAACCCTAACCAAATGTAAATTAATTTCAAGGGATTGAAATTGAGTTCTTAAGGAGTATTTCCAAGTATTTTTCTTATTGTTTGGATCAAAGGGTGAAGAGATCAATCAAGCCAAAGTTGAGAGCCAAAACCGAGAATTCATCACTTCACTTGATCCACCTTGTTCAAGTTTAAGGTAGGGACTTCTAGCATTTATTTAGCATATATGAGATGTTTTTGAGCTAGTAAATATTTCCTTGAAATTTATTTAAGATTTGGAAACCATGGAGATGGAATTTGTATGATTGATGGATGTGTATATATATAAGTATAGGTAAAATAAAGATTTTTGTATTGAAGGATTGAATGAATTAAAACTTGTTTTGATGGACTTTTTAGAGTCTTCTAGGTCCTAAACAACTCAAAAAAATGAGGTATTAGGTTAAATATTGGATTTGGTAAAGTTTGGAACCTAAAAACATGAGCTAGAGCTTGAACCAGAACAGAGTAACAATCTAGACAATAGAGGGGCGCCCATGGTCTATATGGGGCACCCATGATCCCCTGTCCAGAACTTCAGTTTTGCTGTTTAGTGTAAAAACTTGTATGGTTCAATACTTAGACTTTAGAACATGAGATGATCAACCCTGAATGATTGAATAGGTGAAAAGTGTATGGATTAAAGTATGAAAATCAACCTTTGAATGGAGAAACTGGTTTTAAGACATGTTGGTTTGCCTAAAAAAAATTTAATTTATATGTTCCATGATGGATTATGATGAACTTGTCAATTGTACCTTATGTTGAGCTAAAAAGGTGTAAGAAATATGATAAAGGAGTGAGACAATGATATAATAAAGGGATATTTGAATTGAATAAGCGAGGATTATGTTGAATGGAAGAAGAGATGCTAGAATGAAATGTTCATGTGATATGGAAATGAGAATTGCTTAAGATAGGAGAATAATATAATTATTATTAGCCTCTATTGAACTTAGAATTATATGTTGGTTATTATAATGATATTGTTGATTATACGTTTGAGTGAAACGTTAGTTGAATGATATGGTGATGTAGAGACAATCATAAAGATGAAATTAATAAGTGTACAAGAGAAAATATGAAGGGTAAATGAAAACAAGGAGGGTACTAAGATTACCTTAGGGATTGGTTTTCATGTCAGTAGGTTAGTAGCCTACAACATGACTTGTAAATAAGGCTAATCATGGCCTGGCTCTTATAGCCTTTAATGACAACGCGTAAATGAGGCTAATCGTGGCCTGGCTCTTATAGCCTTTAACGACAACAGGTAAATGAGGTCAATCGTGGCCTAGCTCTTATAGCCTTTAACGACGACGTGTAAATAAGGTTAATCGTGACCTGGCTATTATAGCCTATAACGACGATGTTAGTTGTGCACACCCCGTAACTAATATGAGAATGAGATACGAATGAGGACGATTGTGTTGTGTTGGTTATGTGGAAATAATTGAGTAGTAAAAGAGACTTGACTTGACAAAGCATGACACATATTTATAGAAGGATTAATTGATAATATTGTAATGTGTTGATATATGAAAGAATTTGAGTTTTACAGTGGCTTGATTTTAATGAGATCAGTTGAATTTACAATAATTGGCTTTATATTATGATTTTACATATCATATATGCTTCTATTATGCTTCCATGAGCATAAGTGGATAAGTGCTTACGTCCCAACAGATTCTATTGCAGGAGCAGATCCTAACAATTAGGTGGGCATTTGGTGGAATTAGAAGCACATATGCTGTTGCAGATGTTTCATTTTCATTTGCTTAACTTTTAGAATTTACAGTTGGGTCTGTAATATTAAATTTAAAAGCAGATATTATTCGATTGGGTTGTAAAGGCCATAAGGCCTATTCTTACTTATTAAGATTATGGGGTTATTGGAGCTGTATAGCCTGGCCATAGCCATGGCTTCATTGGTATTATGTTTTATAGTTATCTTGTGTGGATGTTGCTCCAAGAGGGGGACGTTGCAATGCTCTGATCTAGGAGTGGATATTCTAAGCATGATATATATATAATTCACTCACTCTTCGAGTCACGAAATCTAGGGCATGACACTATCTAACCAAAGCTATACCATAAATCAAATAGGCTACATTAAAATTTAATATATCAAACATGTAGATAATGCCAGTCATCACAAAATCACAATAAGATCATACTAATCGTATAAAGACACAACACCAAATGTATCATATTTAAGTTCAAGCATAGCTACTAACCAAATTAACTCACAAATCTTTTATCAACTCTGACTTTATAATTTTCCTTTTTATTCTTACACCTTTGATTCTCAAGTACTATTTCCCTCTTAGTTTTTTTCCGACCTCATATTTGCATGCTCACATTAAACTCAATTAAGTTATCAACCTTCCAATCTAACCCAACTCATTGAATACTGATTAAAATTCACAAATGCTAACCACAATTTACCATGTTGTCCACAACATAATTAACAACTCAAAATAAGGATACTAACAAATAAACATAGTAGGCTATTTATTCCATTTCAAAACCCTCCTCCTTCTACGTATTCATCCTATTTCCTACTCCCAATTGTGATTTGACTCTCCTATTAGCTTCTAACTTTTAGCAAACTAAACCCAAATAATTCTTCCACTAGAAGTCATCTCCTTTACCTAACTTGATATTGTAATACTCGGTATTTAATTTTGGCCATTTATATGTTATTTTGGGCCAATAAAATATTTAAAATGAGATTGGATAATTTATTTTATTTTTCTCTAGACTGGGTGTGGCCTAAATCGATATTTGGTTAGACAACTAGGTCGGACCCAACCTTTCTTTTCTCTTTTATTTCTTTCTTTTCTCTTTTCTTTCTTTCTTATCTTTTCCTTATCTTTTTCTTCTTTTCTCTTTTGGTTTTCTAAAGAGAGCACGGGGAGAGAGAGAAGAGAGAGAGAGAAGAGAGAAAGTAGAGAGAGAGGGCGATCCAACAAGGAAGAAAGGTCGACCCAGGTAGTTTTCAACGCCTTGAACGCTGTGATGATGTTCGTTTTGCATGATTTCGCTCAAGGTGGGAGAAATCGATGCCAAAGTTTAGATGCCAAAACTAAAATCTCTCCATTTCTTCTTTTCTCTTCAGATCTGAGGTAAATGAAACCCATATTTGTGTTCTAGACGTTGTAAGAATCATTTTGGTATATTTATATGATTGATTTGGTGAAGTTTTATGAGATGTATATATACATATGGGTATGTATATATATATGCATATATGTGTTGAAATTTTCATACTTTTGAGTTACGAAAATTACATAAACAATATGTAGAAATTTTAGAATAAATTTCTATATGTTTATTTTGTATAAAAATGATTAAAATTAGACTGACAGCAGGAAACCAGTCCAATTTGGAAGGCCGGCGTGCGGGGGTGTTCACTGGAAGAAACGAGAAAGAAAAAAAGTATAAGGAAAATACTTAAAGATATTACCATTTAGGCCCAAAGTTTTAGATAATTACAAATTGACCCCCAAAGGTTAGATAATTATAAAGTGATCCCCAAAATTTTACATAATTACAAAGTGATGCCCAAAAGTTTCATATAATTACAATATGGCCCCTAAAGTTTAGAAAAATTACGATTTTACCCCTAAAGAATTGTGAGAAATAATAATGTTGCTCCTAGAGTTATGGAGAATTATAATTGATGTTATAGAAATTGAAGATGTTAGAAAAGAATTGTAAATTTAGAGATTTTAAAGCATATTTTGTTTTATGTTGATAATTGTTAAAAAGGATTACTATGCATAATTAAGTTATATGAGACCTAATTGATGATTGAGTGTAACATGCTTTGTTAATGTTGTGAATTATTGAAGAGAATTATTATGCATGATTAAGCATATCATATGCATTAGGGCTAGGGTGGCATCACTTGGTCTATGTTGAGATATTGATTGGCTGAGAGTGCCACATTTATATTGTGACGTGCCGAGGCGTGGGTTATATATGTGGACTGGGTTCACGATTTGAGAAAAATGAGAAAATGAGATTTTGAAAGTACCAGATGATCCCCAGTCGATACATACGACTAAAGGTTAATCATTTGGAGTTAGGCGTTAATGTTAAGATGAGATATTATGAGATTTTCTCTGGATTGCAATAGGACCCTACTTGAGATAAGCAGATGCTTGACTAGGGGTGTAACACGGTTCCCTAATAGAAGGGCCAGTGAGTGTAACACAGTTCCCCTGAGTCTTAGCTGATTGGGGGTGTAACACGGTTCCCTAACTGCTATCTATATTGATTACCCTTCTTGAGATAAACAGATGTTTGACTAGGAGTATAACACAGTTCCCTAGCAGAAGGGCCAGTGGGTGTAACGTGGTTCCCTTGAGTGTTAGTTGACTGGGGGTGTAACACAGTTCCCCAACCGCTATTTATATTGATTACCTTGCTTGAGATAAGTAGATGCCTGACCAGGGGTGTAACACAGTTCCCTAGCAGAAGTGCTAGGGGTTGTAACACGATTCCCGTGAGTCTTAGCTAATTGGGGGTGTAACACAGTTCCCCAACCATTATTTATATTGATTACCCTACTTGAGATGAGCAGATACCTGACTAGGAGTGTAACACGGTTCCCTAGCAAAAGGGTCAGGGGGTGTAACACGGTTCCCCTAAGCCGAACACCAATGGGAGTGTAATACGGTTCCCCATTTGGTATATATGTATCTTGAGATATGCATTTACCATGAGCATAAACGGTACAATTGGTGACCCCATGTGCAATATTAAGCGTCACTCGTCCTAGGATAAGGTTGGTGGTAGATGGAGATTAGAGAATTTGCATTGGTATTGTATTCCATCATATCCCATTGTATGATATTGCATTTATATCCTTTTATATTGAAATGTTAATATAATGTGACCGTGACATTGATCGATGAGATGTATGGTTTATCTAATTCATCATGGGTTTAATTATGAAATAAGATATATAAATATAGGAACTACGGTGACCTGATTTCCGAGATGGGATACATAGGCAGCTTAGGCTAGAATAGCCTGAGTCCGATCTTAACTATGGATGATAACATTTGTGTTTAGTTTTCTTAATTGAGAGTTAAATTTTGTTATTAACAAATGGACAGTGACGAAATCAAATATTGTTTTATATGGGAATGAGTAATGATTTTGGGCATTTTGATAACTTTAATTTAATGTGAATTGAATTTGGATTGGATTTTATTATTTATTTTAGTTTTCACTTTCCCATGTCATTTGTCCTGAACAATTTAGTTAGGGGCATGATAGATATTCTCGTATATACACTTACATACCATAAACTGGTTAGTAAACTAATATTTTAATTTACCAAAAACTTGCATCATTACCAATATAAGTTCCAACATAATCTATTATCAAACACATGAAACTCACCAACCCACATCAATATCATCTTTCTCATTTCAATTCTATACACATATATATCTACATACAACATCAACTTCATCCTAAACTTCCGCAAATAATCCTTGATTAATCAAAATTTAGCATTACATAACATACAAGTAACTTAAGAACATATACACTTTTACAACTTGTCTAAATAATCATTAAACACCCTACTCATCTTATCAATAAATACTGCAAGGGTATGAGTTAACCCAAATGATACTACCAGGAACTTGTAGAGTCTATACTGAGTCCCAAACATCGTCTTAGAAATACTCTCATGTCTTACTCTTAATGATCCTTTTAACCGGTTAAACAATTTATCAATTCTTGGTAAAAGATATCTAATACACGTCCTCAACATCCCATGGCTGGAATCTTATAACACTCTATCCATATTATCAATATCATTCCTGAATAACTACATTTCTAGAAATTTTTTCCTTATTACCATAATTCTCATCCTAAGAATCTCAAAATCCTAAACATTTCCTCAAAGACTTCAATGAAAGCAAACCTAGCAACAATCAAACTCCTCAATTTCTTACTTAAAGCATCGACCATTACATTGGCCTCACTCGAATAAGATTAGAGATTTTAAAACCAAAATCTTCCTATTACTCCATTCAATTACATTACCTTATAGTCAAATCACGTTACCTAAATAAAAACTTTGAAATTCTGCTGTTTCAAGTACATTCGAAACTTTTTTTTTTTTTTTTTTTTTTGCCATTCCACTGTCCCTATCAAGACTTTAATGCAAAATCATTTCAATTAATTATTCTCATATGATTTCAACTACATTGATTTACGCAATTATCTAATCATTATGCATTAGCACCCAACCTAAATTTTCTCGTAATTCATCACAATATCAAAAGTAACCCATCCTACGGGTAAAAATAACTAACATAAAGTTTCCTATAAAATGTTCTTATTAATTGTACCCCATAATTTCTAACTCTTTCTTAGATCAATCAAATCAATAAGTCTGTCAACTGAGAGGTATCCTAAATAGGGCAACGGTATAACACGCAAGACTCTCGACGCTTGGATATCAAACACAATCTCAGCTATACTCAACTAATACAACTAAAACCTTTAGAGGATCCATCGCAATCACTGACCAAATATTACTTGACCCCAAACTTTATCTCAGACAAACCATACTCATGCATAACCATTTAGTCAAATTACGAAAACTAGGTAACCAATATGTCTCCTCAATTACTTCTAAGTTTAACAATCTCTAATTTACTTAAAACTACCATCCCCTCTTAACAAAATTTTTAATGCCCCTACGCAAAATACTATATTAGTTAAAACCATAGACTCACAAATCACTTGATTAAATTCTGAATTTTCAAAACTTATTTATTACCATAGAATTTGGCGCAATTGAAACAAGAGAGACATTTGACATAGAATCTAGGAAAAGCTAATCTACTTTTAAGGAAATTAACCCCTCTCTTTCTCAAGAAACACCTCCACAATCTACACATTACTCATGAAAATAAAACTGAGACTTCTTCTCATTCAACCCCAAACTGACCACATGAACACAAAGTTTCCCAATGCACTTAATATCATTAGTGGAGAAGACAATATTATTATTGCCTCATCCTGAATCTGAATTATGTTATCATCATATAACCAATCGTCACTAATCCATATTAACGAACAATCACTACTTATCAAATTGGTAACTTATCAATTTCAAAATTTAAATCTCTACCATTGCCGTTACTATTTTAAAATCATTTCACAATTACACATCACTCAACAATAAAATGCAATCTCAATAAATCCTTAAGTTACGAACTTAAACTTTTTTAAGCCTCTTGAACTTCAAATTTAAAATTTTTTATTATATTCACATCCACATCTAACCATCATTCTTGTTGTCAAAACTTTCACCAAAACATCTGTCATACCTTATGCATAAGTCGAACAAACCACCAATTGTTACACCACTTGCTCACATAGCAGTTTTACTTAGCATCAGCTAAGGATGTTTTATAAGTTTTCATGTCCCTTACCAATAGGGTCACTATTCTAGCAACATTCCCAATTTCATGCGCTTACACTACAAACTATACCATAAAATACCAATAAGTCCATTTTAAAAAATAACTGAATGTCAGTTATAACATATAAGCATGCAATATATAATGCCAGACTTCTACTGTCCCTCAGGTATTCTAACCTAAGCTCTGAGACCAACCTGTCACGCCCCGAGTTTCAAAATCCGTGGAGTGAGTGAATGAGTCATGCACAACATATACCAAAATATCTATTACCCTAAACAGATCCACACAACCACCTTGGAGCAAACATCCATAATATATAATAATAATTTTATTAATAAACTAAAAATAATTAATAACAACTAAACCTCGATGTAATTGGGTAATACTACTCTAACCACAACCCCAAATAATAATAGAGATCTAGTCCTCAAGACTTTTACAAATATATCAAATAAATCCCCAAATTAATTTTATTACAATCCTAAATAATATTACAGCGACGCAAAAGTAAATCTAACAATAGCCCACCTAAGTCTTAGATTCATAACCTGCAAAAGAATATGTAGGGACGTGAGCACTAATTTACTTATGCCCACGATGCATAATACAAACATATCATATATGCACAAAAATTAGATTAGCAGTAATTTCATATAAATAACTCATAAATTGCGAATCGTCGCGTATCCCGACATCAAAACATACATCAACTTGAATCTTAAAAATGATCCAATTATTATCATTCGTTTATTTTTTTACCATCACATCACAATTATCACAGCCATGGGGTAGATACTATACAACATTATCGTTCATGGGTCCAAACCCGATTGCCATGATTAGCCCAATAATAATCATTGTTATAGGCTACTAACCTACTGACATGAATACCAACCCCTGCACAGATTTAGGTTTTTTCAACCCAAGGGTAATCTTTGTACCCTTTCTATTTTTCTAGTGTCTGTCAGCTCCACAATCACAACCTCATTTACGTTTGCTTTCATCTTCATTATTATCATCTCAACAAAACAACCCATTAAAATCAACCATTAACATTACATTATCACTTCCATAAACATTTTCTGTTAATAAAATAAATCACTCAAACATTTCAAGTTAGGCATTCCAAATCATATATTTTCATGTATTTAATTATAAATATCAAATTATAATTTTTTGCAACTTTAGGGGCAAAATTGTAATTTTAAAACTTTTTGGTAAAAATTTATCCATATTTATGCAAATTAAACACATGAACATTCACCAAAATATTTTATATATCATATATGTAAATAAAATGTGCTAAATCCCAACTTCAAATCCGAAGGAAAGAAAAAGAAATTGTGAAAAACCTCTAAAGGTTTAAAACTTCGCTCCTTTGTACTTCCCATCTTGGGCCAAATTACTATGACCTGACATTGCCACGATTATCACAACGTCGAAAATGCTAAAGCCTCACTATTCCTGAACTTAAGTCCTCACTTTCTCCTTCTTCTTTCTTTTTTTATTTTTTTTGGCTCTCTTCCTTCTCGCTTTTCTCTTTTTCTTTCTCGTTTTTTTTTTTTTTTTACCAGCCAAAACATATAGCACACACACATATATATATGTGTCATACTTGGTGCCCAAGTAAAACCAAAGCAAATGAAGGTTCCAGGAGGCTTTGGCTAATTTTTTTTCTCAGTTTGCTTCTCATCGAGCTTTCCCTGCCAACCCTCCCCCCATATGTATATATATACACATGATATACTTGGGGCCCAAGTAAGAAGAATAGAAAAAGAAAAATAATTCCTAAGCTAACCAAAGCCTCCACTTGGTCACTTTTAACCATTTAATTTTATATAATATATATTAAAATAACATTTATATTAAAATCATTTTTTAAATAATATAGTAAAATATATTTATATTAAAATTTTAAAATTTTGAGGTTATTGCAAGGCCTGGCCAAGTCAAACCTTAGGAGGTCTCTTCGCAGATTCGTTTACAAAATTCATTAATTTTTTTATAAATTCATAAAAGTGTCTCAAAGTCTCACTGATGGCATTTTTGAATTCCTTATATCAAAAAATGGTAAGAGAAGTCATTCTGGTGGTGCCTCCATGGGTTGGGCTAAAGATTTGGCTAATTTCTTCTCCATTTCAGCTCGTTTTAGGGCAGCAATTTTCAAATAGATATAACTTAGTCCTGGAGAATACAAATTGAACCAAGTTTTGACCTAATAAGTTTAATTCTCTCCAAAAAGTGCCAAGGAGGTCTTGGAAGCTCTCAGAAACTTTGCCAAAGGTCTTAGAATGGTCTGAACTTATAAAGACAAAACTCAAACTTCGCCGAGCATGGATTAAACTAGGGCAAAATGGCTCCTATTTTGGCCTAGCTTCCATTTATTTGCCTTCAAGTCTTATGGCAAGTTGTTTCACCTATCTCGATTAGCATGAAGTTCTATTCGACTTGTTTTACGGTTCTAATCGCCCATAGTGCTATGTAGACATATTCGCTCATCCTGTTAGGCAAAATTAACTTCCAAGTAGCACTAGCAAAGAGTGTTGCCTATTTTGCCAAGCAAACTTGTTCTCCTGATGAAATGGGCAATTCTTTTTACCCGTTTGAAAGGGCAAAAGTTTTGCTCGGCCAAAACTTCTATAAATAGGCCGCCCTTTTTTTTATTTTTCATTCATTCCACACTCGCCGCTCCAAGTACTTCAGAGCTTCTCTATCTAGAAAAAGCTCGCGTTGGTATAATTTTCTCTCTTTAGAAAATTTTTATTTTATTTTTTAATTCAATATATTTGCATAATTAGAATATAATAGTTTTAATTATGTAAATAAAATTCTTTGTCAATAAAAGGTATACGAATCATAATTCAAGATTAGGTTATACCCAATGTATGATATTAACCAGATTTACCCAAGACAAATTTTACAAAATTTCAAACATCTTACATATGTCATGCCCCACATCATACTAACATACCATACCATGCCATAATATTATTCTATCATGCTATACCATGTCATAATATCATGTCAACCATGCTAAGCCATGCCAAACATCATATTTGCCATGCCATGTCATCTGTATCATGTTATACCATGTCATTGTCATCATACATCATTCTCACATGTCATATTACCATGCTATGCCATGTTATGTCATGCTATGACCATGCTATATTATGCCAACATGTCATATTGTCATGTTATACCATGCTATCATGTTCAATCACTATCCTATATCATAGGATAACATACTAGGACACCATTTACCATGATAATACATGTTTTGATATGTCATACATCATGTTTTGACATATCGACACATGCCTTGACATGCTGGGACACATTCAAACATGAAAACACACACCTATAGGGTTGACATAAAACTTATAAATCAAATGCTTCTCAATCCAAAGTATTCGTCTGAGTGAGTGAGGCTCCAGAGACTAGGAATGACTTAGGATTGGCTAAGTTGATGAATTCTAAGTTATGACTTGCCTTAAACATATCTGACATGCATCCTTGAACTGTCATCCATATTACAATATAAGTTGTCATTATATTTAACATGTACATAACACATTAGGTCATAGAAACTACATTATTCACATCACATTAGGCTTTCAGGCCCTTCACATAAAGATCATCATCACCAGAAATTGAGTTCTCGATTTGAGCTGAGTTTATTTCCCAAATGATGGATACTCACTTACGTGCACTAAACACATCCTTGAGAGTTGAGTTCCTCATTAGAGTGAAGCTCCGTCCTCTAGCTACGCACTAGGTGCTAACTGTTTCCTTCTCATCCTCATACACTAAGTGCATCTTTGGAGTGATGCTCGTTTCCATAGTTATGCGCTAAGTGCTAACTATCTTTCTAGTTAGAGCTATGTAGACCTGATCCCTTAACAGCGTATGTTGGCAGCTCGAGTAGAAAGCTTGAGTCTGATCATCATAACGTGAAACATTGATTTAGAGCAAAGCTCTACATCACTTAAACCTTCACACATCAGTTCAAACTGTAGGGATAGAGGTGCGTAGACCTAATCCCTTAACAGAGTACATAGGCAGCTCGAGTAGAATGCTTGAGTCCAGTCATCACAGTGTGAAACGTTGACTTAGAGCTAAGCTCTATAGCTACACCATAGTTCAAATTAATTAGAGCTATGTAGACTGGATCCCTTAACAGGTTACATAGGCAGCTCGAGTAGAAGGCTTGAGTTCGATCACCACAGCATGAAACACTGACTTAGAACTGCGATCATTTCCCTAGTTAAACACAAGGCATTAATTGTCTCTTCTCTAGAGCAAGGCTTCATTTTCTTATTATGCGCTAAGCGCTAACCATCTCTCTTGTTTGGAGTGAGGCTCTTTTCTTTAGTTAACCATTTCACAGTTATGCACTGAACGCTAATTGTCCTTTCCTTAGTAGAGTAAGGCTTATTTCCTCTGGTTATGCACTAGGCACTAATTGTTCTCTCTCATATAGAGCTAGGCTCTATTTCTTAGTTAAGCATGAAATGCTAACTGTCTTTTATCATCCATAGTGAAACTCTCTTCCCATATTATGCATGAGGCGCTAACTTGCATTTCAATCTTGAAGCTAGGCTCTCACAATACAGAGACAATTACTTCTAAAACTAGGACTTTTTCTTTCACTCATCCCATATCCAGAGTAAGGCTTCTTCACACTAATCTTGTGCACAACGCTGACCATATCGATCACCCTCACATACACTTAGCCTTCCTTGGCCAATGATAAGACTTACTATGCCTGAGGCCAATCAGTTTGCCATCCACGACATTCTGATCATACTTACATCCACTTAATCATATCTGGACATCAAATCTACACGAGGCGCTAACTTAGACTTGGAGTTAGGCTATTTCATTCAGCATGTAGTTTGGACCACCATAGGTCTGAATTACGTCGACCTAATTCCTTTAAGGGATACGTAAGCAATTTAAGTACATAGCTTGAGTCCGGTCGCTCTGATCTTTATAGACCAATTTTCAATAGACAGTTTATTCTCAGTGCAAACACACTCATACATTGGCAGACATTACTCCACTCACACACACAAGCTAAGCTCAATCACTACACATTTTATACATCATTTGCATTCACAAGTAGTATGCTATAATCATTATAAACTGGAATATTATATTGTGAGATAACAACTACACAGAGTCGAAATGGACTCGGGGTATCTCTAGGTATCCAGGCATAACGGTTTTCGTGTGTAGCTAAATCCCATGATCCACTATCTCTAGTTGTATAGACTAGTCATGTGTCACTAAAAATAGGTCTTTTATCATAATTTCAAAAACTTAAATAAAAAACTTGTTAAATCATAGTTAAAATTCAGGTTTTTTGACACATTAATTTCGAAAGCATTGGGTGGTGACTCCTAGTCTTTGTAATCATGATTTTATTTCTAAACAAAACATACTTTTTCATATTTGGGCAATCCGGGTGCACCACATCACAATAAAGACTCATGACCTGCACTCGTTGACCCCGACATAAATCCGATAAGGACAGCTGGCAACTCTGTTGGAGATCCAGCTCCTGCTTCGAAACTTCAACCACAGTTTCCTCTTTTCGCAGTTTACTATTATTTATGCATAGACATTATCTTTTACTTTGAAATATTTTTGGTTACATTGTTTGTTTGAAAATTTACTATTTTCAAATAAGTATTATTATTTTTGGCTTGGCATTCCATTCAGTAGGCTTTTAGCTCACCACTCATTTTAACATTTTTTAGGTGAGATGAAAGGATCATCATAGTTAAGAATTCTAGATTAGTTGAGACCGTGACATCATGAGTCTGTGACCTCTTATAGGAATGTTTACTCATTATTTGGGTTTGAGAATTTTAGGTATTATTGAGTTGTATAAATTTTGGAATTATTATTGTTGAGGTCTAGTTGATTGATTTTATATTTGACTCAATTTCTTTTAGGATTTTATTCTATTACAATTATAAATGTTAGTAGTTTGGATTTATGAAGGCTCGCGTGTGCCATGGGCTAAGACACTGTAGTTCACGGCTGGTCTCATTCTTAAATTCAGGATGTGACAAACTTATGATGCTTTTTTTTCTTTTTATAGTTTTAGGGTTTCTAGTCTAGTCATATGTGATTTTGATGCATACATACATGGGAATAATGAATTATTTGTCAGACTTTATAGAGATTTGAATAAGGTTTCATTTTTCATCAATGCAATTCATTCCGTTTATTTTTTTCTCATTTACTTATTATTCTTGTTTATGTTCAATAATGTTAGGCCAGGCTACTTTCCTTATTTCAACCCATCAATGATGGTTAGGTTTTTATTTGATGATTGAATGCCATGTAGCTCTTACATGTAGGGTTAGAATTGCATGCTAGGTTTATATTTTTAAATTTTTTTATTTCTTTTCAAAATCTTTTGAAAACATATAATATCGATCATATTTCCTAAAAATCCCTAATGATATTACATGATTAAAATGTTCATATATTTTTGGAATCAAATAAGATAGATTCGGAGCAAAGGCGAATTGATTGAATAACTTTTCAGTTTTCCTTTCCTAAACATGAATTCAAAACTGTGCTTTGGGAAAATTGTTTTAAAGATAATATCTTCCAGTGTATTATTCCTGAATGTGAATCTTGAATTGAGTTAAAACTTGCATTCAATTTGATAATAAATAATCTACTCAGATTTGTAGGTTGAGTCAAGGCATTTAATTCATTGTTCTTTAAGTTTCATTCGTATCATTTGATTTAATTTAAATTGCTTGCTATATTAGAATTACTTAGATTTTATTTAGAATATTCACTTTTAGTTTAGTAGTTGAAGTGTTTCATTTAATTTTTCATTTAATAATTTCTAAAACCAAGTATTAAGAATCCTTTTCGTCAAACCGAATTTACTTTTTTACACTTGGAGACATAGATTCACCCTAGAATTAGGAAACCCTAACTTCCCTGAGGATATAATCCTGGTCTCACTAGGTAGAGCTACACTGCACCCTCTTGCACTTAAGAGGTATTTTAATTGCATTATTTAAAAGTGGTCACCTTCCTTGGCCAATGATAAGACTCACTATGTCTGAGGCCAATTAGTTTGCCATCCACGACATTCTGATCACACTTGTATCTACTCATGCATATCTGGATATCACATCTGCGTGAGGCACCAACTTAGACTTAGAGCTAGGCTCTTTCATTCAGCATGTAGTTTGGACTGCCTTAAGTCTAAGCTACGTCAACCTGATCCCTTTAAATGGTATGCAGGCAGCTTGAGCATACAGTTTTAGTCCAATCACTCCAATCATTATAGACTATTTTTTAATATACACTTTATTCTTAGCACTTGCACACACACTCATACATACACAGACATTACCCTACTTTTGCACGCACAAGCTAAGCTCAATCATCTCGCATTTCATACATCATTTGCATTCAAAAGTTGTATAATATGATCATTATAAACTAGAGTGTTATATTGTGAGATAACAACTATATAGAGTGGAAATGGACTCTAGATATCCCTAAGTATCCAGGTGTAAAGGTTTTCATTTGCAGCTGAACCCCCGGAGCCACTACTTCTAATTACATAGACTAGTTGAGAGCCACCAAAAATGGGCCTTTAGTCATAATTTCAAAAACCTAAATAAAAAACTTGTTAAATCATAATCGAAATTCGGGTTTCTTGATATACCCATTTTGAAAGTGTCAGATGGCGACTTCTAATCTTTGTAATCAAGAACTTATTTCAAAACAAAACATATTTTTTCATATTTGGGCGATATCAGATGCACAATGTCGCAATAAAGACTCATGACCCACACTCGTTTACCTCGATACGCGAATCTAGTAGCGACACCGCTCCACCACCATTGCCTTTATATGGTAATGCTTAGTGTATTTTTCTATGCCTCTTCACTAGTAAATTTGAAATTATCCCATGATCCTTTTTTGGTTGAAGTCTTTTCGGCCAATTGTTTTAAACATTTGGTGATAGAGGAAGTCATGTCTGAAATACAAAACAAATGAAGAAAATGAAGGAAAAAACATCAATAAACAGTAATTAGATGCTCACCATGTCATAAATGTTATTACTTTGTAGTTACTATCAAGAATTCTTGGATTTTGCAAATCCTCTTAAAAAGTTGAGGACTTTCAAGGTTGGCTTGGGTACCAAAAATTAAGGTATTATTTTTTTATTGTTGGGTTGCTAAAATACAAAAGCTAAAGTATTCTTTTTCATTGTTGAGTTGCCAAATAACTAGTTAAAATAAACAACTAATCCCAAATTGTTAATTGTTAGCTATATTTATCGGGAAAAAAAAAGAAAATAGACTAGTTAGGAAAAATATTGGTAAAAGTCACAAAATTAACGTGTTTGTTTGTTTTTTTTAAAAGAAGCTATAATTTTTTGGTATGGGTAAAGTTAAAAAAAAAAAATTAAATTGGAAACCTACCTAACCACAACTAATTAACCTATTGTTCCTTTGTAATACCAAAAAAGTATGTAGGGTGGAAATTTTGAATTAAATTTCACTCTCCATAGTGCAATTGGTCAATTTCGCACTCTGTATAATGTTTGTATTACTATTGATTGTTATTTAATAAAAACTATTATTATTACAAACTATTTTTTTCCATTTCTTTATATTTAATTTTTTTCCATTTTTTTATTTTTTTTATACATCTCCATGTATATATGTGACAGTTTCAAAAATTGTTTCAAAAATTCGCTTGTAATCTTTAGAAAATTCAAGAAGTTAAAAAAGTTTCACAAAATAAATAGCGAACTTTTTACACATAGGTGTGGGTATATAATTAATTTGTAACTATTCAACTAGTCATTTGTTTGTATTTTTTTAGACTCTTGTGAATGGTAATTAATTCGAAAATATCATTATTTAAAAGATAATAATGAAAATGAATAGAAAGTGGACCTACCTCATTTGTTCAAAAAAGTATTAGCAGATTTTTGTTGAAAAATTATTGAGAAGGAAAAAATTATCCTGTGTTCTAAGATGGCATTTGTTTTCAAATAGTAATAATGAAAAAGGAAAGTTTAATTAAAAAAGTATTAAGCAAAAAACAAAAATAAAATATAAAGTAGAAATATTTTATATGGGAATAAAAGATTTCTTCAAAATTTCCATTTCTTAGAAATGAGGGCTAAAATTCTTATAAAATATTTCTTATAAGAATTATTTTTGAAGATACAAAAGTATTAGTTTTGTTTGTATTTAAGGCAAAGGATTTTTTTGACCAAAATAATATTTAACCAAAATACTAAAGAAATGCTTCCCCAAAACATTTACTAAAAAAACATTAGGAGGCATAATATTTAACCCAAATAAAAAGGAAGGGTGTATGATTTTGGTAAAGTAATATATAAAAAAATAAAAATTTACATAAATAACCACCATTATTACTTGCAAACGACTAGATTATTAGTTTCATATGGCAAATATTAAGTACATGACATTTCAAAATATTAAAAATAAAAAACTAGTTATACTAATTTGCAAAATTAAAGGAAAACAATATTAGAACATGTCGTTAATTAACTGCACGTATAAAATATGTCAACTATAAAGAAGGAAACCTATCCAGATTAGTGCCCAAATCAAACCTATCCGAGTGCATCCATGACAGACCTTTCAACAATGCAACAACCTGTAGTTTAATTTTTAATATATATTATAGTAGTTGAGTGGCAAAGTTCCATAAAAACAAACAAAAATCAACACAAACTAAAAAATGGCTACTACAAAGAAAGCACCAAAATTTCAAATGCCTACTACACAAAAAACAACAAAACCAACAAAAGTATGAACTTCTCAAACTAAGAAATGAATAACATAAATTAGTAACAAAAATCATGATTTTTCACCAAACAAGGTTTTTTGGACACACCAACCAAGCACACCTCTCGGTTTTCCCTTTGTAGCCCTTAAAAATACTAGCTAAACAAAGAACATAACAATCAAATGTTTTGGCAGTCCATTCCCCTAATTTGGGCACTCTAATATTGGTAGATTCACAAGTGTTAGGGAAAATTTGGATTTTTTTGGCTTGAACTTCAAAAAAAAAAAAAAAAAGACCAGCAGAAAGAACGCTAAAAAAGGATTGCAAAATCTATCAAAATGGATCTACTTTTGTAAACGTGAGGGAGATGCTTCGTATGGGCAGTGGGAGGCATATGGAGTTTGTCAGACTGTAATGGAATGATTGGAGAGCAGCGGATTGTCAGGTAGTGGGAGGCAAACGAAGAATGGATGGAATGGAAGGAGCTGGAGTGCCATTGGAGGGAGAAATTACTTGAGAGTTTGTGGGAGGAGAGCTATCAGTATGAGAAACCTATGGATTAACTTTCTGGTTTTTACAGGCAAGCCGTTTTGATGGTTAGGCGGATGTCATTTGGACGACTTATTCGTTGGTATGCATGACAATGCCCTAAGAAGGGGTGTCCCTCCCTCCTGAGGACACTTTTTTTCTGTGCCCCCAAAAGTCATTCCAACGAATGGCTTAAGAACTATTCTGATGGCCTTATGGCAGTTAACATTTTGTTTTTCCCATGTGTTATTATTGATGTGACATAAGGCTCTTATTTTCTAAGCTATTGTTTGACAAGGATAAGAGAAAATCATCCCAACAGTTCCTAGACCATCCGTGCGAATGATTTAAAAAACTAGTCACAGTGGGTGTCATTAGCCGCTTGGGAGTCTGTGTTCACAATTTCAAAAAAAAAATTTGCTATTGGATTAACCGAATTCTAATTATGCAACTTTTTATTAAAGATGAAGTTTTTTTGAAATTGGAGAAAGTGGGAAGGTGTAAAAATGTAATATAAAGTTTTATTGATTTTCAGAAATTTTCAAAGATTTTTAGCAAATTTCGTCGCACCAAATAGGCACTTATTACAATATCATTGGGTTAGTTAGTTTGTTACTAGTAGACAGGAAGTGACATTTGGGCATTCTTGAATGTCACATCACACTTACCACTATAATACCAACCACGTGCATTGAATGCTAAGTGATGGGTCTTACATACAAAGTGAACCGCCATTATATATATAGGGGTTATAATAATATTATTTTTTCAATAATTTCTACATTAACTTATTCATTCTCTCAGTCTATAAATAGTCCACATGTTGCATTAGGTTAGGTACGCTCACTATTATGAACTAAACTCTGTTATTCTCACAATTAACCTTTTAAGGTTTGTTCTAACTTTATCATCGGAGAACCTTGGGTTGAGGACTCCTTCCGATCAATTTCATCAACATTCCCTTATTTTTCACGTCCTTCCAGGCGAGTTTTGTTGACGTGGTGATAACACGCGAGGGTATTTTTTATCGCTACACAATGAATATATAAAATAAAAAAGAAAAAACATTAGAATTGGTTCATTTTTATTAGATTTATATGCTTTTTCATTTTTTCACTTTGATTTTTTAAGTAAAAATAAAAAAATAAAAATTCCAATTAAAAAAGTTACAAAAGCTTAATGTTAAGAAAGATAATGAATTGTCATAAATGAAAAAAAAAATGGTAATAGAGATGTGCTCAATAATAAGTTAGCATGTGCAAGGCATGTGCAAATCTATAAATGTGTTGAACATGGGTGTAAATATGGAGGGAATATAAAAGTAGTTAAAATTACACTAATACCTTGATAGTTTGTTAAAACACTAACTTTTGCTTAGTTGGCTGGAGATATTATGATCATTTCACTTTAATCTAACTCAAAAGTTACCAAAATTGTTATCAATCATCTAAAAATTACCAAAAGTTACTAAAATTTTTTATTTGTTTTACCAAACACACAAAAAGTTCCATCTACCAATTGTTACCAAAAATTTTCCAAAAGTTACTAGAATTTTCACTTTCAAATACGTACCAACTTGGTGTCACTCCCTTATTAATACGATTTAAATAACATTTTTGGTTTACACTTTTTTAGAGGATTATATGGCATATTTGACTTTGAACAAAAATAATTAATTTTCAATTAAAGATATAAAAAACTTAAAAACATTTTGATGTACATTATTTTTTGGAAGAATGCATTTGTGATATACTAATATCTCTTAGCTCATATTCTTTGATTCACGTTTCAACATTTGAATATTATTTATAAAAATGTTAATAAAAAAGTTAAAAAGAAAGAATAAAATTACCATTTCATTTGATACGCCTCATTCATCCCCATAAATGGAATAACGCTTGTAGCTTTTTTTTTTTTAATTAATATCTATACTTGTTGAAAAGTTTCATATTTTGAAAATGGCAATTTGGAAACTTTTAGGTTAAAATTTAAGTGGAGTCCACATATCATATAATGTGGGTCCATATTGTAAATAAGAGAGGTTTTTGAATACATTATATATTTACATTTATTAATTCAAGTATGTTAATTCAAATACGTTTATGAATGAAAATTGACTTCAAAGTAAGATTTTTTTTTTCTTAAGCTGTTGGGATAGTAAATAATTGAGGAAATATTGTCCAAAATAAAATATTTAGAGATGTACTATTAATGTAAACACATTTTGACAATGCATTTTCGCTTTGCTTAAAAATGCATTGTCAAATGTGTCTTCAGCCTTTGCCTGATTGCCTAGAAATGCATGATGGAATTGCAATTTGTGTCCTATATGAAATTGTGATTTTTTCTTAACCTTGTCACATGCACATAATGGTTAATCAGAAAAACTAATTTTCAACAAAATCATATCTCAGAAACGTTAAACACACAAACTACAATCCCATAACAATAATATAGCAACATAAAGTTAAACAAGTAAATTTATTCATATATCAAAACAAAATATGTATCCAATAAAAAAAAACATGTATTCAAATGCAACATATGTATCCACCAAGTTTAAAAAAAAAAAAAAAAAAACAATAAGAACATGTCATTAATCCAATAAAAAGAAAAATACATTAACTTGAAAAGAAAAAAATTACTACAAAAATACATAAACATCACAACTTTTAGGCATGATGTTTCACTTTCTATCACGGTCACAAAAAAGGTCATTGATCCAGGTGAGATTGTAAGTTGCCTCTTTTCGATCACAGTTTATAACCATAATCGAAAATTTACAATAATCACACACTAAAAGCGTGATCTTTTATGGTAAAAGCTGAGATGAAAAGAAATCTCATGTGATCTTTTATGAGTTTTGATCTTACTTTTTAAAAAAAAAAACCGTGATCAAATATAGATAAATAATCAGACTAAAAAATGGATTAATTTTAAAAATAATAAAAAATCACATGGCAACTTATTATCATTCCAACATAGCATCGTTTGACGCCTTGTCATTATAGCAACCTTATATATTTGATATTTTTTTATTTCTGCTGAGAATCGAACTTGTGCTATTTCTGTGGAAATTAGTATAGTTAACCGCTAGTCCAAGTTATCATTTGCTTATATGTTTTATACATTTATATATATAAGCAAATTTTTATTACTTTTGAGGTACTAAAAGTAATAAATTATATTATTTTAATTTAATTATTTTAAGTTTTTTACAATAATTTATTATGACTTTTGCCAACTAATTAGTAGCTAAAACTTGCACTTTTCCTGATCAATTGATTGGAAAAATGATAAAAAATTTACTTTTGCTTAATTGATTTAACTTTTTGTAATAATTTGAAATCATAACCAATGTATGAAACCATGTGAATACTTAATAAATAGTTTATGAATATATATCATATTTAATTATAAATGATTTTCAATATTTTTATCATTTTTCTTTAATCTTTTTGTATAGCACATATTTAATTATGACTCATTATTTATAAAATATTTTTCTTCATTTTGTATTATATTTTTAAAAAGTAATTAGGTCACATTTAGTTTTAATTTTAGAAAATTATTATACAAAACAAAATTTTTGAAAAAAAACTATTTTAAAAATTGATTTGTAATACAAAAAATATTTTAAATAATTATATTCAAAAATTAGTTCTAAAAAGACAAAAAATTATTTTTATTTTTAAATTTTTATCACTTCCAACAAAATATAAAATAATGTCACTTTTAATATAATTAATATTAAAGATACACTAAACATTTATTAGATATTAAATATTTAATATTCACCTAGTTATAAGTCATACAAATTATGAAAACTACTCTCAAATATTTACTAAAAAAATAATGATTATATATTTAGTATTATTTAAATTTGATTTGGTAAATTTAGTTTTAACATTAATTTAAAAATATTTTTGTTTATTGATTTATGATTGTAGTTTTTATAGCATATTCAATTAATTAAAAGTAATAAATAAATGTTATAACAAAATTTATGAAATCTAATTTAAATCATATAAAGTAATAAATAAAATTGTTTGAGAGAGATATAAAGTAAAATAAATGACAATATTGTCTCTCATTCTTTTAATTATCTTGCTTTTTTTAAAATATGATTTTCTTCATTTTTGATCTCAATTTTTTTTAGAGAGATTTCCACTGATTTTTTATCTCAGTTTTTCCTAGAGATGGTTTCCATTAATCTTTTATCTCAATTTTTTCTAGAGATGGTTTCTACTGATCTTTTATCTTGTTTTAAATACAATCACGGTTTTAATAAAAGTGAGATAAAAAGTATTAAAATAACTTTTTATCTCAGTTTTTTAATTAGACTAAGATAAAAAGTTTAATTTACAAATCTTTATCACACTTTTTCTAAAACTGTGATCTTTATAAATTTCTTGGTGTGATATTTATCAATTATTGTAGTAGTGTTAAAAACATATATATCTAATAATATTTGTTGTTCTTTTACATAATAAAAACAATACAAATTGTTTAAAATATCAAAACAAGTAATTTACATGAAAAAAAGGTACTAGAAACTAATGTGTCCCACAACTAAGCATCTTTGCATCTTTCTAGCATGCTCAGGGTTCCTCCGCTTTCCTCCACTTGTGACTAAGTGAGGAGCTTAAAAGGTTATGACTGGCTCGGTAGGTCATCAAGCAACTGTATATCGCTTAGTGGCTCTACATTCGAGTGGTAATGAGCCTGAGCCCTATTTGTAATGTAGTGTATAAGAGACGTTGGGACTATAATGCCTTTTTATGGAATAGGTGATATGCTATCAATAAAAATTGAAGGCCTAGCTAGCGATGGCGACAACTATGTTATGTCCACATCATCCACGATGATAGTGTAGCATAGTCATCAATACTAGGGAATGCATCAAATGGATGAGTATGAGGTAATGGTGGTGTGTACCTAATAGAAGTGGATAGTTCAACTCCAATAAATATAGATGGTCTAACTGTGGGAATTGTGGACAGTCTTGCTTGCATCTCAACCTAACCAAGTGGATACTTCTTATCGATGGCTAAGATAATCCTATGCCCAATGCTTCTTATAGTCACTGTCATTCAATGAATTGCCTCAATATTAGTATTGCTAAGGATATCTATTGCTAATTAAGTGGCCTGATCACAATGCCCACCTAAGAACATACAAAACGTCTTGTTAAATGTAAGTTACAAATTCAATGGTATTGAAAAGAAGAATATAATTTATTTATTTGTTAAAGAGTAAATATTGACCAACATAGTCATTGTAGTTATAATAAGCTAAGACTCGATCTGAAGCACATCACGAGGAGATCCAATTATAAGATTTCTAGTAATGGTTCTGTACCAGCACATTTACTAATGAATACCATCCATGCGACGGAGAAATGGCTTAGCTATAACGACCTTATTACATTGATCCTCCCACGCCTTAATGTACTCGCAATGATATATATGCCATTCAATATTTGGTTGACCCCAGCAATCAAGTGAATGCAATGCTATGCTAGTGTCACAAGTAACGAGATCATCATATAACAACCTGAATCATCGCATGACTCAATTAGGAAAATGCATCTCCACAACATCGAAGCAAATCAACAGAACCCTAGCCCGCTATATGTCACAGTCACACAGTGGTACACTGAGATATTAAAATCACATAACAAATTCAAATTATTGTGTATACCAAATTAAAATAACTGACATTATTATTATTGATCAGTAAAATTCATATTAAAAAAGGGAGAAATTTTCTTTTATTTTCATGGTAAAAAATTCTTTCATTTTGGCAAACCCCTAGCCATGAAAAAAATATAATAGACTGCCTCCTGACTCTTTCACAAAGATGATTTGGAAACGGTATTAAAACCTCTAAGGTGTCCACATAGGTTGGACTTAAGTAGGCTGAGAAAAGACATATAACCTTGGCAAGAACGGCTTTTTATAGAACATATGACCCATGTTCCTTTAGGTTCTTCAAATTCCATGGGTGGTATAGCTACCAAGATCAATGTAATCAATTATCTCTCTCCACTTCCTTGTTTGAATTGAAATTAAGATACTGATGTAAGTTCTTCCCTTCTAAATCAGATAGATTCATATATGAAAGAGGCTGACAATAAGTTCTTCCAAAATTGACTATTTGTCCCTCTATTAGAGGTGTTCTAGAAATGTCTGCGATCAAGTAAATAGCTTTATGAACAAATGGATCAAATCAACCTGGAAAATGGAAAGATTTGTACAAGTTATACATTTTGTCACCACTTTATGGAAAATCATTAGGTATGAATATGTTAGATACCTCAGTTAGTGAAATAGTGTCTCTCCCGCAAAAAAAACATGTTTTTTTTTTTTTTTTACCAATGCGCCCTATGTAGTCAAAAAAAAAAAAAGGATGCTGTATTTTCAGGACTGGATGTCATATTCGAATGAACCTCATAATTGTAAGAAAGTAGATTTTTCTAACTATGGGCCTAGCAAAAGCAAAACTGGGATAAGATCTTATAGGATCTCCCCTTCAAAATTGGACATGAAAAAGATGGGACCACCAAGTCATCTGGCACGCTACCATGAGATTAAATTAGTCCCTATACTCCCATAAAGTATGTAAGGTAGTGAAGTTATGGCCAGCCTGCCACCTAGAGTGAGAATATTTCACATATTAGTGTATTAATTATTGTGTGAAAAAAGATAATGAAAATAAACCAAAATATATTGAAATTTTTAACCATTCAATCATACCTATAGCCATATAGGTCTATCGATAATGAAGGGATGACATCATGTGGTGATGCATCATGGGGTGGTCTTGGGCTGGCACCCTATCTACGAGTGCATCCAATGGTGGTACTCCCTCTCTAGGGCATCCTAGGGTGGCATGTCATCGTGTGCTGTGACCAATGCAGAAACTGGTTATTATATCAGTGAATGCACATATGAGAACCTTTCCTATGCTCAATTCTACAATATAACAAAGGGCCCAAAAATCTTCTTCATCTCTAATTATGATGCCCTACACGTTTCATGGTATAGGCAAGCAAGGTTGTTAAAATAGAGATGTTACTTAAAATTGAGATGTTACTTAAAATCGGTGGAGATCCAAATGCCCACAATATGAAAACATAATCTATTATACTACGATTCTTCATTTAAAGTTTCTCGACTTTTTTTTTTTTTTTTGGATAAGTAAAGAATTCTATTAACAATAGAAGAAAGCAAAGAAATGCATCAAGCAAATGCTATACACAAAAATCTATTTATATCAATAAAATAAATTATTAACAAAGTTCAAAAAAATTCTATATATAGTACTATACTCCGTTTACCCAACCACACAAGACCTTTAACTTATATAATTGGCATTAAAATAATGATTTCATTTTATCTTAAATATTTATAGGAGTTGGTTTGTATTTGTAATATTTTATTACTAGTCTCTTGATTTCTATCGTAACTACTACATTTAATTTATGGTAGTCAATTTGATGGAATAATACACATTGTCATTAACTAGTATAGCATAGTTCATAATAGTGTTATAAAATAAAAAAAATCTACAAAATAATAATAACAAGTGAAATAGTTGTGGCCTATCACTTGAAAAAAAAACCATAAAGGTATATTTTGTTTGACAAAATTACAGAAAAAATCAATTAATCTTTAAAATCTGTAAAATCATAAATAAAATCGAGATTTCATTGATTTTACGTCCCAAAATCAAGATTTTATCTATTTTACCCGATTAAGATTTTACGTAAGATCAGAAAAGATTTCTCGTTCTAACATCGTAAAATCGTAGGATTTTAAGATTTGAATCAGGATTTTAACAACATTGTAGGCAAGCCAAAGCTACTGATGCCTAACTAAACTGACCTACATTATCTAAGTGAGCCAGCATTAGCAAGTGCATCAACTTTATCATGTTAGCTGACTTGTCTGATAACAATCCCCCACGTTCAACATCAATAGGTTAGCATATGTGTGCTAATGGACAACCTCATTATTAGCATCGTGAGGTGATGCCAAAAATACTAAAGCAACCAGCTGATGCATATACGACCCCCTGTAATAGCACTTATAGGATGCAATGCCAAGGTATTGTTCAACCAAACCAATCCACTAGGACACACTATATGCGAGATATATGTCATGCCCTGAAATCCACAACCCAGGGACATGAGGACTAAACCCATAAATCAATCTCAAACAACCAAGCGTCAACACTAATCAGAGCGAAAGTAATAAATAATAATGATATTCAACATTAGTATACCCAATGTTTTATTATTTGCCACAAAAGGGCTACAAGACAATACACCTTAAACCGGGCCCAAAACCAAATATCCAAAACAATACATGAAATAAATAACAAAAAGTTCAGGCTCAACTATTCTATCTCATGGATCCATCAGGAGCATTTGCCCTTATAAGATCAGCTGTAGGGGGTGAGCACTAAATCATATGTGCTCAGAAATAAGCATATAAGAACAAGTTTCTTAATTATGCAAGGCAAATTGCACTTAACCAACTTTAAATTAAATAAAACTCTTTTATCAAATTTTATAATGTCCATATTCATCATACTGTTCTAAATTAAACAGCTACTTTGCCATGATCCTACAATCTCATGCTAAAACAACATTCATCATCTCAATTACATCTCAGTATATACATATATATATCTCAAAATCATATTACGAGTCAGGTACTCTGCAAGGTTAGTCTATGGCCATAGAACTAAACCCAAATAATCCCCAGGCCTAAGCCGTGGGGTATAACTGGTCTTACAGTGCTAGATTTACTTATCAAATTCCCAGGCTGAAGCCGTGGGGTTTAATTGTTCCCGCAGTCCTAGATATACTCATTAATCCCCAAACGTAAGTCATGAGGTACAATTGGTCCTGTAATCCCAAATGTACTTATTAATTCCCAGACCTAAGTCATAGGGTATAATTGGTACTCATAGCCTTGGTCTTGCGGTCCCAGTCCATCTCATCTTGCCCTAATGGGCAAATCGATCCCGCAATCCCAGTACTAATATACACTAGTGCAAGCTATATATACACTTTGTAAGCTTTTAGTCTATTGGTTATGCTATACCATCCTGCACAGGTTTCGGGGCTTTTGTCCTTTGGGCTCTAAAACCCACTCTTTCTAGTACCCTCAATGACCCCAATATCAAAAATCAATATCAATTTATATTCCTTTAACAACAGCACATCATATACAAGATTCTCCCTTTATGTTCAACCTTTATTTTATAAATCTTATGAAATAAAATGTTCCCTGGGGCTAAGTTCTATAGTGCCCATACATGCTTGTGTTTAAACAAGTAAACAAACCCACATAAACTCACAATATCATGTGTTTAAAGGCATAAGATTAACCAAAAACAAGAATCCAAACAACCTTCATACGTCATAACAACAGTATAAAATAATTCATGCTATTTTAAAATAAAAAGTATTTCAAAAATATAGAAATTTAAGAAAAACAGTGGACCTCATAGCTTGGGCATAGGCTCCTCGAGGCTTGGGTCACTAACAGAACACCTCCCAGCCTGGGCGCAAGCAGTTCGAAGCTTCGACCCTCTAATAGAATAGCTCGTAGCTTGAGTGTAGGCAACCCGAAGCTTCTAGTTACCCAAATTCCAGCTTTTGAAAAGAATCTAGAATATCTTATAGCTTGCCCGTAGGCAATGCGAGACTTCGACCTTTGTTTTTCCAAAAATTTTATAAAGTTTAAAACAAAAATGAAATTTCTTAAAACACAAAATTTATGAATCTTCCACATCAAAGCATGTATAAAAATCATCTTTAACCAAAAATAAAGCATGGATATTTGGTTTACTTATTTATTTAATTATAGAACTAAAATATATAGCAAATCAAAGCATGTTCAAAGCATAGGTTTATTTAACATATTGACATTTTCTTTGCAACACCTCTGATTAAATCTCAAAATTTTCATATAGCATATTCAAAAAATACATGGTTCAAGTTTCCAACTCATGTACATATTCAAACAAACATAACTTTGCAACAAATTTAAGAAAAATAATCTTATATGCTAGCCCCACCTACCTCACTACACACATAGATGATTGGTGTGTAAAAGCATATCCACCAACTTAAGTTGGTTTTTCCTATAAACTCTCTAGCAAACACACTCCGAGCTACACATGAACATACTTTGAAAATCGCAGGAGGATCCCCTCCTTTTCTTCCTTACACAATCTTACAAGAATGGCACGAAGGTTCTTCTTTCTCTCTCTCTCTCTCACTCATTCTCCCTAGATAAAGTGTTGGGGGGGAAATTTAGAGACTAAGTGTGGAGGGGTTTATATAAACAAACTAAATATCTCCCACTCTCAGACATAAATACATGAACCTCTCATAACTCTTCCATCAAAACCCACCCCAAGCTTCTCACAGAAGCCCTAATTTGAATTTCCATCAACCAACTTTTGGCCTTCCCTCTTCAGCCAATAAAGTCATACCTCCCTATCAAACAACCAAATCACTAGCACCTCCTTTCTCACCTAATAGGAAACCACCTCCTCACTTAACCAAAAGAAATGCACCTGACATACTTACACAAACACATGCATGTATACATAAAATCTTTAGGCATGTCACAGTAAATAAATTTAACAAAACAGAAATTAAAATAGAAATAAACTAAAAATCTAAAATTAAAAATAATAAATCAAACACATACATGTCTGTACAATATAGGCTAGACACTAAGGCATCATCAACTAGTAAGCTTATGATAGCACGAATGTCCTATAAGGTGACTGCGCACTCATCGACTCCCATTTGGAATGTTTACGTCTCATGTCACAATTATTCCACTAGTGCTGTGATCAAAGGGTGGTACAACTTAATAGAACCCATCTAAGAGAATCCATACACCCTAGCCGTAAACAAGTAGTCAACCACCCTGTCATCCCTAGGTGGGCTGTTAAGATCTCATAATAAGTGCTTGCTATTCTTGACATTAAGGATTGGCTCATCCTGAAAGTGAGGAAAACATTACAATAGACAAGAACAAAAGAAAATTTAATATATGATAAGTTAAGAAAAAGATAGTACTTTTTAGTAATATTTGTTATGCATGAATATATTTGAAAATAAAATAATAATGAGTTAGAAGATTATTAAACATATAGATATTTAAAAAAAAGTATTTGCTCATAAAATGGTCATTATATTTCTAATAAGAAAATGAGTTAGGTACTTTTTGAAATAAAAATATAATCTTTCGAGTAACATTACTAAAAATGGTTTCGAATTTGATTAAAAAAATAAGTAATCTAAATTTTGATTGAATCATACCTCATACACCCATATCTATGTCAATCTATGTATGTCTAGAGTGTGCAACACATACAAATCATTGGATCCTAGTGATAGCAGCTTTGTGTCCCTTTCCATAACTGATATATCACTATAAGAAATGAAAATTAGAATCAAAATTACATAACACGCATAATAATAAAAATATTACCTATTACATCACCTAGACACAATGTCATTAGCACAATAAAAAGATTGCATTTTACATCACTGAGACACAATGTCATTAGAATAAGAAAATGAAAACAACATCAACTGTTACAACTAGCCTAGAAGTCACCAGGGCACTTCCTCTTACTAAGACCCTCTTCACAACAAATCCCACATCGTACTTTAGAAGCACTATCGTTCTTATCCATCTTATTTTGGATAGAGGTCAACATATATGTGCCTTTTTGCTATTTTAGATATTCATTCAGAATAAACGTTGAAACACTTGATGCCTCTCAATACTTTAGATCATGTAAGCATCGGAATTAGGGGAGCATAGATATTCACATATGTTTCTATAGAATACTCCGACATCACCATCAAGTTGTAATGTCGCTCCTCACCGTGGCAATGACATATAAGTATGGAATTTAAAGATTACTCCAATTACTATGTGTGAAACTATGTTCCTTGAGACTGATAACTTGGACATTATCTCCCCTATTAACATGTTCTCTAGTGGTTATCTCATACAAGCCATCAATTTGGTTGAACCACACAATACTATAGCTACAAGTATGACTTTGGTACTACTCCACCATTTTTAGCAAATTTGGCGGGTGTTGAACCCCAACCCCATGAGCCCCATTACGAATTCGTTCTTATTACTAAAATGTGTCATTACATTGTAAAAAAGTAAATTCAGCATAAGCTACACTAGGTAAGGCACTAGCATCTTGCATTACATTATTAAAGCACTCTAACATATTTATAGTCTCATTTCCAAATTTATGGCCTTCATCATGAGACATCATTCATTAGTCCTTGGGGATAACATTAAGATATCGCCATGTATCTAGATTTAATTCTTTAACCATTTATGTCATAGTTTCAAGCTTTTGAACTTGGGCATAGCATGGGATATCAATTTGTTAAGCTAAAATCCACTGAAATGATGCTTAAAGTTTGCCTCAACATAACGTAGACAAAATCAATGTGTGGTATACTGGGGTACCCAGCTTGAAGTGGGTGTATTAGCTGCCTTTGATATGCATGCATGACAATCTAAAATTAGGCATACGCCTTGCCTGTTTGGAGGTACTTGTCTTCTCAAATTGTGTAGAAACCAATCCCAACTACTGAATGATTCCTTGTCAACAACAAGAAAGGCTAATGGGAAGATTTGGAAGTTTTGCAGCTTGTCTTTTTATTTGCTAAATAGGTGTGTGCCATCGATACTTACAACAAGCCTATAATATTTGAACCTATCAATGGCATGTATGAATGCCTAAAACACACATTGTAATATTATAGTACCAATGATAGCCCCAAAATAGTACTGATAATCAACAATGCTCTTAGGAGTATATGGCAAACTACCTAACCCACTAAGTGTTGATTTTAAATATAATATGTATTGAGGTTAATAATGAGATAACTAGATGAAGTGTGTTATGGGTTGAATTCCGGTTGTGATAATTGATTATTTATTATGCGGCGATGATTTTATTTGCTCATGTAGTAGCATGATAGGTTATCTATTTTATGTTTGCAGGTGAAGTGGTCACATAAACTTTGTTGCAGGTTCTAGAGTCGACTCCTAGGCTAGGATGTCTTGCCGTGGACCATAGATCATTCACTTAGTGGTTATTTTGTTAGATATTTTGAGAGCTAAAATGATGTATTTGTGTTTTTGAATTTTTTTGTTGCCTCATTGGGTTGAGGCTGGGTTATATCTAACATATTTAGCATTCGATATGGTTGTATTGGGCTTGGTTGAGCCCTATTAGGTATTTTTATTTACGTTGAAGCACTAATTCCTAGTCTATGACCAAGGCGTGTTGTATTAACTTTTAATTTCATTTAAAGTCTGTCTATTTTATTTTACTTGCTTCAGTAGGGATGTATAACTTCGATAGGTATTTAGATTTATATGATCTATATGATGCCGTATGAATGCATGTCATAGTGAGTCTCGCTCTAGGTCGTGGATTTTGAGGTATGACAAGTCCACCCTTGTTTTACTTGTTTCTCATGAAATTTATATATTATACTATTCCAATCGAACTTTAGATTTTCTATTCTTACAAATTGATAAGCCTCTTAACGGGGCAAATCTAGATAAAATTCGTTAGATCTAGACCAAATCCGTTAGATCTAGACCTGATCTAGATCCAATTATGATAGATCTTATCCAGATCCAGATTCAAAAGTAATCAGATTCGATTTGTAAGAGCCAACCTAGATTTATATTCCCGGCAGATCCAACTTACTTTGAAAATTAATTTTTTTTAAATCATTATTTCATAAAATAAAAAATATATTGTATTTACTCTGTTCACTAATGGCAACACAAAGAAGATGAAGAATTTGAGCTCACCAATGGAGGTTATAAGGATTCGAGCGTGAAGAAGAAATCGAAATCCACCTAAGTAATTACCAAAAAAAAAAATCCACCCAAGCATATATGTGTTCATCAACATCTTCATACACCAGATCGTGTTTTACCAAATCTTCACTTAATTCCAAAAAAAAAAAAAAATCAACCAACAGAGTAAAAAGGATGATGAGATTCTTTCTAGTAAGTGTGATTGTCGACGAAGACTATCGTTCTTATGGCCATAAATGTATCAACATGAGGAATGGGAGTTTGGAATGTGAAACAAAAAAATATATATATGGCTAATTGCTTGATTTGTTAGATTTTTATTTTATTTTCTTTAATTTTATTGTTATTTTGGTTTTTCTTTTAGGGGGTTTCATACTGTCCTTCGAATATATACATATATTAAATTATGCCTTTGATTTTATAGTTACATGTACGCATAAATATATAGATTTGTGCATGCGAACTATAGGAGTTTAAGGTAAAAAATTTAAAAATATTTCTAAAATTTTTATTTTTTTATTTTAAAATATTTTATTTTTTAAAATAACGAGTCTGGTGGATTATCTAAATCCCAATCCATTACTTCTTGAACCCAATAAGTCTAGATCCATTAGGTCACGTATTTAATTGGGCCCATTTGGTTTAATATTATTGGATCTGACTCGGATCAGATTTAGACTAAATCTGACCATTGATAGGCCTATGAATTGGTGTTAAATTGCTAAGAATGGTCATGTTCTTAGTGGATGAGTTGCAAATCATATTATTACGTTGATTATTATTTTAAGTAAATGAACTGTTAGAATTGGAAATGAAGAATAATGATATGATTATAGAAATTAAAACAATTGACAACTTTGGGTTTAATTGGAATTTTATGGCTAAAGCATGAGTGTATATGATGGGTTACGGCATGTGTGTCTTTGGTTTGGTTTGATATTTAATCTTTAATTTTGGAATAGGCTAATAATGATTATTGGTTTTGGAATACAATGAAGATGAGAACCTTGAACGCTTAGAAATTTGGTGAGTTAGGTACTAGTTAGACTTGGCTAGTCAGAGGTAGTCTAGACGACTTATTTTTGGTTGAGTGATACTGATAGAACAACAATGTGTGGCACCTGAAAAATCACTATTCGATATGGCGAATTGACAAATACACCTATAGGTAGAGCCCAGAAAGGTTTTGGTTCCCCATGTTGGAGACAAATGGTGTTTAGGTTTGAATCAAATAAATTTAAATAACATTCAATAATAGAAATAATTGGAACTTAGACTCATAAGCTTATCATTATTTATCAAATATGCTTAGGGTATACTGATTTATTTCTTTAATTAAGATTATATTGAATTAATGCTATTATGAGCATGAGAGTAATCATGAAATTTTATATGCTTTCTAAATGTACTAAATGAAAAGATGACAGGTTAATTGATAATGTTTTATGATGAGTAAAATAATTGTGATATGGTAAAAATTTATCGATTATTAAAAAATTGGATTAAGGTTATAAAAGTGGAAATTTAGTTAGATGAGGATTATCAATTAAAATAAGGAATATAGATTTAAATTTGATGATCATATTATTGATATTTCAAAAAGTTAATTTTTATGGTTGATATTACTTGGCAACACATCGAGGAAGATTTAAACAAAATACATATAAGAAGAATAATGATGGTGATATAATAGTTGACTTTCAAGAAAATCTAATGTTGAGATTTAGGAGTTAGAACTTAGACTCAGGTAGAAAATCCATAAGGATAAACAGAAAGAGAATACAATGAGTTACGAGAGATTGAGATCACTGTCATAAAATGATAGGCTAAAAGGTAAATAATGGATTAACAATATAATGATACTGATGTTAAAATTGAAATGTTGTAAATTTACTATCACAGTTTGGTAGATTGATAAGTTTATAATGTATAATATTATGATTTTATTGATTTACTTTTATATTGAATTTAGTGATATTGGATTTTGGAAAAGATACTAGAAATATAGGATATTTTGATATCTAAGGGTTGAAAACCCAAAATTTCACGCAATAATGGGTGCACACATCTAGTAGATTAGAAACTTGCAAAGTCTGTAAGCACTAGATAAACGTGGTTTGCCTGAGGTGAATCCTAAGTGACGAATGCAAGATTCGAGGTGTTCACACATATTGGCCAGTGTCAATATGTGGCAGGCCTAGAAGGGGAACGAGTTGATAGTCTATGTTAATAGATCTGCTTGACTGAGTACCTATTCACTGTGTTTTAATTTTGTGTATATATATTTTGTCTATGTTGCTAATAATGATAATGTTGATATAATAAATGTTTAAGAGCTGAACTAAAAGAAATTTGTTGGGATATGAGGCGATGAATTTATGGATTATATCTTACTGTTAATGAGATGATTCACAGATGATTGTCCGAATGAAAAGAATAATATGATTAAGGGGTTTCAATTATAATATGATACATGGAAAATACTTGAGGAATCATGAAGGGATAGATTTAGGGAAATAAGAAGGTCAAAAGGATACAATTATTCACAAATAATTATTCAGTTGGGGTAAATGATGAGACTAATGAAATGATTCTAAATATTGTTTGGATGTTATTTCTAATAACTTAAATTGGGACATTTATTGAGTATAATATGGTTAGTATTATTAAGAGTTAACTAAGTTGAACTTGTAAAGGTAAAAGTACGATATAGATGATAAAATAAGTCAACTAAAACTTTATAAAGATTGAAAGATGTGATTAAAGGACAAATAATCTGATTGATAAAAAGGTGTGTGGAATATTGTGTTAAGTTGGTGTCACTATAATGGGGTGCTATGTTTAAGCAAAATAATTAAAGAAATAAAATGTTTAGATTTATAATGGGATTAAGCCTTGATAACATTTAAGGGGCTTATATAACAAGATTTGAATAATCATGGTTAATGAATTAACTGTCTAGAGTGATTAGCAGATGATAGGTTATAATATAAGATTATGATAAGGATATGAAAAATAATAATGAAAATAATAATTATATGTCGAACATGTTAATCATGGTTAAGTGTTAGCTTAGTTGGATTATGTGTTGTGGCTAAGGTGCATAATCATGGTAATAGCAAGATAGGACATATGTGCATGCTTGTATATTATAGTAAGCACACATTGTATAATGCTCACTCTCCTACAGTCTGTGTTGTAGGTTTAGAGGCAAGACCATCCTAATGGATCAGTTGGTTAGAACATGTAGAGCTGCGGCTCAATATTTTAATATTATGTTTATAATATTTTTAATTTAGTTTATGTAGCTCGCCTGTGAGGTTAACCATGTAATGAGTTTGTATAATCTACAATCACCAAAAGAAGGTGATTGTATGATATATATTTTAATAATTAGATTATATAATTTCTTGTGGAGCATTGAGCTTTATTTACATCGGGGATGGGTTTTAAAATATTTTAAATTTAGATTTTCTAAATATCATCCTTTTTGTAATCATTCTGATCAAAAATGGGAAACTAATGTAATAATTGTTGATTGTGAATGGTTACATTATTTAGTTATTTAGCTAAGTCTGCTCTAGGTTATGAAATCCGGGATTTAACATTAATAAATTCACTAAAAAAAGAACGTCTGGCCAGGATTAGTATGGTAAGACAACTTACTAAGACCCCGTTTAGTAATATTTTTGTTTTCTGTTTCGAATTATGTCTTCAAAATTTTATAAACTGGCAATAGAAATATGTTTGTTAAATTTGTTTACATTTTTTTGTTTCCAAAAAATAAAAAACTTAAACAGAAAAATGAAAACAGATGAAAAAGGTGTTTCCACTCTGTTTTCTTTTTTTGTTGCAAACATTTTGTCAATTCTAATATTTTATCCATTTCCGTTACATCATATTAAAATAAATTATTTTATTCAAATATTTTATTAAACTAAAATAGTTTTTAATAAATAATGTAATTAAATTAAATTAATTAAATTAATATGTAATATCTATTATTAATTTATTTCTAATAAATAATTAAATTAAATTAGTTAATTTGATTAATAAGAAATATATATTATTAAGTTATTTTTAATAAAAAATAAAATATAATATATTAACTTATTTTGATAAATATATTTTCTTAAATATAAATATATTTTATTAAATTATTTTTAATAAATATTATAATTTAATTATTTAATTTAATTTAATTTAATAATTAATTTAAAATAAATATTTTAAATAATATTAAATATATTTTATTAAATTATTTTTAATAAATATCATAATTAATTTAATTTAATTTATTTATTTAATATGAATTATATTTTATTAAATTATTTTTACTAAATATCATAATTAAATTATTTAAATTATCATGAAATATTTTTTATTCAATTATTTTTGGTAAATAATATAATTAAATTAAATTAATATAAAATATATTTATTAACCTAAATTAATTTTTAAAAAACCAATAAAATTAAATATTTTATGAAAATAAAAAATTAATAATTGTAAACAAAATTGTATTTCCAAATGCAGTTTCAGTTTTCATTTCAGAAAAAAAAAACGATAATAGAAAATAAAAAATAGAAAACATAAACATATAAACGTAAATAGAAAAACGACAACGTTATCAAACGATTCCTAATGAGGCAACGATACAAGTTAGGGTTAGGAAATAGATGGCTATATAATGGTAAAATTAATTTGGTATTAATAACCGAATTGACAAGAATTAATTAACCAATACTAACTGATTGCTTAAAGGATAAATAGTGATACCAAAAATAATACCAAAATTTTTACCTCTGTAACAACTAATACTGACGCGGATGTTTTGTTTAACTCACCGAAAATGAACTAATTATGTGGGTTTTATCGGTTAACTAATCAATACCAATTTTTTCACTCTTAAATTAGAAGTTAATTTTTTTTTATCTAATTGGTTCAATTTTGGTGTTAGTAAAAATGGTTAATTCATTAACTGATACTGAGAGTAAAAATCTTACCTACTAAATACCAATATCGAGACTATTATATAGTTAATTAAAATTAAGCCAATTGATTCAGCTATTTCAATTAACCAATTATCAATAATCGAATTTACATCCCACATGCACAATGACCCGTGTTTGTTTCATATTGTTTTGTTCTTAGTTATATAAGATTATAGTTTAATGGCATGTTAATATGATTGATATAATGCATTAGTGTACTTGGTAGCTTGATTCTAGGCTAGATGACAGATTAATAACAACACTTAGAATTTTTGGTAAAGAAGAGGAGGTTCGGTTGCACGAAGGGGACTTCCAAGATGCACGACCCTCTATACCCCAAGTGTCGTATGCCCAGAGTGCCACATCATCAATGGTAAGTCAGTCTCTTCTATTTTTTCAGTTGCTCAATTCAGTTTTCTACCTCTATTGCCCATACCTATGAGCCTACCATCCTAGGTTCACTGTCCATCAGCAATGATTTTATTTCTTTATCTTCCTTTGTCCCAAAGCACCCTTTTCTACATATATACATATATGTACCTAATTATATATCTTTCAGGTGAGAAATAATAAAACAATAACGAGAGCAAGGCTTATTAAGTTCATATAAGTTTGAAATTAATCAAATTTCTCTTATGGTTCTTCAATTAAACTTGTTATGAACTCGTTTGAATTGTTATTTAAGTTTAGAGTCTATAGATTGATCGTTCTGAGTTTTCTGGCATTTTCTAGTTCTCCGCATTCACTCTTATTTATTTCTTTTCTCTTTGAGAGACTGAGGTAGGGATAAATGCATGTTAATTACATATATGGTACGCTAAGCATGTTGTGATTTAGTTGCGTGTTTATTTGAAGTTTAGAAACATATGGCATGATCTGTTATATGTTATATATAAGTATATGCGTACGTATATATTCATTGAGGAAGATAATGAATAGTTAATCAAACTTATGTTCTATGCTTTGCAAAATCTTAAATTGGTTACACTATTGAGTTTGAATGGGATTATAGAAGGAAATGGAATATAAAATTTCAAGAAAACTACTTTAAAAGCTATGTTTTGAAATTTTAAAATTTGAAGAACAATGGTACAAAGAGCAGACCAATATTGGACATAGCCACTAGAGGAAACCCAGAAACACGATAGGGAGTCTCATGTGCATAAGTTTGCACCAAACTCACCTGGGCACCCAAGCCCTTACTTTTTCCTAAATTTTTGTTTCACTACTCATTATAAAGTACAAATGTTTTCTAAACCATTGATACCCTACTTTTAATTGGTTTTCCAAAAGAATAAAAGATGTGATTCATGGTTTGAGATATGATATGATTTGAGATGTAAGATTATTATTGATTATGATAATGAAACGTTATAATGATATGGTTGGCTATGATAAAGAGATGTTATTAGCTAGGATAATGGAAAGAGATAATGAGATGCGATTATTGGTTGTGGTTTTAGGGTTAGTGAATATTGGAAAATAAGGGGTTTGGTTATCATGCCAATGGGTTAGTAGTCTACAAAGTAACATTGATACCAGTGTATCGTGATCGTTGGATATTGATCCATAAACAACGATGCTGACTTGGCATATAGTGACCTTTAAGCTCAAGCTCATAAACAACAATTTGGTTCATTGTTTTCGTTAGTGTGTTGGCCCATAAAAGATGATGCTAGTTTAGGTTATGCTTACTAATTATGAGTTAGTCTTGCAGAGTATCCACCCCATGTGTGTTGTGTTAATGAGAAATGATAAATAGATAATGGAAAGACTATAAAAGTATAATTTATGATTTGATGTTGATACATGATCATGATCTACAAATCATCTAACGTTGATGATTTAATACAATGATGTCAGGTTATTTATCAGTTATTATTATTGTTGCATGATAATATTATATTAAGACGTATGTTACATATTATGTATGTTTATATATGCATTGTGGGTACACGTGGATTAGTGGTCACGTCCCTACAAACTATGTTGTAGGTGCAGAGCCTGAGACTTAGGTAGGCTCGCCATGTTTTTGACTTGTTTTAGATAGTTGTTCTTTTGTTCCTCCGAGTATATAGAGCTAATCATTGTAGTTATATTATCTTGGAAATGTATTATTTTGTTATTAGTATTTACTGTTGGTATTCAATATGATAGTAAGGCCGATGGGCCTGGATATTCTATTGATTATTATATTAGAGCACTGTTACCCAGTAATAATTGTGACTTTTGTTATTATTTTATTATTATTTATTGTGGATGTATGTCATGAGGTGGTTGTATGACTCCAATTAAGATTTGTGAGTGATTATATTTATTGCATGTGATTATTTAGTTCATTCCTCGAGTTACGAAATCTAGGGCGTGACATCTTACCATCATTAGCTGAAAACTTTAAGTATTGTTCTATTAGTGTAGATTATGGTAGCAACCTAGATCGCTTGAATCAGCAAAAAATATCTATGTTATATTTTCGTTAATCAATAAATATACTAGTTGGTGAATAAGTAACTTTAATACAAAGAAAATATTTTTAAGCCTTCCAAGATCCATAATTTTAAATTGATCCACATCATATTCTTTGAGATTACTTATGGCTTCTAAGTCATTACTAGTCACTGACCTCAACAAAACTAACAAAAGAGTAAAGAAGGAGTCATGAGTACAAGTGAAAAATGAATAACCGGTCTAAGATTGAGTGAAATAGGTAATGTATAAAATCAAAGAGAGTTTTGAGTACCAATTACGAGATCTCTATTTTAATCTCGTTAAGGTATTTATATTTCAATGTTGAATGTTCAATCAAATATAGTCAGTTTGTAATGTTGCTTAAATAATTAAAAACACTCCAATTGATTATTGTCACTTGACTGGATTGATGATGCTTTGAAACTTGTTTGGATGAGTTTTTACTTAATTGTTCTCACTGCTCGGTCGTGGGAATTATACGTTGCTCTATAGTGAAACAATACTGTTAAGATGCATTAATGAGTTACTCGGCTGAATTATGGGCTTATTTTTAGATGTATTTTGATATAAAATTCCATCGTTGGCCACTCCATAGATAACTTATGCTACTCATCAAAGCAATTTTAAGTTAGCCATATGCATTCACACCCTAATTATCCATGTGATTTCTTACTTAGATATGTGAATAAGCATTGCTCAACAATAATGTGTGTTTTGCTACTAGGATTATTCAAGTTCAATTCATTATTGGAAGAGAATTCCAATAGTTCAACAAAATGCCCCATTAGTTGCTCAACAATAATGCCTGCTTTACCGCTTAGGTTAAGTGTTCAATTACATGGATTATGTGCTTAGTTCATAAGTATTATTATCTAAGTAGTTTAATTTTGTTCAGCTACACTACTAATTGTTGCTTGTTAATGAGTAAAATCAGCAACATGGCTTGTAGTTCCCATAAACCAACAACTTGGATGCAATCTGTAATATGCTTTTCCAATGGTCTTAGGGAATTCTTTAATTACACCGCTTCTCTATATGATAACAATTAGCTACCCTATGATATTACTATTCCTACTACAATTCTTTATGGCAATGACCATGGTGCTCTATAGTGTCACACTTTTTAATGTTCATATACCATTAGTGCTCATCTACATAACAATATAACTTATGATTTGAGATTTATATATTTTCAACCGTTGAATTTATTCAATGGTCAAGATTACTTCTTTTTTTTTTGGTAATTAAGATTACCTCTTTCTCTCCCCACTTTATAAATTTAAATTTGAGCTAGTGGCACGCTAAATCATATTTTTGAGGTATAGGCAATTACTAGTGTTTGATACGAACAAACCTATGTGACTGCAATAGCCAACCAAATCCTAGGGTAAAAGTATTTTACATATATATAAATGAGGGAAGGGATGGCCTGTGCTTTTAGCACTTCTTTCATTGTGGAAAACAGTGGCATTTTACTTAACTTCAAGTAGCTACAGTTACTCTCGACTTCAGCAACCTTTTCTTGCAACTAGAGGATATAGGTGTAGATAGGGATGCGGGGGAAGGTGATTGGAAAGACAAAAAACCAGCGAAAAAAGAAAAGAAGTTTGCCGCATATCTCTCTCTCTCTCTATATCACTCGTAGTACTTTTAGCTGGTTCAAAATACTAACACAACAATGTGAAAACTTCTATTATAGCTAGTATAAGTGCAATTAATGTTCATACAGTCATTTGAATATACTCTCAGAAATAAAATGAAACCACCATACTTTGTAGGGATTTTAATGAAAATAAATGTACAATTTAATGCTCGAACAATGTGTATAATGAAGTTAATTTGGTCAAATATTAGTTGGTATTAACATGTTTGGCATTAAGTCGCCATGATAATTTAGAAAAGTATACTCAGACAACATATTCACAAATAACTTAACACTACATAAATCAATGGTATACTTAGTAATAAAAACCTTTTAGTGCTTGGGCACTAGTTAATTCACACTTAGTACGTGATTGAAGCTAGGAAATGTTGGGAATATGATTCAGTCGATCCTCAAAAAATATAGTAGTTACACAACTTAATATTATACAAGGCCAATATTGTTTGGACTTTAATTTAATGTAGAATGACAAAAACTTTAATAGAAAAGAAATGAATTTGGAGCCGAATTAAGAGAAATAATGTTACTGGTATGTTGGGATCGAGTTTCTCTCTAATCAAAACTGCCTCTAGTGTAGTGGTGTAATGAGTGAATATCTAGTCAAGCCTTCCACAATATTTTTTCCATCTATTCTCAGTGGTAGAGGTTACGAATGGGAATTAACTTGTTCTCACAGAAGACGCTAATTGCAAGGGAAAAATCGTCCCTCCTCACGTGTGGGTCCCCTCTCTTCTTCTCGAGCAATCTATCAACTAGCGGGGTTTCGCCGGTCAAATGGTTCTTCAATGCCCAAGTCAGTGAACAACTCCATGCTAAAAGAAACCAAAGAAAAGAGAGAGTTCGTGCTTTTTTATGTTTTTCCAAAGCATACTTTTGTTGTGTTTTCACATTCTTTATATAATGAGGGCAATTATTCACCCGCCTCTTCATAATAGAAAATGGGAGGTTACTTTTACTCCAAGTTTAGTGAGTATGATGTGAGAGGTTGTCTAGTATTTTGCATTCCTCGAGCATGTATATTTTTATCCCTCCAATATTGATTGAGGAAACTAATTTATTAGGTTTAACATTTTATAGATGTAAATAACAAAATAAAGAAAATGTTATTTATGTGGAGTTAGACAAGGAATGAGAAAAAACTAAAAATTTTATTTTTTATTCTCAGTTTAATATGATTTAGTAAACAAAAACAAAAATTAAAGAATTCAATAAAAACACCAAAACGTTGACAATTTTGAAAAAAACCAGAAAATTAAAAAATTTAAGTATTGCAACAAAATCCGAAAAATTTTTAATTTAAGTCAAAAATTTTTGTTAAGACCTATTACACACCGATACAATTTTTGAGAGAAAACATATATTACATAATTTCGAATATACCACCGCTCGATAGAAAATTGGCACGCTCCAGATTTTGTAGCTTGAGTGTTGAACTAATAATCAAACGTAAATAACAATTATCCATAAATAACCTAATCAAAGCCATATAACCACCCTGAAACAGATAGTAGAATAAATAATAAATAAAAGCCTCGATCTCAACTGGACAAAAGTGCTTCCAATCACATTTCATATTAGTTAGGCTCTTAAGCCTTTACTGTCATATCGAATATCAAAATATATGGTTAATACAAAATATTTTTCCTCGGAGATCAAAAGGATAATATCTCAAAAAAATACTATTTGGTTGTTGTCAAAATGTCAACAAAATCTTGACTTTGGGGTCTCATCTAAGCATCAAGTTTAACACCTGTAACAAAATCTATAGGAAAGTGAGCATGAAGTCCACGTGTGCCCACTATACACATAAACAAGTATATTATGCAACAGGATTCCCTAGCATACTACTACCCTGTATCACATAAGTATCAATAACCATAGCATCATAGTGTCATATCTAGATCATATCAGTAGTTACATAATTAACATCTTATTATCAATTTGCTATTTGGTTATCCATTTATCATCATCTCAACATACTCATAACACTTAGGGTAGGTATTCTACAAGACTGTCTCGTGGCCACTAAACCAATCACCAAAATATCATTGTCATCTTTTATGGGTCTACATCTCAACAGAAACGATTAAATGATAATGTCATTATTTATGGGTTCACATCCTAATAGTCATGATTAAACAATAATAATGTTGTTATGTAAATGTAAGCTACTAACCTACCTTATATAGGTTTAAGGTCTTTCAATCCAATGGCATACATAGATGCTCTCCTATTTATGGTACCTTTTATCCTTAAAATCAAGGCAAGATCAACATTACATCTTATTATTCATTTCCATATTTCATTATCATTATCATTATCATCATTTTCATTGCCACATAGCCCATCTCATATCATTAGCTATGCAAGCTATCATGGATCAATATCAACACATCACTTCTCATATCATTTTATCATCATCATCTTCCATATACAAATATGCCATTTTCAAATCACTTTAGAAAATTGGGTAATGTTACTTTGAAAACCTTATATGCATTTGAAAATATTTCAATTTAAATAGAGAGGTCCTCAGGTGTGCGCATACGGGACCAAGTCTCCTGCGTACGGCAAGGTCAACTAGCAAGTCGTGAGCATCAGACCAGACGAGAGGCTAAGGTCGAAGTCCTGTGCACACGAGGCAAAACCTCGTGCACATAAGGATGGTCGTCCATGTGCGTGACAAAGTCTCATGCGCATGGGAGCCATCCAGATAGGGCGTGCACATAGAGCTCCTCTCTCATGCGCACGTGGTACCAAATTCTAGGTCGTGCGTATGGCCTTGGAACAGGCATGTGCAGGACAGGTAGCTTGTGACAACAATTTTTCATGCTCTGTTTTTAGAATCCTCCATCCCTAATTTGATTTCTTCATTTTCAAACCATTTTGTTCCATGTTTATATTCATTTTTAGTCTTCAATAGTGTATGAACTTACCTATAACATTAAGGATCACAACATACTCCTTATAACACTAATTTTATAATGGAATGGAAAAGATAACTCAAAATTTTGAAGAACTCTTGCTCTGAATCTCGCTCACTAACTCTTGATTTCAAATAATTCCCTCCCTAGCTCACATTACACACACACACACACACATAAACCAATATACTTCACGGTGAAGGAGAGAAAAAAAATAAAGAAAGACATGACACGGTTGATGGGGCTAAGGGTAGCTAGGATAGACTTGGGAGACAACCATTAATGAGATACAATTTTAGTTGAATAAAGTAAAAAAAAAAAAAGATACAAGTTGCACTAACACAGAAATGATACTTACTAAAAAAAAAAAAAACACAGCAATGATAAGCCGTACGTATAGAAGAAAAGAGGGCATATGCACATTAACATCGTGCGCGTGAGAAAGGCTCTGGGGTATGCACGACAAAACCTAATGTTCAATTTGACTTTCCAACTCTAGTATGACCAAACTCTGAACTAGACATTGAGCAACTAAATCAACACATACATCAAATTAATCACATCACCATAATGATTAAATTAAAACTTAATATATCACAAATAAAATCTATATGTAAAAGTATGTCATTGCAAAGATAATATTCATAAGGGTGAACCTATTTTCATTCCACTCATTCACTCTTACATTCTACTTTGCTTTTTATTTTATTCAAATTGCACAATTACCAATCTTTCTTTCCATTATATGTTTTATATAATTATAATGCCTTAAATACCCTTATACAAAAATTCAATCCAATGCATATTATAATGTCATAAATGACCTCTTATATTTCACTTTACTTTTCTTTTTCATTAAGTGAAATTATAAGACTATCATATTTTAGCTAGTATTTTTATATATAATTTGAATGACATAACTATCCTTTATAAATAAATTTTTACAAATTTGGATAAACACTTTTAGGCTTAATTTGATACAAGAGGACGAAAAAATATTTTAAAGACTAAAATAAATTTTAATTATATTTATATTCTTAGCAAGCATATTAAAAATATTTTTTATTTTATTTAATTTTCTAACTTAATCAAACAAAAAAATTAATTCATTTCATTAATTTTAAATTTTTTCTATAAATTTGTCATTTGAACTTTTATCATCATGCTTAAGTTATTTAATAGGAGTATACATTAATATTTTAAAAAAACTATCAAAATAAGAAATTAACGTTTCAAAAAATGTACTTTTAAGCCAAAAATAAAAAAGATTTACCAAACAAGTCACAAGTGTCACTATCCCAAAGAATTAATTGGATTTTTTTATAATATGAAATATATATATATATTTAAAAAGAAATCTAGAATTGAAAATTTTTATTAACTTAATGTTACATGCAATCAGTAGATTTTTTTTTACAAAAAATTAAGGTGAAAATTTCCCACCTACTTATGAAAAGTCTAAAAAAATAAAATTATTTTTGGTAAGTTATTTTTTCTATATCTAGTTAATTTTTTTCTAATAAAATAAAGATATTTGTAGAACTATAATTATACATCGAATTGAATTTATGTACAATAATATTTAAAGTATTGTAATTATGCAAAATATATAATAAAAGGGTAATTGTATAAATTAAATTAATAAAAAAATAAAATAAAATAAATAGTAGAGTGCCTATTATTATTATTATTTTTTTTGGGTAATTAAGAGCGGAGTGCCTATTTTACTAATAACAATGGTTAATCAAAACCACGAAGTACCGAATAAAATATGCTAAATCCCTACTTCAAATCCGAAGGAAAGAAAAAGAAAATGTGAAAAACCTCTAAAGGTTTAAAACTTCGCTCCTTTGTACTTCCCATCTTGGGCCAAATTACTATGATCTGACATCGTCACGATTATCACAATGTCGAAAATGCCAAAGCCTCACTATTCCTGAACTTAAGTCCTCACTTTCTCTTTCTTCTTTCTCTTTTCTTTTTTTTTTTTGGCTCTCTTTTCTCTCTTCTTTCTCGCTTGTTTTTTTTTTTACCAGCCAAAACATATAGCGCACACACATATATATACGCGTCATACTTGGTGTCCAAGTAAAACCAAAGCAAATGAAGGTTCCAGGAGGCTTCGGCCAATTTTGTTTTCTCGGTTTGCTTCTCACCGAGCTTTCCCTGCCAACCCTCCCCCTATATGTATGTATATATACATATGATATACTTGGGGGCCAAGTAAGAAAAATAGAAAACGAAAAATAAAAGAAAAATAATTCCCAAGCTAACCAAAGCCTCCACGTGGTCACTTTAACCATTTAATTTTATGTAATATATATTAAAATAATATTTATATCATAATCATTTTTTTAAATAATATATTAAAATAATATGTATATTAAAAATGTAAAATTTTGGGGTTATTACATTCTCCCCTCCTTATAAAAATCTCGTTCTCGAAATTTGAGACAATAAGTTGAAACATAACTTTAGGCAAACAATTGCAAATATATTCCCTACATCTTAAACTCATACTCCCAAATAGACTTTTCGATATCATGATGGTTCTAATGTGAACAGGATTATTCAAAATCAATAATACTCGTTCATTCACAAATTAACAAATTATAGAAAATCAAAAAAATAAATATCTATGCTTTTGCCATGCTACTCTAAATTCGATAACTAACTTAGTGGCTCCTTAAATAATTTATAATAACCCACTATCAAACCCATATCTTAATAACATCGAACTTTAATCTCTATCTCATATCACATTACTATGATATACTTATCTAAATTTTCACAATATTACAGTTGAACATCTCCTAAGTCAAAATTCTTTCCTTAATAAATTGTACTTTAACATTTTCTCTGCATCACAATATCAATATTTCCTTATTCGAATATTTTAGGATCATTTTTCCATCAGTTTCGCCATTTGATTTTTATATTCATACTTTTCTTCAATAATAATCCCTTCCACAAATTCATTTCAATATACCAACGTTCCAACACACCCTATACTTAACTTATCATTGTCTCTAAATGTTAGTTTGCTATTCATTTCTAATTTATTCCATTGGTCCAAACCTAAAACATGCAGCCTTAATATTTAATCTCTCTGACTGAAACTCTGAGGCTATTTGTAATATCCCGAATTTTCATATTAATATAATTTGATGGTTTTAACATGTTTTGGGCAAGATAATATGTTAATTAAGTAATATTAGTCATTAAAGATGACTTAGGGGTATGAATTTTGGAAGAAATGGGCAAAATAGCTCAAAAGTCAACATTTTGACTAGGATGCATGTGGAGGGGAACCCAAGGTAGGAGAGGGGCACCCAAGGCTCTAGGACGGGCGCCCATGGTCCATGAGGGGTGCCCCACTTGTGCAGACAGTCAATGGCATGGTGTTTTCTGGTTTGTCAGTCCAGAGCCCAACCTAAACTCTAGGTTTGTAGGGTATGGGAGAGGTGACTAAGCTCCTGTAGAATGCTTAGGGGTTAAGCCAAGCTTGTGTATATGTATATTTGAGGAGAGAAGGAGAGAGATTTTGGGATATTGGAGGAGAACCGGGAGAGGAAGTGGAAACTAATGAGAAATTTTGAAAGGTTAGTAAGTTGCTCAAACCCTAACCAAATGTAAATTAATTTCAAGGGATTGAAATTGAGTTCTTAAGGAACATTTTCTTGTATTTTTCGTATTGTTTGGATCAAAGAGTGAAGAGATCAATCAAGCCAAAGTTGGAAGCCAAAACTGAGAATTCATCACTTCACTTGATCCACCTTGTTCAAGTTTAAGGTAGGGACTTCTAGCATTTTTTTTAGCATATACGAGATGTTTTTGAGCTAGTAAATATTTCCTTGAAATTTATTTAAGATTTGGAAACCATGGAGATGGAATTTATGTGATTGATGGATGTGTATATATATAAGTATAGGTAAAATAAAGATTTTTGTATCGAATGAATGAATGAATTAAAACTTGTTTTGATGGACCTTTTTAGAGTCTTCTAGGTCCTAAACAACTCAAAAAAATGAGGTTTTAGGTTAAATATTGGATTTGGTAAAGTTTGGAACCTAAAAACATGAGCTAGAGCTTGAACCAGAACAGAGTAACAATCTAGACAATAGAGGGGCGCCCATGGTCTATGTGGGGCACCCATGATCCCCTCTCCAGAACTTCAGTTTTGCTGTTTAGTGTAAAAACTTGTATGGTTCAATACTTAGACTTTAGAACATGAGATGATCATCCCTGAATGATTGAATAGGTGAAAAGTGTATGGGTTAAAGTATGAAAATCAACCTTTGAATGGAGAAATTGGTTTTAAGACATATTGGTTTGCCTCAAAAAAATTTAATTTATATGTTCCATGATGGATTATGATGAACTTGTCAATTATGTCTTATGTTGAGCTAAAAAGGTGTAAGAAATATAATAAAGGAGTGAGACAATGATATAATAAAGGGATATTTGAATTGAATAAGCGAGGATTATGTTGAATGGAAGAAGAGATGCTAGAATGAAATGTTCATGTGATATGGAAATGAGAATTTCTTAAGATAGGAGAATAATATAATTATTATGAGCCTCTATTGAACTTAGAATTATATGTTGGTTATTATAATGATATTGTTGATTATACGTTTGAGTGAAACGTTAGTTGAATGATATAGTGATGTAGAGACAATCATAAAGATGAAATTAATAAGTGTACAAGAGAAAATATGAAGGGTAAATGAAAACAAGGAGGGTACTAAGATTACCATAGGGATTGGTTTTCATGTCAGTAGGTTAGTAACCTACAACATGACTTGTAAATAAGGCTAATTGTGGCCTGGCTCTTATAGCTTTTAATGACAACGCGTAAATGAGGCTAATCGTGGCCTGGCTTTTATAGCCTTTAACGACAACGGGTAAATGAGGCTAATCGTGGCCTAGCTTTTATAGCCTTTAACGACAACGTGTAAATAAGGTTAATCATGACTTGGCTATTATAGCCTATAACGACGACGTTAGTTGTGCACACCCCGTAACTAATATGAGAATGAGATACAAATGAGGATGATTGTGTTGTGTTGGTTATGTGGAAATAATTGAGTAGTAAAAGAGACTTGACTTGACAAAGTATGACACGTATTTATAGAAGGATTAATTGATAATATTGCAATGTGTTGATATATGAAAGAATTTGAGTTTTACAGTGGCTTGATTTTAATGAGATCAGTTGAATTTATAGTAATTGGCTTTATATTATGATTTTACATATCATATATGCTTCTATTATGCTTCCATGAGCACAAGTGGATAAGTGCTCACGTCCCAACAGATTCTGTTGCACGAGCAGATCCTAACTATTAGGTGGGCATTTGGTAGAATTAGAAGCACATATACTGTTGCGGATGTTTCATTTTCATTTGCTTAACTTTTAGAATTTATAGTTAGGTCTCTAATATTAAATTTAAAAGCGGATATTATTCGATTGGGTTGTAAAGGCCATAAGGCCTATTCTTACTTATTAAGATTATAGGGTTATTGGAGCTGTATAGCCTGGCTATAGCCAAGGCTTCATTTGTATTATGTTTTATAGTTGTCTTGTGTGGATGTTGCTCCAAGAGGGGGATGTTGCAATGCTCTGATCTAGGAATGGATATTCTAAGCATGATATATATATAATTCACTCACTTTTCGGGTCACGAAATCTAGGGCATGACACTATCTAACCAAAGCTATACCATAAATCAAATAGGCTACATTAAAATTTAATATATCAAACACGTAGATAACGCCAATCATCACAAAATCACAATAAGATCATACTAATCGTATAAAGACACAACACCAAATGTATCATATTTAAGTTCAAGCATAGCTACTAACCAAATTAACTCACAAATCTTTTATCAACTCTGACTTTATAATTTTCCTTTTTATTCTTACACCTTTGATTCTCAAGTACTATTTCCCTCTTAGTTTTTTTCCGATCTCATAATTGCATACTCACATTAAACTCAATTAAGTTATCAACCTTCCAATCCAATCCAACTCATTGAATACTGATTAAAATTCACAAATGCTAACCACAATTTACCATGTTGTCCACAACATAATTAACAACTCAAAATAAGCATACTAACAAATAAACATAGTAGGCTATTTATTCCATTTCAAAACCCTCCTCCTTCTACATATTCATCCTATTTCCTACTCCCAACTGTGATTTGACTCTCCTATTAGCTTCTAACTTTTAGCAAACTAAACCCAAATAATTCTTCCACTAGAAGTCATCTCCTTTACCTAACTTGATATTGTAATACTTGGTATTTAATTTTGGCTATTTATATGTTATTTTGGGCCAATAAAATATTTAAAATGAGATTGAGTAATTTATTTTATTTTTCTCTGGACTGGGTGTGGCCTAAATTGATATTTGGTTAGACAACTAGGTCGGACCCAACCTTTCTTTTCTCTTTTATTTCTTTCTTTTCTCTTTTCTTTCTTTCTTCTTTCTTTCTTATCTTTTTCTTCTTTTCTCTTTTGGTTTTCCAGAGAGAGCACGGGGAGAGAGAGATGAGAGAAAGAGAAGAAAGAAAGTAGAGAGAGAGGGCAATCCAACATGGAAGAAAGGTGGACCCAGGTAGTTTTCGATGCTTTGAACGCTGTGATGATGTCCGTTTTGCATGATTTCACTTGAGGTGGGAGAAATCGATGCCAAAAGTTTAGATGCCAAAACTAAAATCTCTCCATTTCTTCTTTTCTCTTCAGATCTGAGGTAAGTGAAACCCATATTTGTGTTCTAGACGTTGTAAGGATCATTTTGATATATTTATATGCTTGATTTGGTGAAGTTTTATGAGATGTATATATACATATGGGTATGTATATATATGCATATATGTGTTGAGATTTTCATACTTTTGAGTTATGAAAATTACATAAATAATATGTAGAAATTTTAGAATAAATTTCTATGTATTTATGTTGTATAAAAATGATTAAAATTAGACTGACAGCAAGAAACCAGTCCAATTTGGAAGGCCGGCGTGCGGGGATGTTCACTGGAAGAAACGAGAAAGAAAAAAAGTATAAGGAAAATACTTAAAGATATTACCATTTAGGCCTAAAGTTTTAGATAATTACAAATTAACCCCCAAAGTTTAGATAATTATAAAGTGATCCCCAAAATTTTACATAATTATAAAGTGACGCCCAAAAGTTTTATATAATTACAATGTGGCCCCTAAAGTTTAGAAAAATTACGATTTTACCCCTAAAGAATTGTGAGAAATAATAATGTTGCTCCTAGAGTTATGGAGAATTATAATTGATGTTATAGAAATTGAAGATGTTAGAAAAGAATTGTAAATTTAGAGATTTTAAAGCGTATTTTGTTTTATATTGATAATTGTTGAAAAGGATTACTATGCATAATTAAGTTATATGAGACCTAATTGATGATTGAGTGTAGTATGCTTTGTTAATGTTGTGAATTATTGAAGATAATTATTATGCATGATTAAGCATATCATATGCATTGGGGCTAGGGTGGCATCATTTGGTCTATGTTGAGAATATTGATTGGCCGAGAGTGCCACATTTATATTGTGACGTGCTGAGGCACGGGTTATATATGTGGACTGGGTTCATGATTTGAGAAAAATAAGAAAATGAGATTTTGAAAGTACCAGATGATCCCCAATCGATACATATGACTAAAGGTTAATCATTTGGAGTTAGGCGTTAATGTTAAGATGAAATATTATGAGATTTTCTCTGGATTGCAATCGGACCCAACTTGAGATAAGCAGATGCTTGACTAGGGGTGTAACACGGTTCCCTAACAGAAGGGCCAGTGAGTGTAACACAGTTCCCCTGAGTCTTAGCTGATTGGGGGTGTAACATGGTTCCCTAACTGCTATCTATATTGATTACCCTGCTTGAGATAAACAGATGTCTGACTAAGAGTACAACACAGTTCTCTAGCAGAAGAGCCAATGGGTGTAACATGGTTCCCCTGAGTGTTAGTTGACTAGGGGTGTAACACAGTTCCCTAACCACTATTTATATTGATTACCTTGCTTGAGATAAGTAGATGCCTGACTAGGGGTGTAACACAGTTCCCTAGCAGAAGTGCTAGGGGCTGTAACACGATTCCCGTGAGTCTTAGCTAATTGGGGGTGTAACACAGTTCCCCAACCGTTATTTATATTGATTACCCCACTTGAGATGAGCAAATACCTGATTAGGAGTGTAACACGGTTCCCTAGCAGAAGGGTCAGGGGGTGTAACACGGTTCCCCTGAGCCGAACACCAATGGGAGTGTAATATGGTTCCCCATTTGGTATATATGTATCTTGAGATATGCATTTACCATGAGCATAAACGGTACAGTTGGTGACCCCATGTACAATATTAAGTGTCACTCGTCTCAGGATAAGGTTGGGGGTAGATGGAGATTAAAGAATTTGCATTGGTATTGTATTCCATCATATCCCATTGTATGATATTGCATTTATATCCCTTTATATTGAAATGTTAATATAATGTGACTGTGACATTGATTGATGAGATGTATGGTTTATCTAATTCATCATAGGTTTAATTATGAAATAAGATATATAAATATAGGAACTACGGATACATAGGCAGCTTAAGCTAGAATAGCCCAAGTCCGATCTTAACTATGGATGTGAACTACCTATTCTTGATTTGTTGAACCAAGAACTAGGGTTTTACGCTACAACTAGTTTAAACATCACAAAGGCAACAAAATAACACTCAATCATGCTATTTAATAATTGAAATAAACAAAACATTATATTAAAGGATGAAACAAAAATAACTTACAACATTTGTGCGTAAAAGAAAAGATGAACTACGAATGCGAAGATGAATAATAAAATGCCAACAATATCCATGAACAGTCTTCAAGAACAAAAACTCTCTAAAAACTAATCTAAACTTCAATGGAATGGTAGAAACTTCTAAGGAGGCGTCCCCTTTCATAGCCATCCCATGGCTCTTTAAAAATATGCCACAAAACCCTAGAAGAGGAGCTTTCACGCGGCTATTGTAAATCACGGGTGGTCCCGACCGTCTGGAGAGGGGGTCGGGACCGTATGAAGTTTTGTACTTTCTGTGGTCCCGACCGTCTGGGTGACGGTGGGGACCATTTAGTATCTCCTTCATTGCTTTCTTTCCTTCTCTTGGTTGGGTCTTTGGGCTAGTCTTTTCCATCGAAGATGAGGTTCGAACCATGACTTTTTCTTTGTCTTCTTGGCCCTCTCCATAGCTATAAACTTCGACTTCCTTACCCTTTTTCTTACAAATAAAACAATAAAAGTATAAGTAACACAATAACACTAAAACTTCAACTTTACTTATTTTAATGCATGAATAAGTGTTGAGTTAGGGAGTTTGTAATTACACTTTTCAAGTGTAATCAATTATCATAGCATTTCATCATAATCAATCAATAATAATGCCATGGTTTCACAGAATAACGAATAGTAAATCATATATCTTTTTACTAATTCAATGTCTTTCATGTTATCTCTTAAAGATCTCCCATGAACATTATCATATTCTTTTTATCATCTCATTCAATCAAGCGATAACTAGTATTATCATGATATCCAATTCACTAATCTTAACTTATTCTAATATCACATTAACATATTATTTTTTTTTTTCATTCCCATTAAGATAATCTTCACTTATTTCAAATCAAATATCACTCAATTCTCATTAACAGTGTTAGAACAATTCTATATTAAACCCATAATATGAAGTGAGCACATAAGTTTAACATTAAAATAATATTAAACGTGTCTTAAAAAGCAATCTTTCTATCCAAGTATTGATTTTCACATTCTAATTTATACTCTTTTCACCTATTTTATCACTCTAGGTTAATCATTTAATATCATAAGTTTTGGGGTTTAAACTATACAAGTTTTTATATAAAGAAGCAAAACTTAATATTCTAGATAGCGGGTCATAAGCACCCCTCAAAGGTTCACGGGTGCCCTCGGTAGGTATGGGCACCCCTCAAAGTATCATGGGTGCTCCTCTGTGTACAAAAATGTTACTCTATTTGGTTCGAGCTTTATCTCATGATTTTGGGTTCCAAACTTTGCCAGATACAATGCTTAGTTCAAAAACTTATTTCTAGATGTTGTTTAGGATCCATAAGACTCTAAGAGAACAATCAAGATAAGTTTTAATTCACCCGTTCCATAAAAAATCAAAATCTTGGTTTTAACCTATACATACATATATACACATATATTACACCACTTGAATCACACCCTCATGCTTTCAAATTCTTACATAAATATCATGACAACATTTCCCAACTCCTTACATCTCATATATGCTATTAGAAGGCTAGAAATCGCTACCTCAAGCCTTGAACAAAGTGGAACTCAAAGATAGTAAACTCTTAGTTTCATCATCCAAACTTTGAGTAGATCATACGCTCCAATTTTTGATCCTAACCACTAATCGATTGCATAAACATATTTAACAAGAGTTTAATTTCATTTCTACAAAACCAATTCGGATTTAGTTGAGATTAGATCCACTTACCAAGCTGAGCTTCACTCAGTACTCTTCTTTCTTTCTCACCAACAACCAAACCCTCTCTCTTTCTTCTCCTATATTCATATATAGATAAAATCTAGCTTGGTGCCTAAGTATTTACAGGAGCCTAAGCCCTTCCCCTTACAAACTTTCCCCTAGGTCTATCCAAGAAATGACTAGGTGACCCATAAAACACAAAATGGAAAAAATGTCATCTGACACACTACAGAGTATTATGGGTGCCTCAAGAGGCATGGGCGCCCCTCTGCTCCCTTTGTGACCAAAATGACTAAGTTCAAGAATTGAAACCAATTTTCCCAAACCTTGATCAACTTAATTTCTTAATACCCTTCATTAATCAATTTAACCACCCACAACATACTAAACTCATCAATAATCTCCAATTCATCTTAATACAAAAATTTGGGTTATTACAAAATTGGAGGTTTGAAGATTTGGTAACTGTTAACATTTTTAAGGTGCATTAAGTTAAGTCATAAGCCTCATGTCACATGTAGTCAAGCCATAGGCTAGAACCTCACGAAACCCAATTTTTATAAGAACACTGAGAGGATAGTGCTAACATTTGTTCCTTTTGATTGCATTTATATACACATACACAATAGGGGAGACAACTTATTATTGTCTCTGCATAGCAACAAAGCCTACCCATTCTTATCTAAGGGATAAAGTCCCAAATAGACCTAAGTATATACACAGTGCACCCTTAAGGTTCACCCTTTTAAATAAAACAAGGAGATTGTCATTCAAATCCAAGTTTTCCTTGCATTTATTCAATGAGTCAAAGTCAATACATATCCAAGTTCAAAAACATAGATTTTATCAAATCTTACTATCAAAAGTTTCGACCCGAAACTCTGCCAGATTTGAGTTAGAGATTTGGTAGAATTTCTAAATTTAGGCAGAAATATCAATAAACACTCCCTAGAGATTTATTTTCAAATCTAGTCATAGTTTCAACCTAAAAGTCTACTGGATTTGGGATAGAAATCCCACGTTAGAGTTTCTCCAAATTTTTGTCCAGATTTGTGGTTTCGTCAAAACCCTACATCAATTTCAACCTGAAACTCTGTCGGATTTAAGGTAAAAATTTTGACAAAAAATTGGACCAGAAATTCATCTCAAAGTTTCAACTTGAAACTTTGCTAAAATTCTGATAGATTTTGAACCAAAATATGTAAAGACAAAAACTAAGTTGGGTTAATAAGGGGCACCCATTTAAATAAAGAGAAAGTTTTATCCAACCAGCAGGACAATCGAAGATTAAGAATGAAGGTCCGAAGACTCAAAAAGTAGATAGGATTTTTATATTCATTTTTATTCTTCAATATAAAAGTTTTCACTATATTTTATAAAGTGAATACTCATTTTAGTTTATTCAAATCATTATTTGTAATAATTCTTCCAATGATCAATTTGAATGGGACAAAGTAATAAAATGAGGGCTTCAGTAACAATTTCTTTGTATAAAATTCATAATCATCTCATCATTTTTCCCTCGCCAATGAGGATGACCCCATAAATAAAATCAAATAAAATTTCATTTAAAATCAGTTTTAATAAACTTTCATTTTCATAATAGGTACCATCGCTACAATTCTCTCCACTCAATAGTCCTTTGTCAACAACATATCTAGAACCAAAGACATGACATCTTTATCCGAAGTATTTAACACAGTCAAAACTCAAGCACCTATCCAAATATGAGATTGTCTCCTAAATCCTCTAAATCTTTCTCATTTACTCCCACTACATTAACACAGCAATATGCACTCCAGAAGTAGAAGACAGATAACTATCCTTAGTCCCGACTTAGGCCAAGAAAAGTCTTTCCTAATTTGGCTTGTACTTGGACTAAAGCCTATCAGCCATTGCTTGCTGCATAATAGATTGTACCATTGCCATATCAAACACTGACACTTTTTTTCTTTCGCTCTTACAATCTTTCTAAGAATTGTGCATACCATGGAGGATTACCAGGGTCATGACATTGAAGGATGCTTCACTCTGAAGCATAAAATTCAAGAACTAATTGACAGTGGATGGATTTAGGTTCAAGCTACTCCGACTCCAAATGTTGCTCTCAATCCACTGTTAGATCATAATACCATCACATAAGAGGAAGTGTTAGACCCTCAGGACCTGCTAGATGCTACGATCAAGAATAGAAGGCTTCAAACGATCAACCTCATGAAAAAATCCAAGCTTCAATTAAAAAAAAAAGAAAGAAAAGGAAGGGAGCTTGCAGGAGCCCGATACTTTTGTTTTGTTAGTTTCTTGTACATATTAAATTTTGAAATATTAATACTAATGATATTTTACTTTCAGAATTCTTTTTGTTGATTCATTTTTCAGGAATTCAAGATTGTAGATACAACAACATCACATTGAAAACACTAACATCCTTTGCGGTAACAAATCGCCAATTCACTTTTTTAAAGTTAACACAAAATTAAACTCCAATTTTCAAATGACCGACAAAACCAGGCACCCCCATTCTCGAGACATTTCCTTCAGTCGTGCTAGGCCAACATTTTGTCTTTCATTTTGTAAACCAAAAATAAACACCACATCCTTATGCAATTTTGAACCTGTAACCACACAGTTTTGTATATATTTTTCAAAAATTTCAAAACATTTAATCAATTTTCATCAAATATTCTTTGTGACAAATTAGCTTGTTAGAATTACTACTAAGCACTCACAGATTTTAACACAATTGAATGACCTACACTTAAAGTGTTCAATCTGGTAATCTTCATGTTCCTAGAACTACAAGCAACCTGATTCTTGGTCCACAGAGATAATAGGCAACCAAATAGGTTTGGTCACCATCTTTAAGAGAAGAAATCACTAAGGACATTTTTCTACTCCCTAGAAGTAGTCATCAATGCAACCTAAAGCTTAACAAATTAATAGACCAGATTTAATATGATAAGGGGCATTCAAAATTTTGAGCCCTTGGTTTATTTTCCTTTCAAAAATAAAAAAAATTGGGACAATTGTGCCCTTAACGATATTAAAAGCTTAAGAGACTAAGTTTCCAAAGTCAAAATGACTAGAGGCCATCATCTCAGCTATCCTAAATAGATTAGAATAATCTATTGTCAAGCCCTTTGAGCCTAAAAAGAAAAAAATCAAATTAAACATTCTTTTCATTAAACCCTACCTAGGATCATCCCCCACATTGGGGTCAGCAAGTGAGCAGTTTAGACATCAGGGGCATCGCTCATTATCACAAGTCGTCATCTTGTCCAACCAAGTCAAAGTCATCCAAATAATTCGAAGACAATCTAGAAAAAGTGTCAATACAACTTAGAAGTGGTATATTTAAACAAAGCAGTCAAATTCAAGATGAAGAAAGGTATTCATTTCTATTATCTTTAGATTAGGCCAATTAAAATCCATTGCAAAATGCTTTGAGCCAGTTCATATTCTTTCATTATAAACCCCCAAAGTTCATCCCCTACACTGGGGTAGTGGAAGAGAACATAATAGAGCCAAATGTAAGAAAGAAAACTAGAGTCAATTCAAGAGAAGAAAGAAGTTCCGGAATACAAAGGATGAAATCAAACAAAAACTAGAGTCAACACAAAAGAGAAAAAAAAAGTCTTGGAATTACGAAAAGATAGAATCGAACAAGAATCAAAATCAAAGCAAGAGCAAAACAGAAGTAGAAACATCATTAAAGACTTAAGAACTTCAGCAGGAAGAAAGTAAGTAATGACCAAACTCTAGCTCTCAAACATTAAGAACAACGGAGTAAGATGGCTCATCAAATGAGGAATTAGATGACGTCGAGATCATTCAAGCCCAGAAAAATAATTTGAGCCTTAATATCCTTCATTTCTTTAACCCTCGTATATGCCTACATCATGGTCCAAATAAAGACCACTCGGATTGAAGCTGATAACTTTGTTCAAATACAACTGTCAAAGGCACTCGAAGCGCTCCCTAAGACAAAAAATGAATTTCAAGATGAAGGATGCATGCTTAAGTAGAAGACCTTACAGATGATCCTCGGTATATTTTACCCAAGTAAAAATAGTATTTTGAGATTGTACATTCCTCCACTCTTCTTCAAATCCTAAAACCAAGCCTGCATTATAACCAAAATTAAAGTTTTCGATTGGTAATGGTTACTTAGTCGGAGAGCTCTTATAAGCTAGGGGCAACTCTTTCTTTCAAACCCATAAAACCTTGTCAATTGATAATGGTCAATTAATCTGAAAACTCCTAAAGCAACCCTTGAGGGAATAGAGAACACACTCAGTGACTAGGTCTCTTAATAAAACGGCAAACATGGTTAATACCTCATTGAACACTTCAAAAGTAAGGTCATTCACAAAAAAGACATTTTTCAAAAAGTGCACAAGCAACCATTCTACCATAGCAATGAGTCACATACCTTAAAAAGAATCAATCAGTTATTTTTAAATTAAACATTTAAAGCATATTTTGACTAATACATACCAGATTCTTTCATTCAAAACCCAATTTTGAAAAAATAATGCACATTATTTCTATAGGATTCATTAATTGCACATGACTTTGTTCACAAAACAAGACTGCACACAGTCACATTCCTCAGTTTTTAAACTCTCAGATAAATTTTCAAACTCACGCATTTTCAAAAACAAACACCTTAAGATCATGCACATAATAATGCACATCTTATGGGCACCAAACAATGACCTTGACTTCATCATAATAAAACTACTTAAGACAAACCATGAACACACTAACCTAGGAGGCTGGCTCCCTTCTTATCAACGTTCGGTGCGAGGGGCAGGATCACCAATAACCAAGGAGCGAGGTATCTTTCACAAAATCAACTACAAAGCATGGACTTAAACATTAGCCAAAGAATTAAGATTAAACCACAAGTTCAAAAAATGAGGCTCCTATCTAGAAGATAAGTGCAAAGATATACATTCATCAATAAAACCCGTTACCTAAATCTGCGTGTTAAACACAGGATTCAAATGTCTGAGATTGAGCATGAAATGTCAAATTCAAATGAACGGTTTGGAAAAAAAGTTTCCTTTCTGAAGTTATAATTGAAACACAAACTCAGATGCTGGTATGTTACCTAAATCTGTGTGTTAGCATAAGATTCATATGCCTGAGATTGAGCAATAAAACACAAAACTTAGATGACTAGTTTGGAAAAGAAGTTTCCTCTTTGAAGTTATGTGTGAGACACAAACTCAGATGCTGGTATGTTACCCGAATCCGTATATTAGACACAAGATTTAGATGCCTAAGTTTAAGCATAAAATTTGAAACTCAGATGACTGGTTCGAAAAAAAAGTTTCCTTTCTAAAGTCATGTGTGAGTCACAAACTCGGATTCTAGTATGATACTTGAGTTCATGTGTTAAACACGGGATTCAGATGCCTAAGGCTGAGCGTGAAACACAAAACTTAGATGATCAGTTCAAAAAAGAAGTTTCCTTTTCTGAAGTCATGTGTGAGTCATAGACTTAGATGTCGGTATGATACCAGAATCCATGTGTTAAACATAGGATTCAAATGCCTAAGGCTGAGCATGAAATGCAAAACTCAAATGACCAGTTCAGAAAAAAAAAAGTTTCCATTCTGGAGCAAGATGTAAGCATAGACACAGATGCCGATTTGTTACTTGAATCTAAGATTCAGATGCCTAAGGCTAAGCACAAGTCGTGAAATTTGATAAAGCTAAGCTCAGGAGTAAGACTCCTTACCAGACCAGTCAAAGCAAAGTTTTTTAAGAAAATGAAGCTCCTTTTTAGATTAAATACGAGGCATTAAATCTTTCCTGCACAAAAGTACCCCTAACAGTTAAACTTCTTAATTAGGTAAAATTCTTCCTCTGAGATCAAATACGAAGCACTGACTTAGCTTTAGAGCGAAGCTTGGGATCAAAGCTCCTTACCATTCCAAACCATAGAGCGAAGCTCAAGAGTAAAGGTCCTTATCTTTTTGAACCATAAAGTGAAGCTCCTTACCAGACAAACCTCAGAGTGTTTACTCCTCTTTTGAAGTCTTGTTCTCACCATCTCAAGACTCAGAGTCACGCCTTGAAGATTTTACTCCCCTTCTGAAGTCTTGTATTCACCATCATGAGACCCAGAGTCAAACCTTCGAGTTTTTACTCTCCTTCTGAAGTCTTATTCTCACTATTACAGACTTAGAGTTAAACCTCAAAGTTTTTACTCCACTTCTAAAGTCTTGTTCTCACCATCACGAGACTCGGAGTCAAACCTTGGAGTTTTTACTCCTCTTCTAAAGTTTTATTCTCACCATCATAAGACTCAGAGTCAAACCTCAGAGCTTTTACTCCCCTTTTGAAGTCTTGTTCTCACCATTACGAGACTTAGAATCAAACCTCGGAGTTCTTACTCCTCTTTTGAAGTCTTGTTCTCACCATGACGAGACTCAAAGTCAAACCTTAGAGTTTTTACTTCCCTTCTAAAGTCTTGTTATCACCATCACAAGACTCAAAAGTCAAACTTTGGAGTTTTTACTCCCCTTCTAAAGTTTTGTCTCCACCACAAGACTCAGAATTAGTCTAGGACTTCATACTCCTTTTCCAAAATCTTGTGTCAACCATAGACTTAGAAACCAACCTGGGAGTAAGTCTTCTTTCTCAAAATCTAATGTGAAGCATAAGATTAGATATTAACCTGAGAGCTAAGCTCATCTTCTCATAATCCATTGTAAAACATAGGGTTAGATACCAACCTAGAAGCCAGGCTCCTTACTTTACCCAGATTAGATGGAGCAAAGCTCCTTATAATTTTAGATAGAGCAATGCTTAGTGTGAAGTGTAAGATCTAACACCAATTCAAGAGCGGGGTAAGATCTAACACCAATTCAAGAGCGGGGCTCCTCACTTTACCAAACCAAATGGAGCGAGGCTCCTCACCTAACCAAACCTGATAAAACAAAGCTCCTCATCAGATCTAATTAGATAGTACAAGTTTTAGAGTTAGGCTCCTTACCTTACTAAATTGGATAGAGCAAGGCTAAATCCAGTGTGAGTTTTAGATTAACAATTTATACTGGAGCGAAGATCCTTTCCTCAAAACTAGTGCGAGGCACAAGCGTACACCCATGGGCAAAGCTCATTTCTTAAAAGATCAAATTCCAAGCATGTAGTCATTTACTAATCCAATGCCTAAGATTAATTTTCAGAGTTATATGCAAAAAACAACTCATCTATCAGCCCATGGAGCAAAGCTTATTTTCTAAAGATAAGTGCGACTCACAAACACATCTTTAAATTTAAAAAAAGGCAACTCCGATAGCAGTTCAAGTGCAAGGCACTAACTTAAGCTGGAAAGGTCATTTCTTTCTTAGACTTAGCATGCAAGGGGCCAAAATAGGTAGTCACCTTTTCATTTTCCAACTTAAACAAACTAAAATAGAAAAAGAGGGATAGTTATTGACCCTCCAATTTTGCCCCCTCATTTAATATTTATAATATTTAATGCTTTTAGTTAAATAATGCTTTACTTATTAAGTTTTCTTAATCATAGGATATGCCAAAGTGCTAGAATTCAACAAAGAGTGAATAATCAGCAAAATGATAGTTGCAGAGTTAGGGAGAAGCCAAGCTGAAGGACCAAATTAAGGCAAAAGGCCACTAGACTATGCGGGCATGTCCAAGACACCAAATTGTAGATCCCAACATCAACAAAAGAGGTAAAATCCAGAATCAATGGTCAATTCAGTCCAACAATGAAAAACAACCTCTACTGATGCACCCGAAGGCTGGTATCAACCATAATAGCTAGATCAAGCCAGAAATAGGCAATAAGATACACAACATCCCAGGACATGCTAGAGGACATAAAGGTGGGTTTAGAACAGCCAAAATGCCACTTCAAAGGTCATTCGGGCTCCGCAGACACAAAATGGCTCTAACTAATAGAAAAGAAGCTACCAGCACACCGGACACAATTTGAGACCTCATACAAAATCAGAAGGCCTTCAAATTGAACAAGAATGTCAATGTTTCATCCCTTGAGGTAATGGCATAGCTAGGTCTGGCCAAGTCAAACCTTAGGAGGTCCATCTGCAAATTCATTTGCAAAATACATTAATTTTTTTTATAAATTCATAAAAGTGTCTCGGAGTCTCACAGATGGCATTTTTGGATTTCTCATACCCAAAAATGGTAGGAAGAGTCATCCTGGTGGTGCCTCTAAGGGTTGAGTTAAAGATTTGGCTGACTCCTCATTTTTCAGCCTATTTCGGGATAGCAATTTTCAAATAGACAAAACTTCATCCTGGAGAATCCAAATTGAACCAAATTTTGACCTAATTAGTTTAATTCTCTCTAAAAAATGCCCCAGAGTCCCGAAAGCTCCCAAAAACTACGCCAAAGGTCTTACAATGGTTTGAACTTATCAGAATGGAACCTAAACTTTATCGAGCATGGCTTGAGCTAGGGGCTTAGGCCAAATGGCTGCCCATTTTATCAGGCAAAAGTTTTGTTCAGCCAAAACTTCTATAAATAGGCCACCCCATTTCATTTTTCATTTATTTCACACTCGGCGCTCCAAGCCTTTCAAAGTTTCTCTCCTCAGAAAAAGCCCACGTCAGTATAATTTTCTCCCTCTAGAAAATTTTTATTTTATTTTTTAATCCAATGTATTTGCATAATTACAATAGAATAATTTTAATTGTGTAAATAAAATTCTTTGTCAATGAAAGGTATATAGATCATAATTCAAGACTGGGTTGTACCCAATAAATGATATTAATTGGATTTACCCAAGACAAATTTTGTAAAATTCTAAACATCATACATATGTCAAGCCCACATCATACTGACATACCATACCATGTCATAACATCATTCTATCATGCCATACCATGTCATAAAACCATGTTAACTATGCTAAGCCATGCTAAACGTCGTATTTGCCATGCCATGTTATCCATATCATGTTATACTATATCATTGCCATCATACACCATACTCACCTATTATATTACCATGCTATGCCATGTTACACCATGTCATGACCATGCTATATTATGCTAATATTCATATTGTCATGTCATCCCATACTATCATGTTCAATCACCACCCACATCATAGTATAACATGCTAGGACATTATTTACCATGCTAGTACATACTTTGATATGTCATACATCATGTTTTGAAATATCGACACATGCCTTGACATGTTAGGACACATTCAAACATGCAAACACAAACCTACTAGGGTTGAAGTAAACTTAGATAATCAAATACTTCTCAATCCAGAGTATTCACCTGAGTGAGTGAGGCTCTAAAAACTGGGAATGACTTAGGATTGGCTACGTTGATGAATTCTAAGTTATGACTTCCCTTAAACATATCTGACATGCATCCTTGAACTATCATCCGTATTAGAATATAAGTTGTCATTATATTTAACATTTGCATAGCACATTAGGTCATAGAAACACTATCATTCACATCACATTAAGCTCCTAGGCCCTTCGTATAGATTAAATCATCCTCACCAGGAATTGAGCTCTTAATCTGACCTGAGTTCCTTTTCCAAATGATAGATACTCATTCACCTACGCTAAGCACATCCTTGGAAGTTGAGTTCCTCATCAAAGTGAAGTTTCTTCCTCTAGTTACGCGCTAGGCGCTAACTGTTTCCCTCTCATCCTCCTGCGCTAAGCACATCATTGGAGTGATGCTCTTTTCTACAGTTATTCGCTAGGCGCTATCTTTCTAGTTAGGGTTACATAGACCGGATCCCTTAATAGGGTACATAGGTAGCTCGAGCAGAAAGCTTGAGTCCGATCATCGTAGCATGAACCACTGACTTAGAGCTAAGTTCTACATCACTTAAACCTTCACACATTAGTTCAAACTATAAGAATAGAGCTACGTAGACTTAATCCCTTAATAGGGTACGTAGGTGGCTCAAGTAGAAGGCTTGAGTTTGGTCACCCTAGCGTGAAACGCTAACTTAGAGCTGAGCTCTACACCTACACAATAGTTTATAATATTAGAGCTATGTAGACCCGATCCCTTGATAAGCTATATAGGCAGCTCGAGCAGAAAGCTTAAGTCTGGTCATCATAACGTGAACACTAACTTAGAGCTAAGCTCTACATCACTTAAACCTTCACACATCAGTTCAAATCATAGGGATAGAGCTACGTAGACCTAATCTACGTAGGTAGCTCAAGCAGAAAGCTTGAGTCTAGTCATCACAATGTGAAACGCTAACTTAGAGCTAAGCTCTACACTTTTACCATAGTTTAGATTAATTAAAGCTACGTAGACCTGATCCCTTAATAGGTATGTAGGCAGCTCGAGTGGAAAGCTTAAGTCCGGTCACCATAACATGAAGGGCTGACTTAAAATTTGGATCCTTTCCCTAGTTAAGTACAAGGTGTTAATCGTCTCTTCTCTAGAGCAAAGCTCCATTTCCTTATTACGCACTGGGCGCTATCTATCCTTCTTATTTGGAGTAAGGTGACTTTCTTTAGCTAACCATTTTCCAGTTATGCACTAGGCGCTAGCCATCCTTTCCCTAATGGAGCAAGGCTCCTTTCCTCCAGTTATACACTAGGTGCTCACTGCTATCTTATATATGGAGCTAGGCTCTATTTCCCAGTTAAGCATGAAATGCTAACTGTCATTTATCATTCAGAGTGAAACTCTCTTCCCAAGTTATGTGCGAGGCACTAACTTGCATTTCAGTCATAGAGCTAGGTTATCATAATATAAAGAAAATTACTCCTAGAGCTAGGACTCATTCTTTCCCTCATCCCATATCCAGAGCGAGGCTTTTTCATAGTAATCTTATACACAGCACTGACCATATCGGTCACCCTCTCATACACTTAGCCTTCTGATTACACTTGAAAAGTGTATTTACAAGTCTTAGTATAAATCATAAAACATGCATTTATCGATTAATTATGAGAGATTTATTTACTTTTAAAGCTTAATTATTTTTATTTCTGAAATGCAAAGAATCTAGAAATCATTAAGATTAGCAATAATGAAGAAAATGAAAAGGTCCCCGCTATCCGAACACTTTGACGTTCTGTCTAGATAACAGCAAAGCAAATAAGAAAAACAATCAAAGATGGAAAAGAAAATAAGAGAAACACTAGAGATAGAGCAGAATGGGAAATGATCGAATACTAAATTTAGCCTTACCATCCGGACGACAATATGGTGTCCAGACGCCAGTGTCCAATGGCTTTTTATTTTTAACACATAGAAAAATTTTGAAATTATTAAGTGGAATTTTGTTCTTGCTTGAAATTGTTTAAGTGGAATTTTGTTCTTGCCATTCAGATAGCAATTTGGCTCAGAATGAATCCATGCTTTCTTTTAATCCTAGGGTTTGATGTCTATATACATCTTCTTTTGCTCAGACTTTGAGAGCAACTTGTTATAATCCAGAGATTATTTTTTTTATTTTATTTATGTGTTATATTTTTAGAAAATTAGTTGGTGTTATTTAAAAAATAATATTTAAATTATTAATTAATTAATTTATTTTTGGGTAATTGTAGACCATTAGATAATTTAAGGAATTATTTTTATTATTAATATATGATTGAAGGTTCATCGTAATTTAAATGCACGTAATGGCACTAGATCAAAGGAGTTAAGAATATAAATAGGGGTTGGGTCAACTAGGGTTTTATTATATTCTTTATTTAGAGATAAGGATGGAGGAAGAGAGAGAATGTTAGTGTTGGCTCGGTGGAAAGTGATACATGGGTTTGTATTGGCAGTAAGTATTAAAAAAAAAAAGGGAATGATGTGCCATCATATGAGAGTTTTGGTGAGTGTTATTTAGAATTATTTAACAAGATAATTATTGATATTAATTATTTTAATAAAGAAAGTGATGAGGTATCACGTCCAACCCCCCAAGAAATCCAAGTCCACCAAGGAATACTTTTAATCCTACTTAATTCAGGATTCCTATTCATTTTAGATTTCTTTTCAGATTTAGTTTAGGACTCTCTTATTTGTTTCCTACTTAATATTGGATTAGTTTATTAGTTTCCTACTTAAATTAGGACTACTTTGTTAGCTTATATAAGAAAGGTAGGGGAGCTATTTTCTTTAGTTTTTATTACTCAATAAATTAGAATTTCTCTGTAGAAGGCTTATTTTTTAAGATTTCGTATTCTAAATTTTTTCATGTTGAATCAAATATCCTTTCATCTACATGAACAATATCACAGCCCATTCGTCGCTTGTTCTACGTTAGAGAGTTATAGGATAGCGATAGAATATTCTGATATATTTCACATTGCTTCTTTGGACTTCAGGTGAGTGGTTTGCCTTACTAATATTAAAATTGTAAATTGATCCATGCATAAATGTTTTCAAGGTCGGATTATGTGAACTAGTATTTTTGAAAATATATTTATGTTTGATAAGAGATTACATGTTTCATGCTATTGAGCATAGAGAAAAATTATTTGAACATTTGTGTTCAATTTTGGAATTTATGGGATTGTGATGAACAATTATTTCGTGGTTATTGGAATTGAAATAAAAGTCCAGGGGACAAGCTCCTTAAGTGGTATGGCTCTAGCAACTAGGGAATAGGCACATGAGAACCATGGTGACCCTAGTTCTCAATGATTATGGAACAAGCCCGTGAAAATTGTGGTGACCTCAATCGGATCAACTTAGGGAAGAACCCAAGAGCCAGACTGAGTGACTCTAAGTGCGATGTTGGATCCAACTGAGCACTGTCCATGAGAAATTATATTGGCACATTTGATATTTAATTCCCATATATCCATGGATTAATGTTTATCGTCACTGTTGTGAGTGATGGATTGATTTATGGATGTTATTGCACTCCGACGTGCAAGTTTTAAAATTACTATTATTTATGCATAGACATTATCTTTTACTTTGAAATATTTTTGGTTACATTGTTTATTTGAAAATTTACTATTTTCAAATAAGTATTATTATTTTTGGCTTAGCATTCCATTCACTAGGCTTTTAGCTACCCCTCATTTTAACATTTTTCAGGTGAGATGAAAGGATCATCATAGTTAAGAATTCTAGATTAGTTGAGACCGTGACATCATGAGTCTGTGACCTCTTATAGGAATGTTTACTCATTATTTGGGTTTGAGAATTTTAGGTATTATTGAGTTGTATAAATTTTGGAGTTATTATTGTTGAGGTCTAGTTGATTGATTTTATATTTGACTCAATTTCTTTTAGGATTTTATTCTATTACAATTATAAATGTTAGTAGTTTGGATTTATGAAGGCTCGCGTGTGCCATGGGCTAAGACACTGTGGTTCACGGTCAGTCTCATCCTTAAATTCAGGATGTGACAAACTTATGATGTTTTTTTCTTTTTATAGTTTTAGGGTTTCTAGTCTAGTCATATGTGATTTTGATGCATACGTACATGGGAATAATGAATTATTTGTCAGACTTTATAGAAATTTGAATAAGGTTTCATTTTTCATCAATGCAATTCATTCCCTTTATTTTTTTCTCGTTTACTTATTATTCTTGTTTATGTTCAATAATGTTAGGCCAGACTACTTTCCTTATTTCAACCCATCAATGATGGGTAGGTTTTTATTTGATGATTGAATGCCATGTAGCTCTTACATGTAGGGTTAGAATTGCATGCTAGATTTATATTTCTAAATTTTTATTTCTTTTCAAAATCTTTTGAAAACATATAATATCGATCATATTTCCTAAAAATCCCTAATGATATTACATGATTAAAATGTTCATATATTTTTGGAATCAAATAAGATAGATTCGGAGCAAAGGCGAATCGATTGAATAACTTTTCAGTTTTCTTTTCCTAAACATGAATTCAAAACTGTGCTTTGGGAAAATTGTTTTAAAGACAATATCTTCCAGTGTATTATTCCTGAATGTGAATCTTGAATTGAGATAAAACTTGCATTCAATTTGACAATAAATAATCTACTCAGATTTGTAGGTTGAGTCAAGGCATTTAATTCATTGTTCTTTAAGTTTCATTCGTATCATTTGATTTAATTTAAATTGCTTGCTATTTTAGAATTACTTAGATTTTATTTAGAATATTCACTTTTAGTTTAGTAGTTGAAGTGTTTCATTTAATTTTTCATTTAATAATTTCTAAAACCAAGTATTAAGAATCCTTTTTGTCAAACCTAATTTACTTTTCTACACTTGGAGACATAGATTCAGTTAACTTAGAAACCCTAGAATTAGGAAACCCTAACTTCCTTGAGGATATAATCCTGGTCTCACTAGGTAGAGCTACACTGCACCCTCTTGCACTTAAGAGGTTTGTTAATTGCATTATTTAAAAGTGGTCACCTTCCTTGGCCAATGATAAGACTCACTATGCCTGAGGCCAATTAGTTTGCCATCCACGACATTCTGATCACACTTGTATCTACTCATGCATATCTGGATATCACATCTGCGTGAGGCACCAACTTAGACTTAGAGCTAGGCTCTTTCATTCAGCATGTAGTTTGGACCGCCTTAGGTCTAAGCTACGTCAACCTGATCCCTTTAAATGGTATGCAGGCAGCTTGAGCACATAGTTTTAGTCCAGTCACTCCAATCATTATAGACTATTTTTTAATATACACTTTATTCTTAGCACGCGCACACACACTCATACATAGACAGACATTACCCTACATTCGCACGCACAAGCTAAGCTCAATCACCTCGCATTTCATACATCATTTGCATTCACAAGTTGTATAATATGATCATTATAAATTGGAGTGTTATATTGTGAGATAGAGTGGAAATGGACTCTAGATATCCCTAAGTATCTAGGTGTAAAGGTTTTCATTCGCAGCTGAACCCCCGGAGCCACTACTTCTAATTACATAGACTAGTTGAGAGCCACCAAAAATTGGCCTTTAGTCATAATTTCAAAAACCTAAATCAAAAACTTGTTAAATCATAATGAAAATTCGTGTTTCTTGACATACCCATTTTGAAAGTGTCAGATGGCGACTTCTAATCTTTGTAATCAAGAACTTATTTTAAAACAAAACATATTTTTTCATATTTGGGCGATATCAGATGCACAATGTCGCAATAAAGACTCATGACCCACACTCGTTAACCTCGATACGCGAATCTAGTAGCGACACCGCTCCACCACCATTGCCTTTGTATGGTAATACTTAGTGTATTTTTTCTAGGCCTCTTCACTAGTAAATTTGAAATTATCCCATGATCCTTTTTTGGTTGAAGTCTTTTCGGCCAATTGTTTTAAACATTTGGTGATGGAGGAAGTCACGTCTGAAATACAAAAAAATGAAGAAAATAAAGGAAAAAACATCAATAAACAGTAATTAGATGCTCACCATGTCATAAATGTTATTACTTTGTAGTTACTATCAAGAATGATTGGATTTCGCAAATCCTTTTAAAAAGTTGAGGACTTTCAAGGTTGGCTTGGGTACCAAAAATTAAGGTATTATTTTTTTATTATTGGGTTGCTAAAATACAAAAGCTAAAGTATTATTTTCATTGTTGAGTTGCCAAATAACTAATTAAAGTAAACAGCTAATCCCAAATTGTTAATTGTTAGCTATATTTATCGGAAAAAAAAATAAAATAGACTAATTAGGAAAAATATTGGTAAAAGTCACAAAATTAACATGTTTGTTTGTTTTTTTTAAAAGGAGCTATAATTTTTTGGTATCGGTAAAGTTAAAAAAAAATTAATTTGGAAACCTACCTAACCACAACTAATTAACCTATTGTTCCTTTGCAATACCAGAAAAGTATGTAGGGTGGAAATTTTGAATTAAATTTCACTCTCCATAGTGCAATTGGTCAATTTCGCACTCTGTATAATGTTTGTATTACAATTGATTGTTATTTAATAAAAACTATTATTATTACAAACTATTTTTTTCCATTTCTTTATATTTAATTGCTTTCCATTTTTTTATTTTTTTTATACATCTCCATGTATATATGTGACAGTTTCAAAAATTCACTTGTAATCTTTAGAAAATTCAAGAAGTTAAAAAAGTTTCACAAAATAAATAGCGAACTTTTTATACATAGGTGTGGGTATATAATTAATTTGTAAATATTCAACTAGTCATTTGTTTGTATTTTTTTAGACTCTTGTGAATGGTAATTAATTTGAAAATATCATTATTTAAAAGATAATAATGAAAAGGAATAGAAAGTGGACCTACCTCATTTGTTCAAAAAGGTATTAGCAGATTTTTGTTGAAAAATTATTGAGAAGGAAAAAATTATCCTATGTTCTAAGAAAGGCATTTGTTTTCAAATAGTAATAACGAAAAAGGAAAGTTTAATTAAAAAAGTATTAAGCAAAAAACAAAAATAAAATATAAAATGGAAATATTTTATATGGGAATAAAAGATTTCTTCAAAATTTCCATTTCTTAGAAATGAGGGCTAAAATTCTTATAAAATATTTCTTATAAGAATTATTTTTGAAGATACAAAAGTATTAGTTTTGTTTGTATTTAAGGCAAAGGATTTTTTTGACCAAAATAATATTTAACCAAAATACTAAAGAAATGCTTCCCCAAAACATTTACTAAAAAAACATTAGGAGGCATAATATTTACTAAAAAAAATTAGGAGGCATAATATTTAACCCAAATAAAAAGGAACGGCGTATGATTTTGGTAAAGTAATATATAAAAAAATAAAAATTTACATAAATAACCAACATTATTACTTGCAAACGACTAGATTATTAGTTTCATATGGCAAATATTAAGTACATGACATTTCAAAATATTAAAAATAAAAAAACTAGTTATACTAATTTGTAAAATTAAAAGAAAAAAAATATTAGAACATGTCGTTAATTAACTGCACATATAAAATATGTCAACTATAAAGAAGGAAACTGTTCGGCAATAATTTTTACCCTCTTCTCCGTTGACCCTTTCTCTCCCTTGTCCATGGAGATTGCCTGCAAGCCAGAAATTAGTGAAATAAAGTGATCGGAGTTGGTCCTCGACTAAGGACACTCCGATGCTTAAGTCAGTAAATCATATAAATAATAAGCTCATGTAAACGGAGAGAGAGAGAGAGAGAGAGAAGAATATCAGAGAAAAAGGAGCCGAAAGAAGAACCCTTACGCTGTCTCGATTTTTGGTATTTATAAATGGAGTGTTTGTCTAGCTTTCTGTTGATTTGACTATCACTTTATTTTGATGTGACTTAAAGTAGAGGTAGGTGGCTAACATTAAATGCCAGATGATGTAAGTTTTGGGAGCTGTGTGGTACTGTAGTACATAAAGTAATTATATAACATAACTAGCAAACTATTTAGTCCCAATTTAACTAGAAGATACCCCCTGTTCGGGGGGTGCAATTTATGGTCGGCGGACCACTCTTGTGGTCGGGCAAACTATTTTTATGCTTCACAGAAACCTATCCAGATTAGTGCCCAAATCAAACCTATCCGAGTTCATCCATGACAGACCTTTCAACAATGCAACAACCTGTAGTTTAATTTTTAATGTATATTATAGTAGTTGAGTGGCAAAGTTCCATAAAAACAAACAAAAATCAACACAAACTAAAAAATGGCTACTACAAAGAAAGCACCAAAATTTCAAAAGCCTACTACACAGAAAACAGCAAAACCAACAAAAGTACGAACTTCTCAAACTAAGAAATGAATAACATAAATTAGTAACAAAAATCATGATTTTTCACCAAACAAGGTTTTTTGGACACACCAACCAAGCACACTTCTCGGTTTTCCCTTTGTAGCCCTTAAAAATACTAGCTAAACAAAGAACATAACAATCAAATGTTTTGGCAGTCCATTCCCCTAATTTGGGCACTCTAATATTGGTAGATTCACAAGTGTTAGGGAAATTTTGGATTTTTTTGGCTTGAACTTCAAAAAAAAAAAAAAAAAAGACTAGCAGCGTTTGAAAGAACGCTAAAAAAGGATTGCAAAATCTGCCAAAATGGATCTACTTTTGTAAACGTGAGGGAGATGCTTCGTATGGGCAGTGGGAGGCATACGGAGTTTGTCAGACCGTAATGGAATGATTAGAGAGTAGCAGATTATTAGGTAGTGGGAGGCAAATGGAGAATGGATGGAATGGAAGGAGCTGGAGTGCCATTGGAGGGAGAAATTACTTGAGAGTCTGTGGGAGGAGAGCTATCAGTATGAGAAACCTATGGATTAACTTTCTGGTTTTTACAGGCGAGCCGTTTTGATTGTTATGCGGATGTCATTTTGGACAACTTATTCGTTTAGCTGACTGGTATGCATGACAATGCCCTAAGAAGAGGTGTCTCTCCCTCCTGAGGACACTCTTTTTCTGTGCCCCCAAAAGTCATTCCAACGAATGGCTTAAGAACTGTTCTCATGGCCTTATGGCAGTTAACATTTTGTTTTTCCCATGTGTTATTATTGATGTGACATAAGGCTCTTATTTTCCAAGCTATTGTTTGACAAGGATAAAAGAAAATCATCCCAACAGTTCCTGGACCGTCCGTGAGAATAATTTAAAAAACTAGTCACAGTGGGTGTCATTAGCCGCTTGGGAGTCTGTGTTCACAATTTCAAAAAAAAAATTTGCTATTAGATTAACCGAATTCTAATTATGCAAATTTTTATTAAAGATGAAGTTTTTTTTAACTTGGAGAAAGTGGGAAGATGTAAAAATGTAATAGAAAGTCTTAATGATTTTCAGAAATTTTCAGAGATTTTTAGCAAATTTCGTCGCACCTAATAGGCCGTTATTACAATATCATTGGGTTAGTTAGTTTGTTACTAGCAAACAGGAAGTGACATTTGGGCATTCTTGAATGTCACATCACACTTACCACTATAATACTAACCAAGTGCATTGAATGCTAAGTGATGGGTCTTACATACAAAGTGAACCGCCATTATATATATATATAGGGGTTATAATAATATTATTTTTTCAATAATTTCTACATTAACTTATTCATTCTCTCAGTCTATAAATAGTCCACATGTTGCATTAGGTTAGGTACGCTCACTATTATAAACTAAACTCTGTTATTCTCACAATTAACCTTTTAAGGTTTGTTCTAACTTTATCATCGGAGAACCTTGGGTCGAGGACTCCCTCCGATCAATTTCATCAACATTCCCTTATTTTTCACGTCCTTCCAGGTGAGTTTTGTTGACGTGGTGATTACACGCGAGGGTATTTTTTATCCCTGCACAATGAATATATAAAATAAAAAAGAAAAAACATTAGAATTGGTTCATTTTTATTAGATTTATATGCTTTTTCATTTTTTTCACTTTGATTTTGTAAGTAAAAATAAAAAAATAAAAATTCAAATTAAAAAAGTTACAAAAATTTAATATTACGAAAGATAATGAATTGTGATAAATGAAAAAAAAATGGTAATAGAGATGTGCTCAATAATAAGTTAGCATGTGCAAGGCATATGCAAATCTATAAATGTGTTGAACATGGGTGTAAATATGGAGGGAATATAAAAGTAGTTAAAATTACACTAATACCTTGATAGTTTGCTAAAACACTAACTTTTGCTTAGTTGGCTGGAGGTATTATGATCATTTCACTTTAATCTAACTCAAAAGTTATCAAAATTGTTATCAAACATCTAAAAATTACCAAAAGTTACTAAACTTTTTTATTTGTTTTACCAAACACACAAAAAGTTCCATCTACCAATTTTTACCAAAAATTTTACAAAAGTTACTAGAATTTTCACTTTCAAATACATACCAACTTGGTGTCACTCCCTTATTAATACGATTTAAATAACATTTTCGGTTTACACTTTTTTAGGGGATTATATGGCATATTTGACTTTGAACAAAAATAATTAATTTTCAATTAAAGATATAAAAAACTTAAAAACATTTTGATGTACATTATTTTTTAGAAGAATGCATTTGTGATATACTAATATCTCTTAGCTCATATTCTTTGATTCACGTTTCAACATTTGAATATTATTTATAAAAATGTTAATAAAAAAGTTAAAAAGAAAGAATAAAATTACCATTTCATTTGATACGCCTCATTCATCCCCATAAATGGAATAACGCTTGTAGCTTTTTTTTTTTTAATTAATATCTATACTTGTTGAAAAGTTTCATATTTTGAAAATGGCAATTTGGAAACTTTTAGGTTAAAATTTAAGTGGAGTCCACATATCATATAATGTGGGTCCATATTGTAAATAACAGAGGTTTTTGGATACATTATATATTTACATTTATTAATTCAAGTACGTTAATTCAAATATGTTTATGTATGAAAACTGACTTCAAAGTAAGATTTTTATTTCTTAAGCTGTTGGGACAGTAAATAATTGAGGAAATATTGTCTAAAATAAAATATTTAGAGATGCACTATTAATGTAAACACATTTTGACGATACATTTTCGCTTTGCTTAAAAATGCATTGTCAAATGTGTCTTCAGCCTTTGCCTGATTGCCTAGAAATGCATGATGGAATTGCAATTTGTGTCCTATATGAAATTGTGATTTTTTCTTAACCTTGTCACATGCACATAATGGTTAATCAGAAAAACTAATTTTCAACAAAATCATATCTCAGAAACGTTAAACACACAAACTACAATCCCATAACAATAATAAAGCAACATAAAGTTAAACAAGCAAATTTATTCATATATCATAACAAAAAAAGTATCCAATAAAAAAAAAAAAACATGTATTCAAATGCAACATATGTATCCACCAAGTTTTAAAAAAAAAAAAAAACAATAAGAACATGTTATTAATCCAATAAAAAGAAAAATACATTGACTTGAAAAGAAAAAAATTACTACAAAAATACATAAATATCACAGCTTTTAGGCATGATGTTTCACTTTCTATCTCAGTCACAAAAACGTCATTGATCCAGGTGAGATTATAAGTTGCCTCTTTTCGATCACAGTTTATAACCGTAATCGAAAATTTATAATAATCACACACTAAAAGCATGATCTTTTATGGTAAAAGCTGAGATAAAAAGAAATCTCATGTGATTTTTTATGAATTTTGATCTCACTTTTTTTAAAAAACCGTGATCAAATATAGACACATAATTACACTGAAAAATGGATTAATTTTAAAAATAATAAAAATCCACATGGCAACCTATTATCATGCCAACATAGCACCGTTTGACGCCTTGTCATTATAGCAACCTTATATATTTGATTTTTTTTTTTTTTTGTTTTTGTTGAGAATCGAACTTGTGCCATTTCTCTGGAAATTAGTGTAGTTAACCGCTAGTCCAAGTTATCATTTGCTTATATGTTTTACACATTTATATATATAAGCAAATTTTTATCACTTTTGAGGTACTAAAAGTAATAAATTATATTATTTTAATTTAATTATTTTAAGTTTTTTACAATAATTTATTATGACTTTTGCCAACTAATTAGTAGCTAAAACTTGCACTTTTCCTAATCAATTGATTGGGAAAAATGATAAAAAATTTACTTTTGTTTAATTGTTTTAACTTTTTGTAATAATTTGAAATCATAACCAATGTATGAAACCATGTGAATACTTAATAAATAGTTTATGAATATATATCATATTTAATTATAAATGATTTTAAATATTTTTATCATTTTTCTTTAATCTTTTTGTATAGCACATATTTAATTATGACTCATTATTTATAATATATTTTTCTTCATTCTGTTTTATATTTTTAAAAAGTAATTAGGTCACATTTACTTTTAATTTTAGAAAATTATTATACAAAACAAAATTTTTGAAAAAAACTATTTTAAAAATTGATTTGTAATACAAAAAATATTTTCAATAATTATATTCAAAAATTAGTTCTAAAAAGACAAAAAATTATTTTTATTTTTAAATTTTTATCACTTCCAACAAAATATAAAATAATGTCACTTTTAATATAATTAATATTAAAGATACACTAAATATTTATTAGATATTAAATATTTAATATTCACCTGGTTATAAGTCATACAAATTACGAAAACTACTCTCAAATATTTACTAAAAAAATAATGATTATATATTTAGTATTATTTAAATTTGATTTGGTAAATTTAGTTTTAACATTAATTTAAAAATATTTTTGTTTATTGATTTATGATTGTAGTTTTTATAGCATATTTAATTAATTAAAAGTAATAAATAAATGTTATAACAAAATTTATGAAATCTAATTTAAATCATATAAAGTAATGACTAAAATTGTTTGAGAGAGATATAAAGTAAAATAAATGACAATATTGTCTCTCATTCTTTTAATTATCTTACTTTTTTTAAAATATGATTTTCTTCACTTTTTGATCTCATTTTTTTTAGAGAGATTTCCACTGATCTTTTATCTCAGTTTTTCCAAGAGATGGTTTCCATTAATCTTTTATCTCAATTTTTTCTAGAGATGGTTTCTACTGATCTTTTATCTCGTTTTAAATACAATCACTGTTTTAATAAAAGTAAGATAAAAAGTATTAAAAGTAACTTTTTATCTCAATTTTTTAATTAGATTGAGATAAAAAGTTTAACTTACAAATCTTTATCACACTTTTTCTAAAACTGTGATCTTTATAAATTTCTTGGTGTAACATTTATCAATTATTGTAGTAGTGTTAAAAACATATATCTAATAATATTTGTTGTTCTTTTACATAAAAAAAACAATACAAATTGTTTAAAATATCAAAACAAGTAATTTACATGAAAAAAGGTACTAGAAACTAATGTGTCCCACAACTAAGCATCTTTGCATCTTTCTAGCATGCTCAGGGTTCCTCCGCTTTCCTCCACTTGTGACTAAGTGAGGAGCTTAAAAGGTTGTGACTGGCTCGGTAGGTCATCAAGCAACTGTATATCGCTTAGTGGCTCTACATTCGAGTGGTAATGAGCCTGAGCCCTCTTTGTAATGTAGTGTATAAGAGATGGTGGGACTATAATGCCTTTTTATAGAATAGGTGATATGCTATCAATAAGAATTGAAGGCCTAGCTAGCAATGGCGATGACTATGTTATGTCCACATCATCCACGATGATCGTGTAGCATAGTTATCAATACTAGGGAATGCATCAAATGGATGAGTATGAGGTAATGGTGGCGTGTACCTAATAGAAGTGGATAGTTCAACTCCAATAGATATAGATGGTCTAATTGTGGGAATTGTGGACAGTCTTGCTTGCATCTCAACCCAACCAAGTGGATACTTCTTATCGATGGCTAAGATAATCCTATGCCCAATGCTTCTTATAGTCACCGTCATTCAATGAATTGCCTCAATATTAGTATTGCTGAGGATATCTATTGCTAATTAAGTGGCCTGATCACAATGCCCACCTAAGAACATACAAAAAGTCTTGTTAGATGTAAGTTACAAATTCAATGGTATTGAAAAGAAGAATATAATTTATTTATTTGTTAAAGAGTAAATATTGACCAACATAGTCATTGTAGTTATAATAAGCTAAGACTCGATCTGAAGCATATCACGAGCAGATCCAATTATAAGATTTCTAGTAATGGTTCTGTACCAGCACATTTACTAATGAATACTATCCATGCGACGGAGAAATGGCTTAGCTATAACGACCTTATTACATTGATCCTCTCACGCCTTAATGTACTCGCAATGATATATATGCCATTCAGTATTTGGTTGACCCCAGCAATCAAGTGAATGCAATGCTATGCTAGTGTCACAAGTAACGAGATCATCTTATAACAACCCAAATCATCGCTTGGCTCAATTAGGAAAATGCATCTCCAAAACATCGAAGCAAATCAACAAAACCCTAGCCCGCTATATGTCACAGTCACACAGTGGTACACTGAGATATTAAAATCACATAACAAATTCAAATTATTGTGTATACCAAATTAAAATAACTGGCATTATTATTATTGATCAATAAAATTCATATTAAAAAAGGGAGAAATTTTCTTTTATTTTCATGGTAAAAAATTCTTTCTTTTTGGCAAACCCCTAGCCATGAAAAAAATATAATAGACTGCCTCCTAACTTTTTCACAAAGATGATTTGGAAATGGTATTAAAACCTCTAAGGTGTCCACATAGGTTGGACTTAAGTAGGCTGAGAAAAGACATATAACCTTGGCAAGAACGGCGTTTTATAAAACATATGACCCATGCTCCTTTAGGTTCTTCAAATTCCGTGGGCGGTATAGCCACCAAGATCAATGCAATCAATTATCTCTCTCCACCTCCATGTTTGAATTGAAATTAAGATACTGATGTAAGTTCTTCCGTTCTAAATCAGATAGATTCATATATGAAAGAGGTTGACAATAAGTTCTTCCAAAATTGAGTATTTGTCCCTTTATTAGAGGTGTTCTAGAAATGTCCGCGATCAAGTAAATAGCTCTACGAACAAATGGATCAAATCAACCTAGAAAATGGAAAGATTTGTACAAGTTATACGTTTTGTCACCACTTTATGGAAAATCATTAGGTTTGAATATGTTAGATACCTATGACTCAATTAGTGAAATAGTGTCTCTCTCGCAAAAAAAAACATGTTTTTTTTTACCAACGCGCCCTATGTAGTCAAAAAAAATAGGATGCCGTATTTTCAGGACTAGATGTCATATTCGAATGAACCTCATAATTGTAAGAAAGTAGATTTTTCTAACTATGGGCCTAGCAAAAGAAAAACTCGGATAAGATCTTATAGGATCTCCCTTTCAAAATTGGACATGAAAAAGATGGGACTACCAAGTCATCTGGCACACTACCATGAGATTATATTAGTCCCTATACTCCCATAAAGTATGTGAGGTAGGGAAGTTATGGCTAGCTCGCCACCTAGAGTGAGAATATTTCACATATTAGTGTATTAATTATTTTGTGAAAAAAGATAATGAAAATAAACCAAAATATATTGAAATTTTTAACCATTTAATCATACCTATAGCCATATAGGTCTGCCGATAATGCAGGGAGGACATCATGTGGTGATGCATCATGGGGTGGTCTTGGGCTGGTACCCTATCTACGAGTGCATCCTATGGTGGTACTCCCTCTCTAGGGCATCTTAGGGTGGCATGTCATCGTGTGCTGTGACCAATGCAGAAACTGGTTATTGTATCAGTGAATGCACATATGAGAACCTTTCCCATGCTCAATTCTGCAATATAACAAAGGGCCCAAAAATCTTTTTCATCTCTAATTATGATGCCTTACACATTTCATGGTATAGGTAAGCAAGGTTGTTAAAATCGAGATGTTACTTAAAATCAGTGAAGGTCCAAATGCCCATAATATAAAAACATAATCTATTATACTACGATTCTTCATTTAAAGTTTCCCGACTTTTTTTGTTTTTTTGATAAGTAAAGAATTCTATTAACAATAGAAGAGAACAAAGAAATGCATCAAGCAAATGCTATACACAAAAACCTATTTATATCAATAAAATAAATTATTAACAAAGTTCAAAAAAAATTCTATATATAGTTCTATACTCCGTTTACCCAACCACACAAGACCTTTAACTTATATAATTGGCATTAAAATAATTATTTCATTTTATCTTAAATATTTACAGGAGTTGGTTTGTATTTGTAATATTTTATTACTAGTCTCTTGATTTCTATCGTAACTACTACATTTAATTTATGGTAGTCAATTTGATGGAATAATACACATTGTCATCAACTAGTATAACATAGTTCATAATAGTGTTATATAATAAAAAAAAAATCTACAAAATAATAATAACAAGTGAAATAGTTGTGGCCTATCACTTGAAAAAGAAAACTATAAAGGTATATTTTGTTGGACAAAATTTCATAAAAAATCACTTAATCTTTAAAATCCGTAAAATCATAAATAAAATCGAGATTTCACTGATTTTACGTCCCAAAATCAAGATTTTATCTATTTTACCCTATTAAGATTTTACGTAAGATCAAAAAAGATTTCTCGTTCTAATATCGTAAAATCGTAGGATTTTAAGATTTGAATCAGGATTTTAACAACATTGTAGGCAGGCCAAAGCTACTGATGCCTAACTAAACTGACCTACATTATCTAAGTGAGCTAGCATTAGCAAGTGCATCAACTTTATCATGTTAGCTGACTTGTCTGATAACAATCCCCCACGATCAACATCAATAGGTTAGCATATGTGTGCTAATGGACAACCTCATTATTAGCATCGTGAGGTGATACCAAAAATACTAAAGCAACCAGCTGATGCATATACAACCCCCTGCAATAGCACTTATAGGATGCAATGCCAAGGTATTGTTCAACCAAACCAATCCACTAGGACACACTATGTGCGAGATTTATGTCATGCCCTGAAATCCACAACCCAGGGACATGAGGACTAAACCCATAAATCAATCTCAAACAACCAAGCGTCAATACTAATCAGAGCAAAAGTAATAAATAACAATGATATTCAACTTTAGTATACCCAATGTTTTATTATTTGCCACAAAAGGGCTACAAGACAATACACCTTAAACTGGGCCCAAAACCAAATATCCAAAACAATACATGAAATAAATAACAAAAAGTTCAGGCTCAACTATTCTATCTCTTGGATCCATCAAGAGCATTTGCCCTTATAAGATCAACTGTAGGGGGTGAGCACTAAATCATATGTGCTCAGAAATAAACATATAAGAACAAGTTTCTTAATTATGCAAGGCAAATTGCACTTAATCAACTTTAAATTAAATAAAACTCTTTTATCAAATTTTATAATGTCCATATTCATCATACTGTTCTAAATTAAACAGCTACATAGCCATGATCCTACAATCTCATGCTAAAACAACATTCATCATCTCAATTATATCTCAGTATATACATATATATATATATCTCAAAATCATATTACGAGTCAGGTACTCTACAAGGTTAGTCTATGGCCATAGAACTAAACCCAAATAATCCCCAAGCCTAAGCCGTGGGGTATAACTAGTCTTACAATGCTAGATATACTTATCAAATTCCCAGGCTGAAGCCGTGGGGTTCAACTGTTCCCGTAGTCCTAGATATACTCATTAATCCCCAAACGTAAGTCATGAGGTACAATTGGTCCTGCAGTCCCAAATGTACTCATTAATCCCCAGACCTAAGTCATGGGGTATAATTGGTACTCATAGCCCTGGTCTTGTAGTCCCAGTCCATCTTATCTTGCCCTAATGGGCAAATCGATCTCACAATCCCAGTACTAATATACGCTAGTGCAAGCTGTATATACACTTTGTAAGTTTTTAGTCTATTGGTTATGCTATACCATCCTGCACAGGTTTTGGGGCTTTTGTCCTTTGGGCTCTAAAACCCACTCTTTCTAGTACCCTCAATGACCTCAATATCAATTTATATTCCTTTAACAATAGCACATCATATACAAGATTCTCCCTTTATGTTCAACCTTTATTTTATAAATCTTATGAAATAAAATGTTCCCTGGGGCTAAGTTCTATAGTGCCCATACATGCTTGTGTTTAAACAAGTAAACAAACCCACATAAACTCACAATATCATGTGTTTAAAGGCATAAGATTAACCAAAAACAAGAATCCAAACAACCTTCATACGTCATAACAACAGTATAAAATAATTCATGCTATTTTAAAATAAAAAGTATTTCAAAAATCTAGAAATTTAAGAAAAACAGTGGACCTCATAGCTTGGGTGTAGGCTCCTCGAGGCTTGGGTCACTAACAGAACACCTCCCAGCCTGGGCGCAAGCAGTCCGAAGCTTCGACCCTCTAATAGAATAGCTCGTAGCTTGAGCGTAGGCAGCCCGAAGCTTCTAGTTACCCAAATTCTAGCTTTTGAAAAAAATCTAGAATATCTTACAGCTTGCCCGTAGGCAATGCAAGACTTCGACCTTTGTTTTTCCAAAAATTTTATAAAGTTCAAAACAAAAACGAAATTTCTTAAAACACAAAATTTATGAATCTTCCACATCAAAGCATGTATAAAAATCATCTTTAACCAAAAATAAAGCATGGATATTTGGTTTACTTATTTATTTAATTATAGAACTAAAATATATAGCAAATCAAAGCATGTTCAAAGCATAGGTTTATTTAACATATTGACATTTTCTTTGCAACACCTCTGATTAAATCTCAAATTTTTCATATAGCATATTCAAAAAATACATGGTTTATGTTTCCAACTCATGTACATATTCAAACAAACATAATTTTGCAACAAATTTAAGAAAAATAATCTTATATGCTAGCCTCACCTACCTCACTATACACATAGATGATTGGTGTGTAAAAGCATATCCACCAACTTAAGTTGGTTTTTCCTATAAACTCTCTAGCAAACACACTCCGAGCTACACATGAACATACTTTGAAAATCGCAGGAGAATCCCCTCCTTTTCTTCCTTACACAATCTTACAAGAATGGCACGAAGGTTCTTCTCTCTCTCTCTCTCACTCATTCTCCCTAGATAAAGTGTTGGGGGGAAAATTTAGAGACTAAGTGCGGAGGGATTTATATAAACAAACTAAATATCTCCCACTCTCAGACATAGATACATGAACCTCTCATAACTCTTCCATCAAAACCCACCCTAAGCTTCTCACAGAAGCCCCGATTTGAATTTCCATTAGCCAACTTTTGGCCTTCCCTGGTCAGCCAATAAAGTCATACCTCCCTATCAAACAACCAAATCACAAGCAACTCCTTTCTCACCTAATAGGAACCCACCTCCTCACTTAACCAAAAGAAATGCACTTGCCATACTTACACAGACACATGCATGTATACATAAAATCTTTAGGCATGTCACAGTAAATAAATTTAACAAAACAAAAATTAAAATAGAAATAAACTAAAAATCTAAAATTAAAATAATAAATCAAACACATACATGTCTGTACAATATATGCTAGACACTAGGGCATCATCAACTAGTAAGCTTATGATAGCACGAATGTCCTATAAAGTGACTGCGCACTCATCGACTCCCATTTGGAATGTTTACGTCTCATGTCACCATTATTCCACTAGTGCTGTGATCAAAGGATGGTACAACTTAATAGAACCCATCTAATAGAATCCATACACCCTAGCCGTAAACAAGTAGTCAACCACCCTATCATCCCTAGGTGGGCTGTTAAGATCTCATAATAAGTGCTTGCTATTCTTGACCTTAAGGATTGGCTCATCCTGAAAGTGAGGAAAACATTACAATAGACAAGAACATAAGAAAATTTAATATATGATAAGTTAAGAAATTAAAAAGATAGTACTTTTTAGTAATATTTGTTATGCATGAATATATTTGAAAATAAAATAATAATGAGTTAGAAGATTATTAAACATATAAATATTTAAAAAAAAGTATTTGCTCATAAAATGGTCATTATATTTCTAATAAGAAAATGAGTTAGGTACTTTTTGAAATAAAAATATAATCTTTCGAGTAACATTACTAAAAATGGTTTCGAATTTGATTAAAAAAATAAGTAATCTAAATTTTGATTGAATCATACCCCATCCACCCGTATCTATGTCAATCTATGTATGTCTAGAGTATGCAACGCATACAAATCATTGGATCCTAGTGATAGAGCTTTGTGTCCCTTTCCATAACTGATATATCACTATAAGAAATGAAAATTAGAATCAAAATTACATAACACGTATAATAATAAAAATATTACATATTACATCACCTAGACACAATGTCATTAGCATAATAAAAAGATTACATTTTACATCACTGAGACACAATGTCATTAGATAAGAAAATGAAAACAACATCAACTGTTACAACTAGCCTAGAAGTCACCGGGGCACTTCCTCTTACTAAGACCCTCTTCACAACAAATCCCACATTGTACTTTAGAAGCACTATCGTTCTTATCCATCTTATTTTGGATAGGGGTCAACATATATGTGCCTTTTTGCTATTTTAGATATTCATTCAGAATAAACATTGAAACACTTGATGCCTCTCAATACTTTAGATCATGTAAGCATTGGAATTAGGGGAGCATAGATATTCACATATGTTTCTATAGAATACTCCGACATCACCATCAAGTTGTAATGTCGCTCCTCACCGCGGCAATGACATATAAGTATGGAATTTAAAGATTACTCCAATTACTACGTGTGAAACTACGTTCCTTGAGACTGATAACTTGGACATTATCTCCCATATTAACATGTTCTCTAGTGGTTATCTCATACAAGCCATCAATTTGGTTGAACCACACAAAACTATAGCTACAAGTATGACTTTGGTACTACTCCACCATTTTTAGCAAATTTGGCGGATGTTGAACCCCAATCCCTTGAGCCCCATTACGAATTCGTTCTTATTACTAAAATGTGTCATTACATTGTAAAAAAGTAAATTCAGCATAAGCTACACTAGGTAAGGTACTAGCATCTTGCATTACATTATTAAAGCACTCCAAGATATTTATAGTCTCATTTTCATATTTATGGCCTTCATCATGAGACATCATTCATTAGTCCTTGGGGATAACATTAAGATATCGCCATGCATCTAGATTTAATTCTTTAACCATTTATATCATAGTTTCAAGCTTTTGAACTTGGGCGTAGCATGGGATATCAATTTATTAAGCTAAAATCCACTGAAATGATGCTTAAAGTTTGCCTCAACATAACGTAGACAAAATCGATGTGTGGTATGCTGGGGTACCCAACTTGAAGTAGGTGTATTAGCTGCCTTTGGAATGCATGCAGGACAATCTAAAATTAGGCATAGGCCTTGCCTGTTTGGAGGTACTTGTCTTCTCAAATTGTGTAGAAACCAATACCAACTATTGAATGATTCCTTGTCAACAACAAGAAAGGCTAATGGGAAGATTTGGAAGTTTTGCAGCATGCCTTTTTATTTGCTATATAGGTGTGTGCCATCGATACTTACAACAAGCCTATAATATTTGAACCTATCAATGGCATGTATGAATGCCCAAAACACACATTGTAATACTATAGTACCAATGATAGCCCCCCAAAATAGTACTGATAATCAACAATGCTCTTAGGAGTATATGGCAAACTACCTAACCCGCTAAGTGTTGATTTTAAATATAATATGTATTGAGGTTAATAATGAGATAACTAGATGAAATGTGTTATGGGTTGAATTCTGGTTGTGATAATTGATTATTTATTATGCGGCAATGATTTTATTTGCTCATGTAGTAGCATGATAGGTTATCTATTTTACGTTTGCAGGTGAAGTGGTCACATAAACTTTGTTACAGGTTCTAGAGTCGACTCCTAGGCTAAGATGTCTTGCCATGGACCATAGATCATTCACTTGGTGGTTATTTTGTTAGATATCTTGAGAGCTAAAATGATGTATTTGTGTTTTTGAATTTTTTTGTTGCCTCATTGGGTTGAGGCTGGGTTATATCTAACATATTTAGCATTCAATATGGTTGTATTGGGCTTAGTTGAGCCCTATTAGTTATTTTTATTTACGTTGAAGCACTAATTCCTAGTCTATGACCAAGGCGTGTTGTATTAACTTTTAATTTCATTTAAAGTCTGTCTATTTTATTTTACTTGCTTTAGTAGGGATGTATAACTTCGATGGGTATTTAGATTTATATGATCTATATGATGCCGTATGAATGCATGTCATAGTAAGTCTCGCTCTAGGTCGTGGATTTTGAGGTATGACAAGTCCACCCTTGTTTTACTTGTTTCTCATGAAATTTATATATTATACTATTCCAATTGAACTTTAGATTTTCTATTCTTATAAATTGGTAAGCCTCTCAATGGAGCAGATCTAGATAAAATTCGTTAGATCTAGACCAAATCTGTTAGATTTAGACCTGATCTAGATCCAATTATGATAGATCTTATCCAGATCCAGATTCAAAAGTAATCAGATCTGATTTGTAAGAGCCAATCTAGATTTATATACCCGGCAGATCCAACTTACTTTGAAAATTAATTTTTTTAAATTATTATTTCATAAAATAAAAAATATATTTTATTTACTCTGTTCACTAATGGCAACACAAAGAAGATGAAGAATTTGAGCTCACCAATGGAGGTTATGAGGATTCAAGCGTGAAGAAGAAATCGAAATCCACCTAAGTAATTACCAAAAAAAAAAAAAAAATCCACCCAAGCATATATGTGTTCATCAACATCTTGATACACCAGATCGTGTTTTACCAAATCTTCACTTAATTAAAAAAAAAAATCAACCAACGGACTAAAAAGGATGAGATTCTTTCTAGTGAGTGTGATTGTCGACGAAGACTACCGTCCTTATGGCCATAAATGTATCAACAGGAGGAATTCAAGGGAGTCTGGAATGTGAAACAAGAAAAAATATATATGGCTAATAGCTTGATTTGTTAGATTTTTATTTTATTTTCTTTAATTTTATTGTTATTTTGGTTTTTCTTTTAGGGGGTTTCATACTGTCCTTCGAATATATACGTATATTAAATTATGCCTTTGATTTATAGTTACATGTATGCACAAATATATAGATTTGTGCTTGCGAACTATAGGAGTTTAAGGTAAAAAATTTAAAAATATTTCTAAAATTTTTATTTTTTTATTTTAAAATATTTTATTTTTTTAAATAACGAGTCTGGTGGATTATCCAAATCCCAATCCATTACTTCTTGAACCCAGTAGGTCTAGATCCATTGGGTCACATATTTAATTGGGCCCATTTGGTTTAATATTATTGAATCTGACTCGGATCAGATTTAGACTAAATCTGACCCATTGATAGGCCTATGAATTGGTGTTAAATTGCTAAGAATGGTCATGTTCTTAGTGGATGAGTTGCAAATCATATTATTATGTTGATTATTATTTTAAGTAAATGAACTGTTACAATTGGAAATGAAGAATAATGATATGATTATAGAAATTAAAACAATTGACAACTTTGGGTTTAATTGGAATTTTATGGCTAAAGCATGAGTGTATATGATGGGTTACGGCATGTGTGTCTTTGGTTTGGTTTGATATTTAATCTTTAATTTTGGAATAGGTTAATAATGATTATTGGTTTTGGAATACGATGAAGATGAGAACCTTGAATGCTTAGAAATTTGGTGAGTTAGGTACTAGTTAGACTTGGCTAGTTAGAGGCAGTCTAGACGACTTATTTTTGGTTGAGTGATACTGATAGAACAACAATGTGTGGCACCTGAAAAATCACTATTCGATATGGTGAATTGACAAATACACCCATAAGCAGAGCCCAGAAAGGTTTTGGTTCCCCATGTTGGAGACAAATGGTGTTTAGGTTTAAATCAAATAAATTTAAATAACATTCAATAATAGAAATAACTGGAACTTAGACTCATAAGCTTATCATTATTTATCAAATATGCTTAGGGTATACTGATTTATTTCTTTAATTAAGATTATATTGAATTAATGCTATTATGAGCATGAGAGTAATCATGAAATTTTATATGCTTTCTAAATGTACTAAATGAAAAGATGACAGGTTAATTGAAAATGTTTTATGATGAGTAAAATAATTGTGATATGGTGAAAATTTATCGAATATTAAAAAATTGGATTAAGGTTATAAAAGTGAAAATTTAGTTAGATGAGGATTATCAATTAAAATAAGGAACATGGATTTAAATTTGATGATCATATTATTGATATTTCAAAAAGTTAATTTTTATGGTTGATATTACTTGGCAACACACCGAGGAAGATTTAAACAAAATACATATAAGAAGAATAATGATGGTGATATAATAGTTGACTTTCAAGAAAATCTAATGTTGAGATTTAGGAGTTAGAACTTAGACTCAGGTAGAAAATCCATAAGGATAAACAGAAAGAGAATACAATGAGTTACGAGAGATATTGAGATCACTGTCATAAAATGATAGGCTAAAAGGTAAATAATGGATTAACAATATAATGATACTGATGTTAAAATTGAAATGTTGTAAATTTACTATCATAGTTTGGTAGATTGATAAGTTTATAATGTATAATATTTTGATTTTATTGATTTACTTTTATATTGAATTTAGTGATATTGGATTTTGGAAAAGATACTAGAAATATAGGGTATTGTGATATCTAAGGGTTGAAAGTCCAAAATTTCGCGCAATAATGGGTGCACACATCTAGTAGATTAGAAACTTGCAAAGTCTGTAAGCACTAGATAAAGGTGGTTTGCCTGAGGTGAATCTTAAGTGACGAATGCAAGATTCGAGGTGTTCACACATATTGGCCAGTGTCAATATGTGGTAGGTCTAGAAGGAGAACAAGTTGATAGTCTATGTCAATAGATCTGCCTAACTGAGTACCTATTCACTGTGTTTTAATTTTGTGTATATATATTTTGTTTATGTTGCTAATAATGATAATGTTGATATAATAAATGTTTAAGAACTGAATTAAAAGAAATTTGTTGGGATATGAGGCGATGAATTTATGGATTATATCTTACTGTTAATGAGATGATTCACAGACGATTGTCCGAATGAAAAGAATAATATGATTAAAGGGTTTCAATTATAATATGATACATGGAAAATACTTGAGGAATAATGAAGGGATAGATTTGGGGAAATAAGAAGGTCAAAAGGATACAATTATTCACAAGTAATTATTCAGTTGGGGTAAATGATAAGACTAATGAAATGATTCTAAATATCATTTGGATGTTATTTCTAATAACTTAAATTGGGACATTTATTGAGTATAGTATGGTTAGTATTATTAAGAGTTAACTAAGTTGAACTTGCAAAGGTAAAAGTACGATATAGATGATAAAATAAGTCAACTAAAACTTTATAAAGATTGAAAGATGTGATTAAAGGACAAATAATCTGATTGATAAAAATGTGCGTGGAATATTGTGTTAAGCTGGTGTCACTATAACAGGGTGCTATGTTTAAGCAAAATAATTAAAGAAATAAAATGTTTAGATTTATAATGGGATTAAGTCTTGATAACATTTGTAAAGTCTTGTGGCAAATCCAATCAAAATATTAGTTAAATTAGGAATGCTATTAAAGTTTCCTAAAGTGATGCAAATTGAATATTTGAAGAATTCTGAACAATTAAGGAGATAAAGTAAATCAAGTTGCCCAAGATTTTGAAGAATTCTAATTGGTGTGAAGGATTACAAAACCTAATGGAATTCGGACGCAGATTTCTGGAACGTGAATGAAATTCTAGTGTACCTCGCAGGCACGGCGCGGGGAGCTCGCGGGTGCGCTCCAAGCACGCAGGCAGCCCGCAGGGAGCGCGCGGGTGCGCCAAGGTCTCTCAGAAATTCCAGTGAGGTTCGCAGGCAAGAGGATGGGAGACCGAGGGTGCGCCAGTGTTATTTCCTAAAGCGTAAAAATTCCAGTGCAGGTTGCAGGCTGGAGGATGGGAGCGCGAGGGATCGAGCTATGAATATTTTATTCGGATTCAATTTCCTATTTTGCCAAATTAGGGCAACTTTGTAATCCTATATATATGTGAAACCAACTCTGTAATTGGTAGAGGTGGGAGAACATATTATAGGGACATAGAGAAAGAGTCTTTGAGGATTGAGAGCTTTCATATTCTTTCTCTAAATTCGTCTTGTATTTTCTTTTTACTTTCTGTGTGAGGCAGAAAGCCTGCTTGTAGGGTTTATCGAGTGATTCGAGCAAGAGTGACGAAAGGATTCGTGCGAGTGATTCGTAGAGAGTCTGAGTAGAGTCTTGTAACCCGTTGATAGTGGGATTGTAAATAGAGGTTTTTCTCCCTGTGATAGGGTTTCCTCGTTATTCTTTTGTGTGATTACTTTCACTGTGTGTGTGATTGTGTGGGTTTGGAATTTTCAATTGGTATCAGAGCGGGTCACTCTAAGTTCTTGAGTGAAGATCTTCATCCAAACCAATAGATCCACCACGTGAAGGAGGCTCAAGCACCAGACCCCCTTGGTTTGACGGCTCAAACTATTCATACTGGAAGGTACGAATGCAAGCTTTTCTTTTGGGAATTAATTACAAAGTCTGGATGTCAATAGTTAAAGGATGGGAAGAACCGACCCATGAAGTTGACGGAAGAATCGAACAAAAGTCAATTCAGACGTGGACTAAAACTGAGCAAGAGAGTTCGGAGTGGAACTTCAAAGCCTTGAGTGCCATATTTACTGCAGTTTGCCCTAATGAATTCTGCCGAACCTCAAGTTGTACGAGTGCCCGAAAAGCGTGGTTAATTCTGTAAAGTACACATGAAGGGAACGAACAAGTCAAAACCAGCAAGCTTCAAAAACTCACTTCTGAGTTTGAGGGACTAAGGATGAATGAAGACGAAAGGTTTGATGACTTTTATGTTCAGCTCAGTCACATTGTTAATTCATGCCACAACCTTGGAGAACCTATTCCAAAATACAAAGTGGTACGTAAAATTTTACGTTCTCTTCCACGAGTGTTTGATTCTAAAGTTACAGCAATAGAAGAAGTTAGAGATGTGAACTCCATGAGAATAGAAGACCTTGTGGGATCCTTGCAAACGTTTGAAGCAAATATGGTGAAACCTCGCAAAGCGTCAAAAGGTATTGCTCTAAAGACAATGGAAGAAGAAAGTGATGAAGAGGAGTCGGATAAAGAAATGGCACTTGTGGCTAAACGATTCGTGAGATATATGAGGAAGAAGGGTTTATTTAATAAGAATAACAAGAATGAGTCACAATCTCAAGAAAAAGGAAAGAAAATCAAGAAGATTGAATCCGGGGAAGAAAACAAGAAGAACAAGGTCAACTATTTTGAGTGTCACGGATATGGACATTTTGCTCAAGACTGTGCAAACAAAAAGATGAAAAAGAAACAAGTCAAAGTCATGAACGCTACATTAGATGATGAATCCAGTTCAGATGAATCATCTTCATCAGCATCCTCAAACAATGAAGGTAATTTTGTTGCTTTTATGGCGTCTCACTCTTCATCTGCAGGAACTCCATCTGGATCTCAAAGCGACACCGATATATCTAATCATGAAGATGATGACTCTGAGGATGAATTCAATAATGATTTGCAAGTGGCCTATGATGCTCTCATTGTCGAATACAGTAAGGTAAAGAAACAAAAACAAGCCCAACATACCCGCAACTGTAAACTCCGAAGTGAACGAGATTCCTTGAAAATAGAGAATGAAAAACTCACAGGTAAAATATCTATTTTGGAATCTAACAAAACTTCTCAGTCTCATAGTGTAGAAAAGTTCAAAGAAAAACTTGAAGAAAAGAATAAAAAGATTGATGAATTGGAGAAAATTGTTAGAGAACTACAGGATAAGATTAGTAAGCTGAAAGAAAAGATCAAGAGTGATGAGAAGATAATTGAAAGAATGAACTCCAGTTCTCAAAAACTTGAAGAAATTTGGAGCCAACAACGAACACATGGAGACAAAGCAGGCTTAGGCTACACCGGAGAGAAAAATACAATTGTTTCATCATCATCAGCACCTTCAGTAGTAGCAAAGGTTGTTTCAAAATCTACAGCCAATCCCAAGACCTTCCCAAAGCCTGCTATACCACCAAAGAAGAGTTTTGAAAATAATAAACACTATCAGTATCCTCCTCACATAGTGAAAGGTACGCATTTTGCTAGATCCCAATCCCTTGTACCTGTTTGTCACCATTGTGGAATCAAAGGTCATATACGCCCCAACTGTCACAAACTCTATGGTCTTCCTTTAAACCATGCTAAAAATTTTTCAAAAAACCCTGAGCCTAGAGTCCGTGTGAAGAATAAATTTCAAGTATTTTCAAAATTTTCAGAAGATTATTACAAAAACTCACGTCCTTTTCAAAAATAAAATAGTCTAACATTTCGAAGAGGTACAAATTTCAAATTTGTTGAGAAAAAGAATTTTCATAAAAGTTAAAAACGTGAGGAAAAACCTGTCAAGACAACTGGTCTTAAAACTAGAGCTATTTGGATTAGAAAGTCAGATTTAAATTGTTTTGTTTCACAAAATGCCCTTCGCTTTGAGTCTCTAAGAAAATCTGTAGGCATTTGTACACACCATTGAAATCTAAAAGATAAGTTAGAAGTTCATTGATTAAATTGAAAATATTTTATGACTTCTATACTGTTACCTGTACATTAAATCTTCCAAATTTATATATTTCAATGAGTTCATAATTTTTGCATTCCTTGTAATTTGATACAAAGTGTCTTGGTGAGTTTTGTCATAATTTTGGAGTGCTTCCTATGACACTTGATGGTACATACATATATCTCTTTCTCTTCTTTTCTACAAATCAAGGGTTATTGTTTGATGTGTTTAAAAAATGTTGAGGAGCTTGATATGTGCATATCAAAGTTATGCATCATAAAAAAAAAAAACTTGGAAAGGGCTACCGGTGGGACCAGTGAGAAGCCCCTTAATGACTCGTTGATTGTTAAGGAATAGCTACCTGCCCATAAGCGTGTGAAAGCCGCCAAGTGTTTAAAAAAAAAAAAAGAAAGATTGGCTCTCAATTCATTTGGTACATCAAATTTAACTTTTTGAGTCTATGATTTGTTTGAGGGGGAGTCTATATGTATATTATAGTCAAAAACTCACACGTGCACAAGCATTTGTTCAATTTTATGACTTATTTCACTTCCCGACACAGAATTGACAATTTTCTTGGAAAATAAAAATGTGAATCTTTGAATTTATGAAGGGTGAGAGATTGATGTATATGTATTGGTATAGTGGAATTAAAAGTTTTTTTAACATTTTTAATGAATTCTTCTACTGTCTTCTTTTTAGTTTTGATTGTCTGTGTCCAAATCTGCACTTACACGTATTTTCCTAAGAGCCTCGTAGGCAGGGCGCAGGAGATCCTCCCTCACATTATTCTGATGTCACACTTAGAAGAGGTTGTGTCATGTATGCCATACTCATGGGTTTTCAGTTTGATCTTGCCTTATTTCTCTTCCTTAATTTTGTGTGCTTGTCATTTCCATATCAAAAAGGGGGAGTCATTTTCAGTTATGTATGTAATATGTGAACTTGTTTCGGCTATGGCATGATATTTTATGTATTATGTGCTTTGGTAATGATATCATTGATCATTTCTATATTATTCCACATGGTGCCTTGATGTGTGTGTTCAGTACGTGCAGAATTTGAGCAGAATTTAAAATTTAACTTAAGTTTTGATATGGAATTGCCAAGGGGGAGATTGTAAAGTCTTGTGGCAAATCCAATCAAAATATTAGTTAAATTAGGAATGCTATTAAAGTTTCCTAAAGTGATGCAAATTGAAGATTTGAAGAATTCTGAACAATTAAGGAGATAAAGTAAATCAAGTTGACCAAGATTTTGAAGAATTCTAATTGGTGTGAAGGATTACAAAACCTAATGGAATTCGGACGCAGATTTCTAGAACGTGAATGAAATTCTAGTCTACCTCGCAGGCACGGCGTGGGGAGCTCGCTGGTGCGCTCCAAGCACACAGGCAGCCCGCAGGGAGCGCGCGGGTGCGCCAAGGTCTCTTAGAAATTCCAGTGAGGTCCGCAGGCAAGAGGATGGGAGACCGAGGGTGCGCCAGTGTTATTTCCTAAAGCGTAAAAATTCCAGTGCAGGTTGCAGGCTGGAGGATGGGAGCGCGAGGGATCGAGCTATGAATATTTTGTTCGGATTCAATTTCCTATTTTGCCAAACTAGGGCAACTTTGTAATCCTATATATATGTGAAACCAACTCTGTAATTGGTAGAGGTGGGAGAACATATTATAGGGACATAGAGAAAGAGTCTTTGAGGATTGAGAGCTTTCATGTTCTTTCTCTAAATTCGTCTTGTATTTTCTTTTTACTTTCTGTGTGAGGCAGAAAGCCTGCTTGTAGGGTTTATCGAGTGATTCGAGCAAGAGTGACGAAAGGATTCGTGCGAGTGATTCGTAGAGAGTCTAAGTAGAGTCTTGTAACCCGTTGATAGTGGGATTGTAAATAGAGGTTTTTTTCCCTGTGATAGGGTTTCCTCGTTATTCTCTTGTGTGATTACTTTCACTGTGTGTGTGATTGTGTGGGTTTGGAATTTTCAACATTTAAGGGACTTATATAACAAGATTTGAATAATCATGGTTGATGAATTAACTGTCTAGAGTGATTAGCATATGATAGGTTATAATATAAGATTATGATAAGGATATGAAAAATAATAATGAAAATAATAATTATATGTCGAACATGTTAATCATGGTTAAGTGTTAGCTTAGTTGGATTATGCGTTGTGGCTAAGGTGCATAATCATGGTAATAGCAAGATAGGACATATGTGCATGCGTGTATATTATAGTAAGCACACATTATATAACGCTCACTCTCCTACAGTCTGTGTTGTAGGTTCAGAGGCAAGACCATCCTAATGGATCAGTTGGTTAGAACATGTAGAGCTGCGGCTCAATATTTTAATATTATGTTTATAATATTTTTAATTTAGTTTACGTAGCTCGCCTGTGAGGTTAACCATGTAATGAGTTTGTATAATCTACAATCACCAAAAGAAGGTGATTGTATGATATATATTTTAATAATTAGATTATATAATTTCTTGTGGAGCATTGAGCTTTTTTTACATCGGGGATGGGTTTTAAAATATTTTAAATTTAGATTTTGTAAATATCATCCTTTTTGTAATCGTTCTGATCAAAAATGGGAAACTAATGTAATGATTATTAATTGTGAATGGTTACATTATTTAGTTATTTAGCTAAGTCTGCTCTAGGTTATGAAATCCGAAATTTAACATTAATAAATTCACTAAAAAAAAGAACGTCTGGCCAGGATTAGTAAGGTAAGACAACTTACTAAGACCCCGTTTGGTAATATTTTTATTTTCTGTTTTTCTATTTATGTTTTTAAAATTTTATAAACTGGCAATAGAAACATGTTTGTTAAATCTGTTTACATTTTTTGTTTCCAAAAAAATAAAAACTTAAATAGAGAAATGAAAACAGAAAAAAAAAAAGATATTTCCACTTTGTTTTCTTTTTTTTTTCGCAAACATTTTGTCAATTCTAATATTTTATCCATTTCCGTTACATCATATTAAAATAAATTATTTTATTCAAATATTTTATTAAACTAAAATAGTTTTTAATAAATAATGTAATTAAATTAATTAAATTAATATGTAATATCTATTATTAATTTATTTCTAATAAGTAATAAAATTAAATTAGTTAATTTGATTAATAAGAAATATATATTATTAAGTTATTTTTAATAAATAATAAAATATAATATATTAACTTATTTTGATAAATATATTTTTAATAAATATATTTTCTTAAATATAAATATATTTTATTAAATTATTTTTAATAAATATTATAATTTAATTATTTAATTTAATAATTAATTTAAAATAAATAATTTAAATAATATTAAATATATTTTATTAAATTATTTTTAATAAATATCATAATTAATTTAATTTAATTTAATTTATTTCATTTATTTAATATGAATTATATTTTATTAAATTATTTTTACTAAATATCGTAATTAAATTATTTAAATTATCATGAAATATTTTTTATTCAATTATTTTTGGTAAATAATATAATTAAATTAAATTAATATAAAATATATTTATTAACCTAAATTAATTTTTAAAAAGCTAATAAAATTAAATATTTTATGAAAATAAAAAATTAATAATTGTAAACAAAATTGTATTTCCAAATACAGTTTCAGTTTTCATTTCAGAAAAAGAAAACGATAATAGAAAATAAAAAATGGAAAACATAAACATATAAACGTAAACAGAAAAACGGCAGCGTTATCAAACGATCCCTAATGAGGCAACAATATAAGTTAGGGTTAGGAAATAGATGGCTATATAATGGTAAAATCAATTTGGTATTAATAACCGAATTGACAAGAATTAATTAACCAATACTAACTAATTGCTTAAAGGATAAATAGTGATACAAAAAATAATACCAAAATTTTTGCCTCTGTAACAACTAATACTGACGCTGATGTTTTGTTTAACTCACCGAAAACGAACTAATTATGTGGGTATTATCGGTTAACTAATCAATACCAATTTTTTCACTCTTAAATTAGAAGTTAATTTTTTTTATCTAATTGGTTCAATTTTGGTGTTAGTAAAAATGGTTAATTCATTAACTAATACTGAGAGTAAAAATCTTACCTACTAAATAACCAATATCGAGAATATTATATAGTTAATTAAAATTAAGCCAATTGATTCAGCTATTTCAATTAACCAATTATCAATAATCGAATTTACATCCCACATGCGCAATGACCCGTGTTTGTTTCATATTTTTTTGTTCTTAGTTATATAAGATTATAGTTTAATGGCATGTTAATATGATTGATATAATGCATTAGTGTACTTGGTAGCTCAATTCTAGGCTAGATGACAGATTAATAACAACACTTAGAATTTTTGGTAAAGAAGAGGAGGTTCGGGTGCATGAAGGGGACTTCCAGGGTACACGACCCTCCATACCCCGAGTGTCGTATGTCCAGAGTGCCACATCATCAATGGTAAGTCAGTCTCTTCTATTCTTTCAGTTGCTCAATTCAGTTTTCTACCTCTATTGCCCATACCTATGAGCCTACCATCCTAGGTCCACTGTCCATCATCAATGATTCTATTTCTTTATCTTCTTTTGTCCCAAAGCACCCTTTTTCCACATATATACATATATGTACCTAATTATATATCTTTCAGGTGAGAAATAATAAAACAATAACGAGAGCAAGCCTTATTAAGTTCATATAAGTTTGAAATTAATCAAATTTCTTTTATGGTTCTTCAATTAAACTTGTTATGAACCCGTTTGAATTGTTATTTAAGTTTAGAGTCTATAGATTGATCGTTCTGAGTTTTTAGGCATTTTCTAGTTCTCCGCATTCACTCTTATTTATTTCTTTTCTCTTTGAGAGACTGAGGTAGAGATAAATGCATGTTAGTTACATATATGGTATGCTAAGCATGTTGTGATTTAGTTACGTGTTTATTTGAAGTTTAGAAACATATGGCATGATCTGTTATATGTTATATATAAGTATATGCGTACGTATATATTCATTGAGGAAGATAATGAATAGTTAATCAAACTTATGTTCTATGCTTTGCAAAATCTTAAATTGGTTACACTATTGAGTTTGAATGAGATTATAGAAGGAAATGGAATATAAAATTTCAAGAAAACTACTTTAAAAGCTATGTTTTGAAATTTAAAATTTGAAGAACAATGGTAAAAAGAACAGACCAATATTAGACATAGCCACTAGAGGAAACCCAGACACACGATAGGGAGTCTCATGTGCATAAGTTTGCACCAAACTCACCTGGGCACCCATGTAATATCTCGAATTCTCATATTAATCTAATTTGATAGTTTTAACATGTTTTGGGCATGTTAGTATGTTAATTAAGTAAGTTTAGTCATTAAAGATGACTTGGGGGTGTAAATTTTGGAAGAAATTGGTAAAATAGCTCAAAAGTCAATATTTTGACTCGGAAGTACGCTGAGGGGCGCCCGTGGTTTTTGAGGGGGGCCCATGGCTCTAGGACGGGCGCTCGTGGTTTTTGAGGGGCGCCCCTCTTGTGCAGAAAATCAACAGTAAGCTGACCTCTGCATTTTCCAGCCGAGCCTCACCCTATTAACACCTATACTTAGCTAGGAGTGAGAGGAGACATGAGGATTACTGTTTGGGGATTAAAAATATTGTTATATATATATATTAGATTGATTTGATGCAAGAGAGAGAGAGAGAAGTGGCTAGGAAGGAGAGAGAGTTCGGGTGAGAGCAAAGGAAGAACCGGTTGGGTTTTCAAAGGTAGGTCTTCCAAATCTTCATAGAATTCAAATTCCTTTTACAAGATTGAAATTAGAACCCTAAGAAACCTTCCTATGTTATTCATTTTTAGTTTTGATCAAGGAGGGAGAAGATTGGAGCCATAAATATTTGAGGGTTTGGAAGCTCAAGACACCTTCATTTTGATCTATCTTCTTACCACTCAAGGTAGGGATTTCTAGTCTCATTTTAGCATATATGAGATGTATTTGAGCTAGTAAACACTTATATGAAATTTATTTAAGATTTGGAAATCTTGGAAGTGGAGTTTGTGTGGATGAATGGTTGTGTGTACATATATGTATAAGTTGGAGCAAGATTTTTGTATTGAAGAAATGAATGGATTAAAATTTGTTTTGATGGACTTTTTGGAGTCTTCTAGGTCCTAGACAACCCAAGAAAATAAGGTATTAGGTTAGATATTGGAATGGGTAAAGTTTGGAACCTAAAAACATGGCTTAGAGCTTGAACCGGAGCAAAGTAGCTTTCTGGACAACAGAAGGGCGCCCGTGGGTTTTGGTGGGGTGCCCATGACCCTTGAGGGAGGCCCATGATCTTTTGTGGGGCACCCATGACCCTTCAAGGGGGCCCATGAACTTTTGGTGGGCCGCCCACTGAGACCAGAACACTTTCCTGATTTTTCTTAACTTGACTTCCTACCTTAGGATTATGAAAGGGTTGGGAATATGTTTGTGTGTAGAACTTTTATTTGATTAATTGCATGGATTTTAAAGTGGAAAAGAGCTTTTAAAAAGTGATTAAGGGTTGATTATCTTAAACCTATGGGATTAAGCTTGTAAAGGGGAATGCTTGCTTTCGTGAATGAAATGAATTGGAAGCCTACTTTGAGATAAAGGTCTTAATCAAATAGAATTGTGAATATGCCTTAATGTAAACTAATTGTTATAGTGTATGAACTTGTGATTGCTTTAATGAATTGTGATTTGGCAAAAGGGAACTCATGTTCATAACAATGAAAGATATTAAATGTTTAATGATGCTTAATAAATGTTGTTATGTAATGAATCCTGGGATGAACCGGAATGTGGATTTATGTTGTGGAAAAGTATATGATGTTGAATGTGGACTTGTGAATAATGAGATGTGATATAATGAATGACTGTTTGTGTGACGGGGGCCGTGGTGGGGTGTGGTAAACAAGAAGGGTTTGAGATTACCCTCAGGTTGAGAGTCCCGGAACCTGTGCAGGGTTTGGTGTCAATGCCAGTGGGTTAGTAGCCCACAACATTGTGAGTGTATGGGTTACCCGTGACCTTGGATTGTGATCCTCAACAATGGTGTTTGGTTTGCCATTTCCGTTGGATCTGGACCCATAAAAGATGGTGTTGTGTATACACCCAACCCCCGATAATTTGTGTGGCTATGATTGTGTGATGGATTGATGGAAAGTGATGATGTGGATGTGAATATATGATTAAATGTTGAATTTGTAACAATGTGGTAGGGAATGTGATTAGATGTAATGTTGAGAAATTTAATAATGAAAATTATTTGGAATTGAATGTTACATTGCGATGTTGTTGAATGTCAATAAATGTTATAAATATGGTTATGTGGTCAATTTTGATTAAACATTAAAAATTGAATTGAAATGTGATTTGAGACTTAAGAATGAGAATTCAAGGATTAAGTGTTGGTTGGAATTGAATTTCTTCTTACAATATTGTTGTGTATAAAGGTGCATAGTCTAAATTGGTGATGTCAATGAATGATTTTGATTCTAGAGTATAGGTGGTAACTAAATACATCATAAAATGCTTGCATGTGTGGAATACATATCATATATGTTTGTTTGAGACTTGTGGGCACAAGTGGACCCGTGCTCATATCCCTACAAACTTTGATGCAGGTACAAGCAATTACAATCAAGTGGGTTGATGTGTTGGGACTACGAGGTTATGCATGAGCCCTACCAAGCTTAACAAAGCTCTTGGTCTTCTAACTTGAATTTCTTTTGGGGTTGTAATATTGTACTCTTCTAAACCTTTTCGAATTTGTTGTAATGGCCTTAAGGCTTAAGTTATGTAATTTGGGAATGGTGTATGGAATTTATTTTATGGCAATAGTCAAGTTAAGCTTATATTATTCTATCTTATGTCTTGGGCTCACTAGCTTATGTTGCGTTGCTCTAATCATGGGATTGGTTATGTTTAAGCATATTGTGTGTGTTTATCACTCACCCCTCGGGTCACGAGATCTAGGGCGTGACAACCTAAGCCCCTACTTTTTCCTAAATTTTTGTTTCACTACTCATTATAAAGTACAAATGTTTTCTAAACGATTGATACCCTACTTTTAATTGGTTTTCCAAAAGAATAAAAGATGTGATTCATGGTTTGAGATATGATATGATTTGAGATGTAATTTTATTATTGATTATGATAATGAAACGTTATAATGATATGGTTGGCTATGATAAAGAGATGTTATTAGCTAGGATAATGGAAAGAGATAATGAGATGCGATTATTGGTTGTGGTTTTAGGGTTAGCGAATATTGGAAAATAAGGGGTTTGGTTATCATGCCAATGGGTTAGTGGTCTACAAAATGACATTGATACCAGTGTATCGTGATCGTTGGATATTGATCCATAAACAACGATGCTGACTTGGCATATAGTGACCTTTAAGCTCAAGCTCATAAACAACAATTTGGTTCATTGTTTTCGTTAGTGTGTTGGCCCATAAAAGATGATGCTGGTTTAGGTTGTGCTTACTAATTATGAGTCAGTCTTGCAGAGTATCCACCCCATGTGTGTTGTGTTAATGAGAAATGATAAATAGATAATGGAAAGACTATAAAAGTATAATTTATGATTTGATGTTGATACATGATCATGATCTACAAATCATCTGACGTTGATGATTTAATATAATGATGTCAGGTTATTTATCAGTTATTATTATTGTTGCATGATAATGTCATATTAGGACATGTGTTACATATTATGTATGTTTATATATGCATTGTGGGCACACGTGGATTAGTGGTCACGTCTCTGCAAACTTTGTTGTAGGTGCAGAGCCTGAGACTTAGGTAGGCTTGCCATGTTTTTGACTTGTTTTAGATAGTTGTTCTTTTGTTCCTCCGAGTATATAGAGCTAATCATTGTAGTTATATTATCTTGGAAATGTATTATTTTGTTATTAGTATTTACTTTTGGTATTCAATATGATAGTAAGGCCAATGGGCCTGGATATTCTATTGATTATTATATTAGAGCACTGTTACCCAGTAATAATTGTGACTTTTGTTATTATTTTATTATTATTTATTGTGGATGTCTGTCATGAGGTGGTTGTATGACTCCAATTAAGATTTGTGAGTGATTATATTTATTGCATGTGATTATTTAGTTTATTCCTCGAGTTATGAAATCTAGGGCGTGACATCTTACCATCATTAGCTGAAAATTTTAAGTATTGTTCTATAAGTGTAGATTATGGTAGCAACCTAGATTGCCTGAATCAGCAAAAATATCTATGTTATATTTTCGTTAGTCAATAAATATACTAGTTGGTGAATGAGTAACTTTAATACGAAGAAAATATTTTTGAGCCTTCCAAGATCCATAATTTTAAATTGATCCGCATCAAATTCTTTGAGATTACTTATGGCTTCTAAGTCATTACCAGTCACTGACCTCAACAAAACTAACAAAAGAGTAAAGAAGGAGTCATGAGTACAAGTGAAAAATGAATAACCGGTCTAAGATTGAGTGAAATAGGTAATGTATAAAATCAAAGAGAGTTTTGAGTACCAATTACGAGATCTCTATTTTAATCTCGTTAAGGTATTTATATTTCAATGTTGAATGTTCAGTCAAATATAGTCAGTTTGTAATGTTGCTCGAATAATTAAAAACACTCCAATTGATTATTATCACTTGACTGGATTAATGATGCTTTGAAACTTGTTTGGATGAGTTCTTACTTAATTGTTCTCACTGCTTGACCGTGGGAATTATACGTTGCTTTATAGTGAAACAATACTGTTAAGATGCATTAATGAGTTACTTGGCTGAATTATGGGCTTATTTTTAGATGTATTTTGATATAAAATTCTATCGTTGGCCACTCCATAGATAACTTATGCTACTCATCAAAGCAATTTTAAGTTAGCCATATGCATTCACACCCTAATTATCCATGTGATTTCTTACTTAGATATGTGAATAAGCATTGCTCAACAATAACGTGTGTTTTGCTATTGGGATTATTCAAGTTCAATTCATTATTGGAAGAGAATTCCAATAGTTCAACAAAATGCCCCATTAGTTGCTCAACAATAATGTCTGCTTTACTGCTTAGGTTAAGTGTTCAATTACATGGATTATGTGCTTAGTTCATAAGTATTATTATCTAAATAGCTTAATTTTGTTCAGCTACACTACTACTAATTGTTGCTTGTTAATGAGTAAGATCAGCAAGATGGCTTGTAGTTCCCATAAACCAACAACTTGGATGCAGTCTGTAATATGCTTATCCAATGGTCTTAGGGAATTCTTTAATTACACCACTTCTCTATATGATAACAATTAGCTACCCTATGATATTACTATTCCTACTACAATTCTTTACAGTAATGACCATGGTGCTCTATAGTGTCACACTTTTTAAGGTTCATATACCATTAGTGCTCATCTACATAACAATATAACTTATGATTTGACATTTGTATATTTTCAACCGTTGAATTTATTCAATGGTCAAGATTACTTCTTTTTTTTTTTTTTGGTAATTAAGATTACCTCTTTCTCTCCCCACTTTATAAATTTAAATTTGAGCTAGTGGCACGTTAAATCATATTTTTGTGCCTTTAGGTATAAGCAATTACTAGTGTTTGATACGAACAAACCTATGTGACTGCAATAGCCAACCAAATCCTAGGGTAAAAGTATTTTACATATATATAAATGAGGGAAGGGATGGCCTGCGCTTTTAGCACTTCTTTTATTGTGGAAAACAGTGGCATTTTACTTAACTTCAAGTAGCTACAGTCACTCTCGACTTCAGCATCCTTTTCGTGCAACTAGAGGATATAGGTGTAGATAGGGATGCGGGGGAAGGTGATTGGAAAGACAAAAAACCAATGAAAAAAGGAAAGAAGTTTGCCGCATATCTCTCTCTCTCTCTCTCTCTCTCTCTCTCTATATCACTCATAGTACTTTTAGCTGGTTCAAAATACTAACACAACAATGTGAAAACTTCTATTATAGCTAGTATAAGTGAAATTAATGTTCATACAGTCATTTGAATATACTCTCAGAAATAAAATGAAACCACCATACTTTGTAGGGATTTTAATGAAAATAAATGTACAATTTAATGCTCGAACAATGTGTATAATGAAGTTAATTTGGTCAAATAATGCATTATGTTTGGTTGGCATTAACATGTTTGGCATTAAGTCGCCATGATAATTTAGAAAAGTATACTCAGACAACATATTCACAAATAACTTAACACTACATAAATCAATGGTATACTTAGTAATAAAAACCTTTTAGTGCTTGGGCACTAGTTAATTCACACTTAGTATGTGACTGAAGCCAGGAAATGTTGGGAATATGATTCAGTCGATCCTCAAAAAATATAGTAGTTACACAAATTAATATTATACATGGCTAATATTGTTTGGACTTTAATTTAATGCAGAATGACAAAAACTTTAATAGAAAAGAAATGAATTTGGAGCCGAATTAAGAGAAATGATGTTACTGGTATGTTGGGATTGAGTTTCTCTCTAATCAAAACTGCCTCTAGTGTAATGGTGTAATGAGTGAATATCTAGTCAAGCCTTCCACAATATTTTTTTCTATCTATTCTCAGTGGTAGAGGTTACGAATGGGAATTAACTTGTTCTCACAGAAGACGCTAATTGCAAGGGAAAAATCATCCCCCTCACGTGTGGGTCCCCTCTCTTCTTCTTGAGCAATCTATCAACTAGCAAGGTTTCGCCAGTCAAATGGTTCTTCAATGCCCGAGTCAGTGAACAACTCCACGCTAAAAGAAACCAAAGAAAAGAGAGAGTTTGTGCTTTTTTATGTTTTTCCAAAGCATACTTTTGTTGTGTTTTCACATTCTTTATATAATGAGGGCTATTATTCACCCACCTCTTCATAATAGAAAATGGGAGGTTACTTTTACTCCAAGTTTAGTGAGTATGATGTGAGAGGTTGTCTAGTATTTTGCATTCCTCGAGCATGTATATTTTTATCCCTCCAATATTGATTGAGGAAACTAATTTATTAGGTTTAACATTTTATAGATGTAAATAACAAAATAAAGAAAATGTTATTTATGTGGAGTTAGACAACGAATGAGAAAAAACTAAAAATTTTATTTTTTATTCTTAGTTTAATATGATTTAGTAAACAAAAACAAAAATTAAAGAATTCAATAAAAACACCAAAACGTTGACAATTTTGAAAAAAACCAGAAAATTAAAAATTTTAAGTATTGCAACATAATTCAAAAATTTTTTAATTTAAGTCAAAAATTTTTGTTAAGACCTATTACGCACTGATACAATTTTTGAGAGAAAACATATATTATATAATATCGAATATACTACCACTCGATAGAAAATTGGCACACTCCAGATTTTGTAGCTTGAGTGTTGAACTAATAATCAAACGTAAATAACAATTATCCATAAATAACCTAATCAAAGCCATATAACCACCCTGAAACAGATAGTAGAATAAATAATAAATAAAAGCCTCGATCTCAACTGGACAAAAGTGCTTCCAATCACATTTCATATTAGTTAGGTTCTTAAGCCTTTACAGTCATATCGAATATCAAAATATATGGTTAATACAAAATATTTCTCCTCGGAGATCAAAAGAATAATATCTAAAAAAAATACTATTTGGTTGTTGTCAAAATGTCAACAAAATCTTGACTTTGGGGTCTCATCTAAGCATCAAGTTTAACACCTGTAACAAAATCTATAGGAAAGTGAGCATGAAGTCCACGTGTGCCCACTATACACATAAACAAGTATATTATGCAACAGGATTCCCTAGCATACTACTACCCTGTATCACATAAGTATCAATAACCATAGCATCATAGTGTCATATCCAGATCATATCAATAGTTACATAATTAACATCTCATTATCAATTTGCTATTTGTTTATCCATTTAACATCATCTCAACATACTCATAACACTTAGGGTAGGTATTCTACAAGACTGTCTCGTGGCCACTGAACCAATCACCAAAATATCATTGTCATTTTTTATGGGTCTACATCTCAACAGAAACGATTAAATGATAATGTCATTATTTATGGGTTCACTTCCTAATAGTCATGATTAAACAATAATAACGTTGTTATGTAAATGTAAGCTACTAACCTACCTTATATAGGTTTAAGGTCTTTCAATCCAATGGCATACATAGATGCCCTCCTATTTATGGTACCTTTTATCCCTAAAATCAAGGCAAGATCAACATTATATCTCATTATTCATTTCCATATTTCATTATCATTATCATTATCATTATCATCATTTTCATTGCCACATAGCCCATCTCATATCATTAGCTATGCAAGCTATCATGGATCAATATCAACACATCACTTCTCATATCATTTTATCATCATCATCTTCCATATACAAATATGCCATTTTCAAATCACTTTAGAAAATTGGGTAATGTTACTTTGAAAACCTTACATGCATTTGAAAATATTTCAACTTAAATAGAGAGGTCCTCAAGTGTGTGTATACGGGACCAAGTCTCGTGCGTACGACAAGGTCAACTAGCAAGTCGTGAGCATCAGACCAGATGAGAGGCTAAGGTCGAAGTCCTATGCACACGAGGCAAAACCTCGTGCACATAAGGATGGTCGTTCATGTGCGTGACAAAGTCTCATGCACATGGGAGCCATCCAGACAGGGCGTGCACATAGAGCTCCTCTCTCATACACACATGGTACCAAATTCTAGGTCGTGCGTATGGCCTTGGAACAGGCATGTGCAGGACAGGTAGCTTGTGACAACAATTTGTCATGCTCTGTTTTTAGAATCCTCCATCCCTAATTTGATTTCTTCATTTTCAAACCATTTTGTTCTATGTTTATATTCATTTTTAGTCTTCAATAGTGTATGAACTTACCTATAACATTAAGGATCACAACATACTCCTTATAACACTAATTTTATAATGGAATGGAAAAGATAACTCAAAATTTTAAAGAACTCTTGCTCTGAATCTCGCTCACTAACTCTTGATTTCAAATAATTCCCTCCCTAGCTCACATTACACACACACACACTCACATAAACCAATATACTTCATGGTGAAAGCGAGAAAAAAAAAAAGAAAGACATGACACAGTTGATGGGGCTAAGGGTAGCTAGGATAGACCTGGGAGACAACCATTAATGAGATACAATTTTAGTTGAATAAAGAAAAAAAAAAAAGATACAAGTTGCACTAACACAGCAATGATACTTACTAAAAAAAAAAAAAACACAGCAATGATAAGCCGTACGTATGGAAGAAAAAAGGGCATATGCACATTAACATCGTGCGCGTGAGAAAGGCTCTGGGGTGTGCACGACAAAACCTAATGTTCAATTTGACTTTCCAACTCTAGTATGACCAAACTCTGAACTGGGCATTGAGCAACTAAATCAACACATACATCAAATTAATCACATCACCATAATGATTAAACTTAATATAGCACAAATAAAATCTATATGTAAAAGTATGTCATTGCAAAGATAATATTTATAAGGGTAAACCTATTTTCATTCCACTCATTCACTCTTACATTCTACTTTGCTTTTTATTTTATTCAAATTGCACAATTACCAATCTTTCTTTCCATTATATGTTTTATATAATTATAATGCCTTAAATACCCTTATACAAAAATTCAATCCAATACATATTATAATGTCATAAATGACCTCTTATATTTCACTTTACTTTTCTTTTTCATTAAGTGAAATTATAAGACTATCATATTTTAGCTAGTATTTTTATATATAATTTGAATGACATAACTATCCTTTATAAATAAATTTTTACAAATTTGGATAAACACTTTTAGGCTTAATTTGATAGAAGAGGACGAAAAAATATTTTAAAGACTAAAATAAATTTTAATTATATTTATATTCTTAGCAAGCATATTAAAAATATTTTTTATTTTACTTAATTTTCTAACTTAATCAAACAAAAAAATTAATTCATTTCATTAATTTTAATTTTTTTCTATAAATTTTTGTCATTTGAACTTTTATCATCATGCTTAAGTTATTTAATAGGAGTATACATTAATATTTAAAAAAAACTACCAAAATAAGAAAATAACGTTTCAAAAAATGTACTTTTAAGCCAAAAATAAAAAAGATTTACCAAACAAGTCACAAGGTCACTATCCCAAAGAATTAATTGGATTTTTTTATAATATGAAATATATATATATTTAAAAAGAAATCTAGAATTGAAAATTTTTATTAACTTAATGTTACATGCAATCAATAGATTTTTTTGGCAAAAAATTAAGGTGAAAATTTCCCACCTACTTACAAAAATCTAAAAAAATAAAATTATTTTTGGTAAGTTATTTTTTCTATATCTAGTTAATTTTTTTCTAATAAAATAAAGATATTTATAGAACTATACTTATACATCGAATTGAATTTATGTACAGTAATATTTAAAGTATTGTAATTATGCAAAATATATAATAAAAGGGTAATTGTATAAATTAAATTAATAAAAAAATAAAATAAAATAAATAGTGGAGTGCCTATTATTATTATTATTATTTTGGGTAATTAAGAGCGGAGTGCCTATTTTACCAATAACAATGGTTAATCAAAACCACGAAGTACCAATTGTGGAGTTTTTTTTTGTTCTACTGTTAATTGGTTAAAATATAGGCTATCTACGGCTGGAGAAAAAATATTTGTGGAAGTACTAATAATGAAAACGCTATTTGAAAATGCGTTTTCTGAATCGTGAACCAACCCCTCCTCGAGTAGGCATTTCTAAAGAAAGAGCTATCTGATGTAGCGTTTTCAGAAAGCGCTCTTTGATATGGCGTTTTCAGAAAGCGCCCTTTCATATAGCGTTTTTCAAAAGTGCTCTTTCATATAGCGTTTTCAGAAAAGTGTAGTTCGTACTAAAAACACTATATGAAATAGCATTTTTCACTGTCCCAACCCACATTTACATTACATTTATAAAAACCCAATTTTTTTCCTGTTAACCTGCCGAGTTACTGAAAACACCACTCAACATTTACATTACATTTATATAAAGTAAAAGAAACTTAAGCTTAATAAGCTAAAAGCAATAATAAAAGAAACTTTTAAATAATATCCTAAACATATAACCAAATATAAAACAAAACTAACTTTTAAATGATATCAGAAAATCTATAAAGTAAAACTAAATTAAACTTTAAACGATATTACAAGATATGTAAAGAAATAAGATTGCAAGATCAATAAATAAAGTTATGAAGAATATATACATGAACTTTTGAATTGTATATCTTGTACAATGAATCTACAAAAGTCAAGATAAATAATGTCTACTCTGTCCCACAAGGAGGATGCCTCCTATTACGAGGAGGAAGAATCCTTCGCCCCTCCTGCGCCTGTGGCTGAGTCCGTGGTGCTGTAGGCTGCACCTGAAGTGGTGGGTCCTGAGGTAGCTCTAAATGGGATGGATCCTGACTCGAGTCAAAACGATCTCTAGGCCTCTTTCGGGTGTAGTGCATGAGAAGAAGAGGAAGAGGTGCTGTGATGTCCTGCGATGGCGATGCTATGGTAGTGGTAGGAACTGATGGCGTAGACTGCGACAGTGGTGACGGTGTAACATCCACGTCATCCATGATTATAGTGTAATCATCAATGCTCTCTAATGGATGATGTGGATCAGGAATCGGTGATGGTGGCCTGGCGGACACAAAAGGTGGCGCTCCTGGAGAACTGTAGGGTATGGCTCCTGCAGAAGTAGAGGGCATATCTCCTGCATAACTAGATGGTCTCGCTGCAGTAGATGATGATGGTCTGCCATCGGGGGAAGCTGATGAGGTCGCAGTGCGTCCAGTCTCAGTCAATCGATACTCCTCATCTATGATTGCAATGGTCCTCCTCCCGATGCTCCTCATCATCTCAGCCAACCGACGAACCTCCTCCCAATCCCTACAATTGAGGATATCTATCGCTATCTGAGTAGCCCTCACAGCGGTATCCACCTATAAACGTATGAAGAACGATTAACATGTCAATTAATTAAACTGTATTGAAAACAAGAATAGCAATTCATTACTCAATTGATAACGAGTCACTCACCAATATAGTCGTCGTAGCTGCAACAGGCTGAGATTCGATTGGAGGCACAGGTCACAGAGGTCCAATCGGTGTCCTGGTGATCGTCCGATACCATCGCATGTACGGATCATCTGCTGGCATCTGGCCTATAAATGGGTCTGCTGTGACCACTCTATTATGTCGATCCTCCTATGCAGTGATGTGCTCTCGGTGGTGGACATCCCAACGAGTCCCCCCGCGACCTCGTCGATCAAGTGCATGCAATGCAAGGCTGGTGTCGCATGTGGTTGGCTCCTCCTGAATCATCCCAAACTGCCGTATGACCCGATCTGGAAAATACATCTCGACCACATCATAACATAAAAGGGGCACTCTAGCCCGCCAAATCGCCCGATCACATGGTGGAATGGGAAGATCAGCTGGATATGGCTGCCACGCCATCTGTGCCTCGGTCATGATATCCAACTGATCTCTATAGCATCTGAGAGTACGGGAACTAGTCATCGTAAGTGGAGCCAGCCACCTACAGTGAGAAAAGGTAGTATCAGTTGCAGTAATGCGTGTGTTCGATAAAATAACAACCATAATAATAAGTGATTACTGGTCATACCTATAGCCATATGGGTCGGCTGGTAGTGGTGGGGGGTCGTGATATGCGTCCGCAGTATGGGCTGGGTCAGCAGCTGCTATCCCCTCTGCAGGTGCGGCATCCTGTATGAGTGCATCCTGGTCCGGAGGATCCATAGGTGCTGCAATCGGATCCGGCCGACGGATCAGTGGTTGTACAAGGGATAATCGCTCCCATGCCCAAATCTATAATATGACCAGTGGCCCTAAGATCTCCTTAGCGCCTGGCTGCGCAGCCCTACACATCTCTCGATACAACCACGCAAGTGTTGCGGACCCCCAGCTATATCGACCAACATGCTCGAGATGCTCCAACATCGGTAAGTACATTAGCTTAACCATATTCCCAGACTTGTCTGCCAACAAGCCACCCCCAATCAACAACAACAAGTGGCCTGTGCATGCTGCCGCACAACCTCGTCATCTGCACCATCCGGTAGTCGTGTAAAATGTTGAGTCAACCAAGTGATCTGTAGGCGTGCTCCATGGATAGCAGCTGCAGGAGGGGCAATGCCTAATAACCTCTATATGATTCCTATCCACTCTGGCACACTGTGCTCCTCGTCCATGCCAGTCACGGCAAATCCATCAACTGGAAGGCCGGTGATAACACTGATATCCTCAAGGGTGACTGTGCACTCCCCACAACACAAGTGAAATGTATGTGTCTCGGGCCTCCATCGCTCAACTAGGGCCGTGAGGAGGGCGTGGTACAACTGAATGGAACCCATCCTGTAGAATCCATACACCCCTGCTCTCACCAAGTACTCGACCACCCTGGCATCTCTAGGTATGCAAGTGAAGTCACGCATCAACTGCTTCCTGCTCCTAACTTTAAGGACTACCTCTTCCTGCAACGAGGACAAGTAAAACGTTAGTATATGTGTGAAGATAAAATGTAGAGATTACTTTAATCTAAACAATGTGTTTTACTAAAGAATGTGTTTTATAACATAAAAATGACTTCAATGTATAGAACCTAAACAAGAGGTCAGTAATCGGTGGCATCTACATTATAAATTATAAACTTACCCCATCAGCCCATATCCGTGAAGATCTATGCGACCCCTGACGGTGCAACACAGATGGGTCCTCAGGTCCAAGTGAAAGCAAATCTGCGCGTGCGTCCATAACGACTGAACAATTACCTGTATATAAGACAGTAAATTACATCAAAACATCACATATAATGATAACATGGAAATAAAGTAAATATTAACTTGATAGGCTTTATACATAAATAAATTCTCATTCAAATTATTTGACAAACTAACATGCAAGTAAAGCAAATGTCAACTTCATTACACTTAAATAACAAAAGTGTCAGTGACATTACGTTCACTTTGGTCATTACATAACCTTGAAATATCCAACATAATACATCAGTATATTATCACTCTCGATACAACATGTTCTATCGTGGCTACCTCGGAAGTTTGCCTGGGCACTTCCTCTTGTTATGACCCTCCTGACGACAAATCCACATCGAACTTTCGATGCGCTTTCACTTCTGTCCATCTCAGTCCGGATGCGGGTCGACATTGACCTACCTTTTTGTCGCTTCAGACGCTGATTTGGGATAAAAAGCGGAGCATTTGGTGTTTCCCAATACTTTGGGTCATGCAGGGGCTTGAAGCGAGGAGCATAAATGTTGACATAAGTATCAATAGAGTATTCTTCTGCTAGCATTCCCATCCAATCATAGTGTCACTCCTCGCAGACGGCAATTACATGTGAGCATGGAATCCTAAGCTGATTCCATTTACCGCATGTGCAAGTTTCCTCTTTCAAGTTCACAACTTGAACATTGCCTCCTCCGCTAACATGGCGGCCTGTGGTGATCTCATACACACCGTCAACTTGGTTGAACCGTACAATACGATGTGCGCGAGCACAGATTTGGAACTTCTCAACTAACTCTTGGACATTAGGAGAAAGTCGAAGTCCAGTCCCCTGGCAAGCCACTCCCACTGCATTCCTATCACTGAAATATGTCAATACCTTGTAGAAAGTAAACTGAGCGCAAGCTGCAATTGGCAAAGACCTCGCACCCCGCATTACATTGTTGAAGCACTCAGAGATATTGGTGGTTTTGTTTCCATATCTGTGGCCCCCATCGTGAGACATAGTCCACTTCTCCCTAGGGATCTCATCGAGGTACTTCCACGCATCTGGGTTTAATTCTCTGATCGTTTGCATTATTGCCTCAAACTTACGAAGTTGAGGGGTTTTCGCCGCATTTGACATCAACTTAATCAATTGGACTCCGCCGTGGTTCTTCTTAAAGTTTGCTTCCACATGGCGTATGCAAAACCGATGAGTGGCATTAGGCCATGCCCAACCTGAAGTAGGTGTATTAACTGCGGATACCAGGCCAGGATGCCGATCTGAAATAAGGCATAAGCCTGGTTTGTTTGGCACTACATGAACCCTCAAGTTGCGGAGAAACCAAAACCAATTGTCAAATGACTCCTCATCCACCACAGCAAAGGCAAGTGGGAAAATTTGCAGGTTTGCATCAACTCCCATTGCTATCAGAAGGTTACCTTTGTATTTCCCGTATAAGTGCGTGCCATCAACGCTCACGATAGGTCTACAGAATTTGAACCCTTCAATAGCTGGTTTGAAAGCCCAGAATACGTGTCGCAAGATTGCAGTACCCGGAGTACCTGATGGGTGGTACAAGTAGTTAACAACGGTACCAGGGTTGAATGTTTGGACTGCGTGCAGGAAGATTGGCAATTTACGGTACGATTCTTCCCAATTGCCAAAAATATTAGCAATTGCCTTCTGTTTTGCAGCCCACGCCTTATTGTACGAAATGTGATACTGATATTGCTTGCTAACTATCACAGATATCATGCCGGGAGATATTGAAGGATCTTTCTTAACCATCTTTCAATGTGAGACGCAACAAATTGGGCATCCAACTGCGAGTGATCCTAATTCATCCTGGCATAAACACAGGTATGCGGCCCAACGTAAATAGTTATCTGCCACTGTCCATGTTTCTTTAACTTAGTTGCACGCAGTCGCCAATTACACGATATTCCTCCAAACATCTTGCACTTGATCATCCATCTCCGTCTATCAGACTCAACCGTCTGGTACTGTGTGTTGGTCCTCAGTGAGTACGTCTTCACAGCATTCACCAGATCAATTTTCTCATTGAATAGAACACCAGTGCGAGGTTCCTGACACGTGGGATCCCATTGTTTGCAAGTAAACCCTGATGTGGAGCAAGCAGTGATAACTTCAGGAAATGTTGTAAACGTTTGTGAATCAGGTTGATGAAACTTGGGTTCTACCACCTCCACTGCTGGCTGGGATACAGTGAAGCCCACCTCAAAATCCACACTGTCATCAAAATCTATCCCAACTTCTTCATCATCTTCAGGATCCGCCATCATTTCCTCCATACATGGCGACTCAGCTGACTGATTGTATTCCATTCGCTGCTGGTGATCAGCTAGCTCTCTAACTGCATCCTACTGAGCAACATCTACAGGCACGTGGTTAGAAAGCTCCTCACTTGAAAAGTTATGTTCTCCTCTTGAGCTAGCCACGGGAGCTAGATCTGTCTCGGGGATCAATGGTGCACGTATAGGCTGCTCAACTGATGTCATTTCATATTGTATGTACAAGTCAGTGTGAGACCAATTCAACTTCTTGATTCCTTCCAGTAAAGTCCGAATTGAGTCATCGTCATCTAATCTAAGCCCCCGCGTGCAAACGGTACCTCCAAACAGATACGGGTAAGGACATATGATTTTAATGTTAACCCGGCCTTGTTGCACACCTAACACGGAGCACAACTTCGTGACTAACTCCTCGTAGCTTACACTCGAAAGCACCCGAATGCATTGCTCGTAGTCACGATTATATGATAATCCTTCTGACGTTGATACAATACTTCCCCCCCAATAACAAAAAAGTGACACGTATTCTTCAGCCATGATACCTTCAATTACCAACAAAACAATGGGATTAGTTTATCACATATACGAGCCATGCTCAAGTAATCTCAATTATTGATATTTCAATCTTAAGCTTTCAGCCAAAAGGGGGACAAGTTTCACCTAGAACTTATAAAGAGAGAGCCTTAGCCCAATGCATGAATAAACAAAGCTATCCTTTGCAACGACTGTGCACATAAACAAGGCTATTTGCGTGGGCTTCGATATTACTAAACCATAATTGGGAGCCAAAAATAAATAAATAAACAACAACAAAAAAAGCCAATATCCTATCCTATTAATATCCTAACAACAAAAATATTAATATATTAACAAAATTACACATATTTAATTAAAAGTTTAGGTGACATTTGGTTTACATTTCTATTTCCTATTTTTGTTTTATGTGTTTTATGTTATCAAAATCTAAAAATAAGAAAAGACAAAATGCCCAAAGCTCAATTGCAGTTAACGTTAAAAAAATCTCTTATCTTTAATATCCGGAGTTTTGCAAACGTTTCACTCATTTGGTGAGTTTACATAAGAACTACGGGGAGTACTTTTTTGATCTCACATGGATTTACTTGATATATATATATATATATATAAGCTTTGGTTTGTTAAATTAGGTTTCCCTTGAGAAGCAAAAGTTATATATACATACATATATTATAGTTAGGTATTAAAAATATATATATATATATATATTTTATATTGGGGAAGTTAAAAAAAAAGTTAATATTTAATTTTTTGTTAATTTGGCATATTTGTCTTTCATAATTTAATAGAAATCTAAAATATAAAATACCAAGTAATTTCGATCAATTTAAAAGAAAGTCAAAAAACTAAAACAACCAAAAGTTCTAGGATGGGCTTTGGTTTGATATACAACATTTAGGTTGATTTCTTTATGGGTGTGTTTAGTACGTAGAACGCATGATCAAATGTTGAATTTGAAGAATTTTGGAAGAAATGTTGGAAGATTTTGGGCTTAAAATTACTGTTTCAAGAAGTTTATATAAGGATGGTAATTTTAGTATGCATCTCTTCATATATTTTTAAACTTTTGTTGGAATCTCTAATTTTCTCACATTTAAAATTTTATTGATTTGTTAGATTTCTTACTTTTTTTTTTAGTTTTCTTATTTTTTAGTTTATCTTTTTTTAGTCATTACTTTATTTTGGTTTGAATTTTTTTATGTTGTAATATAATATTACGGGATTTATATAGATAAATTGATTTAAAGTCCTGCCTATTAAGTAGATGGGTATATTGTTCAAAATTCTAAAATCATGAAATTTGAACTTAATTATAAAAGTATGGAGATCTTTTTAAATGTTCCATTATATCATTTTTTACTTATTTTACACTAGGAATTGCCTATACTAGGGTTGAGTAAAAAAAAAAATAAAATAGTAGACTGAAAAACAGAACCGAACTAAACAAACCAAGCTGAAAATTGTGATTAACCAAACCAACTGTTTCAGTTTCGATTTTTTTTTTTATTTTTAGTTTTCGGTTTGGTTTCAGTTTTTTAATAGACATTAACCGTCGATTCGGTTAATTAACTGACTGAATTTTATTATTAAGATAAGTTATATAATACATATTTATTATATATTAATATATTATATGATATATATTTGTTTGGATATTAGTGTTTATATAATTCTAAATGCATGATTTTATTTGAGTAAATTAAAAATATAAAAAAATAAAGAATTGATTTCATTTCAATTTATTTGATAAATAAAATTTTGTGTTTCGAACATACTTTAAATTTAAGAATCAAATTCTATTATTTTGGATTGAATTTCAAATGATTTGAAAATCCTAACATTTAAATTATGAAATAAAATTAAATCTAACTTATAAAATTTTACTTTCATCAAATCCTCCATCTCACACGGAGTGTAAAAGAAAAATAAGTAAATTGATCCAATAAATAGGACTTTTGACTTAAGGAAAATGCCAGCTTCCTCTTAATTATTGAGTGTCATTAGGAGTTGATATGTTTAAAACATATTAACTAATTGCATTCTAAATTCACAAAAACTATTTAACTATTCAACCAATTGCTAACTAATTAAATTATCAATTCTTAAAAATTATTAAATTGCTACTAATTTAACTCATACCAAATATTGGAGCAACATATGGATGATCAATAGTTAATAATTGTTTTTTCTTTCATTCAACGATTAAGATCATTTTTATATTTTTAACTTCTCGCTCAATTCTTATTTTAGTTGATCCTACTACCATTTATCTTACAAAACGTTTTGAGCATTTTAAATTTTACTGTTTTTCAATGGTAGAGATACAAATCAAAATTACTAACTTAAATTTCGTACAATTATAGTTTCTAAAAAGTTAAACATTTCAAATTAAAGTACCATAATTTGTGATAATTTTTATAGTTCTTATCAAAATTTAATTAGAAAGATATATATATATATATATATATATATATATATTAAAACACATGTAGTAACTGCTAGAGTCTAGAATTTTGAAAAAAAGTTAGAACTCATGAATTATCATAATTTTTTAATTTGAATTTTCTATCCAAAGTTTTAACTAAATAAAAACTTAGGGTGAATTTGGTGTGCTGAAAATTAGAAAATTTTTTTGAAAATCTCTAAAACGCTTTAACATATTTTACCCTTCTCGTATTTTGTGAAATTTTTATAAATTTATATATATTTACATATTTTAACAAATCTTTACAAATCTCAATAATTTTTTTACAAACCTCATTAACACTTCTGCAAATCTCATTAACTTTTTCTACAAATCTAAAAAATTTTTAATGATTTCAAAAAACTCTAACATAAAACTGTTTAAATGGCCCAAAAAACAAATCTTTGAACGAATTTTCTATTCGAAAAGCTAATGCAAAGACAACAAACAATACTATTTATCTCTGAAAAATATAAATTTAGCAATTATATTTTTCGTTATTTTTCGATGCTCTAAACATTCACTTAAGATTAATTTCATTTTGAGTGTTGCAAGTAGGTATTATGAATAGTGTATATATATATATATATATTACAAACAGCCAATTAACTGGAAAGCAAGTGCATATACCTACATATATCTGTCAAGCACAACAATAAAAGCAAAGCAAATCAAATATTCAGAGTCTATTTTTACTTTAATTGAAAAATATTCAAAAAAAATAATTCTAAACTACCTTTCCCAACCCCTTTCTCGGCTACCAGCACATTCATCCAAACACAACAAACCAAACCAACACAAAAAAATCCTACACTTTCTCGGCTACCAAACACAACAAACCAGCATATTCATCCAACACAATCAATCACAGCCACCACAATCAAATATTGAATTAAAATGATCAATCAAAATAAAAAATGGAACAAATCTATTGCAGCCACAAAGGCTGCCGCAGCATCCAAAAAAAAAAAACAAAAACTTACCTGAGTTTGTGGGTGGAGCTCGGTAGGTAGAGGTCGCCGGCGGTGAGAGCTCACGGACGAACGAGAGGCCGGTTGAAAGAGAGGAGGGTTGCTTCAGCCTTGGGCGAGAGAGAGAGCACGAGAGAGATCGGCCTGAGCGAGAGAGAGCACGACAGAGAGAAGGAAGAGAGATAGACGGGTTCGAATGAGGGGGGAACTGGGTATAAGGTAACGTAGAAAACGCTTTTTCATTGAGCGTTTTCAGAACGCGCCCTTTCATATAGCGTTTTCAGAAGGGTTAAAAAAATTTAATTCCGGTTTGAGTGTAATATGAAAACGCTTTTTCAAACTCGATTTTCATTAACCGCACTCTCTCAAATACTTTTAAATAGACAATAGATACCAAATATTTTAATTAAATAACCGTAAAACAAAAAAAAAATCCCCAATTGTGCCTTGGCGGTCGGGCATTAGACCCACCCGCAATGTCGTTCAGGTCTAATCACCAGTGCGTGTGAACGGTGAATGAAGAAGTCGAAGAATGGCGAATCCAGAGCATCCTCGCCTCATCATCCATGATTTTCTCTCTCCAGATATCTGCAAGGTGTATATATTTATATACATACATCTACATCTCTATCTATTTATATATCTACTAATGGATTGATGATTGATTGCTATTGTGGGTGTACATGGGTTGCAGGAGCTAGAATTCATACACAAGAGCTGTTGCACAGTCGGTTACAGACCAAACGTGTTCTCGACCACTCTGTCTCATCTTATCGCCACGAACTGCGCTCACTTCATCATGCCTTTCGTGCCCATCCGCGGTATCCAGTTCTCCAATCCATAAACCCAACTCTTTAGTCGCTCTGGAAATCGAAGAAAACGAAAATGACAAGTGGGTATTTCGATATTTATGTTTTTGTTTCTGGCTATTTTAGAGAGGCTGAAAGAGAAGGTGGAGGAATTTTTTGGCTGTGAGTTCGAGCTCTTTGTCGAATTCACTGGCTTGATCAGGTCAGCTTATTCTTTCATTTGGCCTAAATGCTTGTGCTATGTATTTCGGGATTGTTAATTGATACCCACTATCAGAAATGCTATGAGTTTGCTTTTGATATGGGATTTGTGTCATTCACTTCAAACACAATCTTAAAACGCTAGCTTTTACGGCCGTCCTAAATTGTGGTGGTAAATGTTGACAGAAGGTATATGTCACACCAAGTTACAATATGCATTAATATAAGGAGTATTTGAGGGATTTCACACGGTTAGACCATAGGCAGCATGGGCACTTCAGAATGGGTTGGGTGTTGTATCCGATATGTATCATGACGTGTCTTTGTATTTTCTTATTTTTTCTTTAAATATATGATTAAGACAATTTAGATTTGGTAGTCGAAACTCTTAGAATTATAAAATCTTACAACTTAAATTTTGTTATGTTTTGTATACTGAATTATATATTAAATTAGTTCTGTTTTGGATGTTAAATTTATATATACAACTAATAAAAATATATAAAATTAATATTTTTTGGTTGTATTTCCGTCGTGTTTGTATTCTCATTTTTTTAAAAATTATTTTATTTGTATCTTTACTCGTACCCGTATCCATGCTTCTTAGGTTATACCTCATTTTCAGCTACTAGATATTTGGCTTGGAGAAACTACAGGGCTCTTGAAGTGCTTTATGGTGTGTTTGCCTGCACTTTCTGAGCTACTCTGTTTTTTTTTTTTAATTCTTTTAATTTTTAATTTTTTTATTCTTGTTTGTTTTTTAAGAATTTTCCCGCCAAAAAAGCACTTTTGATTGAAGCATCTTATTATGCTTTTGTGGGAAGGAGGAAGTGGAAGCTCACCTTGAAGTATATAACTAAGTAGTGTCAAACCTCTTTACTGCTAAAGAACTACAAGTTGTAACACCACCAAATTGGGCCCAGTTGTGAGAACAATGAGAGGATGTTATTGGTGTCATTCTAATGACATTTTACTCACATTAGGATTGGTCTATTTGGGTTGATGTTGGATCTATAATTGATGGACATGCACAGTAAATTGTCAAATATCATGGATGACTTGGTTTCACATCTAGAAGTGGTTATTTGATTAGCGAAATGATATGATCGTAGTTGATGAGACTATAGTGCGATGAAATACCATCAGAACATGGCACAAATTTATTGGAATGGTTATATTTTAGCCGCCACTCTTTGGTAGTTTTTATTTTATCTGGAGGCAGATTTGGAATGGAATGGATTTAAGAAACATGGATATGGACACAATATGGGAATGGACACGAATCTGATGATTTTAAGAAAATGAGTCTTGTAGTCAAATATGCATATCAATATGATTTTCGGGATTTTAGCACTTGAAACTTGGACTTTTCTTAATTTGTTTAGGAAAAAAATAAAAACAATAAAACAATTGGATATGCTACATGGCATGTTTGATGCGTATTTTATCAGTTGTGGAATGTTTGATGTGTATTTTAGTGTGTTTGATATTCAGATGCAGATTTAACTCTCATTTTGAAGTGTTGGTGTTTCATAGCATGGGTGTAAATATACATGTAAGGAAAAGGCTTTAAGGGTCATTTATGTTTTATGATATAAAGATATGTATGTTGATCAATTATATCATGATCAAAGAGAAATCTTTTATCTTTCTTGACATGCAGATAAATTGGAGTTGTAATTGATGCTTGGATCCTTCTTGCATCTTTTTGATGCTTTAATATATATATATATATATATATATTTGATTACTTATTAAAAAAACAAGAATTTAATCCAAGAGAAATCTTGTTATCTTGACCCTGTAATATTTTGCGAGCCTGGAAATTCAATAGTAATTATCATATTGATATGCATATATGACAATGATTCTCAAGGTGGTTGAAATGACTCTTAAATAGGATGGACATTTAACGAAAAAGGTGCCTTGTTTGTGATAATTTTCAAACACTCCTAGATACTTGTTGAATACTGATCCAAGAATGTGTTCCTATATATTTTTTTAAATTTCTTTAGCAGCATACCCTTTTCAGACAATAGGAAACATATGTGTTCATCTCTTAGATGCACTTAAAACACATTGCAAATTTGAATAGAAAATTTATAATGCAATAATAAAATAAAAGTAACATGTTTTTTGTTAATCATGTCCTCTTTATATATAATTAATGTTTGGAATTCTAGATCCCAAAATCAAGTTTGTTTTTGAATAATGTTTTCTAAATAGATATTAGTCTTTTACACTTCATTCTAATGCATATCCAACTCAACTCAATTCAATAAAGCCTTAGTCCAAAACAAAAATATATTTTTTTTACTATTTTTAAATAAAAATATGTAGATACATAATTAATTTTAGAAATTTTAGGATCCAAAATCTCCAATTTGTTATGACTAGAGTTTTCTAAATAGATATTAGGATTGTCTATTCACACTTCATTTTTTCCAATGCATAAAGGGTAACTTAGTGTATAGGGCTCCTGCATTGCTTGGTCTGTAGATGTATTTCTAATGTACAAAATGAATAGATAGTTATTATTAATAGACAATTGCCTGTTTCTTGTCACTGCGGTGTCTTCTTCTTCTTCTTCTTCTTCATCATCATCATCAGCGTCATCGTTTTCTTCTTCTTATATATATATATAAATTCAAATTGCAGCATCGGCATGTGCACATCATGTTGTATTAGTGTCCTGTGTCCATGTTCGCGTTTCTTAGAAATTACAAAAAAGATTATTAGTTCTTACATATCAGATGTTCCTATTCTCCACATCGTCATGGTGGATCAATTTGATTTAAGTTACCAAAGATTGGTGGAATTCAAATATTAGAATTTCCTATTCTTCATGCCTAATGGGGTATCCTACCTTGTTACTCTGTTTTGGTACAGCTTTCCTTCACAGTAACACTACTATTTTCATTTTATTCCTACGTACCCATTTTCGTAATTCCACATATCAAATTTTGCCCTTTAAGAAGTATCTCATCAAGCTTAACTTACCTTGATTAATGTAGCAACAATCTGATGTGATGTTATTTGTGGCTTGCACCTCCTCAATTCCACGTTTCTATCTCCACTTCCATTTTTTCTTCATCATATTTGCTGCAATATGGAGCTGAACATTTGGTATTTACAAGGAACCCTCTGAACATAATTTCTTACTAAGCTTTTTTCATGTTCAATTCTTAAAAAGTGGGAGATTTCTTCATGGTCGTGCATCTTCAATGCATATTGCAATTACATACAGCAGTTTGTTTGGGCTATGAGTGTAGAATGCATGTTATGCAAAGTGAAAAATGGAAATTCCTTGTCGGTATGAAATATAATCTATTGCTAAAGTTGCAGAAGGCTTATGTAGTCAGACCTGGGAGTTATAGCAAAAAGGTAGTATAATTATTATTCCATTCATTTTCTTGATATGACTATTCTCCAAATTCCAAGAAAAAAAATTGGGGTTTCCCTCCATTTTAAGAGTCAATATGCCAGCATGCGAGACAATGTGATTGCTTTCAATTATCCAGGATTCATCTCTTAATATAATTTAGGTATTTAAATTGTAATTTTTATGCTCATAACTTTCTGGGGGAATTCTACTGCTCTGCATTTACATTTTTGCATCAAAACACTGTTTATGTGGCTTATGTTAAATTGTATAATAAATCAGCTGGAGCAGAGGAGCAAGCATTGGCTGGCACAGTGATGATAACAGACCTTATCTGAAACAAAGGGATTTTGCGGTGTGTATGCTATCTCTTGAACATGTTTTGTGTCCCTTGCATTCATCTCATTCTATGTATCATATTTATATTTAAAATAATTTAATCTACTTAACACTATTAAGTTTTGTACTGCCCTTTCTTCCCTTTTTTTTTGTGGTTTTTTCTGGGGATATGTAATCCATTCATTAAAGAAGCCTTTAGAGGATGCTACAAAAAGGATCCAAAGGATCACTACTTAAAACTCCAAGTGTTCAACAAAATTAGAAAAAAGTAAGGTCCATGTCAATGAACAAAGAATTGAATGGAATTATTTGATTCCCTTTGGGTCTCATCACATATATTTATATTTCACAATATCAAGTACAAGTTAGGAAAAAAATTAGGAAAAAATAATCATAATCCAATCTATTCTAATCTCCTATACTAGGAAAGAAAATAAACGAGCCCTAATATCTAATTCTGTATCTATATTTACAATTTTCTCTCATTGCTCCCTCTTAATTTGAAGCATGTATCTCATACATTTTAAGTTTGTTACAAATGTATTGAACTCGAGACTTCCCAAGAGATTTAATAAACAAATCAGCAAGTTGGTTTCGGATTTGACATGACCGGTCTTGATAGTGTTTTACAATATCGTTTTTTTGACAAAGTGATTATCCACCTTAATGTGCTTAGTCCTTTCATGAAATACTGTATTGGAAGAAATATGAACAGCAACCTGATTTTTGTACAAAAGCTCTATAGGCTGTAGTTGATAAACTCTCAACTCTTTCATTATATGTTGTATCTAGAGTAATTCACATGAGATATGAGCCATAACTTTGTACTATGATTCTACACTTGACCTCGCTATCTCTGTTTGTGTTTTGTTCATCGGCAACACTAGTGAAAATTCCAAACCCACACAATCACACACACAGTGAAAGTAATCACACAAGAGAATAACGAGGAAACCCTATCACAGGGAGAAAAACCTCTATTTACAATTCCACTATCAACGGGTTACAAGACTCTACTCAGACTCTCTACGAATCACTCGCACGAATCCTTTCGTCCCTCTTGCTCGAATCACTCGATAAACCCTACAAGTAGGCTTTCTGCCTCACACAGAAAGTGAAAAGAGAATACAAGAAGAATTTAGAGAAAAAATATGAAAGCTCTCAATAATTAAAGACTCTTTCTCTAGGTCCCTATAATATGTTCTCTACACCCTTTATTGACAGAGTTGGTTTCACATATATATGGTTACACAAGGTTGCCCGGGTTTGGCAAAATAGGAAATTAAATCCGAACAAAATATTCATAGCTCGATCCCTCGCGCTCCCATCCTCCAGCTTGCGACCTGCACTGGAATTTTTATGCTTTAGGAAACAATACTGGCACAGCCTCGCTTTCCCATCCTTCGGCCTGCGGACCTCACTGGAATTTCTGGGACACCTTGGTGCACCCGCGCGCTCCCTGTGGGATGCCTACGTGCTTGGAGCGCACCCGCGCGCTCCTCGCGCCGTGCCTGCGAGGTACACTGAAATTTCATCCATGTTCCAGAAAGCTGCGTCCGAATCCCATTAGGTTTTGTAATCCTTCACACCAATTATAATTCTTCAAAATCTTGGTCAACTTGATTCCTTTTATCTCCTTAATTGTTCAGAATTCTTCAAATCTTCAATTTGTATCACTTTAGGAAACTTTAATAGCATTCCTAATTTAACTAAGATTTTGATTGGATTTGCCACAAGACTTTACAATCTCCCCCTTGGCAATTTCATATCAAAACTTAAGTTAAATTTTAAAATCTGCTCAATTCTGCACGTACTAAACACACACATCAAGGCACCATGTGGTAATATAGAAATGATCAATAATATCATTACCAAACTAACACACTGAGCACATAATACATAATATATCATGCTATAGCCGAAACAAGTTTACATATTACATACATAACCTAACCTCTGAAATGACCCCCCCTTTTTGATATGGAAATGACAAACTCACAAAAATAAACAATCAGAACAGATCAAAAGAACCTACTGCCATCATCAAAACCACCATTGCCACTGCCGCCAGCACCATCAACTCCTCCAAAAGAACCACCACCAAATTCAGTGTCATCATCATCATCGTCCTGTGGTAGCTCATCCTGAAATGCTGCCCAATTATCAATCTGGCGATGTAAGGACTGAAATTGAGTGGTGCACAAATCTGTTAAGGCTTGGATGTTTGCATCGATAGTATCCAACCGCCCATTAATTGCAGTCTGATCAGCACGAATATTTTCAGCCTCCCCCTCAAGTCGCAGCAAAGACAAAGACATGGAGTTCATAGTAAATGGACGTGTGCTACGACTAGATTCAGCCTCGTTTGGTGCATCAAGTGTGTCATCCACAGCCTGACTAACTGATTTCCTAGTGGTAAGGCGGGTGATGGGTGTAGGCTGTGGAGTGAGGCCAGAAGAAGGTAAGTCAATGTGATGGGACTGTATAATTTTGGTGACAAGAACACCAAACGGAAGAGAATCCTTTGTGCGTTTCAATTGTTGAGCAGTGAACATGAGACGAAACATGAATAAGGCAAGATCAAAACGAAGACCCATCAGTATGGCATACATGACACGACTTCTACTAAGTGTGACATCAGAATAATGTGAAGTAGGATCTATGGATGCAGACACAAATAGATTAAGCATGTGATGATCGGTTTTGAGATGCCCATGAACATATGTTTCACCACGCCAGGATGGTGATCCAGTCATAATACTAAAGACATTGGTCAGTTCTTCTTTGGTGGGAGACACACCATCTTGAGTAGGATAGAAAAGTGAAGAACGTTCCTCAAGAATAGGTCGGGCAATGCCCAAAATGGAGGCAATAAAATCAGGAGTGACAGTGATGGACACACGATTAACTGAAGTCTTAAAGATGGCATTTTCAAAATCAGTCTCACAAAAATTTGCGTAAAATTCTTGCACCAACTTCGCAGGAACACATGCAGATAGAGAAGTAACAGACTCCCAACCTAACTGGGCAAACAATGGTTGAATCATGGGAAAATCATTTAAGTCTAGTTGACGTTCAATGAGAACTGGGCGTTTGGAAAACAACGTGCGGAATTCATTTTGATTCAAAAATCGATTGCCAGATGTGGAGGACGACCCAGTTCGATTTCTTTTAGACATGTTTAGGAAAATAACAGAAATTAAATGAGAAAGACGTGAAGAGTACCTAGAATGCACACATGCAGACACAGACGCTAGAGAAGAAGCCGGATGGTCGCTGGTGCGGAGGAGAAACACGTGCTGGAAAATGACCCGTGAACTGTCCAGGCCCCATATATACTCCACAGCGCTCCCGCGAGCATCCAGCGGGTAGCCTGCGCCAGGGGCGGCGAAGGGGCGTGCATCCTTCGTCTTGCCTGCGAGGCTCTCGGGAAAATCTTGTAAGAGTAGATTTGGACATAGACAATCAATACCAAAAAAAGAGACAGTAGAAGAATTCATTAAAAATGTAAAAAATTGTAATTCCACTATATCAATGCATGTACATCAATCTCTCACCCTCCATAAATTCAAAGATTCACATTTTGATTTTCCAAGAAGATTGTCAATTCTGTGTCGGGAGGTGAAATAAGTCATAAAATTGAACAAATACTTGTGCACGTGTGAGTTTTTGACTATAATATACATATAGGCTCCCCCTCAAACAAATCATAGACTCAAAAAGTTAAATTTGATGTACTAAATGAATTGAGAGCCAATCTTCCTCTTTTTTTTTTTTTTTTTTTCAAACACTTGGCGGCTTTCACACGCTTATGGGTAGGTAGCTATTTCCGTAACAATCAACGAGTCATTAAGGGGTTCTCACTGGTCCCACCGGTAGCCCTTTCCAAGATTTTTTTTTTTAATTTTATTATTATGCATAACTTTGATATGCACATATCAGGCTCCTTAACATTTTTTAAACACATTAAACAATAACCCTTGATTCGTAGAAAAGAAGAAAAAGAGATATATGCATGTACAATCAAGTGTCATAGGAAGCACTCCAAAATTATGACAAAACTCACCAAGACACTTCGTATCAAATTACAAGGAATGCAAAAATTATGAACTCATTGAAATCTATAAATTTGGAAGATTTAATGCACATGTAACAGTATAGAAGTCATAAAATATTTTCAACTTAATAAACTTCTAGCTTATCTTTTAGATTTCAATGGTGTTCACAAATGCCTACAGATTTTCTTAGAGACTCGAAGCGAAGGGCATCCAAGGGTTTTGTGAAAAAATCAGCAAGTTGATTTTCAGTTTGCACATGCTCCAATATGATGATGTTTTTCTCTACCAGCTCTCTAATGAAGTGATGCCTAATGTCTATATGCTTGGTGCGAGAATGCAAGACAGGGTTCTTAGATATACTAATAGCACTCATCTTATCACAAAACAGAGTAATAGGGCCTTGCTCCATTCCATAGTCAGCAAGCATTTGCTTCATCCATAGGAGTTGGGTACAGCAACTACCAGCAGCAATGTATTCAGCCTCTGCAGTAGATAATGAAATGGAGTTTTGTTTCTTACTGTGCCAAGAGACTAAATTATTTCCAACATAGAAACATCCGCCAGAAGTGCTCTTGCGATCATCTACACTTTCTGCCCAATCGGCATCAGAGTATCCCGTAAGATAAGAATTGGTGTCACATGTAAACCATATCCCAAACTCTAGTGTACCACTGACATATTTTATTATCCTTTTGACTGCATGCAAGTGTGATTCCTTAGGATCAGCTTGATATCTAGCGCACACACCCACACTAAATGCAATGTCAGGTCTACTAGATGTAAGATATAACAAACTCCCTATCATACTTCTATACATGGTCTGAGCAACACTTTTCCCACTTGGATCTTTATGCAATTTTGTACTTGTACTCATGGGGGTTCTAGCATGTTTTGCACTTGAGAGGCCAAATCTTTTCACTAAGTCTCTAGCATACTTGGATTGTGAAATGAAAATCCCATTATCTTCCTGTTTAATTTGGAGTCCAAGAAAGTAAGTCAACTCACCCATCATGCTCATCTCAAACTGTGTAGACATTAGCTTACCAAACTCGACAGCATAAGATTCACAAGTAGAATCAAACACAATGTCATCCACATAAATTTATGCAATTAAGATGTGCTTAGAATCCATGTGAAGCAATAATGTCTTGTCTACACTATCACGAGTAAATCCAGATTCAATTAAAAATGTAGTGAGTCTTTCATACTATGCACGTGGAGCTTGTTTCAAACCATAAAGAGCCTTTTTCAATTTAAAAACATGATTTGGAAATTTAGGATCCTCAAACCCTCTAGGTTGTTCTACATAAGCTTCTTCTTGAAGAACACCATTCAAAAATGCACTCTTGACATCCATTTGAAATAATCTGAATTTCAACAAACATGCAACAGCCAAAAGCAACCTAATGGATTCAAGTCTAGCAACTGTCGCAAAAGTCTCATCAAAGTCAATTCCCTCTACTTGTGTGTAGCATTGTGTAACAAGTCTAGCTTTGTTTCTAATGACATTCCCAAACTCATCACTTTTATTTTTAAATATCCATTTAGTCCCAATTACATTAGTGTTAGTAGGTCTAAGTACTAAGGTCAACACATCATTACGAACAAATTGATCCAATTCTTCATGCATGGCATTTATCCAATTTTCATCAAGCAAGGCTTTAATATTTTTGGGTTCAATACAAGAAACATAGCATACATAAGTTACCTCATTCCTTAATTGCATGCGTGTTTTCATCTTATCAGTTACCTCACCAATGACTTGACTAACTGGATGATTCAGCTTTACTCTGGATGATGATTCCAACTGCTTTGTGGTTTTGGCATGTTCAACTTTGTCTTCTTTTCTCAATCCAGTGTTTTCTTCTTCCATATGCTCTTGTGCTTCTTCAATCTCCTTTATATGTTCATTATCTTCTTCACTCTGTTCAAGGACAGTAGCATTAGTATTGTCATCAATAATTACATTGGCAGATTCCATCATAGAAGATGTATTTAAATTATAAACACAAAAAGCACGACTAGTAGAAGAGTAGCCCAAGAAGATTCCTTCATCGCTTCGGGAGTCAAACTTTCCAAGATTTACCCTATCCTTGAGGATGAAACATTTGCTCCCAAAAATTCTGAAATACTTAACATTGGGCTTCTTACCATTCCATAGCTCATAGGGTGTTTTAGATGAATTAGGACGAAGATACACCCTATTTGCTATGTAACATGCTGTGTGTACCGCCTCTGCCCAAAATTTTGCAGGGAGTTGTTTCCTATGTAGCATAGACCGCGCCATTTTTTGCAGAACTCTATTTTTTCTGTCCACTACTCCATTTTGCTGAGGTGTCTTTGGAGCTGAAAACTCGTGCTTAATCCCATTTTCGTCACAAAAGTCAGCATACTTCTGATTTTCAAATTCTCTTCCATGGTCAGTCCTGATTCTAGTGATGTAACCTATCACACGTTGCTTTTCTTGTTGTAACCTGAAACACAAGGACTTAAAAGCATCAAAAGTATCTGATTTTTCACACAAAAAATTCACCCATGTAAACCGAGTAAAATCATCTACAGCCACAAAAATATATTGCCTACCTCCAAGACTTTTAGTGCGTGTGGGTCCCATTAGATCCATGTGAACAAGCTCAAGTGGTTCAGAAGTGTTGATTGATTTTATCTTTTTGTGAGCCTTCCTAGATTGCTTTCCTAATTGACACGGACCACATACACTGTTTTTCTGCTTTTTAAGATTAGGTAAGCCTTTTATGAGTTCAGATTTGGACAATTTGTGTAAATCTTTGTAATTCATGTGTCCTAATCTTTGATGCCATAACTCATTTTCATCTAAAGTGGCTGAATTGCAAAGAAAACCTTCTGAGTTTGCTACCCCATAGCAATTATCAGATGTGCGTATGCCATGCAAGACTTGTTGTCCCTTTTTGTTGAAAATACTACATTCATTTTTAGAAAACTAGACAACATGGTCAGCATCACACAACTGACTAATACTTATAAGGTTAGCTTTAAGTCCATCCACATATAAAACATTTTTCAAACATTTAAAAATTGTGGACTTAATCTCATCTTTGCCTTTTACCTGAGATGTGCTACTATCACCAAAGGTCACTATGCCACCCTGAAAAGTTTCTAAATTTGAAAATAGAGATTTATTTCCACTCATGTGATTAGAACATCCACTATCAAGATACCACATGTTTGAGTTCAAAGCTTTCAGGGCAATTTGTGAAACAAAACAATTTAAATCTGACTTTCTAATCCAAATAGCTCTAGTTTTAAGACCAGTTGTATTGACAGGTTTTTTCTCACGTTTTTTACTTTTATGAAAATTTTTTTTCTCAACAAATTTGAAATTTTTACCTTTTTGAAATGTTGGACTGTTTTGTTTTTGAAAAGAGCATGAGTTTTTGTAAAAATCTTCTGAGAATTTTGAAAACACTTGAAATCTATTTTTCACAGGAACTCTAGGTCCATGATTTTTTGAAAAATTTTTAAGATAGTTTAAAGGAAGACCATGGAGTTTGTGACAGTTTGGGCATATATGACCTTTGATTCCACAATGGTGACAAACAGGTACAAGGGATTGGGGTCTAGCAAAATGCGTACCTTTCACTATGCGAGGAGGATGCTGATGGTGTTTATTATTTTCAAAACTCTTCTTTGGTGGTACAGCAGGCTTTGGGAAGGTCTTGGGATTGGCTATAGGTTTTGAAACAACCTTTGCTACTACTGAAGGTGCTGATGATAATGAAACAATTGTACTTTTCTCTAGCCTAAGCCTGCTTTGTCTCCATGTGTTTGTTGTTGGCTCCAAATTTCTTCAAGCTTTTGAGAACTGGAGTTCATTCTTTCAATTATCTTCTCATCACTCTTGATCTTTTCTTTCAGCTCACTGGTCTCATCCTGTAGTTCTCTAACAACTTTCTCCAATTCATTAATCTTTTTATTCTTTTCTTCAAGTTTTTCTTTGAACTTTTCTGCACTATGAGACTGAGAAGTTTTGTCAGATTCCAAAATAGATATTTTACCTGTGAGCTTTTCATTCTCTGTCTTCAAGGAATCTCGTTCACTTCGAAGTTTACAGTTGCGGGTATGTTGGGCTTGTCTTTGTCTCTTCACTTTACTGTATTCGACAATGAGAGCATCATAGGCCACTTGCAAATCATTGTTGAATTCATCCTCAGAGTCATCATCTTCATGATTTGATATATCGGTGTCACTTTGAGATCCAGATGGAGTTCTTGCAGACGAAGAGTGAGATGCCATAAAAGCAACCAAATTACCTTCATTGTTTGAGGATGCTGATGAAGATGATTCATCTGAACTAGATTCATCAGCTAAGGTAGCGTTCATGACTTTGACTTGTTTCTTTTTCATCTTTTTGTTTGCATAGTCTTGAGCAAAGTGTCCATATCCATGACACTCAAAACACTTGATCTTGTTCTTCTTGTTTTCTTCCCCAGATTCAATCTTCTTGATCTTCTTTCCTTTTTCTTGAGATTGTGACTCATTCTTGTTATTCTTATTAAATAAACCCTTTTTCCTCATATATCTCACGAATCGTTTAGCCACAAGCGCCATTTCTTTATCCGACTCTTCTTCATCACTTTCTTCTTCCACTGTCTTTAAAACGATACCTTTTGACGCTTTGCGAGGTTTCACCATATTTGCTTCAAACGTTTGTAAGGATCCCACAAGGTCTTCTATTTTCATGGAGTTCAAATCTCTGACTTCTTTTATTGCTTTGACTTTAGAATCAAATACTTGTGGAAGAGAACGTAAAATTTTACGTACCACTTTGTATTCTGGAATTGGTTCTCCAAGGTTGTGGCAGGAATTAACAATGTGACTGAGTCGGACATAAAAATCGTCAAACCTTTCGTCTTCATTCATCCTTAGTCCCTCAAACTCAGAAGTGAGTTTTTGAAGCTTGCTGGTTTTGACTTGTTCGTTCCCTTCATGTGTACTTTGCAGAATTAACCACGCTTTTCGGGCGCTTGTACAACTTGAGATGTGACAGAATTCATTAGAGCAGACTGCAGAAAATATGGCACTCAAGGCTTTGAAGTTCCCCTCCGAGCTCTCTTGCTCAACTTTAGTCCACGTCTGAATTGGCTTTTGTTCGATTCTTCCATCAACTTCATGAGTTGGTTCTTCCCACCCTTGAACTATCGACATCCAGACTTTGTAATTCATTCCCAAAAGAAAAGCTTGCATTCGTACCTTCCAGTATGAATAGTTTGAGCCGTCAAACCAAGGGGGTCTGGTGCTTGAACCTCCTTCACGTGGTGGATCCATTGGTTTGGACGAAGATCTTCACTCAAGAACTTAGAGTGACCTGCTCTGATACCAATTGAAAATTCCAAACCCACACAATCACACACACAGTGAAAGTAATCACACAAGAGAATAACGAGGAAACCTTATCACAGGGAGAAAAACCTCTATTTACAATCTCACTATCAACGGGTTACAAGACTCTACTCAGACTCTCTACGAATCACTCGCACGAATCCTTTCGTCCCTCTTGCTCGAATCACTCGATAAACCCTACAAGCAGGCTTTCTGCCTCACACAGAAAGTGAAAAGAGAATACAAGAAGAATTTAGAGAAAGAACATGAAAGCTTTCAATAATTAAATACTCTTTCTCTAGGTCCCTATAATATGTTCTTCACACCCTTTATTGACAGAGCTGGTTTCACATATATATGGTTACACAAGGTTGCCTTGGTTTGGCAAAATAGGAAATTAAATCCGAACAAAATATTCATAGCTCGATCCCTCGCGCTCCCATCCTCCGGCCTGCGACCTACACTGAAATTTTTATGCTTTAGGAAATAATACTGGCGTAGCCTCGCTCTCCCATCCTTCTGCCTGCGGACCTCACTGGAATTTCTGGGACACCTTGGCGCACCTGCGCGCTCCCTGCGGGATGCCTACGTGCTTGGAGCGCACCCGCGCGCTCCTCGCGCTGTGCCTACGAGGTACACTGGAATTTCATCCACGTTCCAGAAAGCTGCGTCCGAATCCCATTAGGTTTTGTAATCCTTCACACCAATTATAATTTTTCAAAATCTTGGTCAACTTGATTCATTTTATCTCCTTAATTGTTCAGAATTCTTCAAATCTTCAATTTGTATCACTTTAGGAAACTTTAATAGCATTCCTAATTTAACTAAGATTTTGATTGGATTTGCCACAAGACTAATTCACATGAGATATGAGCCATAACTTTGTACTATGATTCTACACTTGACCTTGCTATCTCTGTTTGTGTTTTGTTCTTCGGCAACACTAGATTATCTTAAACAAAGATGAAATAAATAGTAGTAAAACATCTATCTAATAGTGATCTTGTCCAATCTTCATCTCTATACCCTTGTACTGAAGTATGCCAATTATTCTGATATAATAGGCCTTTTACAGGTGCCTTTTCTTTTTTTTTTTCTTAAATACCTAAATTTAGACAACTACATCCCTATGACTAGTGTGAGGTAATTGCAAAAATTGACTAATCACACCATGGCGAATGAAGTATTTGGTTTGTCATTGTCAAGTATTTCAACTTCCCAACTAATCTCTTGTACTAATTGGGATTATTTAATATATCACGATTTTTTTACAGCAATCTTGGTATTTGGATCTATTGAAGTGTTTGCAGGTTTTAGAGCTAAGCATACTTGTCTAAATAGAAAGTTTGTACTTTATCTGACAACGAGCAATATCTATGCGTGATTGGGCTATCTCAATACGCAAGAATTACTTTAGTAGCCCTAAATCTTTAGTGCTAAATTTAGTCTAAAGGAATGACTTAAGCTTGGTGATGCCTTGTATATCATCATCTGTGATAACAGTGCCTTCTATGCATATTAATAGCTATATTCTTCCATAAGTAGAATACACTAGAAGACATAATGATTAACACCACACTGAGTCTATCCAAATTCCATGGCCATAGTGCCAAGCCATGCATGAGGCGAAGTTCAGACTATATAAGGATTTCCTGAGCTTACAAATTAATCCAGACTCCCTTTAAGCAACAAACCTTGGAGCTTGCTCCATGTGGACTTCTTATTTGGAATCGCCATGCAAAAAGGCATTTTTGACATCTAGTTTATGAAGATTTCAGTAATAAATGGAGGCAAAGGAGATAAGAAGGTGAAAAGAGTTAATCAAGCCATAGATCTGTGTATATTACTTGGCAAACAAATGAGTTTTTAGTTTGCCAATGGAATCATCAGGGCGTACCTTGACTGTATACATCTATTGACGGCTAACAATTGAATGGAGGCCAGAGATACTAGGTCCTATGTATCATTTGCTCCAAGAACAAGCATCTCTTCCATGGTATTTCGCCGTTTAGAATGAGGAATGATTTCATGTTTTGTGTAAGGAATAGATATAATCATGTTCCGTGTTAGAAATAGATATAAAAGTTAAAGAGGAAACAAGTGCATGATACGAAGGAGATAAGACATTATAGGAGACAAAGTTAGAAATTGGATTAGAAGTGCATGTACATTATTTACCTTTCGAGATAGCAATAGGTAAAAGCCAAGTCATCAACAGGTTCCATAGACGCATGAGAAGAGGCTGGAGTGATAAATCTTCTGGAGGTGCAATTAACTATTGTCTTGTGTAAACCTACAGATTAGAATGAGAAAGATGGCTAGAAGGTTACTGTTATAGTGTTAGGGAAGGTAAACTTATAATGGTACGAAGAATTGGTAAATGGAGATCTTCATTGACAGAAGAAAGAGTATGAGAATGAAAATGAGAGAAAAACGGGGTGGACTCCCCTCAACGTTTGAGGATCCATCCTATCAGCACAATTCTTCTTACCTCGGATTGACACCCAAGGCTTTGTCACTATCACCTCCTTTGGCGACTCTCCCTGGCACAAACTACCACCCACATCCCTTGCAATCATTACCTACCTTCTTGCCCTTGAGGGAAAAGCGCTAAGGCACTATAAATACATAAGAACTTACCTTATTTATTTGAGATATCCATGAAGAGATTCAAGTACCTCCTAAAGAGTTTCTCCCTCTTGTTCTAGATCCCTATAACGCTTACACTGCTCATCTCTGGTGAAGTTCGCCATTGATGACAGTTAGTATAGTTTGGCATTGACAACAGTTATCATTGTTCCTAGATGATCAAAACATTCGTACTAGGACTGGTCACCCACATCAAACTCCACTGGGAAGGGGGTTAATAGGTGTAATGAGATCCATGGCCCAAGTGTGGAAAGGCCCGGAGGTTCCTATTGTCGTCAAGTCTACTACAAGGGCATATATTAGGTGATCATGCAACTTGGCATGATTGGCATCTTCCTGCATGATATTACACCCTTTGTGGAGTATGTGGGTATATATAACTTTCTTCCTTCTTGATGCTTCATCTTGTGACCACCCTCTAGGGCTTCTCGCATTTTTTACCCTGCTAGGCGACATAGGGTTTTCCTTCAAAGCTGTGGTGATATAATTGTCCCTCATGGAGGAAGAAAAGTACCTTTCCTTGGCAAGTGCTCTGTCCATTTGGTCTGCCGGTAGTGAGCCTTCTGTCATATGGTTGATGTAAAGCATTCTGCAATCTTGCAATGCATTAACATGTCATGTGAGTTGGTGTGGCTAAGCCATATACTTGAAGAACTCTGTAACATGGACTCTTTATAGAATTAATGTGTGATAATCATACAACAATTCATATTGCATTAGATCTTGTGTTTCATTAAAGGATAAAGCATATAAAAGTAGGCTGTCACTTTATTCAAGAAAAGCTCCTCCAGAACGTGATGAAAATAACACACCTGAAGTTTGAAGATCAACTCTCAGATTAATTTACTAAAACTTTAAGGGGCATGCAAGTTCAGTATTTTTGTAACAAGATTTAGGTATAAGATATATAGAATAGTTGTAGAATATGTTTATAAATGGTAGTGTAGGATTGTGACTGATATGTAACTATCTACATTTCTATTTTGTATAAGCTCTTAGGATTATAAATACAGACACAAGACCACCTGCTAGGTGTGTCTAATTTTCCCGAATATTCTGTTTGTCCAACATGTTTGTTGAGTCATTGATTATTCTAAAAGTTAAGTGGCTAGGAAATTACCCAACAATGTATTTTCAAGTTATCGTAATACTAACTCTCATGTGGATTCGAAAGCAAACAAACATATTCAGACGAGGTGTACCAACACAAACATAAAAAAATGCATAAGATGAAATGGGAAACAAATGCTGATAGCAAGATTTGAGTTCAAGACTTCCTAGAGTAAGAACCCTGATACCTTGTTAAATTGCTGATTATCCCAAAAGTTTAAGCCATTAGAAAATGGGCCCAGAAATTTATATCTGTTAGAATTTAGGAATGATATGATTTTATTTTCTATTTTGGATTGATATAGGATTAATTAGGATATTTCCTTATCTTGGTTTATTTCCTTATCTTGGTTTATTTCCTTATGTGATGTAAGTTTGGAATTATAAATAAGACCTTAGGGAGAAGAGAAAATTCAATTCACTCTATCCCTTTTTCTTCTTTCTTGTTTTTCAACTATATCAATCTATATTAACAGTCTTATCTGAATATTTTTTACTGGGGAGTTGTGGTATTTTTGAACATAAATGTAAAGAAGGGGTTAATATGGGGGAGCAGGATTAATAATTTTCTCTCTCTTTCTCTCTCTCTCTCTCTCTCGCGCACGCGTGCGCAGATAGGTAAATCTGTTTGGATAGTTTGTCAGAATAATAATTGCTTTCATTGTCATTGCACAGTAATGGAATGTTCGATACAGATTGCATGTATCTATTGTATATATTGTTCATCCTATGCTCGAAACATTCGTTGTAATTGTTTGCTTGTGCCCTACATGCAAATAATAATGTCCGTCTTGTCACTTTCTCATACTTCCATTCCCAAAAGAAGCATTTTATCTTGTCACCCTGTTGTAACATATGGTTCTCGATTCACAAATTGCTTCTTTTGACTGGGTCCGCAAATTACTTTAGATCACACATTGTGTGGTGGTCGAAGCCCCGGGTGATTTTTTAGCTGGCGTTAGTGAAATTGGCTCACTCATTTTGGTTTTTTAGCCTGCATGGAGGAATTGGGATCTGTTTGACTGGAAATGCATAAAAATATTACAGATGAGATTGCAGATCAACTGTGAATAGAACCAACGGTGAATAGAACCCGAGACTTGTTAAAACTGTTTCCATTCCTTTTTGTTGTGGTCTGGGCGTTTCTTTGTACATGTGCAACGCTGGGATGTGTAGAGATGAATTAATCACTGTATGTCTACTTGTCCGGTTGATTTGCAGCTGTGCTTAGGACATTTTCTCAATTAATGGTTACTCGATTTAAATATCTTTGGATTGCCTTATCAGTTTATAAAAACATTTCTGCTCCATGTAGTTGATCCATTAAAGCAAAATATTTCACCAAAGTTGACTGAATACTTATTTGATTCTCTAGTTGCAGTATCATCTCTGTGTATGTTAAATGCCTCTGCTGACTGTTTTTTCTGGCTTTGATGGGCTAAAGGCAGTTTGTTATCTGAATAGTTATGGCAAGGATTTTGAAGGTGGGCTTTTTCACTTCCAGGACTGGGAACCTACGGCTATTGTGCCAATGACTGGTGTAAGTGGTATAGTCTAATGGTTTCATGAGCTTTTGCAGTATGGGCTGTGGAAATGAAATATTCTTGACATGTGAATGTTTTACTTGTGTGCATGCTTTAGAAATTAAATATTATTAAATCTTAATCCATCCTCAGAGTGATAGATGTACATGGAGTGCTGAGGCAAATATACTGCTGAATACAGACATGCAATTTTATTTATTTGTTCAAATCAAGACGCAATGACAATCAAACATGCACGCATATATTTATATACATGTGAAGGTAACAAATTATTCCGTTTGAAAGAATTGGTAACAGAAAAGCCTCATGTTTGTTTTAGAAATCTTCACATTTTCATAAGCAAAGTGGAAGAAGTTAGTTTAAAAGAATAGTAAGTCCTAACAGAAATGATTAATAAGCATGGTCTAACTGTTGGAGTTGAAATATACAAAGGAGAGGCCAGTTAGAGAAAGTGTGGGCTTTTTAAGGTGTTATGTTCCCATTGGACACGTGTTAGATACTAACACTTGTTAGAAACTCCCTTAATGTGTGTCAAACAGTCTTCCAAATGTTTTTCCAAAGCACTTGGGAGACATGTGAAACGCATTGCAAATTTGAAGATATTTTTTATTTTTTATAAGTAATCAAAATTTTATTAATGAAGTATCAGGAGAATGTTACAAGGGATGATCTAAAGGTAAACAACTCTAGATCTTTATCCCCCACTAACCATCTATACATAGTGGACCCCCCAAAAAAAAAAAAAAAAAAAATTCCAAACTATACAAAGGATTATGTATACCAAGAAAAGATATTCTATTTCGCTCCCAACACATCAACCAACAAATATAAAGAGACATTAAATTGCAAACTTTATTCCTATGTTTAGGGATTTTAGCTTCCTACCAAGAGTCCAAAAGAAAGCTTTATCTCCTTGGAAATACCCAAGTGATGCTGAAGCGCTACAAAAGCAAATCCCAAAACTCGTTTGTGTATGAGCACTTGGCAAACAAATTGTCAATAGATTCACGGGTGGTTTTGTATGGGTAGCATCCATTCAAAATGATCAATAAAAAATTTTGAATTCAATGATATCATAAAAACGTGTTATAATGGAAAAATAATTTCATACTATTTCTGATAAAAATAAAAATAAAAATAAAAATAAAAATAAAAATAAAAATAAAAATATAAATGTATATGTATCATATTATTTTCATTTGTACTTATGAAAATCTATATTTGACAATAAGGGCTAATTGAGGTGGAAAAATAAGCACCACCACTTGACTATGTTAATGGCTTCAAGTTGTCCTAACTTCTTCCCCTAGTAAATAATGTTAACATATATGCTTAGCTCGAGGACATAAAGTTTTCAGAAGCTTAAAATGGATTCTCTGGATTATGGCTATAATCTCTGATCCAGGCAAGAAATTATATCCATGCGTCTGAACTCTCAAACTTAAAGCTTTGGAGAGATTCCTATCAGTAAAGCTAAGGCTTAAGTTTGGATAAACATTAAAAAAGACTGGTCCATGACACAAACTTGTTTGAATCATTCCCATAAGTGATTCTTTCCAATCTCTACATCTAGAATCTGTAAGACTAGCTAGAAGAGAGGTATTGAGACCGGGTAATGTCAAAGGCTTAAAGGCAACTTGAACTAACCTAATATGGAGATATTTATAACAAGGCACATATGACGCAAGGTCTGCAGGAGCTAAAAGCTCTATGTCTTTGATGGAGGAATCCATAGTGACGGTTTCTTCCATAGTTTTAATTGTCAATTTAGACTGATCAAAACGTTCTGTGAAACCTAATTTGTAGATTTCTTTAGGAGCTACCTTAGGAATAGTCCAATCATTAAGTTCCTGGATTTTGTCCGGGAAATCTACCAAAGAGGTATGTTTAGGGACAGTATTTCATCTGTCCGAGCTTGTAGAAGCTTTAGAATTAGTCCGAGTAAGCCAAGACATGGAGAAAAAGGTTCTAAGGTGTAAATGAAGGAAATAAAACTTTAATACTTATGCTTAATTCATTATATTCTCAATTCTTACCAAGTTTTCTAATCATTCATATTTTTTCTTCCAATCAACGACGCCAAAGGGGAAACACCGGCAAGTCTCATGCCTAACACTAACCCTTACCAGGCGGAAAACATGGAATAAAAACAGAAAGAGTAGAAGGAGAAACAAGAACATAATAAAAAAAACATAATTAAAAAAGTAGTATTTCATTCATACACACCTTAGAAGGGAGCAGTTTAGAACTGCATATACAACTTGGCTCTGATACCAGATATCAGTGCGTAGGGATTGTGGTGTTACAAAGAGAAAGTAATGGAATTTATTACAAGGGATTCGTGCAAGATTACAAAGGGTATGCTTACAAATGGGAGTAGGAGTAGGCTTAATGCGAAGCGTGTTTGGACAGGCCACAGACTACCGCTTAAATAGAAAAGAAAAATACTATTCGGACCCGAAAATTTACAATTTGGAATCCGATCTATATTATTTCATTGCTGTACAACTTTTGACAAAGCTATACTACTGATGGATGCGTGTGCTGTGATGTTGCAGTCGGTCGGCCAACAGTGGTGACATATATTACATCTTTTGTCAAACGGGGCAGTGGCACCGAAAGTGAGTTTGTCACTTTGTGGAGCTGGCAGGCAGGAGGAATCCTGGCACATGGACGAGCAGCTTTGGGTGGACAGATGTCCACGATCCCTTAATCAGATGCGGGACCTTTGCCTTTGTTTTGACAGAGCAGATCGATGGCTGCTTCTAGAACTTCTTCTGGTGGAGGATTATCATCAGGGTGTTGGCTTTCACCAGCCAAAACGGTGTCGTCTCCTGAGTGGGTAGAGCAAGAATCAAGAGACATGGGTGCCTTATGTTGGTTAAGTTTCTCATCTTCGAACTCAGTACTGAATTCATTCTGGAGATATTCTAAGCATTTGGCCAGGAGGGCTCTGTTGGAGATATTTGGATGTCTCCGTTTAATGCCAAGCTTAAGTTTAGTTATGTAGTTTGACTTGGAATCAGACTGGTTAGGGCTTTGAGCCACTTGCTTTTGTTTAAAACTTGAAGTTGCCTTAGTAATTTTAGAAATTAATTCAGGCAAGTCAATTTGTTTCCACCATTGGAAGTGGAAAGTTCTTATCAAATGAGGAATGCCTAGATCATCCTCACTAACTGTTAATCTCCATTTCCAGATCCAAGGGATATGAAACTCAGCCCAAAAATAGAATTGGGATTGTCCTACAAATGATTTTGTATTTAAATCGCTCAGTAGAGGATGAATCTCAACCCAAGAGTCATATAACTCTTGCAAAGGAGGAGGTGTTAAATCCATAGGAGGACCAAGAAATTGCCACTGTTTGAGAAACCAGCGGGGAATTAATTTCGTTTTTTCGAAAAAATCTTCTATGATTCGTATAAACCAGGAGTGTTTTCGTTTTGCATTTTCGTAGAGAAAAGTATATTTCCAGGCATTAACATAATCCCAGAAATTAAAAGAATATTCTTTCTGTGGATCATGAGGGATTCTAAGTTTTCGGGTTTTCATGGGATCATTACCCCAGTCAACTAGAGTGTATATCTTAGAGATAAAACACTGGCTGTAATTAATCTGCTGGCCAACCCGATTATTTGGGTAAAAGTGGCGTATTTCTACTGATCCGGTACTTTTCAAAATTTCTTCGTATATATATCTGTACTTGTATTCTTGTACAGGGTATGAAGTCTGATTCATATACTTCTGTTTAATATAAAATGGGTCAGTGATCCAGTGATCATCTTCTTCTTCTAGAGGCAATATTGCTTCTGTATATGGGCTTGTAATATATACAGACTCCTTTTGCAATACTTGGGCTGCAATTTCAGGTTTAGAACCCGTGGCAGAAGATTCAGCGGACTTAGAATCTTGATGTTTGTATTGGGTCATTACAGCCTTTAAATGGGCTTCCTTTTTATTAAGGTAATCATTAAGATCAATAAAGTTTGGATCTTCTTCACCTAGAATGTTGAAGGGGTTGGCCCCTAGGCCTAGAGCACCAATGTTGGGCCAAGATAATTGTCCTCGCTGTCCAGTGGTCAGATTAGATCTGTCACGACCACGTTGGTGGGGCTTAAATCCCCGTCCCCTACTATTCATGGTCCCTGCAAAAATTCGCGGGTTAAGAAGTCAGGTAGTGAATTAGATTCACCCTTTATATATTCCACGGTAAAATCGAAACAAGATAACTGGGCTTGCCAACCAGCATAGATCTGTTTGGAGACTAAATTTTTTACATCATTCTCAAGGATTTGTTTAATCGCACTACAATCAATGCGGACAAGGAAATGCTGATTTAATAAGTCATCTTGAAATTTTGTGATACCTTTGACTACAGCAAGCATTTCTCTTTTTATAGATGGATATGTCATCTGGGTCGGGTTCCATTTTCTCGATGAAAAACGAATTAGATATTCTTGATTGTTTTTCGAATTGCGCTGTTTTATAATAGCGCCATAGCCAATTTTACTGGCATCTGTCTCAACAATCTTAAACCACTTAGGATTTGCAAGTGTGAGACAAGGTAAATGTTGGACATTCGCCTTAATTTTCTGAACAGCATATATATGTTCAGTAGTCCAAGGACTATTAGCATTTTTCTTAGATAAACGAGCATAAAGAATGGCTGCGTCAGTAGCCAAATCCTTGTAGTAATCTGAAATATAATTTAGACTACCCAGAAATCGCTGTAACTGCTTTAGATCAGTTATTTGGTCTGAAAATTTTGAAGCAAATTCAATACTTCTAGCAATAGGACTTATATTCCCATGTTCAATGTTATGTCCGAGGAAACGGACATTGGTTTGGAAGAGTTTCATTTTTGGAAAAGAAATAACCAAACCACTTCCTTTAATAATCTCCTTGAAGATAGAAAGGTGTTTGAAATGTTCTTCAATGGTTTTAGAAAAGATGAGTATATTATCAATGTATACCAATATATAATTAGTATAAGTGGTGAATATAGAATTCATAATGTTCTGAAATTCAGAAGAGGCATTTTTCAAATCAAATGGCATAACATTCCATTCATAATGTCCAAAGGGGACAGTAAAACCAGTTTTATAACGGTCTTTTTCTTGGACTTGGATTTGCCAATATCCAGATTTTAAATCGAATTTTGAAAATATTTTGGTATCATAAAGACGATGCAAAAGGTCTTTTTTATCAGGTATAGGATATCTAATCCATTTTAAAACATTATTCAAAGGTTTATAATTTATAACTAAGCGAAGAACACTGCGTTCCTTTTCAGCTGCGTTATTTACATAAAAAGCAGTACAATTCCATGGAGAGTGTGAAGGTCGGATTAAACCCTTTTCAAGTAAAGAAGAAATTTCTTTTTTACAAAGTTCCAAATAATCTGGATTCATTTGGCTAGGACGGGCTTTAGTGGGAATTAGATTCTCATTAAAGCCATCCTCATAGGGAAGAAAAACAGAGTGCTGTTTTCGATTTCAAAAGCATTAGGAATATTAGAACAAATTTTATGAAGAAATTCATCTTGAAGTTTTAAAATATTTTCTTTGAGAAAAGGTCGTTTCAAAGATTCTGAAATAGTCATTGATTGAATTTCTGATTGGAGAAAACGGAGTTGTTGATGCTTCAAAACAACATGTTCTAATTCATTGAGAAGTAGAGTTTGAAATTCAGTTATAAACTAAAAAGAAAGAGGTTTATTTTTATACTGGAAATATATTCCAGTGGAGTTCATTGAGAAGGAAATTGAATTTCATCCCATCTAAGGACTCGATTTGTAGGCATGAGATTTGCCGGTGTTTCCTCTTTGGCGTCGTTGTTTGGAAGAAAAAATATGAATGATTAGAAAACTTAGTAAGAATTGAGAATATAATGAATTAAGCATAAGTATTAAAGTTTTATTTCCTTCATTTACACCTTAGAACCTTTTTCTCCATGTCTTTCCTCCTCTGAGTTTGAAACTGATATAAAGCCCAAACCTCCTGATCTTCCGCAAGTTAATCGGTTAGTTTCTACAACTACACCTCGGCCTTTACGAAAATTTTACTATTCCAGACCTACACCAGTAGATGTCCTCCATGAAGAAATAGAAGACTTAGGTGCTCAGCAAGTAGCCTCTGCTCCTCGTCAAGCCTATTGACACAAACTTGTTTGAATCACTCCCATAAGTGATTCTTTCCAATCTCTACATCTAGAATCTGTAAGACTAGCTAGAAGAGAGGTATTGAGACCGGGTAATGTCAAAGGCTTAAAGGCAACTTGAACTAACCCAATATGGAGATATTTATAACCAGGCACATATGGCGCAAGGTCTGCAGTAGCTAAAAGTTCTATGTCTTTGATGGAGGAATCCATAGTGACGGTTTCTTCCATAGTTTTAATTGCCAATTTGGACTGATCAAAACGTTCTGTGAAACCTAATTTGTAGATTTCTTTAGGAGCTACCTTAGGAATAGTCCAATCATTAAGTTCCTAGATTTTGTCCGGGAAATCTACCAAAGAGGTATCGTATGACAATTTATGCCACAGTCCAAAAGGCTAATGGCATAAGTGACAGACAAACAGCCCTAAATCTAGTTTCAGGATTTGAAGGTACCCTCCGTGGATGGTGGGATCATGTTCTTAGTGAAGAGCAACGAGATCTAATTCTCCGCGCTACCAAAATTAAACAAGAGACTGTAGTTATCCCTCAGTCGTCTTCTACAGTTCCGATCCACGAAGAAGATGTAGTTTATACATTAATCTGTGCGATTATGGAACACTTCACTGGTCAAATAACCAATAATAGTGAAACCATAAGGACACTTCTTCAGAATTTGAAGTGCCATTCTTTAAGTCACTGTAGGTGGTATAAGGATACTTTCCTAGCACGCGTAGTATAATTAAGCGATGCTAGTACAGACCATTGGAAATCTAAATTTCTTGATGGTCTTCCTTCTCTTTTCGCCGAAAAAGTTAGGCAATCCATCAAATTAGCTACAAAATAGTGCTGTTATACCTTATGCACATCTCACTTACGGTAAACTGTTTTACTTTTGTGAGCAAGAGGGTTTAGCTCTCTGTAATGATCTTAAACTCAAAAGTCAATTAAAGAAACAGCGACTTTTTGAACGAAAGGAACTAGGTGATTTTTGCGATCAATTCGCTTTTGATATTCCCAAGTCTAAGTTTTCAAAACCTTCTAAAAATAAGACTAGGAAGTTTAGACCTCATTCCTACAAAACTAGGAAAAGAAAACCTCCAAAGGACTTTTATAAGCCCTCTATCCCGACTTCTAGATCTAAGTCTAGATTTAAGCGATCTCGTGCTCCAATTAAATGTTGGAAATGCAGAAAACTTGGCCATTTTGCCAACAAATGTTCTCTTAAGAAAAAAATCCAAGAGCTTTATATAGATGAAGACTCTAAGCAAAAAATTCTAGCTCTAGTGTTAGAATCCAATCCACCTTCAAAATATGAAACCAATCAAGAACCTCTAGAATACGAATATTCTAGTGATATCTCGCAGTCTAACTGTCAATGTAAAACCTCTAGTGAAATTGATACTACCATAGCAGCTATGCAAAAGATGGAAATTTCTGTTTTGACCCAAGATCAAGATGATTTGATCACTCTGTCCTCTAAGATTCAGAATCCAGAACTCCAAAGACAAATTCTCACCTCTATTATAGAACCATCTGGTCATTCTTCCAGTTATAAACCAGAAGGTTATGGTATGAAGGAAGTAGTTAGACGTCTTAGTTTAGACCCTCTACAATCCTTTCAACCTGTGTCTATTCAGGACCTTAAGCGAGAAGTCAATCTTCTTAAAACTGAGATTACTGCTCTCAAAACAGAATCTCACCATACCCAACAAAGACTTCTATGTCTAGAAGCTGGTCAAACTAGTTCTCCTGTTTCTTCCTCTAAGGGAGATGATCAACCCTATTTACATTAGTTAAAAGGGATTACCATTCAAAAATGGTTAGTAAAAATTAAGATTATTATAAATGAATCTTATGTTATTAAGAATCTTATTGCTTTAATAGATAGTGGTGCAGATTTAAATTGCATCAATGAAGGGTTAGTTCCTACGAGTTATTTTGAAAAAACGACACAATCTCTTACTTCTGCTAGCAATAATAAGTTATATGTTAATTATAAATTAACAAATGTTTCTGTTTGCAATTCTGATATTTGTATTTCTACTGAATTTTTACTTGTTAAGAATTTATCTCAACATGTAATTCTCGGAACTCCCTTTTTCCGAAAAATTATGCCAATTTCAAAAATTGACTCAACTGGAATATATTTCCAGTATAAAAATAAACTTCTTTCTTTTCAGTTTATAACTGAATCTCAAACTCTACTTCTCAATGAATTAGAGCATGTTGTTTTGAAGCATCAACAAATCCGTTTTCTCCAATCAGAAATTCAATCAATGACTATTTCAGAATCTTTGAAATGACCTTTTCTCGAAGAAAATATTTTAAAACTTCAAAATGAATTTCTTCATGAAATTTGTTCTGACATTCCTAATACTTTTTGGAATCGAAAACAGCACTCTGTTTTTCTTCCCTATGAGGATAGCTTTAATGAGAATCAAATTCCCACTAAAGCCCGTCCTAGCCAAATGAATCCAGATTATTTGAAACTTTGTAAAAAAGAAATTTCTTCTTTACTTGAAAAGGGTTTAATCCGACCTTCACACTCTCCATGGAGTTGTACTGCTTTTTATATAAATAACACAGCTGAAAAGGAACGCGGTGTTCCTCGCTTAGTTATAAATTATAAACCTTTGAATAATGTTTTAAAATGGATTAGATATCCTATACCTAATAAAAAGGACCTTTTGCATTGTCTTTATGATACCAAAATATTTTCAAAATTCGATTTAAAATCTGGATATTGGCAAATCCAAGTCCAAGAAAAAGACCGTTATAAAACTGGTTTTACTGTCCCCTTTGGACATTATGAATGGAATGTTATGCCATTTGGTTTAAAAAATGCCTCTTCTGAATTTCAGAACATTATGAATTCTATATTCATTACTTACACTAATTATATATTGGTATACATTGATGATGTACTTATCTTTTCTAAAACCATTGAAGAACATTTCAAACACTTTTCTATCTTCAAGGAGATTATTAAAGGAAGTGATTTGGTTATTTCTTTTCCAAAAATGAAACTCTTCCAAACCAATGTCCGTTTCCTTGGACATAACATTGAACATGGGAATATAAGTCCTATTGCTAGAAGTATTGAATTTGCTTCAAAATTTCCAGACTAAATTACTGATCTAAAGCAGTTACAGCGATTTCTGGGTAGTCTAAATTATATTTCAGATTACTACAAGGATTTGGCTACTGACGCAGCCATTCTTTATGCTCGTTTATCTAAGAAAAATGCTAATAGTCCTTGGACTACTGAACATAAATGTGCTGTTCAAAAAATTAAGGCGAATGTCCAACATTTACCTTGTCTCACACTTGCAAATCCTAAGTGGTTTAAGATTGTTGAGACAGATGCCAGTAAAATTGACTATGGCGCTATTCTAAAACAGTGCAATCCGAAGAACAATCAAGAATAACTAATTCGTTTTTCATCGGGAAAAGGGAACCCAACCCAGATGGCATATCCATCTATAAAAAGAGAAATGCTTGCTGTAGTCAAAGGTATCACAAAATTTCAAGATGACTTATTAAATCAGCATTTCCTTGTCCGCATTGATTGTAGTGCGATTAAACAAATCCTTGAGAATGATGTAAAAAATTTAGTCTCCAAATAGATCTATGCTGGTTGGCAAGCCCAGTTATCTTGTTTCGATTTTACCGTAGAATATATAAAGGGTGAATCTAATTCACTACCTGACTTCTTAACCCGCGAATTTTTGCAGGGACCACGAGTAGTAGGGGACGGGGATTTAAGCCCCACTAACGTGGTCGTGGCAGATCTAATCTGACCACTGGACAGCGAGGACAATTATCTTGACCCAACATTGGTGCTCTAGGCCCAGGGGCCAACCCCTTCAACATTCTAAGTGAAGAAAGTCCAAAATGTATTGATCTTAATGACTACCTTAATAAAAAGAAGCCCATTTAAAGGCTGTAATGGCCCAATACAAACATCAAGATTCTAAGTCCGCTGAATCTTCTGCCATGGGTTCTAAACCTGAAATTGCAGCCCAAGTATTGCAAAAGGAGCCTGTATATATGACAAGCTCTTATACAGAAGCAATATTGCCTCTGGAAGAAGAAGATGATCACTGGATCACTGACCCATTTTATATTAAACAGAAGTATATGGATCAGACTTCATATCCTGTACAAGAATACAAGTACAGATATATATACGAAGAAATTTTGAAAAGTACCGGATAAGTGGAAATACGCCACTTTTACCCAAATAATCGGGTTGGCCAGCAGATTAATTACAGCCAGTGTTTTATTTCTAAGATATACACTCTAGTTGACTGGGGTAATGATCTCATGAAAACCCGAAACCTTAGGATCCCTCATGATCCACAGAAAGAATATTCTTTTAATTTCTGGGATTATGTTAATGCCTGGAAATATACTTTTCTCTACGAAAATGCAAAACGAAAACACTCCTGGTTTATACAAATCAGAGAAGATTTTTTCGAAAAAACGAAATTAATTCCCCGCTGGTTTCTCAAACAGTGGCAATTTCTTGGTCCTCCTATGGATTTAACACCTCCTCCTTTGCAAGAGTTATATGACTCTTGGGTTGAGGTTCATCCTTTGCTGAGCGATTTAAATACAAAATCGTTTGTATGACAATCCAATTCTATTTTTGGGCTGAGTTTCATATCCCTTGGATCTGGAAATGGGGATTAACAGTTAGTGAGGATGATCTAGGCATTCCTCATTTGATAAGAACTTTCCACTTTCAATGGTGGAAACAAATTGACTTGCCTGAATTAATTTCTAAAATTACTAAGGCAACTTCAAGTTTTAAACAAAAGCAAGTGGCTCAAAGCCCTGACCAGTCTGATTCCAAGTCAAACTACGTAACTAAACTTAAACTTGGCATTAAACGGAGACATCCAAATATCTCCAACAGAGCCCTCCTGGCCAAATGCTTGGAATATCTCCAGAATGAATTCAGTACTGAGTTCGAAGATGAGAAACTTAACCAACATAAGGCACCCATGTCTCTTGACTCTTGCTCTACCCACTCAGGAGACGACACCGTTTTGGCCGGCGAAAGCCAACACCCTGATGATAATCTCCCACCAGAAGAAGTGCTAGAAGCAGCCATCGATCTGCTCCGTCAAAACAAAGGCAAAGGTCTCGCATCTGATTAAGGGATCGTGGACATTTGTCCACCCAAAGCTGCCCGTCCATGTGCCAGGATTCCTCCTGCCTGCCAGCTCTACAAAGTAACAAACTCACTTTCGGTGCCACTGCCCCGTTTGACAAAAGATGTAATATATGTCACCACTGTTAGCCGACCGACTGCAACATCACAGCACACGCATCTAACAGTAGTATAGCTTTGTCAAAAGTTGTACAGTAATGAAATAATGTAGATCGGATTCCAAATTGTAAATTTTCGGGTCCGAATAGTATTTTTCTTTTCTATTTAAGCGGTAGTCTGTAGCCTGTCCAGACATGCTTCGCATTAAGCCTACTCCTACTCCCGTTTGTAAGCATACCCTTTGTAATCTTGCACGAATCCCTTGTAATAAATTTCATTACTTTCTCTTTGTAACACAACAATCCCTACGCACTGATATCTGGTATCAGAGCCAAGTTGTATATGCAGTTCTAAACTGCTCCCTTCTAAGGTGTGTATGAATGAAATACTACTTTTTTAATTATGTTTTTTTTATTATGTTCTTGTTTCTCCTTCTACTCTTTCTATTTTTATTCCATGTTTTCCGCCTGGTAAGGGTGAGTGTTAGGCATGAGATTTGCCGGTGTTTCCCCTTTGGCGTCGTTGTTTGGAAGAAAAATATGAATGATTAGAAAATTTATGTCCTCGAGCTAAGCATGTAAACCTTAAGGACCAAATTGTCTTTGTTGAGACAAATTTGTTGTCTTCTAATCTTGCTACAAATCGAGTCCTTAGATGGGATGAAATTCAATTTCCTTCTCAATGGACTCTTCCACGAGCAGTTGACCCGATCGAACCAACTCAGCAAGAAATAGACCAAATAGTCCAGCATGAAACTGGAGATATAGAAATCAATTTCTCTCCAACCAACAAAATTAGGTTTTTACCAGCCCGATCTTCTGTAGATTCTAGATCTATTAGGTCTCAACCTCCTTATAGAGTGTCCGAACCTCCTTCTGAAATTTCTCCAGACGAAACTCAAGGTTTAAGAGTATCTTCCTCTCAAATCCCTCAAGGTGTTTATCGTTAGCAACCAGAGTCTAGTTCAGTTCCTAGGAGACCTACTTCTCCGACCTCATCTGAGATGAGTTTTCAATTACCTTAGATGGATAATACTTCCTATATAGGAACACTTACCTTACAAGGTAAGTTAGATTTAACTCCAGGCAGCCCTCTAAGAGTTCGCCTATCAAACGATTTTGAAGATCCCCGAAATCAAATTTTTAGGAACTGGTATTTTTCTAGTTTCACGCTAGAACAACGAGAATTTTATAAAATTCAGTATTACTTTGAGCTGGCACAAACTGACAAAATTCAGTTTTTTATCCCTTGGTTTTTGCCATGTTACCTGCAAACTCTTCAAGAACATATCAATGTTTTGGAAAAAACCTGGCAAACCAAAGATGGCCGAACCGTAAGTTCTGTCCATCCTCCTTCTGAGTCTTAGTTCTTCAATCGCCCCACTTAGAAGTTACAGCTTATGTGGGCAAACCTCCTGACCAAGTTTTACCAGAAATAGTTTTGTTGTATAAACAACTTAATTACTCTCATGTCTTTATGAATACTCTAGGTGCTCAGCTTACACGAATGGAGCAAAATCTTACCTCTGTTCAACAGCAGATTTCCACTCTTAAATCTGCTACTTCTTTATGATCAACTTCCTTTAAGAATCCTGATCTCAAAAATTGTCAATAGATTCACGGGTGGTTTTGTATGGGTAGCATCCATTCAAAATGATCAATAAAAAATTTTGAATTCAATGATATTATAAAAACGTGTTATAATGGAAAAATAATTTCATACTATTTCTGATAAAAATAAAAATAAAAATAAAAATATAAATGTATATGTATCATATTATTTTTATTTGTACTTATGAAAATCTATATTTGACAATGAGGGCTAATTGAGGTGGAAAAATAAGCACCACCACTTGACTATGTTAATGGCTTCAAGTTGTCCCAACTTCTTCCCCTAGTAAATAATGTTAACATGAAAATATATATGTTGCTATGACCCTGCAGCATGGTCTTTTTTGTTTGGAAGTTCTGTTACATTATTTTGCCTGTGTTCATATTCATGCTTTTGAGTACCTTATATTAAAGAGGAAAAAAGCAAATAATAATTTTTTTTTTTGGGGGGGGGGGATGGTGTTGAAAATGAAGGTTGAGGACTAGGGATGGTTTTAGTCAATCTAGCCCAGTTGGCTAAAGTGGTTCTCTATAGAATGATGGTTCCCATTTATGATTTTCACAATTTAAATTTGTCTGTTATATGGAGATATTCGTATACACTATAAAACAGAATGGTGCCCTGCAAGTTATGAATATGACAGGAGTTCTAGAGTTTGCGTGGTTTGTTCTTTTTTCCCACTCTTGCAACCCTCGAAGTGTAATAAATGTCCTATTTGCACATTCTGTTTTTTGAGTTTTTTCTTTACTACACATCTATTGTGCGATTAAAACGTGACACCTGTCCTATAACATGTATTTACTCAGCAGCTAAACTTGGTTCATGAGCTCGTGAAATCTTCACAAGCCAAGTGTCATCAGATATAGATAGGCTCTCATTTGCAGATCTCTGATATACACTTCAGGCTTCACTTTTATTTTCCTTGAAAACAAATCAAAACTAAACTAAATCATTTACTTCATGGGATCAGTTAATGCTACCAAAAAAACTAATGATGGAAGGAATGTGAGTGGGTGGTTCTAAATTTCTTTTGATGTTAGTTATTACTTCCTTAATAATGATTTATTTGTTATGTTGTTAGGATGTTGTGATGTACACAGCTGATGTCAGAAATATTCATTCTGTTGGCGAGGTAGATCTCAAGTTTTCTCTCTCTCTCTCTCTCTCTCTCTCTCTCTCTCTCAATTTAACCTTATATTCCCTTTGTTCCTTTGTTCGGGAATGTGGTAATTTGCCATTTTTCTCCATCCTTTAGCTCCCATCCCATCCTCCCCATTGGGAAACAGAATGCAGGTACCGGAAAAGCTAATGAAAAATGTAAAGTGGGATACCTTTCCTTTTTCTTTTTTATTAGATCACATTAATGATTGTGTAAATTTGGATTATAAAATTCAGTGAAATGCAATTAAAAAATTCTAAAATAAATGTGCTATTTCACATGTTATATCTTTGGTTTGTAGAATTGCAATTTTGTTGGTCAGCTCAAACACTTAAACCAAATATACCATAACTAGTTATGCAGCTTGAGAATAATTAGAAATCAATGCTGTAATTGAGATTTCTGTGCTGGAAATACATTTTAAAAATGACACAATTTCATTAAATATATTGTGTTTAGGGCTGTGAAAAATGGATATTTTAAAAAATAATCAAATAACATGTCTATAGTGAAAAGAGTGAGGCACTTAGCTCGGTGGTTGAGCTCCATTCTTTACCCACTCACCACCCGGGTTCGAACCCGGGGCCCTCCTCCCCCCCCCCCCCCGGCTTACCTATCAAAAAAAAACAAAAAAAACATGTCTAACATGTCTATAGTGAAATGGGCTCTGGTGACTTAAAAAATTTGTTTATAGAAATTTTGCAAAGGGTCATAACACTTGGAGCATTGAACTAATATGCAAGAGGGGTAGCCTAGTGGTGCATAAGGCACACTCTTGAACTATAAGCCCGGACAAGTCATGTGTTCGAAACTAGGCAAGGGTTTCTTCTGCTCAGGGTTACTTATATAGGCTTTTATCCTGTACTTGCTTACTTCATTGGTCTTGTGGGGTGGTTCACGAGCCTGGAGTTTTTTCTTTAAGGGTGGGTCCTATATGGCCTTCTATTGGGGTGGTTCCTTGTCACAGAAAAAAAAAAAAAAAATGAACTACTATGAAGTTAGTCTATGAATTACATGGTCAATTGCAAAGGTAAGAAAAAAAGCACCCTCTTACTGTCAATCAACAGGTATATTCCCCTACATGTTTTTCTAAAGCTCATTAGTCATATTCGGTAATCATTATTTTTATTTGAGCATTTATTCTTTTTGCAACAGATTACTGATGGAGAAAGACTTACACTGACGCTATGGTTTAGCCGTGATGGGTCCCATGATGAGGATGCTAAACTTATCTCATTTCTCTCTCAATGCCAATTGCATCCTTCTGTTCAGGAGCCTTATTCATTCCTACCTGTGCCAGCATCAAGTAAAATGTACTGGTTTCCTCCTGATCAAGCTTCAACGTGTAAAACAGGATTTAACATTTGCTTTGCAAGAATACATGCTCTTGGATATGATCTTTGTTCTTCTCAAGATGAGAGTTGTTTTTCAGCATTAGATTCATCTAATGATGAAACACTGATGCAACCACTGAGGTTAATGAAGGAAGATGAGTTATTTGATGAGGAATTTGTCAACATATTACATATCCTTCAGGTAATCTTTTCACTACAAATTTAACTTGTTGATTTGAAGAGCTAATTCATTTATAATCACAATCCAGTCTCAGCTTGAAATTTGTGAAATAAACGTGTTACATGAGTTTGCTGCTTTAACTTTCTCTTAGTCCTATTAAAATTCGCAGTGTGGATGGATACCAACTGATATGTTTTGTTCCCTCCAGTATATTGTACAAGGCTTAACGGAAATATTTTGAGAAACATAACCCATTACGTCTTGAATTGGGCAATCATGGACTTGGGGTACCATTAGTGGCTGATTTAGAGGATTGCCTGTTTTATGAATGGTCTGGATTGTCCGCATCTGATATTCTTATGATCAAATCAATACATCTGACCAATTAGAAACTCAGATCACATACAGCACAGATTTGAGCAAGCGCCAATATAATTGAGACTACTGAGGGAAGATGAGTAATTTGCTGTGGAATTTTTCAACATATTACATGTTCTTCGGGTAATCTTTTCACTGCATGTTTATGTCAACTTTGTTGATTTGTGTAGCTATAAATCATTTATGGGCACAATTCCATCTCAGCTTGGAATTGGTGAAATTGTGTTAAATGAGTTCACTGCTTTGACCTTGTCTTAGAGCCAATTAAGTCCTCAATGTGGATGGCTATAAAATGGCATTTGACATTCTTCCATCCTCTCTACCATGTGTTTGGTTCCTCCAGCACATTGTCTGATATGTGAATGGCCTGAATTGTCTACAATTGCTATTCATGTGCTCAAATCAATATGCCTGTCCAATTAGAAACTTAAAGTGCCGTATATAGCAAATTTGAATTTGTGTGGGTGTAATTTTCCAAATTTAAATATCATGGAACATATATTTTAAATGTGTCACTCTTTCTCATACTTGCGGTTTTGATGAATTGCTTGACTTACTATTGCATCAGGAGTTCAATTTTCTTTTAAAGCTTATTTAACATTCTTTCCTGAAGCTTACTTCATGTTCATATGGTTCTGGGAAGGGGTAGGGTGAGTTCTGATCTCTCTGTGTAACAAGAATTAAGTACTTGTGCCAACATATTTCCTTCATCTAATTATTGTTCTATGACACCTTTATTTTTGAGACACCATGATATAATGAACCCAATGATGTTAAAATGTAAGCATTTACCTCAAAGTAGCGATGTGGCAGTTAACTATATAGTTATAAGATTGTCTTTATATTGATCTAGTTGAGGATTCTTGCGATGTGATCAAGATCTGAAATTGTTTATTGCTCTTTGCAAGAAAAGAAGGAAAGGTGAAGGGAAGGGAAGGGAAGGGAAGAGAAGAGAAGAGAATTGAAGCAGCCAGATATTTTAATTAAGTTGTGCGATTTGGTTGTGCCATTAGATTTACTCTACATTATGTGTATTTTTTAAGTTTATCTTGGCAATTAGGTAAATAGGTGCTTGCAAGATATTTTTCATTTAAGTGCAGCTAAGTTGCTTGTCACTTATGTGGCACAATGGTTGTTGGATGTAACTACTCGTGCTTTCTTTGCTTTTGAAAGATTACATGCAGTGTAAGCCACTTGTTATTTGTTAGTAGTTGTGTAAGTATTTCATCATGTATTAATTAATAAGTCTGGACTGTTAATGGTTGGCGCCTAGTCTAAGAAGTGTTGACGATCAGTCTTCGTAACTCGATGAGCCACCCGGATACAACAGAGGAAGGACAAGGTAACTGGGAGAGATAGAGATAGAGTGCAAAGGGGTTGGCAGAGTGCTTTATATCTGGAGTAAATGAGAGAGAGTTGAGTATTCATAAAAGTTGACAGGTTCTTGGGCTGGGTCAGCACATTAGGATGGCTGCTTGCTGTAGTGGACTGGAGGGTTATTAGTTCTTGCACGGTAGATTTGGCGAGCTGCCACACGAGTCCAAGATACTCGTTGAGAGTCTACAATCTAATAGGAAGGGAACGTGTGTCCTTGGATAGTTGCTAGCTGGGGAACTATTAACCGCTAAATTAGGAAAGTCTCTCTGTTATATGGGAGAGGGATGGTCCATTGAGGAGGAGGACCAGTAACTTAGTGAGCTTGGCTTCAGTCCATTGATCTTGTGATGGTGGTCTCGAGTGACTAAAGATTTAGAAGGGTTCCCTAGATTTCCCAAGTGGAGTTAGGGGCAAGTGGCTTGCCGGGGTGGCACTCACCCAAGTGGTGGGGATGAGCCTAGTGGCTTGTCGAGGATATGCTCCTGGAGCTGCTCAAAGAGGGGGTCCTCTTAAGGACTTAGGTGGTTAGGCTCAACTGACTCGGTGGGTGAGGCACTATGCACACAGATTGTCGCGAGCGTGTCTTGTAACGAGGTGGATCCAAGTGTTGCCTTTTGAGGCTAAAAAGTCCGAGGATTGAGAGGGGGCTAGCAACGTGGACTGCAACAGTGGCACCTACACTCTTGTTTATGTACATTGTAGGGCTTGGTTTTGAGTGATGTTGCTTGTTAAATTTGAACCGCAGTTGCTGAAAGATGCAAAAATGTCTTGCACTCGTATTTTTTTCAGTATTTTTGTGGGTCTATACATTTGACTAGAACTGAACTTGATCTAGTGTCTCATATTTTTGGCAAATAAATCCTTGCACCTCCATCTTTTAACCCTCAAATTTATTGTTTCGATGATTAGTAATCCCATTCATGTTAAAGCATAAGTGACTACTCAACCTAATGTCGTCGTAGTCACCTGCATAGTTATAATTTTGAAATCTATATATTGATCTAGTTGAAAGCCCTTGTGATGTGATCAAGATCTAAAGGTTATTTATGTGGGAAAATTTGTTCTTTTTTCCTTACAAGTGGGGAAGAAAGGAGATTTTAAGGATCTGATTATTTTAATTAAGTCATCTGGTGAGATTGTACCATTAGATCTATGCTACAGTACATTTATGCATATTTTATAAGTTTCTTTAGTAATAACGTAAAGAGGTGGCTGCTAGTATGGTGCTTTTCTTCGAAGTGTTCGGTAAGCTTTCGTCACATATACACAACTGTTGTTGCCCGTAACCACGTGACATGCTCATTGTTGTAAGGTTGCATGTAAGGAAAGCAAACTGTTTAACTCTATATTTTCGGAAGTTTTTCACCATGTAATAGTTATTAACTTCTTTGTAGAACTCAAAAATCAGTCCTGTACCCTTTCTTCTTTTTAGGGGCTTGGTTTTTAGCTCAGTAACTCATGGAATTTGAGCCTTGGTTTGTAAAAGATACAAAAATCAGTCTTAAAGCTCTGATTTTGCATATTTTTTGCCTCGATCCATACTTCATGTGGGCGCCCCACCTTTTGAAAGTAGCAGTCGGAACCTCTAATCAGAGTTGTGGTCCATTTTCTCTTTGATCAATGTTTCATGTCACTTGTCTAATAAAATTCCATTTCTATAAACGACTATAACTGAACTGATCTACCCTATTACAAAAAATAAATAAATGAATAAAAAATATAATAATGAACTGAACTAATCGAGTGTCTCATTGCTAGCTTGTTTGGTTGTGCTAAAACAGGCTGTACAATTTCACTATTGGAAGGCATCTGAGCTTCATACATCCGAACATAAACTGAAAGTAAATGTGGTTCTATCATCCCAGTCACAAAGAGAACAATCTAAAAGGCTGAAACACTTGTTTCTAGAGGACGGACAATTGGCAGAGACACTTTTCAGCTGGGTGACCCGTCACCAGTGCCAGCAACATCCATTCAGTTGGGTGAATATTTCTGCTGCAATTACTGCATGGGAAGCTTATTGCAGCAAGCTAGGTAAAGAAATGCTTATGAGCTTACGGCACTGGAGAACACATCAATCTATATTTTCCGTTCCATCATCAGGTCTTGACGATGGAACAGAAACTTAATACGTACATTTTTCTCTTTGCTGGTTCAAATTTAAATGTCAAACTCCTCAAGTTCCCTGCTTTCACAATGAACTGTTAGCTCTGTCAGCAGGTTAAAATTAGAAATTTAGAATAACCATTATGCTTTCTTCTCCTGTTCCATTGTTCAGGGATGACTTGCAGGGTAGTATTGGCATATAAAAATGGAATACGTGCATGCAAATATATATATATATATTCAGAGGCAATTCAGCATAAAGGTGCGTGCAAGAAAGAAAAAGCTTGCATGGCCACAAATACCACGAAAGGTCTATCATAGCCATAGGAATTAAGATGTTGGGTATGTGCCTTGTAAAAAGCATCGTCTTGTTGATTGTTTTGAATGGTTGTTATCCGTCACCTTTCCGTTGACCAAACAAATCCAACTTATTATAAATGGTTTTGTGTACTTTCTGCAAGCATGGGTATATTGTTATTGGTAGCCAAAGTTTCACCCCTCCTTTTTGAGTCTCTCTCTCTCTCTCTCTCTATATATATATATATATATAGGCAGACATACGCAACCAAAAGCTTCAAATATTTTGAATCTCTGAAGAAGCATGGATATGGCTACTTTGTTTTTTAAACCTATGCTATTATTGTTTCACTCATTTGTTGCTGCTACTATGACTATGAGCTACTTGGGTTCTGTTGCCTCTGTGGCTGAGCTTCCCCGATTGCATCACCCACTGAAAGCTGATAGGTCGCTTAGTTTTCTGGTAGTTGGAGATTGGGGACGCAAGGGCCTTTACAACCAATCTAAAGTTGCTTTTCAGGTGCTATCCTATACAAACACAGATTGTCTTTTTGTCTTTGATTGATTGATTGATTGATTCAATTTATTTATTTTTTTTGTGAGTTAAAACAGTCTCAATTTCTAAAATTAAAATTAGAGGGTTAACTTGGCGAAATATGGTTTACATTTACCAAAATAAAATAAATAAAAAAGGGAAACAATGGATGGAATTCAACTCGTTAAATTAAAATTAACAGCGAGGTCAATAAATTAAATATTTGGATGTCTTCTATAAATATCTCATATATAGATTAAAAGTAATCACGACATGTGTTATATGTTTATATGATCATCTAATTATCATTTCTATCCAATCAAAATATACAATACCAGCACCCTCAATTTCATGCACAATGTATAGTAATTGTAATTATTCTCACTTTTATACTCATTTCATCCTCCTATCAACTCCCGTCACGCAAGAGCTATTCTCTCTACCAACCAAATGTAGCGACAGGGCCTAGCCACTTGACAACTGTTTGGCTGGGTGCATTTCAATCTTCAGAAATGAAGCACATTATGAAGCTCAAATGAAAGAGCCAACTTACATTTGTTGAATTGGTAACTTGGAATCATCACATTCCTCCAATTTAAAGTAAAAGGAACTCCGAGCTCTCCCGTGTTCATATTTATTCCTTTGGGTAAATTACACGTCAACATTTCTGAGCATTGATTAATTAGTCAAATATAATTATATTTCAGTTCATATTAATTAGTCAAATAGAAGTAAATTTAAGTCATTTGAATACCATAGCAACAATTCTTGCTTCATAAATGTTAATAACACCAACTCTAAGTCATTAATTTTTCGTTTGACATTTGAAGAAATTATTAAAATATATAATTTTTGCTCTTTCTTAAAAACGTAAAAAGTCCAAAAAAAAGGTAAGGTGGCATTTTGATTTGTTTTTCTATTTTTTTTTTTCTGTTTTTGTTTTTTTTATTTTCTATTTTGAGATTATTTTTCATTTTGCGCTTTTGAAAAAAAAAAGTTCAAAATGTATTTAGTCACTTATACTTTTAAATTTTGTTTTAAAAAAACAAAAATAGGTTTACACATAAAATAAAAATAATAAAAAAATATTTTGAGGGTTTTAACCCAAAATAAAGAAAATTTCAAAATAGAAAGGGCATTTTATGTTTTCTTTGTATTGAGATTTTTAAAATATAAAACACATAAAACAAAAAAGAAAATAGAAAAATAAACTAAATACCACCTAAGGGTTTACTAATAATCCAACCCCTTTCTTTAAGGTACGATGATATTCAAATTCTTGATTTTGATAAGTTATTAAATCCATTTTGTACATTAATATATTTAAAGAAGAAAAATATATTTTTTGTAATTATTTTGATAATGTGTCACTATTTCGATTTAATATTAAATGATAAATCGATTGGTTGGGGTTAAATGGTGATAATATTTGTGATGTCACAATAATTTGGGGTCTATATGTATTTTTTTTTTTTTTGATACGAAGGAAACCTCTCGCCGGTGAACCGTCACGAGTAAAATCTCCGGGCGAGCGCATCACCCGCAAGACACGCCCACCGATAAGATCGAGCGCCCAGGAAGGGATTCGAACCCGAGACGTGGGAAGCATGCCCACTCTCTAAACTGACACCTGCTCCATGGAGGAAACTATCCATTATATAAGTGGGTCTATCGAATTTGGAAAAGAAAAAAAAAAAATACCTTTCTCGGCTTTTTGGCTAAGATCAAGTGTAGGGTCTATATGTATTTATCCTAACATTCATATGATATTTTTAAAAATTATCTTTTTTTTTTTGACAAAAGAAATTGTGACCACCTATATACGACAAAATACAAAAAAGACGACCCAACTTATATGATAGATAGTAAAAAAAGCATCACCCTTTATTTATAATAGTTGCGGTACTATTTGTCATATATATTTGTGTAGGAAAAAAATTTCTAATGCGTGTGCTTACCATGTTCATAAGTTTTCACCATAGACAAAGTATTTGTGAATAAATAAAACAGTCAAAATAGGAGGCCTGTGAGGTCGGAGAAGTGTAGATAAAATGCGGAATAGAGTAAATTTGAGAATGGGAAGATCTAGGATAGGAATTGTGCCACGTGTCTGATATAATTTTTGTACCTACAATATTATTAAATGGTTGGTCTACCTTACGAAAAATAGGGTTAATTTCTTTCCTTGGCTTATATATTTTTTTTAAGCTCTAGTATGTTCAAGACTATTGTATTTTTCTTAGAAAACGAGGATAATATTCTGTGGCATATACTTTTTTTTTTTTTTGGCCATTTTATTTATTTATTTATTTTTGAATCAATGGCTTTGCTATATTTGTACACACGGTGTTGCATAAGTTATCCAGTGTGTAAACAACTCTCGTCCGCATACTTTTCTTTCAAAAAAGTTGCTCCTTTTGCACCTCATTGTCGATTAGACTTTGGGAGTGTTTAGTTAGTAAAAATTTTATCAAAACATATAGTAAAAATATAAAAATCTGATGTAAAAATAATATGTAATAAAATTTAATTAGAAAAAAATATAAAAAATTAATAAAAATTAATAAATTTTAGTTAATTTTGACCAATCAAACATCTCCTATACGTACGTGTGTGTGTGTGTGTGTGTGTGTGTGTGTGTGTGTGTGTGTGTGTGTATATATGCTTAAATCAGTGAGCAACTGACAAATCTCTCAGCTTCGGCCTCCGCAATGCATGCCTGCCTATATATTATATATAAATATTAATTATGCATATTATGCACTAATTTATGCTTATATATATATATATATATCAAATTATGTTATTATTCCGCATGATCCATGATTTGAAGAATGAAATTTTTGAATTTATAAATGCATTAAGAAGAAGAATGAAGAATGGAACATCGAAGAGAACATATGAGCTGTGGAATCAATAAACTCACTAAATAGGCCTCACTAACTGAAGCTAATTACAACATGCCCTGATTAATCTTTTAACCTCTCTCAAGAAGAGTGTAGCTGGAATGAGTATACTAATAGTACGGTTAGAGTGACAAAAAGTGAGATAAAATGAGATGAATTGTGAGTTCGTAACTAGTGCAGTAAGATAAAAAGTGAATAATTTTTAAAGTTTTTTAAATATTTTTCACCATTTTTCAGAATTTTGTCATCTCAAACAGAGCTTAATATGGATGTGTCGTAATATAAAATATATATATTTATATATATTAAAAAATTAATATAATTCAATAGAAAGTTAAAATAGCACCAATAGAAGAGAAGTGGAGAAAATGTTATTTAATTATGATATTTTAGTTATGTCCAACATAGATCTAGAGATGAAATGATGCCAAAAAAAAAAAAAAAAAAATGAGTTAATTCAAGTATAAGATGTAAAAAGATAAACGGTAAACTGGAGATTATATCAATTGAAATTATAGAAAGGTAACTAATTTTATATAAGTTCACAAAAAACATAACACATGACAGAGAAAAAAAAAAAAGAAATAGAATTCACATAACTAACATAAATTAATTTAAGATTAAGATTTATTGATTGAGTTGCATGCCTGTAATTTAGTTTTTTGACACGTCCAAATTTATCTCATTCCATTACTAATTTAGTTTTAATCATAAAAATAAGAAAAATACAAATGAGAAATGACTAAAATATAAACCATTGAACTATTTTATAGATGGGAAAAATCGGAGAGAAGCTAGACGTAGATTTTGTGATCTCCACGGGAGATAATTTTTACGAAGATGGCTTGACTGGCATAGATGATCCTGCATTTTATGAGTCCTTCACCAATATCTACACGGCACCTAGCTTGCAGAAGCAGTGGTATAATGGTAAAATTACTTCAGTTCAATTCAAAACAATACCTCATTAAAAAAAAAAAAGGAGAGAGATCAACGCTTTTTACCCTTTCAGAATAATTTATTTTCCTTTCTCCCAAGACTAAGGCTTGTTTGGGTACAAAAATTTGATTTTTTATTTTTTGTAATTCTTTTTCTTTTGGTGTTATATGATTTTTTTATCAAAATTTGATTTTCTTTTTAGAAACCGTAATTTTTAGCTAGGTTAATCACATTTTAAAAAAAAAATTTACGTTTGTTTGGGTATAAGTTATTTGTTTAAAAAATAATAATAATAATAACAAAAAAAACTATTTTTTTAGTTTTTATGCAAACAAACGTAAATTTTTAATTTTTTTAAGAACAATACCCCATTAAAAAAAACAAAAAAGATAAACGTTTTTTACCCTTTCAGAATAATTTATTTTCATTTCTCCCAAGACTAGGGCTTGGTTTGGGTACAAAAAAAAGCTGATTTTTTGTTTTTTGTAATTTTTTTCTTTTGGTCTTATATGATTTTTTTTTTATCAAAATTTAATTTTTTTTTAGAAACTGTAATTTTTAACTATGTTAATCGCATTTGTTAAAAAAAATCGAAAAATTTACGTTTGTTTGGGTAAAAGTTATTCGTTTAAAAAATTAATAATAACAAAAAAAGTTATTTTTTTTAGTTTTTATTAAAACAAACATAAATTTTTAATTTTTTTTTTCCGAATGCAAATTAACTTGTCTAAAATTTACTACTTCTAAAAAAAGTTAAATTTTGGTGAAAAAATCATACAAAACAAGAAAAAAACTACCCAAAAAAAAAAAAAAAAAAAAAACAAAACAAAACAAAAAACAAAATGCTTTTTAATAGCCAAATCCAGCCCTAGACTCCTAAAAAATCAATTTTTTTTTAAACTTTATATATATATATTTGGTTTTTCAGTTTTGGGCAACCATGACTATAGAGGTGATGTTGAAGCACAAATAAGTAACAAACTTAGAGAGAAGGATAAAAGATGGCTTTGCTTGAGATCATTTATTCTCAATGCAGGTAAAATGGTCGAGGCACTCCTATATATGTGTACATATATATAATTTCTTTTCCAAAATATATTTCAATTTCATGAGTCTTATTATTTTCTTCTAAATTAATAGTGGATGCATGTGTTGCAGCATTTACATAACATTAAATAAGTGAGATTTATTAATTAATTACTTTTCTTTTGCAGATTCTGTGGAATTTTTCTTTGTGGATACGACACCTTTCGTAGATGAATACTTCACAAAACCAGGGAACCATGCCTATGACTGGAGAGGAGTGCTTCCTCGGGAGAATTACCTCTCAAACCTTTTAAAGGCAAGTAAATTTTATTTTACTAAAATTCATCAATTTACAAGTTAAAAAAAATCTAATTTAATTTACTTAATTTAAAAAAAAAACTACTAATTAATCTGATGGAATTAATAGTTATTTATTTATTTTTGTTGATTAATTTCAATTACCATATATATATATATATATATATAGGATGTGGATTTTGCATTAAGAAATTCAAATGCCAAATGGAAGATAGTTGTTGGCCATCATACGATAAAAAGTGCTGGGCATCATGGTAACACTGAAGAGCTTGTAGAGCATCTACTTCCAGTCCTTCAGGTAATCTGATATATATATTTATATATATCACCCAAAAAAAAAAAAACATTGAAAATACATACTCACGTAATTAATTTCAGAAAAAATAATTTTGTTTTTTTATTCTATATATAAGGTGCGTTTGGAATGACAAAAAGTGAGATAAAATGAGATAAGTTGTAAGTTCATAATTTTTATTGTAAAAGAAAAAATAAATAATTTTTAAATTTTTTTAGTATTTTTCACTGTTTTTTATAATTTTTTACCATTCCAAACGAAATTATAGACTCACAATTAATATTAGATTTGAAGTTTCTTTTGGAATATAATAATCCATATTGCAATCCTTGAAGGCAAATAATGTTGACGTATACATGAATGGACACGATCATTGTTTGGAACGCATCACTAGCTCCGAGAGGTAACTTTTATTTGTATGTTCAACTATACCCAATCCGATGCATATATATATCTTTTGCTCATAACTAAATGGGTAAATTATACCTTTGTCTCTGATTAACATTTGATTAATTATATAATTATTTTAATATTTAAAATCTATAATTACACCTCTTATTTTAAAATGCTTGTAATAATTAATGTTTTTGTTCGTCTCTTAATCAATAGTGAACAAAAAAATAGTGTGATGAACTTGAAAAAAATTATGTAAGATATATCTTTTATCCTTTTAGATTATATAAAATGTCTAAAATGCCATTGCGATCTTCAAATATTAAAAAAAAAAAAATTGTCTTTTCAGATATAGTCCAAATCTATCTTCAAACCAATAACTAAAAATAGAAAACAATGAAATAAAATAAAAATATTGTAAATTAATCTTTTCGCATATTATTCATTTTTTCTAACTTTTAAAAATTTGATGAGCATTTTGGACAATTTATATAATCTAAATAGGTAAGCGAGATATCTCATGTGTTTTTTTTTTTTTTTTCCCCCAAATTGAGGACACTATTTTTTATTTAACATTGACATTCAAATCAACAGAAGGATTTAATTGTAATAAATAAACTTCAAAATGAGGAGTCTAAGAATGAATTTTAAGTGAGCATAGCTTGTAGTTCAAGCGGTTAAGAGCCTTTCCTGTTCACTCATGACTCGAGTTCGAGTCTTTTTCCTCCTCCCTTATACAAAAAAGAAAAAAAAAACTTTACCTCTCAAAAAAAAAAAAAAAAAGAATGAATTTTAAATGTTGAAGGCAGTCTTCCATAATTAATTAAATCTCGAGGGGAAGTTAATTAAATGCAATTTGACCAAGCCAAATATAATTAAAATTGAGTGGTTGTTATTATTATTAATAATACTGCTGCTGCTGCTCCTCCTGTTCCTGCTGCAGTAAAATCCAATTTTTAACCAGTGGAGGTGGATCTAAGGCATGGAGGGGTGATGTTAAAAGGTGGAACCCGGAAGAACTGAAGTTCTACTACGACGGACAGGGTTTTATGTCAGTCCAACTGCATCTGCAGCATGAAACTGATGCAGTATTGAGTTTCAAGTTCTATGACGTTTTTGGAAAGGTTCTGCATGAATTCGAACTTTCCAAACAGTATCACTCCGCAAGTTAGCGACGTAAAAAATGGAAGATTGGATGCATGAACGTGGCTGACAGAACTTTTTACAATATTTACTGATATGGGTTGGGAGAAAATTTGCAATTGGATATGTATGTATATTAGCGGATACTACAGGAAATCACTTCAAATCTATTGGAATCTCGCCACACACGGAAACAGAAACAATCTATTAAGGAAAACAATCAATTAGAATTAAAATTAGAATTAGTTTCCTATTTTTTAGGATCTTGATTCTAACCTTTCTTTCCTATTAATTTATGATTATGTTCTACAATAAACAATATAGAAAACAACTTGATTCAATCCTTTTCTCTTTTTCATTCTCTCTCTTATCATGGTATCAGAGCAATGATTCATGTTTTTCTTCTCTCATAAAACCAACTGGAGGAATACAACACCTTCAACCTTTTACCCATTTTTACTGACATGACAGATGCTCAAAAGAAGATTCAGAAATTAATTTTTGACATCTCCTCTCCCTACTTTTTACACTCCGCTGATCATCCCCGAAACCTACTTGTAGATATTGCCTTAACCCACACAAACTATGGGTCTTGGAGTCGAGCCATCACCATGGCCCTTTGTGCCAAAAATAAGTCAAGGTTCATCGACAACTCACTACCATGCCCAACAGATGAGGATATTAAGCCCTTTTGGAAACGTGTTTCAACAATGATTCTTTCATGGATGCTTAATAGCATCGACAACTCAATCACACCAAGTTTAACAAGTTGTCGCATGCCGTATGAACTGTGGCGTGAACTCAAGTCAAGGTTCACTCAAGGCAATCATGCACCTATTTTCAAAATCCAAAGGTAGATCTCCAATCTTGAGTAAGGTAATCTTAATATTACCAATTACTAGAACAATTTCAAGATGCTTTAGGATCAACTTGATAGTATCGATCCACCTCCAGAATGCACGTGTAACACTGCCACGGCATGGCAAAAGAAGGTGTCGAATGCTCGTGTATACCAATTTTTGATGGGCATCAATGAACCCTATCATGTCCTCCACACACAAATACTGGCCATGGATTCACTTCACGACCTTAGGAAGGTATATGGCTTACTAATCGTGGAAGAACACACCAAAACTTCACAACCCGTCACCATCATTCAACCCATCCAAGAAGATTTGGCTATGTTAAGTCAGAAAATTCAGCCTCAACAAAATCAACTCAAACCCATCAATGGGCAGCAGCGAAACCCACAAGTTTTCCGTTCTTTCCCTAAAAAACAGACAAAGGTTCAACCTTATTCCCAACATCAGCAACCCATTTATACTGGTCCAACATTCCGACAGCAACACCCCTCAACCCGCAACAATCAAAGCCACCAGCCGCAACACGCCCAACGGGTTGATCCGCCAACTCAGTCCAATAAAGATCTGAATGCTTTCTGCACTCATTGTAATCATTCAGGTCATTATAAGTTCGGATGTTTTAAGATCATTGGATATCCGAATTGGTTTTTCAATCGCTGTCCAAGCCAGTCCAACTATGCAGGAGAAGCATCTATCATGGATTTCAATTCTCACTTGAGCCTTGCCGAGGCATCCCAAGCACATGTTCTTTACAATAATCCATCTGATCTCTTTTCTGGTAATACTAATTTTATTTCACATGATTGGATCAATGATAGTGGGGCCTCCTCTCACATGACACCCCATCTATCCTTTTTTAACTCATATATAGTGATAGATAAAATTCTACCTGTTCGGTCAACCTTGGGTTTAGCCCATACTATCTCACATACAGGAAATATAAATGTCACTCCCTCCATTACTCTCTTTGGCGTCTCACATGTTCCCACCTTTCGTTTCAATTTATTATCTGTGCAAAAGTTATCTCGTGATCTTAAGTGCGCTGTATTTTTTTTCCTAATTTTTGCATCTTTCAAGACCTGAAGTCGAAGATTGTGATTGGAGCAGGTGAAGCACGTAATGGATTGTATTACCTTAGCACATCCCCTTCGACAGCTCTTGCAGCTCCAACAGATAACTCTAATCTATAGCACCAAAGATTGGGTCATCTCTCACCAGCCAATTTACCTCGTTCTCTTGTTACACACACTACAAATAATACTTGTCCTTGTGATGCTTGTTTACGCGGCAAGCACACTAGGCTACCATTTGATTTAAATCTCAATAAAAGTGATATTCCTTTTTCTCGCATATTTGTTGACATTTGGGGTGGCTATCATACGCCTTCAACTTGTGGGGCTCGTTATTTTCTTATAATAGTGGATCATTGCACACGCACTACTTTGGTGTATTTGTTGAGATACAAATCGGATGCTCTTTCCAAAATTCAATTTTTTCTCAACATGGTCAGAACACAATTTAATGCCAAAGTTAAATCTTTTCGTTCGGACAATGGTTTTGAATTCATATCTCATCCAATTCTGAAACTTTTTCACGATAATGGTATTTTGCAAGAACTCACCTATGTTGATACACCCTAACAAAATGGCGTTGCTGAACGCAAGCATCATCATATACTAAATGTGGCTCGATGTTTACGTTTTCATGCCCATCTTCCCATCAAATTTTGGGGCGAATGTATCTTAGTGGTGGTTTATCTCATTAATAGAACACCCTCTCACACGTTAAAAAATGTCTTGCCTTATGAACGGCTTTTTCATAGAACCCCAAATTACAAATATTTGTGTGTTTTTGGGTGCTTGTGCTATGCTCAAACATCTCGTGTTGATCGAGATAAATTTCAACCCCGTGGTGTTCCATGTATGTTTTTGGGATATCCACCTCGCCATAGCGGATATCGTCTTTTTAATCTTAACACGAATAAATTTTTTATCTCTTGTGATGTCACATTTTTTGAAAATATTTTTCCCTTTCATGCTCAGACCCCCCACCACATATCACCTCCCACAAACCCGTTACCTAGCCTCACCGACATCTACCCTGCTGAACCTTTTAGTCCTATAGACCAACCCATACTTGGCAACAACTCCCAATCTCCACTTGCACCATCTTCAGCCACTCTTCCACAATCCACCACCTCCTCGGCTCCAACCAATCCTCCTCCACATAGCACTAATCCTCCTTTGCCAACCTCGGAGGTTTCCTCCCGACCATCCCGTAATCATCATCCACCCTGCTACCTTCAGGACTACCTATGCCCTACCAATCCCACAACTACAGCCACGAAGGCCTCCACCTACACTTCACCTCAGTCTTCAGATATGATTCACCATCTCAGTAAATTCATTTCTTATTCAAATCTCTCCCCTTCTCACTTTGGTTTTCTTTCAAGTTTATCTAATTCTCATGATCCTTCTTCTTATAGTCAAGCCATCAAGCACCAACACTGGCATGATGCCATTTCTCAAGAACTCATTGCACTTGAAAAAAACCACACTTGGACCCTTACCCCCTTCCCCCTGGTAAAAAAACTATTGACTGTAAATGGGTTTTTAAAACCAAACTCCAAGCTGATGGCTCCATAGAACGCTACAATGCACGCTTAGTTGCTAAGGGTTACACTCAAGTTGAGGGCTTGGATTACCATGACACTTTTGCGTCTGTTGCAAAGTTGGTTACTGTTTGTTGTGTATTTGCTATTGTAGCTACTCGCCACTGGCACCTACACCAATTAGACGTCAATAATGCCTTTTTACATGGTGACCTCCACGAGGATGTTTATATATCTCTCCCTCCTGGATATGGCCGATAGGGGGAGACATGTGTATGTAAGCTACAAAAATTCCTCTATGGACTCAAACAGGCATCCCGAAATTGGTACTCTAAATTGTCCACTGTCCTTCTTTCCGCTGAATTTACACAATCCCAAGTTGATCACTCTCTCTTTACTTAGCAAACTAGTTCTAACATTCTTGTTGTTCTAGTTTACGTTGATGATTTACTTGTCGTAGGCACTGATTTAGCATCCATCCGCTGCCTACAAGAGTTATTGTCCAGTAAATTTTAGCTCAAGGACCTTGGGAAGCTTAAATATTTTTTGGGTATCGAAGTTGCTCGTTCCGCCAAAGGAATTTTTATTAATCAGCGAAAATATATCCTTGACATTCTCACTGATGCTGGCCAAACCGGTTGTCACCCCGCCTCTACGCCGATGGAGCAACATCTTAAACTCACAGCTAATTTCGGTGAGCCCCTTTTGGATCCAAGTTCCTACCGTCGGCTCATTGGTTGCCTGATCTATCTCACCATCTCCTGACCAGACATCGTTTTTGTCGTTAATCTTCTTAGCCAGTTCATGCAATCTCCACAAGTTCCTTATTTGGATGCTGCTACTTGCATTCTTCGCTACCTCAAGGGCACTGCCTCCTATGGCTTACTTTTCTCTGCCGGTTCTGATTTTACTCTCACTGGTTACACTGACTCAGACTGGGCCAATTGCCTTATGACTCGACGTTCAACTACCGGTTATTTCATAACTCTTGGTGGCAGACCCATCTCTTGGCGCACAAAGAAGTAGAGTGTTGTCTCCTGATTCTTCGCCGAAGCCGAATATCGGGCCATGGTTTCCACCACTTGCGAATTATTGTGGCTTCGTCAATTGCTTTTTGATTTGGCGGTTCCTATTTCATCACCAATAACCCTCCACTATGACAATCAGGCTGCCTTGCACATTGCCCGTAATCCTGTATTCCATGCGCGGTCCAAACACATTGAAATTAATTGTCACCTCATCCGCAAACGGGTTCAACAAAGTCTACTTCAACTTTCCTATATTACTTCCACCGACCAACTCGCAGACATCTTCACTAAGGCATTGGGGGCAGATCAATTTCACCGCCTACTATCCAAGCTAGGCATTACATTCCTCCATGCTCTATCTTAAGGGGGAGTATTAGTGGATACTAAAGGAAATCACTTCAAATCTATTGGAATCTCGCCACACACAGAAACAGAAACAATCTATTAAGAAAAACAATCAATTAGAATTAAAATTAGAAATAGTTTCCTATTTTTTAGGATCTTGATTCTAACATTTCTTTCCTATAAATGTATGATTTTGTTCTACAATAAATAATACAGAAAATAACTTGATTCAATCCTTTTTTCTTTATCATTCTCTCTTTTATCAATATATATATATATATATATATATGGCAGAGGGATTGCAAAAGTTAAAACTATTTAGCAACTTTCACGATTCTACATTAATAGTTAAACAGAATCATTGATCACATCTCCACTTTTGCATTTTTTAAGACATCATTAAAATATTTTTTAATTAAAATATATAAAATATATTGATGTAAAATAATTATGTTACATTTTTAGGTGTTTAGTTCTCAACATAAAAATGTATTTTTTCAAAAAAAAAAAAAAAAAAACAATACTTTAACCACCTTGTCAACTTGTTCAACCAAATCTAAGAATTTGAAGCCAAATGGAGTGGTAAATTATAAAAATTAACTTTATAGTTTATATTGAATCTCACTTTATTCTCTACAATTCTAATTGTAATAGTTAACTCCTTATATATATAGTCAAATTTCACTTTGATCATTTTGTTAAATTTATTAATGAAAAATGCCACTTGTCGATAACATATGATAAATACGTGACTTTTTTCATTAATTTTCTTAATAGTTGTTAGCAAAATGACCAAAGTAAAAATTGACCAAAACTATAGATAGTTGATTGCTATCATTGAAATTGTAAGAATTAAAATGAGATTCACTATAAACTACAAGAGTAGTTTCTATAATTTATCCAAATAATAATAATAATAATAATAATACAATTTGAAGGGAGGAAAATTCATATTAGAAGACACTTGAAAGTGTCAGAATCCATTACTTAAAAAGCCTACTAAGTGTATAAAAACCATCATGTATATATTTAGTTTTTATTAAGGAAAAGGATGGAGAAGTAATTAATTCCAACCCTTAATCTTTGCCACCAAGATGGGGGTGTCACTTATAGTTGAGCTAGCCCTGCCCTCTCTTCTCAAGAGATAATATTCTTAAGTTCGTATAGTTTAAGTTAAAATAGATATCTCATTTGATGTGAATGCCACATTAAATTTCACTTTTGATAAACAATTAAAGGCTAGAATCTAAGCATAAAAATTATTTGCAATTCTACTATACTAGTTCCAGGTAGTAACCCTAACCAACTGAGCCTAGCAAGTTCAATTGGTCAGAAATCAAGGTTTCTTTTGGGAGGTCAAGTGGTCGAAGAGGAAACAAAGGATGTAAGATATAAATGTGTGAGAGAGACAACGGAGACTCAATTTGAGACTTGTACTGGCAAATATAAATAAAAAATTTTAAATAACTGTTGATCATTATCATAACTGTACTGCAAAGTCGTGATTTATCAAGGTAGGGGGTGAAGATGTCTAATAGTCTTTGAGGAGTTTGTATTACAGGGACGAGTTCAAAGAACCTGTTAGAGTTGTGACTCATTGTAATTTATGGAAATATATAAAAGGTTGGGAGTTCAAGGTTTTAACCCAATGGTATGTATTGTTTTATTTTGAACAGGTTTCTGAATCTAAATTGGATTTCATGTCCCTACTAGGATGTATTGTACATTAGGACTAAGTTCAGGTTAGGTTTTTAAAAGTTAAGGTTAAGAGAAAAGTTAAGAATGAGTGATAGATTTGTTTAGGGTTTTTTAAGATTCTATCATATTTCTTTTGCAATTCATTACTCCATTTTTGGAGTTTCTTATAATTGAAAACCAGTTTTATCATGCCCATTCATTGCTCTATTGTTGGAGTTTCTTATAATTGAAAACTAATTTTATCATACCCATGGATGTAGATAAATTGCCAAACCACGTAAATCTTGTATTTTTTCATTGTGTGATTTTTCTTATGTTCCTTTGTGAGTTTGTCATTATTATTTAGGGTATTGCTAGAAGATGATTTAAGATTTCTGCAACAATAAAACCTCTGCCTTAGTGTATTAGTTTTCCCCATTACCAAAAAAAAAAAAAAAAAGATTATTGTAAAGTCAAATTTAATGCTAGATCCAAACAATTGAACTAAAGTTGTAATTAAAGCCAAGTTCCTAATTGGATATGAATTCAAGTTTCATAATCAAAATGGAAGAAAGATTGAAGCTTCCTAATTAAAAAAAGGTTGTCTATCCCTGAAATATTGCTGACTTAATTGAAGAAGGAAATCCAAACAAATAAGAAAATTGAATGAAAATTGAGTTCTTATAGATCAAGAAAGGTACAACAATTTCCAGTGTAGTCTGTAGGCTAATCATTGGGTGCTTGATGGTTCGAGCATAGTGAAATCAAGCTGAAAAATAATTCCAGAAAGTCTTGCAGGCAGGGCACAAACAGGGTGAGGGTTCAACCCCTGGGCAATGCACCTTGCAAGGTGGGCGTAAGGAACCTAGGGGCTTGACTTGTCGAATATGTTGAAGATCCTGTTTCCTAATTAGACTAGAATTTCAGTGTCTATTTATATGTATGTGTCTATACTCATTCTAAAAATACAATTGATAGAGAGAGAGAAAGAGAAAGAGAGACACACACAGAGATATAGAGAGAGAGAGAGAGAAAGAGAGAGTAGAGATCATATTGCATAGAACCTTAAGAGAGAGAGAGAGAGAAAGAATTTTTCTATTACCAGTGTAAAAGTCTCTCTTTTCTTTTACTCATTCTTGAGTCTATAAGTCTTGGAGGATTTCAAGGCGAGTTTCTGAGGAGTTGGAAAGTTTTTCCACTTGATTTAGGTGTATCAATGATTTGAACAAGAGGTCAAAAAAATTCGTGCGAGTAGTCGTAGAGAGTTCAAATAGAGTCTTTTAACTTAATTTTATAGTAGAAATCATTTTGAGATTTTTCCCTAAATAGGATTTTTCTCGTTATTTTCTAGTGCCTTTATATATTCTATTAATTGTGTGTAATTGCATCATCTGGAGTGATTCAGAAATTTTCAAAGATAAATGAGGAAAAAAAAAGAAAAAGAAAAAATCAAAAAGAAAAAAGAAAACAAGGGCAACTAATATACTGCCTTTAGTTATCCACATTTTATAACAAGAAACGAAAATGCAGTACCTTTCTAGTTTTGTATTTGTCACTAGAATTTTTCTCTTTCTGTTTTTTTTTTTTTGAATAAACATAATGAAAATTTTAGAAACACTATTTTTTTTTTTTTTGAGAATTCTGAAAATAATTTGAAAAGTTTTCTAGAAACGATTTTTTTTCCTAAGAACTTTTTAAAGCAATTGATCATATAAACATTTAGCATTATTTTTTTTTTTATTTTTTTAGAAAATAACTATTTGGGAACAGTCCATCTCAACTATGAAGCTAATGGATTTTTAATTTGTTAGTGGTTTTATCTCACAAATAATTCACTATTTGCATGTTTGTGGAATACAAGGAGGAAGATAGATGGCATATCATTCTTACTTTCTATTATATATTTTATTATATATATATTTTATTGGAATAATATATTTCATGAGATGTAGATAAAATTATAGATGACATCGTGAGAGAGATTTTATTCTTAGGAAAAAAATGTAATGAAACGTATTATAAATTTGAGTTTAAGATGTTATCTCCGATCTAATCCCATAACAAATATGGCTTATGGGATATATATCCCTACTTTACTTAATTTTAATTATTGTACTAACCCTTTCATCTTTTGAATAACCATGAATTAAATTTTTTGGATGGGATTGATTTAGAACAAGAGTAGTGATGTAAAGTAGGTCGACCTGATCTCATTTATCACAACCCTTTGCCTTTTTGATTGGGTTCGATTGGGTTAGGTTAGAAAAATCTAGCACTGACCATGACCTGCTGACCTTACATATTTTTTAAACATTTTTAATAAATTATGTAAAATAAAATATTTATAAAAATAACTTAAAATAAACTAACTTTTCAATTTGTTGTAAAAACAATTGTTTTAATGATACTATGGACGCTGAAAATGTTAGTAAATCACAAGCTATAGAAGCAAGCACTAGAAACTAATGTTGTTATGCCTTCTATAAAGCCAAAGATCAAAATCTTCATCATCTTCTTCCATAGGTGGATACAAATGATGTTACAGTTTTGATGAGGAGGAGCTACTAGTAGAAGCTGATGCTATTCGTTGAGATTTTAGTTGTTGCCTAATCGAGTTAATATTGAAATGGGATATATTAGGCACACTTGCAGGTGTGGGATATTTGCTATAATTATTGTTATAGCTTGACCTTTGCGCGGTGAGGGGCTAGGATTGGATCATGAGTACGATTTTGGAGTGAACTAAAATTAAATTTTTAAATGGGTAATGATGAAACTTGGGTATACAAATTTTGATTTTCAGGCAGATAGAGATACCAAGGGCCCGTTTGACAATGCTATCATTTTTTTGTTGCCGTTTTCTGTTTGTGTTTTTGGTTGTCGTTTATTTTTCTGAAATGAAAACAAAAACTGTGTTTGGTAATGCAATTTTGTTTACACAAATTTGTAAATAGAAAACAGAAAGTTTGTTTGGTAAACATATTTTATGGTTCATACATTTTAAAAATTTTTTCATTTACAGAATAATTGAAAAAACATTTTTTTGGATACAATTTCACTAAAAAATTACATTTATACCTCATTATTTTGGTCCTTATATATGTAAAAATTACACTTTGACCTATATTATTTTTTTCATCTCTACTCATTTATAAAAATTATATTTTTATCTTAGTAATTATAAATTAATTTTATAAAATTTTAAAATGTTTCCAAACCTTATCAAACAAATTATTTGATACATCCCTTTATTTGATACACAAACCAAAGAACATTAGTGTTCCTTAAAGGTACAAGCAAGATACTAAATCAAAATTCAAATAGCTTGTTAAAAAAAAAAAAAAAAAAAAACAGAGGTGAATGTTTTGATTTTTTTTCTTAAGAATGTGTGAAAAAAAAACAAAATTTGAAACTTCATCAAATTTATACACTCAGGTCCAACCTTTGTTTTGCAAATTTACAATCTAAGGCACCTGCAAGTGGTAGCAACTCACTTGCGACAAACAAACAGTAGCAAAGTATATGCTGCCAATGTAAGAAGTAGCCGACATCAACATTCTGACTGTTGACAGCAAAATCTACACAATTCCACACTACATTAAATAACAACTAAACACCAACCCTCAATTTAAAATCATATAAAAACATCAGTAAACTATATATATTGAAGAAGAGAATGAATATAAGAAACAAGTCATGAAAAGAATTGATAATTTGATATACGATCGTACCATATACAATAATAGCAGCAAAACTACAAGGAACAAGGGTAGGAGCAATAATATTAGCAGGTAGCAAAAAAATTTGACACCATCAACTATTCATGCCATATTCAAAAGTATAGTGCTACTTTATATTACGCTTCTTTCCAACTACCTACTTTAAACGAACATTGATCAACAGTACAAATATTATTAGAAGTAAGAGAGTTTCCAAAATCATTGTACATCCATAACATGCACACATGAGTATACGAACCATGTTGCTCGACGAGATCATTCCTCTTACTTGTGTTATAAGGCACTCGGTACTCATCAACCCATATGAAACCGTCAACATAGTCCAATCCACATGGGCATCGGAAAAATGAGCGACCATTATTCCTCTTAGTTTTTGCAGCCAAAACTCGCATCTTACCTATACCATAAACATATGGTGGCCCATATTGTGAAACTGATGACATAGCTGCAGATGACAAAAGAATAAAATGTAATTTTGAAAAAATTACCATGAAATTCATAACGTACAAAAGCAACTTGTTTCATATACTACAACAAGTTTGTCATACAAAAGTGGCACATTATATTATATATAACTAGTTTTTACACAACTTATCCAAATAATAGTAATACAAAATAAGTTCTAAATTACTAAGTGCTCACACTATGCCAAATTTGACAAGCTATTTCATCATGCACTCTTCTCATTTCTCTCACTTGTGAGCTAGACAAATCAAGTTCAATTGGATTTTGAGAACTACTGCCTGCACCCCCACTATGGCTTGGATCTTCAATAATTTACGCTTCCTACCATGATGCATTTAATGTGTCATTCTGATCTCTTGACCAAATAAAGTTATGAATAGTACAATAAGCAGTTGCGATATATCCTTGGGTCTTAACTTTGAAATGCAGCATGCCTTTTAAGATAGGAAACCCTGCCTTTAAAACGCCAAAACACTTTTTAATCACATTACGCAACATTGAATGGTGGTAATTGAACCACTCTTCAATATTTGTAGGTCATTGTGCTCGCCCACGGTAATCTTGAAAATGGTATTGTTCCCCACGGTATGGTGTCAAAAATCTGAGAATGTTCATGTAACTAAAATCGACAACATACTATTTCCCTTAGGGTGGCATTGGAAATAAATTAGTCTAATTACTCAAACAATTACTTAGCACATGAGAATCATTTGCTATTCATTTCCACCCTATGAAAACATATGTAAATCGCATGTCAAATGAACATGCGGCCATAACATTCTGTGTGGGGATGGTTTGCTTGCCCCGATATGAAACTTGTTTGTTAGCCGAAACATGAGCGACAACATGAGTCCCATTGATTGCTCTAATGCAATCCTGATAATCAAAAAAGTACTAATTCTCGAAAGTTAATTCTTCTTAACTAAAATATGTTACAATTTGAATTGGTATACCTTAAAGAAAGGGTACAATATTGGATGATGTAAATCTCCAAAGACACTTCATTCGTGTTAGATGGTACTAAAATAACAACACCCTACCTATACATGGCCTTCAAAACTTTATGAAAGTACGTGAAAATTGTTTGCGTAGAATGTTGAAATCTCTTGGCTACAAAACCTTTCATTGTGTGATATGATGAGCAAGAAAATAGCAACTTGCTCCTGAAGTGTCAAATATCAAGAGTGGTCTAATAATCTATGTATTCTTACGGCTTCACAAAAGCTAATAAAAACATGTGGCCGCATTCGAAACTAGTCATAACAGCAATCCTCATGCTTGTTAATCAACTTATAATATAATTATGCCTTGTTAATGCTGATGTTCTGCATGGTTGGCTACCTATATTTTTTCCGACATAATCAACGATTGCTGTTGCTACGAAAAAATCATTGTCGTCATGATCCGAGTCACTATCGAAAAGATTTTTGGGATCTCCAATGTTCATTGTTAATTAGTCTGTAATCAATTAAATTAAATAAAATTATATTGACAAATAATCCACAACATTCTATTCTTTAGTTGTAAGAACAAGACAAAATCTTTTTTGTCCTCAAACAAAATAGTTTTATCCATCTATAAAATAAAAACGTCATGCATCACAATTCCAATTTACTGCATTGTTAATAGAAAAAAAATAGTAGCATACATCACAAAAGTTTGAAACTGGGCGAACAAATCTGTAAATACTAATAAACTATTAAAATAAAGCCATCATATATAAAATAACATCTTAGTCCAAATATCACAAATCAAACATTATAATCCAATAAAAGCAGTCAAACAAATGTCGATCAATCCTTACAATAAAAAAACATAAAAGTCTCCAAACTTAGCAACACAAACATCCTACATCATCAAGATCCAATCCCTTTTCCTATCATCAGGAATCTCTAAGAACATTTCTCGAGAAATGACGTCCTCATGTACCATCTTCGTAGCTTTTGCATATGTCGCTGCATCAATATCTAGTAGATTGTTCAGGGCCGCTAAACATTCTTTACTATACAGAAGTTCTTCATCAGGTCTCTTCCCATTTACAATGACACTCCCTTTTGACATTTTCATTTCCATCAACTACACCTTTCTTGCATTAGACTTAACCATTGTCTGTAAAGCGATAGTCAGTGAGACACTATAGCTTTCCTTTTGGTGTACTTTCTTTGTGGGCTTCTCATTATCCTAATCAATGTCTAGTTTGTCCCTATTATAGTGGTCATTTGTACTACCTGTAGAGGAGGTGAAAGGTGCCTTGGTAGAAGAGCGGGCGTATTCACCAGTTGTGGATGTATCCCTAAAAATACTCATCAGCTCCTAATTGTATGGTAGTCCATGTTTTTTGAATTTTTTGACATATTTGTTTAACTATATGACAGTCTAAAAAATAGTATTAAATTCATTAGAATAAAATGTATATAACATACTAATGGAAAAGAAGAATAATAACAATTTTGTATAGCTTAATACTGCAAAAGAGGCGTAATAAAAAAGTTTATATAACTAAGTACTAGAATGAAAGAATATTATGAAGTTTATATAAGTTAATACTAGGAACGAAGAATAACATAAAAAAAATAATTTAAAGCTACCTTGAAAAGTTTCTCCTAAATTTCATTTGGAGCTGTGACAGTATTTGCAATAAGGTCTCATCTGACACTAGTTTATTTCAGAATTTGTTGAAATTTATTGAACAAAATCCGTAGTTGGTTGTACTTGTTGTGCAATTAGTCATTAGTGTAAGCATAACTAGTTGGCCACCATTTGCTTCCTTATGTTGGTCTAAGCCTGCTTGGTTAACGTCACCATTCGCCTATTTCCCTTCTACACCTCCTCGTCCATCAAGCTAATGAAAATCTTTTCATTCTTTTTTTGCCATAGGCTTGTTTTTTTGTCATTATTTCCCTCAACATCAAGTGGTACTATATCGTCTTCCTTGACATTGCCTACATTATGTTGACTAGTTGCCATTACAATTATCTTAAATAACAAAGGTCTATAAGTTCCGTATCAATTCAACCAAATAAAGGATAAAAACTTTACAAATAAAGCCAATAAAAAACCTTAGAACCCTCAGGCACTATACTTACGTTAGCATCCCATCATTCCCGGCATTCAATGCAAAAGCATGATTTGCTTCCTAATTTATAAATAACTCTTGGAGAGTTAAAAAAAAAGGCAAGCCTTAAAATACTGAAGAAATCAAAACATTGGTATACTATTAGTTTTAAATGAACTGATTTAATCAACCAACTTTACATTACTGATTGTAGTTGACGTCTTACCATTTGAATACACAAAATGGCATTATATTTCTATCAGTTAAATGCCTAGGAATCTTGACATGTTGCAGGCAAAGAAGTGAAGAGAATAGAACAGGGTGTGGTAGAAAAGATTAACAAAAGGCATTAAATCTTAAAATAATAGAAAGACATCTTTTTTTTGGTTTTTTGTTTTTTTTTTTATTTTTTTCCAATGTTTTCTAACACTACCTTGTGGAGAACTACATTATACGACAAAAAGGTGTCACAGAAAGACCCTAGTTTAAAATTAATTAAAATTGGAACAAAAGAAGAGTGGAACTTCTTAACTCAACCAACAAGTTTTGTGCTAAATTGTAATTGCCAAGAAAGATAGGTAAAATGCTTTTCTAGTTTTTATGTCTTTCCTAAAAAGGTAAAAATAATTTCTTAGGAGTAGAATTATGTCAAGCACACTCAGCAACTTGCCAAGCAGAGCTTCTACTATTAGCAAAAAACCAAGCTTCTTTAGCAAAAAAGGTACACTGTAATGACCCGAGTTTGATTTAATTTAATTTATACATATATTTTATTATTCAGTAAATTTAATTCGTTATTTAAATTTAATAATTTAAATTTTTACTATTTAATTTTGACTTGTATTTAAAAAGGCTAATTTTTGGTTACCTTTGAAAAGATTTTAAAAATTTCAGGGAAAAAGTATAATTTTCTTAAAGCTCAAGGGAGGGTATGAAATTATTAAAATATATATATATATATATATATATAAAATAAACTACTACCATGTATAAATATTGATATGTTATTTCAAAAAAAAAAAAAAAACCCTAAACTGTTTTGAGCAGCTGCACTGTGGTTTCTTAGATTGCCGAATTGCATCTTCTTTCACTGCTAAACCAGCCAAAGTAAAGGGACTGAACCCAGTTATACTGCTATACGTTTGTAAAATATATATATTATTTGATAATAGTTACATGAAAACAAAACGGTTCACTGATTTTGTGAGTTTGATTCATATAATATATGTGCGCGTAAGTGCTTATCTGTCACTTTGACACAAAAGTTATAATTGTTTTATTTATTTATTATTTTTTTTATGATCTCATTCGGCATGAAAGAAGGTTTGGGTGTAATTGAAATGGATGCCACCTGCAACTTTGATGTAAGCATGTATATATATATATTTTGTTCTCTGGTGATAAACACATCCAGAAAGTGACTTGCCTTTAATTCATAGTCAACGTGTGATGGACAATTTATTTTATAGTTTTTTATTTAAGTTCTTTTGATGTGATTAAATGGCACCTTTGTGAGATTTCTTTGTCCATTAATTTGTTTAGAAATTCTGTAAATGTGCAGTGATTAGAATTTGAAGAAATTTCATAAGACACAAGAAATTAAGAAAAATATTATTTATTCATAATTTTATATAAAAATTTCAAATAGAGGAAGAAATTATTTATGCGGATATAAAATAAAATTTAATATTGTGTTTTGTTTGGGTTGAGGGGTACTGAAAATATTGGGTATACATACCCAAGGGTTAAAAGTCTTGAAACCCGCGCAAGAGTAGTAATCGAGCCCAATAGGCTAGTAACCCATGAACGATACAGATGCTTAAGGGTGGCATATTATATTTCTAAGGTTTCGACATAGAAAGCAGACACCGAAGGATGGTGTATATTGGTTGGGTCCTATTTTTACAGGACAACCAAGCAGCAATACCTTGAGATCAAATTATTTTTTTTTTTTATGTGTTATGTGGTACTAATACAATTACGTTATAAAGATGGGAAATTAATAAAAAAATTTAATTTCTTATTTGAGATTGTTATTTGTGCTAAGGTGTTTCATTTAGTAGCATGCTAGTGCATTATTGCATTTATATTATTATTAGGGTTCAGAATACACGTGATATTAGTGCTCATCCCTTTATAGCTTGTGATGCAAGTAATGAATTTGAGATGCATGCTGGACCTTCTGAGTATAGGAATTAGAATTTGATTTATTTTATTTACTTACATTTAAATGTTTAGAAAATAGTTTTAATGGATTGTAATAAACCTTTATTTGTGAGGTGAATATTTATTTATTTTTTTATTTTATTTCTGGGAGATTACTTGGGATTAGCGTTGGAGGTTATAATTTTATTTTGGAGCTTTGTTGCCTAATTGGTTTTGGCTAAGGCATTTAATTAAATTCACATATAAGTTTATTTATTTTAATTTTTATTTATATTCATTGCTCCATAGTGTGTGTGTATGGCTCTAATGTTGGACATGGAAAGTTGTTTAATGATATAATATGTGCTTTTTTGTTCACATACTCGAGTTGTGGAATTCAGGGTGTGACAACTTGGTATCAGAGCGTAGGTTTAAAATACCTAGGGATAGTGGGTCTTTTTCTTTTTAGGTATTAAGTAATTATGTGACAATGTGTTATGTTGTGATATGTGGTGATTTTTGTTGGGCCTTGGTTGTTATGAAATTAATTTTGGTATATTCTCTTATAATATTTTTAAAGTATTCTACTGCGTGTCGCTTTAGTTGCTAGAGGTAGAGATAGAGGTAGAGGCGAAGGTAGAGGTAGAGGCCAGGGATGTGGCCGTGGTAGGGGTAGAGGTCAAAGGATTTAGGCTGGGCAAGGCATTGGAGCTCCAGTCGATGACGTCCTTGCCACTGCAAAAGTATCACAGGAATAGGAGGTCTCATGTTGGAGTAGGAATAGAGGTTCCATTAGGGGCGCCTCACATGGCAGAGGTGCAATTTGAAGCACCAAGTGTGCTGCAGCTAGGATTGGTAGACCCATAGATGTGGATGTAACAAATAGTTACAATGTTTGCTAGGGGAGTGTAAGCAAGTCAGCCTATAGCACCATATGACAAATTTAGGAGGATGAAGCCTCCTATTTACTCTAGTATAGCAGACACTGAAGAGGTTGTGAAGTTTTTACACAAGAATGAGAAGATATTCGAAGTGATGCAATTGCATGAAGATAAGACTAGAGTCTTACTTGTTACTTTTCAATTGAAGGGTGCTGTAGCAGATTGGTAGAGTACTGTGAAGGAGTCTCGTGGGGCATCCACGCTTAATTAGAATGCTTTTAAGGAGTGTTTCAGAGACTACTTCTTCCCATAGTCTCTGAGAGATACCAAACTTGACGAGTTTCTAAATTTGACTTGGGGGCCGATGTCTGTATTGGATTATGGACATAAGTTTACGTCATTGGCCAAATATGTTAAGGAGTTGGTGTCTACTGAATGTACCAAGTGTAGGTAGTTTGAGAAGGGACTGAGGCCAGCTGTTAGGGATTAAATAGTTCCATTGGGGCTGAATGAATATGAGGTCCTAATTGATTGGGCGATGGTAGTGGAAAAGAATTTGGTAGATACTAGAGCATAGAATAAAGTTAGATAAGGTAAGGCTCAATTGCAAGAGAGCAGACCTACAAAAAGACAGACTCAGCAATACTAGCAAGGGAGCATAACCTCAAGTCAGTCAGCAGTAATAAGGGTTCCTGATCAGAGTCCTATTATTTGTTCTAACTACAAACAACGTGGGAATCACTAGTTTAATTATCCTTTCAAACATAGGCCGGTGGGATCTGAAAATAGAACTGAGGTAAAGATTTTGTTATACTTGTGGCCAACCGGGCCATATACATAGACGTTGCTCACAGAGGCAAGGTAATGGCAGTGCTATAGGGCCTCCATAGCCAGCTCAGTCAGTACAGAGTAACGGGCTAGCAAGGTCACAATCAATGCAGACTCAGTTTCAGAAGGGTACTCAGAGTGGGACACAGCATTACCGGATGGGCATTCCTGGTGGGGTTCAATAGTGTCACGGAGTTCAAGGTGGATCTCAGCAGGGCCAAAAGGGGGGTAGACTACCAACAGTACCAGCTCAGGGGCGAATTTTCACTGTAGCCCAAAATGATAGATGAGCAGAGCCTATAATAACTAGATGTACCTTTCTCATCAATGTTACTAAATTTACAGTTCTTGTAGACATAAGAGCATCTCACTCATTTATTGCCACACCATTTAGGTTTGTACTAATATTATCCATGGGTGAGTTGATTCCACTATTACAAGTTGAAACACTAATAGGGGGTCATTCTGCGTTGAATCGAGTCTGTAAGGGTTGTGAGATCACTATTAGGGATGAGGTTTCAGGTTGTGAGCACTTGTCAAATTTTGATCTGATTGTGCTAGACATGAGAAGCTTTGACGTGATTCTTGGCATGAATTGGTTGTCAATTTATCAAGCGATGAGAGATTGTTCTAAAGGTCAGGTGACTCTATTTGCTCCCGAGATAGATTGAGTGCAGTTTTCTAGTGATCGCGGTAATCCTTGGATCTTGCCTTTTCTTGATGGGCAAGGACGAGTTGACTTGTGCAGCTTATTTGCTTGTATGGTTTTGGAGGATGAGGATAGTGACAAAGTTGAGTTACCACAGTTTATTTGTGAATTTTCAAATGTATTTTTAGATGATGTGTCTGGATTACTGCCTGAGCAGGAGGTTGGATTTGGAATTGATTTGGTTCTTAGCACAGAACCTATTTCTATAGCCCTGTACAGATTGACACCTATAGAGTTGGTAGAGTTAAAATCCCAAATAGAGGAGTTAAGCTCTAGGGGATTTATCTACCCTAGCATTTCACCTTGGGGTGTACTAGCACTATTTACAACTAAAAAGAATGGAACTCTCAAAATGTGTATAGATTATCGAAGGTTAAATCAGGTCACAATCAAGAATCGGTATCCCTTACCGAGGATTGATGATCTGTTCGATCAACTGAAGGGCTCAGTAATTTTCTCAAAGATTGATTTGAGATTCAGTTACCAACAGCTGAGGGTGAAGAAGAGGACATTCCCAAGACGGCATTCAGGACTCGGTATGGCCACTACGAATTCTTGGTGATGCCATTTGGGCTAACCAATGCTCCTGCCGTGTTCATGGACTTGATGAACCGGGTATTCAGCAAATATTTGGACAAGTTTGTAGTCATGTTTATTGATGAATTCTAGTTTATTCCCAATCAGAGGAGGAACATGAGGAGCATCTAAGAGTTGTACTTCAAATTTTGAGAGACCACCAGCTCTATACTAAATTGAGCAAGTGTGAGTTTTGGCTCAAGGATGTGAAATTTCTAGGGCATGTTGTTTCTGATGAAGGAGTTGCAGTTGATTCATCTTAGATTGAGGCCATCATGGATTGGCTAAGATCGAGGACAGTTTTTGACATTAGAAGTTTTCTAGGTTTGGCTGGGTATTACTGACGATTTGTCTATAACTTCTTGAGGTTAGCTGGGTCGTTGACTAGGCTGACTTGAAAAAAGGTTAAGTTTGTTTGGGATGAGAAGTGTGAGCAGTTTTTTCAGGAGCTAAAAAAGAAGTTAACTTTTACACCAGTGTTTGTGATCCTAGTGAGGGGATTAGGTTACTCAGTTTATTGTGACATAACCAGGGAAGGGTTAGGCTGTGTGTTAATGCAGGGCAATAGAGTGGTAGCCAGTGGATCTAGACAGTTGAAAACTTATGAGCGTAACTGCCCAGTACATGATTTAGAATTGGCAGCAATCATATATACTCTAAAAAGTTGGAGATACCATTTGTATGGTGAGAAATTTGAGGTGTTCTCTGATCACAAGAGCCTAAAATATCTTTTTACTCAGAAAGACCTGAATCTGAGGCAGAGAAGATGGATAAAGTACATGAAAAATTATGATTTTGAGCTTCAATATCACCTCAGTAAAGCGAATGTGGTTGCTGACGCACCTAGTCAGAAGACTCGTGGTACTTTAGCGGGTCTTGCTGTACAAGAGTGGGAAATGATAAGGAGGCTTTGTGAGTTTGGTCTGCAATTTCAGGGAGATGAGAGTCATGCTGTTTTGTGTGCCATAGCTACTCAGCCAATTTTGTGGAGTCATGTGATTTAGGCACAAGGGACTGATGCCAAATCTGAGGCTATTCGAGCTAAGTTGTTGATATCTGATGAGACGCCAGGATGGATGATGCTGATAATGGTTTGAGATTTTTGGGGAGACTATTTGTTCCAATTGCCATTCGAGATATGGTTCTAAAGAGTTCCATCACTCAAAATTTGCAGTACATCCTGGAGGTACTAAGACGTACCACGACTTATGCCATTAGTTCATTTTGGCAGGCATGAAAAAGGATATGGCAACGTTTGTGACTTGCCAGCAAGTTAAAGCCAAGCATCAAATACCGACTGGTCTTTTATAGCCTTTGCCAGTGTCAGAATGGAAATGGGAGAACATTACAATGGACTTTATTTCTAGCTTACTGAGATCTCCAAAGGGCCATGATACTATTTGGGTGATAGTGGATAGGTTGATGAAGTCGGCTCATTTCTTATCGATTTGTTTGACCGACTCTATAGATGTCTTAGCTAAATTATAACCAAACCAAACCAAGCATTTTCCCACTAGGTGGGGTCGGCTATATGGATTTGTCGACGCCAATTAGATCTGTTTAGGGGCATGTCCTCCGATAAATCTAGGTAGGTCAAGTCATGTTTAATGGTTTCTTTCCAGCTTCTCTTGGGTCTTCCTCTACCTCTCCTACTCCTGGCAATCTCCATGCTTTCACACCTTCTAACAGGTGCCTCTACTGGACGCCTTCTAACATGGCCAAACCATCTTAATCGGTTTTCTCTCATTTTATCTTCAATCGGTGCTATTCCTACTTTGCCCCTAATCTCCTCGTTCCTAATCCTATCTTTCTTTGTAATCCCGCACATCCACCTTAGCATCCTCATCTCTGCAACTGCTATCTTCTGACCATGATTATACTTTACTGCCCAATACTCTGATCCATATAGCAGCACTGGTCTAACCGCTACCTTATAATACTTTCCTTTCACCTTGAGGAGGATTTTTCGGTAGCATAAAACCCCCGAAGCACTCCTCCATTTGGTCCACCCAGCTTGAATCCTGTGACTTACATTAGTATCAATCCCTCCATCTTGTTGCACCATAGATCTAAGGTACCTAAATTTATCTTTCTCTACAATCTTTTGTGTGCCTAAACTTACTTCTATACTACCCGTTATCCTACTTTGACTAAACTTACATTCCATATATTCCGTCTTGCATCGGCTTAGCCTAAACCCTTTTGTCTCCAACGTATCCCGCCACAATTCTAGCTTAGCGTTCACTCCTTCTCTCGTCTCATCTACTAAAACAATATCATCTGCAAATAGCATACACCACGGCACCTCATCCTGAATATATCTTATAATCTCATCCATAACTAAAGCAAACAAGTACGGGCTTAACGCTGAGCCTTGATGTAAACCAATCATGATAGGGAACTCATTAGTCTCTCCACCAGTCGTCCGTATAGATGTCATGGCTCTATCATACATGTCCTTTATCGCCTCAATATATGCGACACACGCTCCTTTCTTTTCCAATACTCTCCATAGAATCTCCCTAGGAACCCGATCATATGCTTTCTCTAAATCGATGAACACCATATGTAAATCTTTTTGACCTTCTCTATACTGTTCCATTAACCTCCTCAAGAGAAAGATAGCTAAACTATATGTTAAGGAAATTGTGAGGCTTCACGAAGCTCCTGTATCCATTGTCTCAGATAGAGACCCTTGTTTTGCTTCACGATTTTGGCAGAATCTCCAGGTAAGCCAGTCAGAATGCACAATCTCAAAATTGATTCTCCCAACTACCACAGAAATCAAGCACACACGCCATGAGCATACCCTCCAAAGTTTGAATTGTGCGTTCTGACTGTCCATCGGATACAGGTAATGAATTGAGATGCGTGCTGGACCTTCTGAGCATAGGAATTAGAATTTGATTTGTTTTATTTACTTACGTTTAAATGTTTATAAAATAGTTTTAATGGATTATAATAAACCTTTATTCATGAGGTGAATATTTATTTATTTTTTTATTTCATCTCTGGGAGATTATTTGGGATTAGCATTGGAGATTGTAGTTTTATTTTGGAGGTTTGTTGCCTAGTTGGTTTTCGCTAAGGCATTTAATTAAATTTACATATAAGTTTATTTATTTTAATTTTTATTTATATTCATTGCTCCATAATGTGTGTGTATGGCTCTGATGTTGGACAGGGAAAGTTGTTTAATGATATAATATATGTTCTTTTGTTCACATACTCAGGTTATGGAATCTGGGTTGTGACATATACCATCTATACTTATTAGAAGCCAAATTCTAAGTAGAAATTCTTAAACCTGCAAAAAAAATAATTCTCCCAATTCAAGGCGACCTAATTTGAGAATCCAATTCTATGTTCCAATTATAGTTTTAAAGATCAGTCCCTTAAAAGAATGGAGATGTTGACAAATTACACATTGTGAAACCAAAAAACAGTATTCTAATGTTTCACATAATTGTTTGGTCATGTTTATCTTGCATCCCACACCAAAGGAATGAGATAGTTTCATTCTCATTTTGTTATCTTCTGCTATATGGTTATATATACTTTCAACCAACCATTTTCATGTAGGAAAGATATGGAAAGGCTATGGCTTCACTTGCTTAACGGAAAAGAGAGTGGTAATGGCAAAACCATTGTTGGAGGCTACAATACAATATGATAACAACCGCCTCTTCATCTACATCTACATCTACAGTGGAACCACCCATCAATCTATTTATTTTTTTATTTTGTTTCCTTGAATGCATATATTCCAAAGCTCTCATAATCTTCCACTAAGATTCAAGGGGGGTGTTATAAATAGGAAGTGGTAGGAATGACATATGACAAGGATTGTATGATGATGCAAATAGATGGGTATCAGAAAAAATTTATCATGAATTTGACCAAATAGGAACAAAGAGGGATAGTTCTTTAATGGGTTTTTTTTTTTTCATATTTTACAGGGAAATTTGTGGAAAAAAAATCTTACAATGGAGTGATTTGGTTTCGAGCGTAGGCTCTTTTTTAAGGAAAACTCATGTTATGCCAGTTTGATACTAAAGGCAATGGTTTTATAGTTTCATTAGTTGAATTGATGCAAAAGCCTAACTTGAACATTTGCCATTTATCCATAAGAAGCCCATCACCACATTTGGTAAGGAAAACAATGCAAATTTTCTAATTTGCTATCAATTGGTAGAACAAATAAAATAGAATAAACAAAGTCTCCTCTTTTTATTCTCGCACAAAAACAAAGAAGGAGAACATCTTTCTATAGCAAACACAAAGGCAAACAACAGTAGAAATTATAATGCTAGTATAAGCTCAGGCTACCATTTTTTAGATCTTAATGGAAAAACATATAGAACATAATATCATCAAAATGCATAATATCATTTAAGCACCCAAAAAAAAAAAAAAACCAAATTGAAAAATGTTTACAACAAAATGTCAAGGAGGCTCTTCAGATGGTTTTTTGTGTCCCGTTTCTTCAACAATCACACTGTTGAGCCAAAAAAAGAAAAAAACAAAAAAAAAATTAGGGTAAACATAGATATACACAAATTTGGGGTAAAAATTAAGGCAAATTAAAATTTTCAATGCAGTTGGATAAAGAAAGCTTGAGTGAAACTAGATCTGGCAATAAGAGAAGAAAAAGAGTCCAGAAAAAGAGAAGGGACAAACCCAAATTGGATAGTTGGAGATGCGAAGACCAGATTATCATTATACAAGAGAAGAAGGAGAAGAGGCAAAGGAGGAGTCTTGTTTGACAGCGACAAACGGATCGTCGGGTTCGGGGAGAGAGAGAGAGAGAGAGGGAGCAAAAGAAGATGAATAAAAAAAAAAAAAGGATTCAGGGGGAGAGAGAGAAGGAAGAAGAAGAAGAAAGAGGAGAAGGAGGAAGAGGAAGAAGACTGTACTTGGAAGAAGGGGGCCATCATCTAATTTAGAACACCCTGGGAGGCCAGGAGCTTATTTTTTCCTGGCATGAAACCAATTTGTTTTCATGAAAAAAAAAAATGAACATGAAAACACCTCCCAGGGTGTTTCTGTTTTTTTATTCCATTTTGACAACAGTTTTTGTTTTTATTTTTTTTTTTGACAATAAAAAACATAAACATTTTTATCAAATACGTTTTTGTTTTCAATTTTCAAAAATATGAAAAAAAATATATATAAAAACTAAAAACAAAAACATTACCAAACGGGACCAAGATCCACTTTTGGATATGTGTTCACCTTAAGTGGTGGAGCTATAATTTGGAGGAGTGTGAAACAAACTTGCATCGTAGATTTTACTATGAAAGCCTAATATTTTAGCTACTTTAGAAGTGGCCAAAGAGGCTGAATGGCTCTATAAGTTCCTTATGGAACTAAAGTTAGTTCTCAGTGTTATCATTGTACTCTATTATGACAATAGTGGAGTAGTACTACAATAAAAAAAACTTAGATATCATAAGAAAGGAAAACATATAGAAAGGAAATATCATCTAGTGAGAGATTTGGTTTAGAATGGTGAAGTCATGGTAGCCAAGATTGCATCAGCAGAGAATTTAGCAGATCCATTTACCAAGACTTTGGCTGCTAAGAGCTTCGACAATCATATTTATGATATGAAGGTTTATCATGACATGCTTTAGGGCAAATGGAAGATTGTTAGAGTTGTATTACATTTATGCCCTTAAAAGCATAGTTTGTCATAGCAAATTTATTTTTCTGGTAATAATAATTGTATTTATTCATTTATTAAGCATAATTATTGGCCTTTATTTATAAATATGTGATTTAAGCATTAGGCATGAGATATCAATATAGAAAGACATAAATCACATGTTTCTGTAAGTAGAATAATATTCACAATTTTTAATGAAACAAACATTTCATTATATGAAAATTGTAGCTTTTCTACTTTTCAATTGAGAAATTTGTCATAATCACTGAAGTAAGAATTTTGAGTAGAAAAATTAATTTGCTTATATAATATACATATTGAATGGAGTATGGTGGATTATGATCTAAGTTAATATATATCATTGATAATAATCCACCAAATCTTAAAAAAGTGTAATAGACCTTAATCTTGGGTTTGTAGTAGATCCACATTCATATATTAGATCTATTTGAGATATCATGTATTAAGATCTATATAAACGATCAAAATCTTGATAACTTGGAGATTTCTAAATCTTGAGAACATATAGTTATAAGATAGAATCGATATTTTTGTGTTCACCTATGCTATTTATTACATTTGACCATCAAATAAGTGGACTGTAGTTTATTCAATAAATTTTTTATTGAATAATAATATTTATTTGTATATTATTTACAAATAGAAATATTGAGAATGATCAATTTTGGATAAATAGTGACTAATGGATAAATATGTAATTTAAGCAGTATGACATTTTACGTGGGCCTAACTTAATTTTGAGCATGTAATAGACGGTTAATTAGGTGCATATTCTTGGTCTAAGGCCAATTTATTTTATTAAAAGTTATTTTAACATTGGTAACTAATGTACAGCTCAGGGCCTTTAATGGAATAACTTTGAGTTAACTTAAAAGACTGATTGAATGTTATGAGATGATAGGCCCCGGATCTTTTAAATTGGAGCTAGGAGTCAATAGGCTTTTAGTCACCAAACTATCTCAATTTATTCTTAATGGGCTTAGGTTTAGTTTGCTTGATATATCTTTTACTTTTAAAAAAGACAGTTACAATGTAATATATATGTTGATATTATGTGAATCAGGATTGGGAGAATATCTCTAATGCAATATCTCAACTTTCTTGATATAAGTCAACATCAGGATATATAACGTGACCACTCACTTGATCTTAAGAGAAAATTAAGGATAGCTTGCAAGACTAGATTGTTGATTAGAATCATCTCACTATGCATCTATAAATTTCAAATTTGGAGTTGAGGTATTATTTCCTTCCCTATGCTATGAAAACCAACAATAACAACATCCCTCCATAAATTTGCTTGTTAGAAATTGAAGTGGGATTGCAAAAAAGGCATTGTTAAAAAAATCTTGTACTTTATTGTTGTTGTTGTTGTTGTTGTTGTTGTTGTTGTTATTACGATTGTTGTTAGTATGATTTTGGTGGATTCAATTTACATCAATTATCCTTGTTTTCAAAAATTCAATTACCCAGGATGGTTTGATGAGTAAACATTACCTTTCAGGACTGCTAATGTGTGCCAAGCAAAGGTCATGCCTATTTATGTAAACGTCAATATCATTGTTAGCTAGAAATTTTGTTATAGATGGATTCAGGTAGGAGTGTGTATAATTTGGTCATTTGGTCAAAATTTAGTTTTTGAATCATACTGATCAATTTTAAAAATTTTGGTTTGGTTATTTATTTAGTAACTGTCAGTCTGGTTAACTTTTGTAATAATAACGGTAATTGATTTTGGCTATGACTTGGAAATTTTAAAACCAAATAAACCGAAATAACTAGATTTAATTTAATTGCCCTACTTCCTACTCATTCTCATGGTTTAACAAATAATTATAGTATTAAATACACGTCTTTTGAAATTTTATGACTTTTGAAATTTTTATGGTTAAGTATATCACTGAGGTCCTCTAATAGACACTCTACCATTTGTTTCTACTTAATCTCTTTCTTGAAACAACAATTGGCTTGAAGCATCTAAATATTGCTTTGCTTGTGTGCCAAAGGTAATTGAGCTTTGCTTGTTTGCCAAAGGTGTATAGCTTAGTTGTCATGTAATTTATACTCAAGAAAGTAAAGGTCTCCACATCTTTAATGGTTTGATTGTAGATGCTTTGAAAATTTGATTACAAATATAATATTTATTGATTAAATTATAAAAAAGATATTTAAATTTATAAGCATATATAACTAAATCGAAATAATTCAGTTCGGTTAGTGTATATTTTTTGGTCAATTTGATTATTATTTTTAATTTTTGAAAATAATCGGTTCAATTATAAAAGTTATAATTTATTTAAAGATAAAAAGTTTTCATAAAGTGTTTTGAAAGTTAGTTTGTAATGCGAAAAACACATTCGAAAATTGTATCCAAAACTTAATTTTAAAAATAGAGAATAGAAAAAATATTAAAATATAAATTTATTATTTAATGGCATATCGACTTGCAAAAAAGAAAAAAAAAATTGATTTCAAACCCATTGAAAATATATTTTAGATGTTCTCAGAGTTTTAGTTTTTCTTAATTAGTAAATTACGTTGACTACTTAAGATTTAATGAAAATATACAAAGTATTTTGATAGTTTCAAAAATTATATGTACAACCCTTGCTTTTGAGATTATATTATGTTGGATCCAGAAAAAATAAATAAAGCATGCAAGCACAACACAAACAAATTTACGTGGTTCGGCCAAATTACATACATCCACGACCGAATTGGTGATCTGAGAGCTTTACTATACCAAACAAATATTAATTTTCAACAATTTAGAGGAACTCTCCATCTCAACTCACTCGTTCTAGCTCTCTGCTTATAGCCCCAACCCCTTACATTTATTAGCCACACTCGTGGTGATCCTTACACCACACAGAAAAAATCTCTACATCACTTTCTGTTTATACAGTTGTAATGGACAAAAATAGGCGCGAGACATTAATAGAAAAACTCTAAAGAAAGAATTTTCTAATTTAGCTAAAGGTGATTGTTTGTCTCCAAGGTGTGAAAGCTTTCATCCACCCACGTGTTGGGTCGATAAATTTGTAAAAACAAACAATCACTCTTGCCACCCAACGTGGGTGGGTATGTTACATCTATTTCAACTTCTACCTGTGGGTGGGTATATTACATCTGCTGCAACTTCTGCTCTTTCCTGATTTGCTTTTTGTAGCAAATCTTCTTGTACCTAACTTCTGGAATCTCTGCCATATAGACTACATTCACATCTCTCTGCTAAGGATGTCTTCCATTGCCACTGCCACTGGCTACACTTCCAATAGTGTTTATCCTATAGAAATCACACCCTTTTTATATGAGATGTTTGTACTCTTTCATTCGAGTGCCCTTCATCAGTTATGCTTCATCATAACTGGACTCCAACCGCATTCCAAATATCAAAGTGCCTTTAATTACGTGTATCATAACTAGAATCTAATTTCCTACAACGGCTTCATCATCATTACATTCATCTCTATTGTGTGAGATTCCAGCACCCCCTACTCGGTTGCTATTCAAAGCTCATTTACTTTGCCTTCTTGTTGTTGTCTGATAATCCTACGCTTTCTAAAATGTTCACAACATCAGGTATATGTTTCTTCTACCATTAACAATGTACACCATCGTCTCGATTTGATCACTAGATGGCATCAACATCCTACCCTCATCATTAGGCGACTACACTCCTAATTAGACTATCAACACCTATCATCTTGTCAGGCCTGATTTTCTTGCACACCACTCAACTCTATTCCAGTACTCTTGTACTACTTTTAGGGTAGAATGGTAATTTTAAAATTTTTTATGGAATATGCCAAAGTATATTTTCTTATTTCTTTTTCCTCACAGAACGTCTCTACTAACTTTTCACCAGAGACGAACAAATTTTCGAGGGATATTTTGACCACGTTCGATCTTTGTTTTAGATGTGGTTCATTCTATTGCGCTCCTCTTGTTGAGCTTTACCTTCTTATATATGTTATTTAATTTTTTGACCAATTTCATTTTTGGAGGTGAGAGCAAAAAATCTCACCATTTTTTTTCCATCGCCTCTAACTAGGCTCTGATACCAGTTGTTGGCTTCGGAAAAATTAAATAAAGCCTGTAAGCACAACATAAACAAATTTACATAGTTTGGCAAAATCACCTACATCCACGACTAGATTGGTGATCTGAGAACTTTATTATACCAAACAAATATAGATTTTCAACGAGTAGGAGGAACTTTCTATTGGGTGGTTTTGGGCCTTTTTCATCCCCAAAATCTAGCTCGTAGAGTGAGATTTTCCTTCACACTTATATACTGACCACCAGCTCATTCCACGACTGATTTGATACCCCAGCAATCTTCCCCTTCATATATTGGGCCCTGGGTTGAAGAAAGCGACAACTCGTTCCATTTGATGGACTGAGATTATTAGTAAACCTAGGCTCTGATACTAGTTGTTAGATGGTCTTGGGCCCCTTTCCACAACTAATGCTTTTAATTCTTGAAGACACCAAACACATCAGATTTATGCTTGAAAAATAAACTCATAGTTTTCTAGTAGTGTCATTAAGGAAAGTAACAAAATAACGTGAGCCAACAATAGAAGATACTTGAGATGGGCCCCACACATTTATATGAACCAGCTCCAGCTTCTCTGATTTTAGAGTGTTTGCCACTTCTGTAAAGTTGACTTTTTTCTGTTTCTTGAAGATATAATCCTCACAAAAGTCCAAATTCAGTGATTTACAACCTAGCAATTTACACTTTGACAACATTACTTTCATTCCTTTTTCGCTCATGTGACCTAGCCTATGATGCCTTGTAGTATAATCAATTGCTAATGCTTCCACTGCGATGCTACTGTAAGCACGCAAAGATATATACAGAGTTCTGTCTTTTTTACCGCGAGCCACAACCAAGGCCCCTTTGCTCATCTTCTAAGAATTTGATGTAAACGATGTGACCACTCCACCCTCTGACAATTGACCTATCGAAATAAGATTTCTTGGTAGACTAGACACATGTTTAACATCCTTCAATTTTAATACTGTCTCACCTGTCTAAGTAATCTGTACATCTCATTTCCTAACTATATTTTAAGCCTTATCATCACCTAAGTAGACTTTTTTGAAATTTCCTTGCATATAATTTTGTAACACATCCATGCATGGAGTAACATGGAATGAGGCTCTCGACTCTACAATCCAAGACTCATTACGAGAATCTAGTGAACAAGTCAATGCTTCAATATCTGACTCATATGTAACATTGATGATGTTCTTACCCCCTGATTTTCCCATTTTTCTGCTTTTTTATGGTGCTCTGCAATCTCGCTTCAAGTGCCCTATCTACCACGAGATTTATTCCTACCCACGTTTTTGGAATTTCCTCTTCCTTTGCCCTTGTTATCTTCCCTATTTGTAGACTTGCCTCTTTTCTTCATACTTAGTGTTGAGCCCGGAGCAACATACTTACTCAATATTTATACAATTGTAATGGACAAAAATAGGTGTGAGACATTAACAAAAAAATGCTAAAAAAAAAAGGATTTTCTAATTTAGCCAAAGGTGGCTGTTTGTCTTCGAGGTGTAAAAACTTTCATCCACCCATGTGTTGGTGGATAAATTGGTAAAAACCAACATATTATAAATTCGCTCCTAATTTGGTTTGATTCTTCTAATTGGTGCCTACTCATGCTTAATTAATGATTAGAGTTTAGTTATTTGTTACTATGAGAATTCTAAGTTATTTTGATTGTTTAATTGTACATATATATGAGTTTCTAGAGTGCTTGATTATTATTTGAAATTTGTAGATCACAATATATGAGATGTATGGTGAGATTTGATCTAATTATGTAACTAAGTGTGTTAATCTTCAATTGGGACTTATCTAAAAATTTTGAGATGATTAAATCTATTTTGATCATCTTTATTGTCCTGGTGTTGATCCAATAGTAGTAGAATTGTTTAGTGTAACCTTTAATGGTGAGATTTCTTATTTTTTATGATCAAATAGTTAAATGTTCTTATTTAGGACTTTCTGAATTCATCTATACATTACTCCTCCTAATGATAAGGGGGAATTTGTAACAAAATTTAAGAAGTAGGGTAATGAGTGTAATTTTAAAAAGTACAACGATACTTTGTGCATTGTTATCAAATCTTATGAGTAGTCAATGTAGTTTATCATTTTTTAGTATCAATTTTTGTAAAACAAGATAATATATATATATATATACAGGACAACCAAGTGTAGTTTCACATTTTAGATTACAAAAGGGGAAAAATATTTATGAGATCAATAACTATACATAGGATAGGGCCATAATTAATTTCTAAAAAGCAAAAATTAATACTCATTAATGTCTTATTATGTTTTTATACTTTTATTGAAAGAAGTTTTGTTTACATAGAGTATTGGAAGAAGTTTTGTTACAAAATTCATACACAATGTATCCATTGTTGGTTTTCATAACTTAGGGAAGAGAAAAATACCCTAACTTTAAGCTTGAAGACAAATGTGCAGCGGCATAATTCTCAAATCAACAATTCAATCTTTCAAGTTATTCTTAATTTTTTCTTCTCTCTCAAGATAATGTGTGTGGTCACGTATAGGTACTTCACTTATATGGACGTTGAGATACAATATTAGAGATATTATCTCAACTAATTAACCACTCTTTGATTCACATTTTAATATATTACGTTACGTCTACTCTTTCAAATGAAAAATGATATTTTCTAAGCAAATTAGAGCTAACCTGCCAAGAAATAATTGATCTAGTTTTGGGACTAAAGGCCTATGGACTCCTAACTCCAACTTAAAAGATTTAGCTCATGTCATCTCATAATATCCCATCAGTTTTTTAGTTAATCTCAAGCTATTTCGCTAAAAAGCCTTTGGCTATACTATAGTTACCCATATTAAAATTCATTTAATTAAAACATTTAATAAAATCAATTTGGTCTTAAACCAATAATATCCACTTAATTAACTCTTTATTACATGCTTAAAATTAAATTAGGCCCATGTAAAATGTTATGCCTCTCAAATTACATATTTATCATTAAGTCACTATTTATCCAAACATTGATCAGTCTTAATATTTCCATATTTGTTAAATAATTTACAAATTAATACTATTATTAAACAAACAATTTATTAAGTAAATTGCGACCACAAATTTAATGATAAAATATAATACATAACTTAAGTGAGCACAAAAAAATGGATTTCATCTTATATGTACATGTTCTCATGACTCATGGAATTAAAATCTTCAAATTATTTAGATTTTGACCATTTATATAGGTCTCATTTCGTGATATTTCAAATAAATTTAATTTATGAATGTGGACCTACTGCAAACTCTTTATTAAGCATATTAAAGGTTTAGTAGACTATAATTAATGTCATGTATTAAAATAGATCATAATTCACAATAATCCATTCAATATATATACGTATATTATATATACATAATATCAATAACCAATGCCCACGACACTATGACTGAATTGAACAAACTATAATAATCCATAGGTTTTAAATTTTTTTTTTTCAAAACTTTAGATTCTAGCAGCTATTACATGTATTTTTCATGTCCAATTAATTTTTGATAAGCACCATAAAAGAAAACACAATATATGGTGTTTTAATTTGAAAGGTTCAGCTTCCTAAAAATCATAATTTGGCAAAATTTAAGTTAGTAGTTTTGATTTACATATGATTTCCGCCTTGAAATATAGTGAAATTTAAAATGTCAAGCCGTTTTGTGAAATAAATGGTAATGGAGTCAACTAAAATAAGAATTAAGCAATAAGTTAAAAATATAGGAAATGATCTTAATCGTTGAATGAAAGAAAAAAAAATAAATTTTATCTATTGGATCTTAGCTTGTGAGAGGAACATTTTCAATTTTGTTTTGTTTTATTATATAGATTAACTTTTCTACTCGAAGTCTCTACTTCAATGATTAAGACAAATCACTCAATTGAGAAGTAGAAAATTTACAATTTTAATATAATGAAATGCCCGTTTTATTAAGAATTATAAATATAGTTTTATTTATAAAAATTTATGATTTATGTCTTTTTATATTGACATCTTATTTTCAATACTTAAATCATAAACTTAATTATAAATAAGGGACAATAATGCAGGCACAAATAAAAGAATAAGTTTATTATTACCTGTAAAATAATATTGTTATTACAGATTATGCTTTTAAGGATATAAATGTAACACAAGTCTATTAATTTAAGATTGTGCAGTGGTGACCGACAACACTTTTCCATTTCAAGACAGATTAATTTTTAGTTTGTTTAATATAGAATCCACAATCCTATATATATATATATATAACACACAAATTAACGGCAAGAAAAAGGTTAAATCAATTAATGATCATGACCAAAAATAAAGGTTATTATCAACGTACATCAATTACCTCCAAGGAATTTGAGACGTAATCCTCGGTTAGAAATTATTTCATATAATAGTCACATGGGATGAAAATTATATAATCTCTACACGATAGAAATTAGAAACGGTGATAGATTGGGTATGGGCTGGAGGCTCTTTCTCTAAATCTGTCCCTCGAAGCTAATTTTTTCCCCTACTCTTATCTTGCCCTAGGCCCACCTCGCCCAATTAAGATTAATAATATTTTATTTTTTTAAACTAAATAATAAATAAAATATTTACAAATTAACTATTTTAACACAAACATTTCAATTTCTCAATATATAAAAATGAGACTAGCAAGAATATTTTTATAATTTTAAAAATAATCGGCATGGGTCGAAAAATTTTTCCTTACTACCTCACCGTCGCCGCCGACCCCCAAGCCTTATCAAGGTTTTAATTTTTGCCCTCCACTCCTACTCTATTAAGGTGAAAATTTTATCTGTCTCGTTGTCGTCTTTAAGAATGATGATATTATATCAAAACTATAGAAATAATTTTCGTATGACTCTGACGCAAAATAGCGTCATATGAGGACGAGTTATTAATTTACCCTAGAATTATAAATAACGTGAGAAGTTAAAATTCCTTTGAAAACATAGCTATCTACCTGAGTTGAACAGAGTTATTAATAAGACGCAATCACAATAATGCCCTTTAGTTACATATATATGATCTCCATATGGTTACATAGAACAAAGGTCTTCCAATTGCCAACAGTGCAAGCCTTTATGCATTAATCCTTCACAAAGCAGGGTGGAGAGGCTTCGTTACACTCCATTCGTGTAAAGCGTTGCCAATAATATCATAGAAAACAACATCAATATTGGTTTGAGTAATTTGCAGTGTCATAAAGCCCTGCCCATCATAGTAAAATTTCATTTCTCTTGGATCCCACCAACTAATGTCACCCCTCCACGCCTTTGAGCCACCACCACTCGTTAAAAATTGAAGTGGACTGAATACAACAAGATAATAAACAACCAAATTATCAATTCTTTTCTCTTTAATTCAAATTATTTTTTAAATTTTTTCAAATTCAATTAATTGGGTAAATTTATACTTTGCACTTTTATATTTTATATTGAATCTTATTTTAGCCATTTTTTTCAATTAAAACATTCAACCCTTTTACCGTAAAAATGTATTTAATATGAAGTTTAAAATTAAGGAAGCAAATATTATAAGAATAATTATTAAGATTTTACATCCACAATTTCCGACTCATTTTATCACATTCCATGAAAAGTCATAATATTTAATTACTCAAGAGAGGAAAATATTAAATCTTTAAGTTTTTAATTACAAAATATACTCAACATAATTAAAGTAGGTGAAATTTTACATTTATCCAATTTTAACTCAATACAAATCGCACCTTGACGACCAAGTTTCAATTTGATTTCTATATCAAACTCATTGACAAGAAGCACATGTCATCACTTGCCAAAAAAAGAAACACGTGTTATCATGCACGAGTGATACATAGGAATTTTTAGTTAACTTTATTTAACGATGAGTTATAGAAGACTTTCATTAAAACCATAAGCTTGGGAAGTTCATAAATAATGAAAACTAACCAAAAATGTTTGATGAAAGGAGCCAAAACATCTACAAGTTTTTTTTACTTTTTTTAAAATGACTAAATTTACTCTCTTAATTACATTTTAATCTTTTTTAAACTTTCAAGAGTAAAAATGTCAAATTAACAAAAAGTTAAAAAGTCAACTACAAAAAAGTTAACTTTTTCCCCTTTTCAAACACAAAAAAACTAATTTTTTAATAATTAACTACTAATAGTTACCAAAAAAAACAAAAAAAACCTAACTTTTTTTTACTTCCCAATCCAAGCCTAATAATAATGGCACATTTGTCTAAAAAAGTAGTAGTTACAATAAACTTTTAGAGGATGGGAGATTAAATATTTATATTTAATATAAAATATAAAATATTTACGATAATTCTGGTATTTATGAGGGCCCCATATCACTTTCCAATTCCTTAACCTCCTACCAATTGAAACTAAAGTGACATTTTGCTTAAAATGGAAGAGTACTAGTGCAAAGTATAATTAACCCAATTTATTTATATACCATAATATATAGTTTGAGAAGTAAATACTACCTGTCAGAACTACTAATGTGTTGTAAGCAATGGTCGTGTCCATTCACGTAAAGATCAACATCACTAGCCTGAAAATTTATCGTTGGACAGCTTACTTGGTTACTAATTATAGATTGGAGTTTTGAACATAATTTTCAACTGGAAAATATTCATTACAACGTAAATATGTTAATATACATATAATATATACATATATATATATGAGACTAAATAATGCATGCAGTGCTCTACCTGAAGTATTGGGAGAAGTCGGGTTACAAGTTCTTGGGTGTTGCCATGAGTTCCAGCACTTCTAATTGTATGGTGACCAACTACAATTTTCCATTTGGCTGTCGATTCCCTTAATGCTGAATCTACATCCTACAACAAAATCAGTATGGTACAAAAAAATGTTTCAAATTAATTCTTATTCGCACCAAGCTAAATATCTCAGTTCTTTAGTAAATATTGAGCTTTTGATATTTTGTTCCTAAAATTTGCATTTCGACTTCAAGCAATTATTTCTCTATAATTATACACATACATACATATATATATATATATATATGTCAACTTACCTTGAGGAGATTTGAGAGGTATATATATATCAACTTACCTTGAGGAGATTTGAGAGGTAGTCCTCTCGAGGCAAGATGCCTCGCCAGTCGTAGGTATGGCGCCCTGGGTGAGTAAAGTATTTATCTTCAAAAGGAGATGTGTCTATTAAGAAAAATTCCGCAATTTCTGCCCAATAAAAAGGATACAGAATATAATTAGAAACCAATGTTACATGTTAATTAGAGGTGTTAACAATTTAAATGGGTTAAATTTTTTTTATTGAGGGATTAATTTTAAATTTACATAAATGAAATAATTAATCGGGGTGAAAATTTTTGGGAGTAAAATAGGAATTACGTACTCTTATTTACCCCTCAAAAAAATTTCCATATTAATTCACCCTAACCACTTATTAAAAGTTCAAAATTAAAAGGGTCATACTTATTTTACCTGCATTGAGAATATAAGATCTCAGGCAAAACCATCTGCTATCCCTTTTTGTGAGGATGGGACTCAATTGTGCCAAAACATTTCCTCTGTAGTCATGGTTTCCTAAAACTGCAGCACAAACATGGAAAATCACATATAATATTGTTAAGACAAATTTACTTAAATCTCTTCTGAGATTTGCTAATAATATAATCCCTCTCTAAGGCATAAAAAATTATTGGTCCTTTTTTGCCTTAAAATTTTGTAACAAATTGACCTCTGCCATTAGTCAATCAAATTCTAAATTTCTACTTAATTTGCCCTAATAGCATTGGTCACACCACATCCCATCAATCAGTTGAGTTGATAGTTTTCTCTTCTTCTTACTCTCATTTGATTTCTTCTCTTATTATCCATCATCTTATTTACCTCTAAATCTACAAATTTAAACATGCATTTTCTTTCCTTTCAAACCCAATTATTTTTTATCTCTCTACAAACTAAAACTATGCATGAGTCGGTTTGATTTAAATTTATACTTAACTCAAAACCGAACTGATTTTTTCCGATTCTTAAAATTTGGACCTAAAACTAAATTAATTTTAAATTAAAACCAAATTAAACTGAACCAACCGAACTAAAAATATCAAGTTGGTTCAATTAGGTTTTTAGTTTAGGGTAGTTCGAATTGGGTCAGGTCCATTTTTTGTTTAAGTCAATTCGATCCAAATTTTAGGATTATATATATATTTATATATTATAATATTCTTTGATTTTATAATATTATATAAATATATTATATAATATTTATATACTATATATTATATTTTTTTTGGGTTAGTTTAGCCTGGTTCAAATTAGGTTATTTTCAATTCGAGTTTGAGTTCATTCAGGTTAAGTACTTAATAACTTAAGAACCGAATTGAAAATATCAATTTGTTAAATTTTTAACCCAAAACAAAACCAAAAATAGTATAAAACCGAACCAACCCAAACCAAAGTCATCAGATTAGTTTGATTTTTGGGTTGTTTAGTTTTTTTGCGTACTCCTACTACAACCCCGGCCATAAGATTCTCTTTCTAATTCTATTTTTTTTTTTCAAGAAACCCACATGCACACAAACTTTTACTCTAAACCCACTCTCTACAAGCCCAACATTTTTTTTTTATCAACAATCTTATTCTTTTACAATTTTCTTACCCAATCAACTATTTTTAAACTCATACCCACACAAAAATTTCTATCCCCTAACTTCTCTATCTTTCCTTCACCCACACTCATAACTAAAATCCAAATCTCTTATTATATTTAGGTCATTAACAGTAGACATGATGGTTCAATTATGATGATTTAGTTTGGCAAATTGTTTTTGAATTATATTTAATTTAGAATGAACAAATTAGTGATGGTTGTGAGTTTGTAAGAGAAAATAGATGATTGTTGTTGTAATATAATTATTTTGTGTTTATTGATAGATTAAATAAGACATAAGTGAAAGATAATATAGATGAGATATTGATCGAGGTTGGAGTGTATTGAATTGGGTAGAGAATAAATATTAGAAAATAAGAAATTAAAGGAAAGAAAAAATCAGGTTAGCCTATTCCGTTGAAGTAAGAAAATCTCTATAAGAAATTCACACATATTGATTTGATATTTATTCTACATGGAATAGTTGGCGGATGGAGAGCACATGAGGGGAATGGCTCAGCATTGAGTTTGAAATTTGAAATTCAAACCTTATATATATATATGTATGTTATATTTTGTAAATTATACAAATTATATTTTTCTTAATTTTAAATAAATAAAGAATTAATTTTTTTTAAATAAATAGAGAATTAGTTATTTTTTTGACATTTGTTCTACGTCATCAAAATTTTATCATTGTTAGATAAATAACTGTTGACAATCTTAACTGTCACAATTTTTCCTTTTTACATATATTATCTACAAATATGATGTGTATCTATATAATAGCATAACTTATTAATTTGATATTTGTATATTTTCAATCGTTATATTTAAATTTTATTCAATAATGTATGAATACATATTAGACAACATTATCAACTAAATTTTTTAATTTAAATATATATATATATATATATTTAAACTTTAATTTTCTTTAAAGTTTTATTAAAAATAAACATTTAAATTAAATTTTCAATTTTAATATGCTTAAAACTTAAATTTTAAATGCAGATAGTTTTACACTTTTTGAATTTGAGATATTATCAACTGTTGAAATTGCTCAATGGTCAGGATTATTTATCTTTTTCTCGCACTCTTCCTATATTTTTTTGAATACTTTTTATGTAAAAGATTTTATTAATTTTAAAAAATGTGATAATATTTGTAATAAATAATAAAATCGTATATCTTTATTAAACACTGTATAGATACCTTGATCTATTTTGATTAGTGATTTTTATTTTTATAAATTATTTGTATACTTTTTTCCAAGTAGATTTGCTTTATAAATTTAAATTTGAATTATTTATATACCAAATTATATTTCTGTATATTTTAAATTTAAAATATATTGAGTTGTTATTATGAGAGCAATTAAATTTTTGTTAAATTTAATTAATATTTAATCATTTTTCAATAGATTAAGGTTCCGTTTGATAAATCAAAAAAGTGAAATTTTTAATAATTTTATATTCTTTTTCATTTGGTAAATTTTAGAAGTTGGAAAAGTGAGAAGAATTTAAAAAAAGTAGTTTTGTGTTAGGCAACTAACGTGGATGAATGTTTATTATCACTTACTAAATTAATACATGTTCATTACTATCTACTGAATTGATAAGGGAATGTTGGCATTCAAGCATACTAACGAGAAATCAGTTAGAATAAAACTCTACAATTTTTAACATTTTACCAATATATTTTGTAAGTTTGTGAATATTTACAACAAATATAGTGCACTACACTCTTATAATTTAAGAAACAATTTTATTTTCGTCAAAAAAAAATTGACTTCCTATTTTATTCTTTTTTAGAGAGCTGAGTTTTCAATTAGTTTGACAACTTCTCATAAACAATTTTACTAAAAAATATTAAGATAAAGAAAAAATAAAAGAGTAAATAGCTATACTCCAATAAAAGAGGGGATATTAGCCCTCTATGACATCAAAATTGTGAGATCATACGGGTTCACAATAAAAATAAATTTAAAATTTATAAGTAGATATTTATCAATTTATTTTTATTATAAACCATCTCATTTTGATTAGACGACTCACAACCCCCTTGACATTAATCTCCTTGGGTCCATTTGCATTTCATTTTATTTTTTATCTAGTTGTTTTTATCTTTTAGATTTTTTATAATTTAGTTTTAGTCAAAATTCATCTAGGTCATAGTTATATTACTGTTAATTTGTTTCATTAGTGATTTTTACTTTTACAAGTTATTTTTACACTTTTTTCATGTAAGCTTGTTTTACAAAATTTATAGTTAAATTTTTTGCTAGTCAAATTATATTTTTGTCCCTTTATACACAAATAATTTCTAGTATGATATAAAGAAAGAGAAAAGTAAAAAGATAAATAGAAGAGTCAATCTAGGGTGTGATGAAAGTAAAAAGAAAACTAAGTGCTTCAGTAAAGGTAAAAGAGTAAATTTAACTTTAATAGGAGAATAAATGTAATTTTTTGTACTTTAGAGAGGAGACTGAATTATTAGCAAACCACGAAGGAAATTTAAGTAATTTAATCAATATTGTTTTTCTTTCTTTATTAATTAATGCATTTCTTTATTTTCCATTCATTTTTTTTATTGATTTGTAGTTGAAGATAGTAAGGAAATTAAATAAAAAAATCGTAACAAATATATAATGTTAAAGAAACATAAAAATTTGCAATAATGTGTTTTTGGTAACTAAAAAAATTTAATTTTATAGTAGACGTTGCTAATTTTATCAAAAATATAAAAAGTTAGTTTTTATCAAATTATCAACCTTTGGTAAGAAATATATATATATATATATCAATTCTTTTTAGTTGCCAAACACATTTTACAAAAAAATACTAATTTTTTTTTTTTCCAAATGCATGAGAAGCCAACTTTTTATTAAATTAGTAACTTTTAATTAAAAAAAGTTAGTCGTTTTGTCTTAAAAAAAAAAAAATCATTAACTTACCGCCGCCGCCCCCGGGGGCGGTGATGGTGGAGATGTGAGTTAGGTTGAGGGGCTAGCTAGAAGAATTCACCTGAGTACCACTGCTTTTGTAAGCTTGGCGCTGTGTAAATTTTGCTCCATGACTTGTAAAATGCTGGATCATTCGTGCCTCTTAATCCGTTTTCATAAAAGTTGTCGCCTGTCGAAATAATAAAATCTATATCCAACGCCTCTCCTGTTTTGCCCATCTGTGAAATATACATGTATATATATATATATATATATCAGAAGACCTAATTTTGCACATATAATTAAATATAAAAATAAAAATAAATCCCCAAGAAGCTGCTATATATATATTGTTAGTAGAAAAATCAAATATCAATTTTCATTGCCCATAAAAGTACAGGTGATTCAAACCAATTTCAAGTTCACACAGTGTGCCAAGGGAGAAAAATAGAAAAAAATAGGAGGTAGAGATAAAAAATTAATGAGATAATTTCTTTTTTACTTCTATATTTAAGGTAAAAATTATTTGCATTCCTTAATTTTAAATATCTACCTTTATATTCCTCGTAGTTAATACTAAAGTAAAACTATAAAAAGGGTAACTCAGTGCACGAAAAATCCCGCATTGCGCGAAATCCGGGAAAGAATCGGACCCATAAGGGTTTAAAGTAAAAATATAAATGAATTAAATATTTAGGTGAAAAATATAAAAATACTCATTAAAAATTAAATAAAATTTGGAGGTCTAAATATAGTTACTATGAATTAAAAGGAATATAAGTACATGTTCTTCTTAATTTATTAAAGAGGTAGAACCATTATCACATGCTTCCAAACAAGGACTTGATTATTTTACCATCATTTAATTAGTTATTTATTATCTTTAACAAAATAACGAGGCTTTTATAAATTTAAGAGTTGTAGCACTTAAATTTGTAAGACAAACCATGCATTACTCAGCCATAAAATAGATGGTATTGGATGTTTGATTTATTTCATTTTAGTTTTCTAATTAGAACAACACGACAAATAGAGGACAGAGGAAAATGTAGCAAGACTATGATTTGTATTAGCATTGGAGGTGCTTTAATTGTCACATCCCAGATATATATTTATAATATATATATGTGTGTGTTCTATATAAGTCATCATTTTATAATCACAGCTAGCTATTAACTATAGATGGATTATATATAACTTTTATGGGCCCATCATATTTTTTCAGAAAAAATCCCACCAGACTTGTTCGTCATAATTTATATTCTTGCCGCGAAAATTATAAAGAATGATAATAGATATATATATATATATATATATTGTAAAGTAACATTCTAAGGCAATTGGTGATCAAACAAACATATATTTGAGTTTTTACTTATCTATGATATCATATAATAAATAAAGCCGAGAGGAATCTGATGAAAGTTTAAATTTAATATTTATAAATATTAAATTTGGTGAAAATTTTTTGTTTTTCTCATGGTACTCTTTAAGTTCTCTATACTTAATTACAATTTCAATAATATTAAAAATAAAATTTTCATAACTATCACATAATTAGATAATTTCATTATTTATATTTTCGTTTTTTTTTAATACCTATTGGCAACCTATTAATTATATATATATATATATATACATATTCATTTTTTATAGATATCTTCTAATTAGTTATTATCTACTTAAATACCCTTAATTATTCATTATTTTTGACACACATTTGTTGATTTCTTTAATTTTTAATTTATTTAAAATAAAAAATTTAACAAAAACTACCGAGTGCCCACTTTTAGGGAAAAATAAATCGAAGTAGGGTTTTTTATTTTTAATTATTTTTTATAATTTTTTAAATAAATGGATAACTTTTCTAGATCTATCAAAAAAAAAACAAAAAATAAAAAAATTAAAATTTGAAGAAAAAAACACAACCCAAGTATTAGCAAGAAAGAAATATATATCCTATCATTTTACATATATATGACCTGAACAGCAACTCGAGATTGGTTGTAAGCTCCTCTTCTTCCCCAGTCACCGACGACCAAAAGGCTAAGCGACCCATTGTCTTTGGGCGGGTGTTCGAACCTCTGAAGCTCGGCAATGGCGATAACCAAATTACACAGACCAATTATGAGAGCAGTGAGTTTGAAAGAGAGAACCACCATGTTGCTGTTGCAGTAGTCCATGCATGGGCTACCATAGCTAGCTAGATGGTGAATATGTATGTATATATATGGTAAGAACAGAAGAGATATGGTAAATGTTGAAAGACGAAGCTTCCGGGTTTTATACATGTACACTAGACGCCACTTTTTTATTGCTTTATTAGAGGGGAGTTCCTTCCTGGTTCAAGCAAAATGTTAAATCGTATCAAACTTAGAATTAAAATTATTTGACCAAAAAAAAAAAAAAAAAAAAAACAGAGAGATTATCGCCGTAAGTTTTAGAGATGCCAAAATTATCAGCACCTGGCGAGTATCTACTTTACCTAACTCATTTAGAGATGATATATAGATATTAATAATGGAAACTGGGAATAAGTATGAAAATTGTAAGGTGTTTTCCAAACGGCCACACTATTTTGTACCCATTTGAATAATTATTTATTAATTTATATATATTTTAATATATATAATATTTTTTTATTTAATATATATAACGGGAAAGGAGAATTTGCTACCTAGTGAGGACTGGTATAGAAAAGATTTCATCCCCAAAACAAGAACGGGAATGAGAAAGGGTAATTGTTAAATGGGGACGGAGACAGAAATAGGAATAGAAAAAACCATATCTCCCATGCTCACCATACTCACCCCATTAATATTCTTAGTGAATTTGAAGTGTCAAATTTGATTAAAAATCTCTAATTTTTTCAAAAAAAATTAATCTTTTCTAACTTTCTTCACACAAAAAATATTAACTTTTTTTTTCAACTTTCTCCGACGTTTACTAATTTTCTCCAACTTTTACTAATAATCTTTTTATTTTTACCAACTTTTTTATACTTTTTTGAGGAACACACTAACTAAATATCTAGCATTCTAAAATTTACCTCCTTGTTATTTTTTACTAAAATTTGTCACTTTAGATAGGCAATTAATATCGTAGATTGGTTCAGAAGACTTTGATTATTTTGATTTGAAATATATTTTAACACCCTCTATTATACGTACAACTAGATCAATTTGCTAAGTATCAGAAATACAATTTTATTATTATAATTGATTTATTTTTTTAAAATTCTATAATTTTATTTTTTTTATTAACTTATTTTTTTTCACACGCTTCCTAACGTGTAAATGAATTCATACATCTGAGGAAAACAAATATGTAACTATTGATCGGGTCAAATGCTTAGATTTTTTTCAATTGACAGATGCAAATAAGTTTGAACTCAAGATTATTTAATATTATATTAAAATATCAAAGTGTCTAACTGAAAATATTAGTAAAGAATGAAGAAACTCAGCAGGGTCTTATTTTTATTTGGAATGCATAATTTTGCAGACATGAATCATATTTCAATGAATTAAAATAGTAATAATAAATTATAACAATTAGTTCTAAAAAAACGTCGGGGCAGTGGACTCGAATCAGAACCAACCCACTTTAGATAGTACAATTTTTACACAAAATTTAGGTAAATACTGATTTTTTTTAATATTTATAAATAAATTGTTAGTTAAGAAAACACTGTTTTAAACAAAGTTAATTTTTTATTGTGAATTATTTAAATATAAACTGATCTAAATCTGATTTATCACCTGATAAAAAAATTAATTAATTTAATCTTATATGAAAATTAGATTATTTAAGATTTATGATTAAAAAATTAATTAACTTCATCCCATATATTAACTTATCTAAATATAGTGATAACATGAAATTCAAATATCTAAATTTGAATATATTGAGAATTTGAGAATATTAGCTCATAAAAAAAAATAACTAGTTAAATCTAATACCAAACAAGATAGTTATCACTTGACCCAAAAATAATAATAATAATAATTAAATAAATTTAATATATAGAAAAAAAGTTTGAGCTTGCATGTATTATATCACTGCGAAATAGCATTATCATATTTTTTTTTTTAACCCAACAACATTCTTGTTTGAAATAGCTTTTTTTTTTTTAATTCATAGCAACTTTTTGAGTTATATCTCTTATTTTTTCTAGACTTTTTTTTTATATTTTCTATACTTCTTATCTAAAATAATCATCTTAAAGTCTATATAATAAAAAATTATATACTAAAAAATAAAAATAATAAGAAAATAAATATTTAAAATTAGTTGAAACACAAATACTTACTTATCTACTCGTTTTTTTTATTTTGTTAAATTACATTTTTTATATTTATTCCCTTGTTAAATTATATTTTTTTATATTTATTCTTACTTTATTATTTTGTAGAGTTGGATCTATTAATGAAATTAAATACATTCAATATGAATATGAAAGAAATAATAATATTGGTGGAATAATTGAGTCTAAAATTAGTTAAATCGGTGGAATATTTTCAAGTTTAGATATTTTGTCTAGCGATATAAAACAAAGAAATTAAGAATGCGTTTGGCATCTCAAAAAAATTCAAAAAACTTCAAAAGTTTTCAAATCCCTCTAATCAAATTTTGCCACCTATTATTTTTACATCAAATCAACCCCAACTTTTGAGTTTTTTTTTTGAATTTTTTTGGCCTCCAAACACCCCTTAAACATTAAATATGACACTAGAACTAGTTGTTTTATCACATTTAGGTGTTTTATTGATTTTTTTTACCATGTTTAGATGTTTTATTATGTTTAGATTTTGAATAAGAGTCTATAATCAAGTTACAGTAAAAAACAATGCTATTTGAAACATTATCTTTTAAATTTTTTTAAAAACATTGTTTGGAATAATGTTTTTTTAACTAACAATATAATTACAAAATTCCCTCATCTATGATAATTTCGTAATTATAACATAGATAATTTGCCCCTTGATCCCGATGGTTTTTAATTCCTTCTGCTATGGATTTTTTGAAACTCAGCTTCATAGAATTTAATTGTATTCAATATCAGAATGGGATGAGTTAAATAGAACAATGTGAGCTCAGCTCGTATACAAAGGAAAATGACTTTTCTACCATTAGATGAAATCTTTCATCCAAACCAAGGGCCCAAATCAAATCTATTGCACAACTATATAACTAACTAATACACCATAACTAACTAATACACTAAAACGACACCGTTCTACTGAGACCCTTAATTCCTATACCGAACCTCCATCTTTCATTCCCAGCTTCTGTTCTTCGCCCATGTCTTCATCTTCAGCTCTTTGATACATAACAATACCTCCTTTAGAGTTCATTGTCCTCAAGGGAAAAGCAACAGAAGCGAGGTCTAATGTCTGAAGCAAATTCCTATGTGGCTTTTGATTGAGGAAGCTCCTTCAAGTGAATGAATCATTGAGCTTATTCAACTCAACATCATTTCTAACCATAGATACATCTGAAGTCTCACTTATTTGAACAAAAGACCGCACTAGATCAATGTCGTTGTGAGAAATTCATTGGCACTGGGTTGCGAAGAAAGAAAAGGATTGGGGGCAGGCAGTGAGGGCATTTCATGATCATCTTTATGATGCAATTCTGAGAATTTATCAACTTCAGGTTGCCAACTAAGCATATGATTTGAATTAGACTCTAGTAGCATTATATCTTGATTATGAGTTTCAGGGAGCATGTTAGGCTTATAAAAGGGTCCTGGCATATTCTTGCGGCAAAAGCGGTAGACAACAACTTTTGACCGACATGGTAAAAGCATATTAAAGTGAAGACCAAGTTCGAAAGGAAATTCATATCCTGAATCTGAAAGAGTACCATTAAATGAATCCTCAACGTCCTGACAAAGAAAACCAACCCCAATTTCAGCAACTGTCAAGTTCCACAAAACTTTATCTGTATTTAGCATAAGACATCAGTGAATAATCAGTTCTTGTGATGTAAAGAGGCTGCTCATCAGGCATAAGGTCAAGTGAACCAGACTGTCCCTATTCCTTGAAGCCAATGTCATTTAAGAAGCCTGATATGAAGAGTAAATAGATGGTCCTGATCTAAAAGACCATAATATGCATTTTCCAAATTTAGGCCCAGTAACCAGAGCAGTATCATGTTCACAAGCACATAATTGGTAACAATCAATGGCTGCCACCTGAGTTTCCTTTTGCTGCAGCTTGTCTATTCTAGTAGAGCTTGTTAGTTACAAATTAGTGTTGCCTTCTAATTTCCCTCCTTCACTTTGGAGTGTATTGCTTCTCATTAAGAAAGAAGCTCATCCTCAAGTCTTGGTAGGTGCTGATCACATCCCCCAATGTAATAAGCCATTGTATCTCTAGTATCATATAATAGCTATCCAGTCGTGCCACCGTGCCACTATGGTTTCAGTCATGAATTTATCTCCTTGAACCTTTCAGCAAAGCCTAGGACAGAGGCTAGTACAAGAAAGAGCAGCCCCGTTTGCTATAGATACTTTCACAGTAGGAATAGTTTCCAATGCACAACCAAGCTCCTTAGCTATCTTATGGTCTAAGAAGTGTGTGATACCGGAATCAACTAGAATATATATCCTCTTACACCCCACATACCTACAATCCTTATTGTTTGAAAATTAGGTAAATCAGTGACGGCATAAATTGATACTGAGGAATTACCTCTTTTGGTACCTCAGCAGATTGATCACCCCCCTTGTCCTTCTCATCCTGGACCTCAATAAGGTAAACCTGCTTCCTCTTACATTTATGTACATGCACAAACTTATCATCACACCAAAAACATAGGTTCTTGGTACACCTTTCATCTATCTCCTTGCTAGTAAGGTTCCTCCTGTTCCGAGTGATAGACTTAGAATCTGGTGGTTTCACTATTAGAAAACAGGTATTTGGAAGCCTTAAAATGGGCGACAGCTGTAGGGGTGGTCAAAGATCGTCGCTTATTACAAACTGGCGGTCACCAAACCTGCGCAAAATCATTTGGGTATACCCATCTGGTTCATTTCCCCCTATGCGCGAGACCCATTTTCCTCCTTCCCCTTTGTCCTCTCTCTTGTCTCATCTCACTCGTTCTTTTCTCTTCCCTGTCTTGCACTAACAACCAGTACCCAAAGACTTCACCGGTGGCAACACGTGCTCGATATCGACGGCCTAGTTGTGACAATCAGTTATTTTTCTGACCAGCTTTCAGTTTCTCTAACATCTCTAATTTTTTCCTTTATTTTTCTCTCATCTCTTGGTTTTCCCTCTTACTTGCTCACCTAGGTTGTCGACAATGAGCAACATATTCTCTCGGTTTCTATTTCATTCACTCACGCCACAGGTCATCCTTACCTTAATCTTACTTTATTTTTTTCTAATTTGTGTCGGCTACAATTTGGGGATTTTGGACATATTTTGTCCCTCCTCTCTTATTTTATTTTTTTTTTTTTCATTTGTCTTTGTCTCAATCACATCTTCCCTCCCAACATTTACAACGCAAAGGGCCTCTTAGCACGTGAACAAGAGATTGAAGCCAAAAGTTTCTTCAATTTGGTAATTTTCATCAATACCCACATACACTCAATGCAAAGATTGTTTAAGTGCCCAAGTTACTGCAAATACATACAAAATAATACATACAAAATAGTAAGACATTATTTAACTTCATTAGCATTCCTATTTCTTAGCATATAGGCTCCCAATTAATTTTCCAGTAACACTTTTAGTGACTATTTTCTATCTTTTAGTGATCTCTTTTGGCAGTCCCCAAAAGTCCTACCTAATTTTCAGCAATCTATATTTCATGGCCACTTTTAGTCGTCTCCAAAATATAAAGACCGCCCACAGCGGTCATCAAAGGTCTTTACTGACCACTAATTGACGACTAAAAAAAACAATCACTAGGCAGTTGCTAAAAACTTTTGGCAATGACTTTTCGATTTTTGGCGATGGCTTTTGGCAATAGCTAAAAGCCTTGTTTCTAGTAGTGTTTGGGATTTGCAGGTGTTTTCAGTTGGGACTAAACATTGGTAATTAAGTGATTAGGGTGGGATTGTTGTGTGATTGTAATAACATTAGATGAATTGGTTAGATGTATTATACAGTTGTACAAAAGGATAGATTATATGGTTCGAATGGGGTTGTCACTGATTTCTAAAAGCTATAATAGTGGCTTCCTGCAGTTTGGCCAATGAGTAAGCTATTTGCAGCTTTTGTGGTTTAAACATTCTGACAGAGAGACTAATCTCCTCCCCTAACCCTGCTAGGAAACAACTAATAGCACAGTCTTCTGGTAACTCAACTCTGTTGAACAAGGGATTTAAAGAATCCCAGTATTCTTGAACTATAATTGTTTGATACAGGTTCTTCAAATCCCCCATAGGTCTGCATAAATTGATTCGTCAAATCTCATGTTGAGAGCAATGATGAACTCATCTCATCTTACCTTAGACAGGTTACCCCTTGCCTTGGAATAAATTTGGTACCACTCCAAGGCTCTATCTTCCAAGTGAATTGAAGCAACTCTCAACTTCGACTCCACGGGTGTAGCATCAAACTCAAAAAATTGAATACACTTGTATAGTCATCCCGTAAAATTGGTTCGTTAGACGGTTAATAATCTTCACCTCCTGCTGTAGTTACTCCATGGTAGGTCCTTCCCTGTGTAATAGGACTAGTCCTTGAGCCTTCAACTAGTAATTTGTTCATAGTTTCGACATGTTGAATACTAAGTGCAGTAATCAAACTCCCTTCAACTAGTAATTTGTTCATAGTTTCAACATGTTGAATACTAAGTCCAGTAATCAAACTCTTCATTTCAAAAAAACTTTTCTCAAATTTCCCTTCAAACTCCTGCTTAACTTTTCTTGTTGCTGCTTCAATTCTCTGATAGACTCTGATCAGAGCTTCGAGGTACGAGCATCTTGGGACCTCATTCCTTCAGCCATGGCCATAACCGACTGCTCTGATACCAATACTATAGATTATTCAGGAATGCAGCTTCACAAAGAAGCAATTTAATTATATTCAATGTCAAAATGGGATGAGTTACGCTCATATATAAAGGAAGTTGACTTTTCTACCATTAGATGAGATCTAGACCAAGGGTTAGATCAAATCTATTACACAACAATATAACTAACTAATACACCAAAATGATATCGATCTACTGAGATCCTTAATTCCTATACTTTCATATTTCATTCCCAACTTTTGTTCTTCACCCATGTCTTCATCTTCAACTCTTCGATCCATAACACCTTCCAAACCCTATTACTTCTGCTCCAAGACATCTTACCAATTCTATTCTGTAGTTTTCCATCACTCCTCTATCTCTTGCAGATCATCGTCAGTTCGACTCATCGGTCTCTTAGATGGTCTTGGCACCATTACCTATCATAAGTTTCTAAGACATTTGATTATACATAAGTTCATATTCCTATATAGTCTTTGTATTCGAATCCATACTTCAAGCTTTACTGATTCAAGTGCCCTAATCTATAATGCAAATTAGGTTAATCCAATCATTGGATTGTTATTGTACTACTTATGAGTAGGTTGGTGGATATTTCAAAATAGCTAAGGCAACAATAGATTTGCCTCTCAAAGGTAGGTTTAACCTCGACCTGTGTGAGGAATGAAATGCTTTCGAAGAAAGGCCTTCAAACTCCCATCTTTTCTCAAGACCGGCACTATTACTATCGTCAGCCTAACTTTTCAAGTGTTTCTAGTTTTTCTTTTCTTTTTTTTTTTTTTTTTTTTTGGGGGGTTTGTTTGATTTGATAGCTTTAGCTTGTCATAGCAGATGATTTCTAATCAATTGCAAAACTTTTAATGCCGTAACTTGAAAATTGTTTGGTTGCTCGCATAGTAATCAAATAATTAGACGGCAAGATGAAAAAAATGTATATCCGAGTCAAGGGGTTTTGGAAATGGCTTCATGACCTATAAGCAGGAAGCATGTGTTTAATGCTATGTTGACAAAGTCACTGTAGCATCTACACCACTTTTTGCTACGTTTCAGTAGGATGAAGATCTTTAGGGTACTCCATGTTAAATAGATAGTTGATGAGTTATATGTCTTATGTCCGTCTTTCAATGCTAAAGTCAATTACCATGTTGGTCTACCACATCTTAATATACTTGAAGTGATGGGGACATCAGCAATTGAACTTTTAAAAATGATAGAACTTCAAGGAAATATTTTTGTTTATTGCTGGAACTTGATCTATATTCCAAAGAGTCTATAATATAATGATTGAGTGACAACTTCTGTTCCTAGGAACTGATAAATGCGTTTGATAAGGTGAGAGATCTAGGAGTCCACTAATTGATGGCATATTATATTGGATATTTTTTATTTTTTATTTATAAATTAATGAATGCCAGGAGTGGCGGTAGAGGGGAAGGTAGAAAGATAGTCAGATGTGAAATAATTTTTGTTAGTAAGACGAGGATATTGTTAGAAATGAAATTTTTGTTAGTATGATGAGGAGAATGTTAAAAATGATTAGAGTCATGGACTGTGACATGGAGCTAGAAGAAAATACTTTTGGGGATGGTTTGATTATGCAAAGTGAGAAATATCTTGGATTGAGGGAAAACCAAAACTGTCAAACGTTAGTGATGGAACACGACTTGTCCTTTTGAGCTTTTCATAGCCAATTTGTATTTGAAAATCATTGACAATTAATTCTGTTAGGCTCTTTATTTATTCCTTTAAGATAATTTGGGTGAACATTATGAGCCATGTCATCCCAAGGACTAGGGAATTTATGAAAAAAACTGTCCTAAACAGAAAATATTCTTAGGTGACTCTCATAAAATGATATTTTTGAAAAATTCTACAATATTCTTCAAAATCATATATGTTTCACAACTCTATCTTAGAAAGAGCATAGTTAGCATCTTGGTCTAAGATGGTATCATCTGTATATCCTATCATATGTTCTTTAATAATCTTAGCAAACTTTTCTAGTACTTTGGAGAGAATTGATTAAAATTTGAAAGGAGTTCAGTTTTCTGCCTCTTTCCTTCATCAAAATTTTCCTACTATTTCAACCATTGCAAAGTGTCTCCTTATAATGTAGCAGAAATATAATCTAAAAATTTTTCTTTTCCCCAAGATTTTTCATAATTAAGAACTATGATAGTCAATGACTGTGCCCAATCATCTATACACTTTAATTTATCTTTGAACGGAACATGGATTAAATCTAAGTTCCAGTTTGAGCTACATTAGATTTAAGTAGATCATCTTTTCTTCCAGCTATAGGTAAAGGTTCATCTGATCTAAATGTTCCTTCTTCTTTTATTGATCCGGTTTTTATTTCTTGGAAAGTCTATTCATTAGTTCCCCAGGTACTAAATAAATCTGGATCTATGTCCTCATCTGCTTTTCTTTTCCGAGGAAGATTATCAATATTTTCAGGTTTCTCTAAGTCTGTTGAAGATTCATCATCAAAATGTTCTAGACTAGCCATCTGAACACTCTCTAACTCAAATTCAGAATTACTATCTAGGTTCTCTAGATCATAATAAAAATATGTCAACAAACTTTCGTTTTGAAAGTAAGTTGCTTGGATCCTTTTGACTAAGGAATCCCTCTCTTCAATAGCAAGCACTGGATGCTTGTATAAGTTTTTCCAATATTCCAAAACTTCTACAACATGCATAACCAATATATCATACAACTTTCTAACTTCCTAGAATAGGGAGGAATCAATAATTCCAAATTTGTCAAAATCAGAAGAATTTGTCTATTTCAAAAACTTAAACAAAGTTTTGCAAGGGAGGAATTCAAGAATTTCACAAAAACTCGTGTTAAGACAAAACACAAAAAAGTTGTTGAGATTTTAAAAGGAATCTTGCAACTCTTTTATTGGATAATGGAGTTTCGCGCATAGTTCATATGCTGGAACACAATACATGGCACATTGAAGATATTGAGTGGGGATTAACTAGTAAAGTTATATTTCCAGTCAAGTCTTTCCAATATTTTATTGATTTTTTCATGATGATCATGACAATGGTCATGCATGTTGCAGAATACTAGAAATGGAATAGATATTTATCTTTCCATATTACTAGTCCTACTGGATGGTACGAACGAAAAAGGTTCTACCAACCTTATCAGATTGGGTATCTGAAGGCTACCGAAGATGCTGAATTTGATGAAGAATTTTTAAATTACCAATATCCAGTTAATACCATGTGTATAAAACAATACTAGATAGATAATTTGCTCAACCTATCCAAGGAAGCAAATTTTACTAGAGGTTTTGCCAAATAACCTTTTATGGTAACAGATGGAAGAAGATTATTTGTTACTGATATAAATTATCGGCGATCTGAGACACAAATGGCTGAAGCACGAGAATTTTTATTCACCATTGCTAGAAGAAGGATATTTCTTGATTTACCAAATAAACTTCTTCTAGAAGCTAATCAGATTGAAGCTTATCGGAAAAATATAGAAAATACTACACAAATAGACTCGGTCTCAATGGAATATGAAGATAGTGTTATGCATCACAATTTGGACAACATGATAGAACATTAATCACATAACAAAAGCAAGCGATCAGAAAGATAGGCCTGCATCAAAACAATTGGGATGAATCTGCACCACATGGATAAAGAGATGAAAGATGCTCAGAAGATAATAATAAAAGAAGGAATCTACTTTTTTCAAAGAAAGCCAGCTATCCTACTTTACAAAAGAAGTCTTTATCTCAACAAGAAACAGACTTCAAAATATTGTAAATTACTGATAAATGAATCTTTTGTAATATGTATATAAAGAGAATAAATCAGTAGCATAGAGATACAGAAATTTTCAAATAGATCACTATAATATCACCTCCCCTAGTAGCTACAATTTTTTGTATCATTGTAATAGGTATTAGAGCCTTGTTACTATCCTACCCTATACAAAATGTTTACTGTATGAATTATGATACTAGGAATTATCTCATTTATTTTGCTTCTCTTGAATCTTTTTCTTCTTATGCATGTAATCTTAATACTTCAAGAAGTACTTTGAGAGTTTTATATGACTTGTATTTAATATTAATAGACCTATTAGTTAGTCGAGAAATTGATAACAAAACTAAAAGAATTCTTAGTCTAAAAGCTATAATATTAGGCAATCTCTTTCGATTATAAGTAGAATTTCTATGAGATATATATATATAAAGAGAGAGAGTTTTTTAGGGGTTTCTATCTTCTTGCTTCATTCTAAGTTATCTAAAAACATATACACTTACTATCTATTCAGAGCCCATATAATCTATTAACACAAGGCCAAGAGGTTTTAAGACCATTTAGTGACATTTAGTGGAATCAATAGAGCGGTTTTAGGCACCAGGATAAGATAGTAGGAGGGTTTTGTGCACCAAAGATAATCTTAGATGGCAAATGAAACAACCTGTTTATGAAAATCTGAAAATAAGCATGATAATTATAATCATATTATGCATATCCCTGAAAAAGATGAAATTAATATAAACATGATTAGTAAATGTGTTAATAATTTATGCGATGTCATAGATTTAATATTATAGGAAATTGACAATTAGACAATCAATCATCTTTATTTAATATAACTACTAAGATAAGTGACCAATCACATACTCCTCAAAATTTAGATCAAATTCTTGAGAAGATAGATTTGATGTCTAGTCTAGGCTCTTCAGAAATTCCCATTTTATTTTATGGAAATCATGAGGTTAAGACTCTTCATGAAGATAAAATCTATTCTAGACAAGAATATGAGAGTGTAGTAGAAGTTTTGGAATATTGGAAAAACTTATACAAGCATCTAGGGGTTACTATTGAAGAGAGAGCTTCCTTAGTCAAAAGGATCCAAGCAACTTACTTTCAAAACGAAAGTTAGTTGACATATTTTCATTATGATCTAGAGAACCTAGATAGTAATTTTGAATTTGAGTCAGAGAATGTTCAAATGGCTAGTCAAAACACTCTGATGATGAATCTTCAACAGACTCAGAGAAACCTGAAACTGTTGATAATCTTCCTCGGAAAAGTAAAGCAGATGAGGACATAGATCCAGATTTATTTCGTACTTGGGGAACTAATGAACAGACTTTCCAAAAAATAAAAACCAAATCAATAAAAGAAGAAGGAACATCTAGATCAAATGAACCTTTACCTACAGCTAGTAGAAATATGATTTAACTTAAATCTAATGTAGCTCAAAACGGAACTTGCTTAGATTTAACCCTTGTTCCGTTCAAAGATAAATTAAAGTGTATAGATGATTGGGCACAGTCATTGACTATCATAGTTCTTCTTAATTATGAAAAATCTTGGGGAAAAGAAAATTTTTTAGATTATATTTCCGCTACATTACAAGGAGTGCAATGGTTGCAACAGTAGGAAAATTTTGATGAAGGAAAGAGGAAGAAAACCGAACTCCTTTCAAATTTTAATCAATTCTCCCCAAAATACTAGAAAAGTTTGCTAAGATTTTTTTTTTTTTTTTGAAAAGTTTGCTAAGATTATTAAAGAACATATGATATGATATACAGATGATACCATCTTAGACCAAGATGCTAACTATGCTCTTTCTAAAATAGAGTTGTGTAACATATGTGATTTTGAAGAATATTGTAAGCGTTGGATCACTATTTAATTTTATTTTATTGTAGGGGCATCATGTGGGGATCAGCTCAATTCAAATTTGAAAATATGTGGACTCTGGTGAAGGGTTTCAAAGAGAGAGTCAGGATGGTTGTCCAGTTATCGCATCTATTTTTTTTTTTTTTGGAGGGGGGGAGAAGGGGGGCGAGGTTTACAACTGGCTAGCTACATGTTCACTGAAGCTGAAAAGCCTTAAAAGGGATTGACTCAGTGGAACAAATAGTTCAGTAATCTGGAGACCAGGAAAGGGCTGTTATTACATGAAATTTCTTGGCTAGACCAAGAGGAACAGGGAGGCATGTTGGGATTAGAGAAAGCTTAGAATCCCCAACCCCCCCTACCTAAAGAAAAGTTGGAACTACAAGAAAAATGGGGTATAGTGACGAGTCTTCTATGACAATAACAAATATTGCCATAATATATGTTATTTAGTGACAAGATTTTTTTATTGTCACCGAAAATGTATTTTAAAATTTTTTCTGTGAACAATATAAATTGTCACCAAAACATTAATATTCAATGAGAAAAGTATTTTGTTATCATTGAATCTCGCCGCTAAAAGCTAAAATAAAAATTGGCAAAAAAAATTGTTGTTTTGGTGGGACTAAATTTTTTTACTGTGACAAGTTTTATTTTCTATAACTGAAACGTTTACAATGACAAAACAATTTGTAATTTACTTGTGAGTGAGGCACTTAACTCAGTGGTTAAGCTTAATTCTTTACTCACTCACCACCCGGGTTCGAACCCGGGACCCTTCTCCCCTCTCCTGCTTACCAATCAAAAAAAAAAAAAATTGTAATTTATTTGTCACAAAAATAAAACTTCACAAATAATTCTTGAAAATCTAATTAATTTTACGAATTAAAATTCTGAAACCTAAAATTAGGCAACAACTGTAATGCTTCCCACCGGCTCTGGCCCTGCTGCCAAGATTGAATCTTTCTGTAGGCAACACCTTCTCCAACGGTTTGCCCTTCCTTTGGCTAGCTACCACACTGTCTTACAGGCTTGGCCATCAATCTCTCTTGGTCCTCATAGCACTCTGTGATCTTGGGCTCAACTCGAAGGCTCGAAGGTACAAGCGGCTGTGGTCAAGGAACTTTGCTCACAGTCGCAATCTAACTCCCCTCCTACTACAACTTCATCTAATTAAGCAAGTTTCATCTCAAGTCTCTCCCTCCTAACATAATTTCTTAGAGATACCTGATAGTTCTATTTTTTCACATAGGTCTTGTTAATGCATCCATCAATGAATAGGAAATTTTCAGTTTGAATCAATTTGCATAGTTTGAGTTTCAACAGCCCATTCTAGGATTCTTCTTGCAAACCATACACTAGAAATCTCCCTTGTTTGTATGCCTTCACATGAAATTTTGTAGATTATAAAAGATAATTCTACTTCTAGAGTGGAGTTATTCTTACTTCTTGTTCAGGGATTGCAAGGTCCTAATTGCTAGAAGGGTTTGTTGACTAATTTGGGAATTTATGGATTTAGCACCATTTTCATTGTATAAATTGTACTTTGGGGGAGGGGTTTGGGGTGCATTTCCCTCCATTATTGGGCTTCAAGTTTTTGTCAGTGCCTTAAATCTGATTGAAGGGGTGTGCTTAATTGGAATGCTTTTAAGTTCAAATCTGAATGGAATGCTAACTATGTTTTGAACTAGTCTTTGTTTACCTTCCACCGATGCAATTTAGGGTTTTCTAAAACTTGTATCCATGGCCCAATCGTATGAAAGGTCTGATTGATGAATTTAGTTGTTTTCATTTTTGTTTTGGGAATTGAGCTGTTGGGGGTATGGAAGATCTTATATGATGTGTGTGTATAAGGATGAGACGTGGTTGATATTTGGGGGATTTTATTCAAATATAAGTCTTTCTTGCTTACCGTATATTGGTAGTGGGCTTGATATGACAAATATTGTATGATGGAAAACACACCTACGATTTATAAATGCTACTTATCCCCCTCATGTTTTCCTCTTTGTCATGGCTGATTCATCGGTTACAGCTCTGGGAAAGCCAATGGTTATTAAATTATTTGTTTTCCTTCACTTTTAATTATATAATCTATGTACAAAAGCCAGTAACCGAACTGTTTTGGACATTTCTCTTTGGTCGAAACGAGATTTAGATCCTCGTTTGAGGATCATCTTTTTGAGTAGCTAGTAGAATTGATCCATATCTATTAGTACTATCAGTGGTTAAGAATTTCTATGCCACAAATTAAGGTTCTGGATCAAATAGGAACAAGGCTTATACAAGTGCCAGCTGCAGCAGTTGCGTCCTTGAAGATATGATATAATATGTCAATGCGAATGCATGTGCTATAATTAATGCACATCTTTCCTTCATACAAAGAGAAGAAAAAGGGCTGTTAAAGCCATTAGAGGAGTATTGAGAGATTGTTACAGTTTAGAAGACAGCAAATACATAGCTCTTTTGCTTGGCCAAATATGGATTAGAAGAAAACATGAGGCTTTTTTGGCGAAAAAAAAAATTATAAAAGCTTGGAAATTTTTGAGAGAGAGAAGAAGAAGAAGAACAATAAGAAGAAGAAATTATGAGTTTTGGTATAGTATACAACAACGCAACATAAAAAATGGTAGTAGCAGTATGAGATGGAAGCACCCAACGCAGACCCCAAGGAATGAAGAAATAAATTGTTTGCATACTAACTTTTCGTGACCCATAATTGATGTGAGGCTAATATTGTTAAAATCTCGATTTAAATCTTAAAATCTTACAATTTTACGATGTTAAATTGAAAAAACTTGTTCGATTTTATATAAAGTTTTAATATAGGCAAAATAGGTAAAAATCCCGATTCTGGGACGTAAAATCAAAAAAATCTCGATTTTATAGGCGATTTTACTAATTTTAAAAATCACGTGATTTTTGTGTAATTTTGTCAAATAAAATACTTATTTTTTTCAAGTGATGCCGCAACTATTTCAATTGTTACATTTTTTTTTTTTATTCTATAATACCATTATTTCCAATGCTATATTAGTTGAGGACCATGTGAATTATTCCACCAAATTGATCACCATAAATTAAATGTAATAGTTGGGATAGAAACTAAGAAACTATGATAAAATATTACAAATATGATGTAGGATTATAGAGAAGAAGAAAGAATTAAAAAAAAAAAAAAGGAAGAAGAAGAAGAAGAAGGAGAAGAAGAAGAGGAGGAGGAGGAGGAGGAGGAGGAGAGGGAGAAGAACAGCAGTTGTAGAGAAGAAGCAATCAAAAAAATATCATTCAATCAATAATGTTTTGTTAACCCTAATTAGGATTTAAATAGAAAAATTCATAAGCCTAACACAACAACCTAAAATGAAACAGACTTAAAACTAAAATATCCTAAAAACAAATTAGTCCAAAATAACAAATAAAATAAAACCTAATTAACTAAGATAAAGATTAATAATCAGTCCAAAATAATGGTTAAGCCTCTTTGGCCCAACGTCCATACACACATCCATATCGTCTACTGATATCCGCACCAACTCCCCCAGAGTGGAAAGAACTCGGTTCTGACGAGGAGGTGACGTGGAGAGTCACAAAACTCCATGAAGCCCGGATCAAGCTGCTGCAGTTTCTCAACAGGAATTCAAATGCAATCAGAATCAAAACGACCAACCCAATGAACCAGGAACCTTCGGTCCATGTTATACTTGGTGAGATCAACCTGCACATCTAAAATAGTATCAATTTTATCATTGTGTGCAGGAATTAGTGGTAATGATGAAGTAGTAATGATGAAGTAGTAAGTATTAAGTCTGGGTGATAGTCAATGGATATAGCATCAAATGGTGCATCAGGGGGTTAAATATGTCCTTTGTAGGCAACAAAATCCTCAACATTAAAGATGGGGCTAAAATCAAAGTGTGATTGGAATATCAATGACATATGCATTTGATCCAATTAGTTTTAAAATTTTAAAAGGACCAGCAATATGAGCTTGCAATTTTGAAACATATCCAAGAGGAAAACTTTCCAGCCTTATTCTAATCATCACATAATCATTAACATTAAAAGTAACATGTCTTTTATGTAAATCAGCTTTAAGTTTATATGTCACATTAATTGACTGTAATTACTTATTGATATCAACATGCAAGTCTCGAATATGTTGCGCAAACATATCAGCTGATTCAGACACTCTAGTACATGGAGACATGGGAACTATGTCTAAAGGCTTCCTGGCCTTATAACAATGCATAACTTCAAAAGGACTCATTCCTATCAACCTATTCACAGAGTTATTGTAAGCAAACTGAGTAGTAGGAAGGATTAAATCCCAATTCCTATAATAATCTTTAACTAAATACCCCAAGAGATTCCCTAAGATACGATTAACAACTTTTGTTTACCCACCACCCCTGGTTGGTCCAGTGGAGCGGGAGTCAAGCCAAAACTTGGGTAATATACTCAGGTTGTAGGTTCGATTCTCACCTAGAGCGGTCAGGATTTAAGTGAGGGGCCGTGGCAGTGGGTTGCTGCGCTAGTTCCCTCGAGAGTTTGTAACTCAGTGGATAAAACCGCTGGGTGATTTCCCCCGTTACCAAAAAAAAAACTTTTGTTTGGCCATCAGTTTGGGAGTAATATGCTGTGAAAAATTTGAGTTTTGTACCAACTAGATGCCAAAGAGTTCTCCAAAAATAGCAAGTGAAATGAACATATCTATCAATCACTATGAGTTTAGGTAGACCATACAACTTGACAATCTCCAAGAAGTATAACTTGGCTACTCTAGAAGCATCGAATGTTTTACTGCAAAGAATGAAGTGAGCCATTTTAGAAAAACGATTTACCACCACAAGAATAGAATCATGTTTCTTAGATGTGCGAGGGAGTCCTAAAACCAAGTCCATACTAACATCTTGCCAAGGGTAGCTAAAAACAGGAAGGGGGTATAAAGACCAGCATTTTATTTCCTATGCTTAGCTAACTGACAAGTACAACATTGATTCACTATTCTACCGACATCCTTTTTCAAACTCGGCTAGTAAACTTGATATTCAACTTCTGCTATGGTCTTGTCACGTCCAAAATGTCCTGAAAGACATCCATCATGAACTTCCCACACTAAGAAATCATGTACTGAAGTCCTCGGGATGCAAAGTTTATTGGCCTTAAACAAAAATCCATCCTGAAAAAGGAATTCGTCAAAAACTTCATTCTTTCCATTCTGTAGCTCTAGAAAAATTTCCTCAAAATCAGGACATGACTCATCCTTAAGCCTATTGAATCCTATAACCTTAACGCTCATAACAGAAAGTAAGGGCATCAGCTATCTTGTTCTTGACTCCTAACTTATGTTTTATAACAAACAAATAGGAGTTCAAGTACTCAATCCAACGACCATACCTATGATTAAGCTTCTTTTTGGAAACTTAGATAACGCAAGGCCTCATGATCAGAATATAGGACAAACACTTTCAGGAGTAAATAAGGGTGCCAATAGTGTAAGGCTTGTAGCACCACATAAAATTCCTTCACATAGGTGGAATATTTTTGCTTAGCCTCACACAATTTCTCGCTAAAGTAAGAGATGGGGAGACGCTCTTGACTGAGCACTCCTCCAATACCTACCCCTAATGTGTAGCATTCTATCTCGAAAACTTTCAAAAAATCAGAGAGACGCAACACGGGAGACTCAGCATTCTTTTCTTGATATTCTCAAAGGTTCTTGCAGTATCTTTTGTCCACTTAAACTCTCCTTATTTCATACATTCAGTTAGAGGAGCCAAAACGGTGCTAAACCATTTGATGAATCGACAATAAAAAGTACCTAATCCATGGAAACTCCGCACATTATGAATAATTTTGGGTTCAGGCCAATCTAGAATTGCTTTAACCTTTGAGGGATCTGCCAAAATTCCTTTAGAGGACACCACAAATCCTAAGAAGAGAACCTTATCGGTAAAGAATGAACACTTCTTCAAGTTGGCATATAGGTTTTCTTTCCTAAGGGTGGAACAGACTTGAGTAAGATGATCCGTATATTGCTTTGATACCAAAGTTGATGTAGGACGACAGAGAGTAAAGTACAGAGAGAGATATAGAAAGAGAAGAAGAAGTTTAGGAGAGAGGGAAGAAAGAAAAAGGAGGGGAGGGAGAAAAAGCCACGAATGTTTCAATAACTCAATTTTTCATATTCATCAATGTGTCTAACCTTAATCATTTTAAACCTTCAAATAAGCTACTACATTCTCAAGATTACTAAAAATAAAGCAAAATAAAAAATTCTACCAAATCCTTCTTAAAATAAATCTAAATAAAATCTTACCTAAAATAAAATAAATTTGTAATAAAATAAAGTAAAATCCTAATATAAAATCTTATCTTCATAAAATAAAATCCTAATAATAATTATTTCATTATTATTTTTTTTTGGGACTTTCACATCATTCTTCACCCCTTATCAAAACTTAACTCCATCGAGTTGAAAATTTACGTACTCCTTCAATCGCCAAGCGACAAAAAAAGCGGATGTTCAAGTCGTTCCCAACGTTCATGGATGCGCATCAGGTGTGGTAAAAATCTAGTGTCTCCACCAAATATCCCAAGATAGAAGTACCGCGATTCAGAAAATAGAACTTGTAGGTGTTGGAAGAAGACAAAAAATAGACCAACTTGTGGGAGATGTTTAGTTATAGGAAAGACAAAATATACAGAAGCACCATAGGTTTTAGGCATACTCTTCAAACCCGATAGTACTAACAGGAACCTCAGTAATACCACTAGGAATCCACGCCTCATCAAGAAAATTAACTTCAGTAGTAGCAATAATTTCGGTAGCCGCAACAATTTCATCAAGTGGCTTGCCCACAATTTGGTCATTATCCTCATCATCAAAAAAATAAAAATCGTTAGGATTAAGCTCATAATTCAACTCTTCAATTTGATCATCATTAGGCTTTCTCTTCATTTCAAAGTCGTCATTGTATTCTCTGTTCGGTTCATCAATACTTTTAGAATATCGATAAAGGTACCAAATAGAGGAGCTAAAGCTGTATTCAACTTTGACTTCGATATTTGGTTAGAACAGAGGTAAATAGGTTACTCGGCCAATTGCATTCCTCCAATGTGCCTAACCTCGCGTTTAGTCTTTGAATGGCTTCAGTAAGGCTACTATTTGGGTTTGCATTTGGTTATCGCTTGAATGAATAGCCAGCAATGTATTGACAACTTTGACTTTGCAAAAATAAACCGCGAAGTGTTCTGGAGTCCACCGAAAGTTACCGGAAAAGTCGTCAGAGCTTCGCCGGAAGTCGCCGGAGCACTAGTCAAGTTGCCGGAAGTCGCCGGAGCACTAGTCAAGTTGCCAGAAGTCACCGGCTCCAATGGTGGGGTTCGCCAAAGCTGTGTATCACTGGTAATGTACAAAAGTGCACTCAAAGGGTTTGAGAGCGCGTAGGCCACGTGCAGCGACTTTGACTACGGCTACAACTGCAACTGTTGCTAGGGTTTGAGATGAATAGTAAGTTTTCAGTGGTTATGGATCGATTTGATCTGATACCAAAGTTGATGTAGGACGATAGAAAGCAAAGTAAAGAGAAAAAAAAATAGAGAAAGAAGAAAAAGTTTAAGAGACAGGGAAGAAAGAAGAAGAGGGGGAGGGAGAACAAGTTACGAAAGTTTCAATAACTCAATTTTTCATATTCATCAATGTGTCCAACCCTGATCATCTTAAGTGTTTAAATAGGCTAATACATCCTTAAGATTACTAAAAATAAAGCAAAATTGAATATTCTAACAAATACTATTTAAAATAAATCTAAATAAAATTTTCACTAAAATAAAATAAATCTTTAATAAAATAAAGTAAAATCTTAATATAAAATCTAATCTTAATAAAATAAAATCCTAATAATAATTATTTCATTTTTTTGGCTTTCGCATCATTCTCCACCCCATAAAAAACTCGACTCTATCGAGTTGAAAATTTGCGTACTCCTTCAATCGTCAAGCCACAAACAAAGCAAATGTTCAAGCCGTTCCCAACATTCATGGACACGCGTCAAGAGTGGTAAAAATCTAGTGTCTCCATCAAGTCTCCTGAAATAGAAGTACTGCGATTCCAAAAAAAAACTTGTAGATGTTGAAAGAAGATAAGAAATTGACCAACATGTGGGAAAGGTTTAGGTGTACAAAAGACAAAATCCACAGAAGTACCATAAGTTTTATGCATACTCTTTGGTGCGGATACCAGTAGACGATATGGACGTCGGGCCAAGGAGGCCCAACCATTATTATTATGGTCTAGTTATTAATATTTATTTTAGTTAATTAGGTTTTATTTTATTTATTATTTTGGACCCATTTGTTTTGAACTATTTTAGTATTAGGTTTATTTTATTTTAAGCCTTTGTGTTAGACCTATAATGTTTTCTATTTAAACACTAATTAAGGTTAACAGAACATTATTGATTTGATGATAATTTGATTGCTTCTTCCCTACAGTTGCTATTCTTTTCCCTCTCCTTCTACTTTTCTCTTCTTCTTCTTCTTCTTCTTTGATTCTTTCTTCTTCTCTACAATTCTACACCAACTTTGGTATCAGAGTAAAGGATCTTACAAACTTTAAAATCCTAATCACTGTTTTGGAAAAAAAAAAAAAAAAACAGCAGTCGGCGCAGTAGTTGTCACGGTTGCCACCGTCGCTGTCGCCCAACACACCCTCTAACCCTTCAAGTGCGTTTTCGTGCGTTTTTACCAATATTTAATTTTGGCAAACCCCACCATTGGCACCACCTACCTTCGGCGACCTTCGGGGAATTTTCCGACAACCGCTCGGTGACTTTTCCGGCGACCTCCGGCGAAGTCCAAAATAACTATCACACTCTAGCGATCTAACCTGTGCTCCAGCGAAGCTCCGATGACCTCCGACGAAACTCTGGTGACTTTCCAGCGAACCTTCGGTGACTTTCCAACGAACCTCCGACGACTTTCCAATGAATTCCAGAACACTGTATCAGCCTATTTTGGCATATTTCAAGTCACAAGTGCACTCCCGATTTCCAATTTGAACAATAACTTCATTTCATTATATTTTTTGTGCTATTAGCTACTCTCTATTTTAGCTATTAATTGAATTATTGTGTGCACTGCGACTCCAATCTCACTTCTTTAAAAATAATCTCACTTCCCACAATTATTCCTTGCTATTTTGCATCCTATCCTAATTTTCCTTTCATCACTTGGAAGCCTTGAATAGCGAAAGGAATACTTTCACCAAATACATCGTAAGCCAGTGATATTTTATTTGTCATTTATTTCTTTCGTGCTTTGATCCCCTGTTTAAAAAAAAAAAAAAGGTAAGACTATTGCTTGCACCTTATTCGAGTTATCTAATAATCTAATCAACATCTAGAGTTTTACGTGTCTTTACATATAAACACTTAAGTTTATATTAGTAGTAAATTGCGTGAATTGTTATTGATATCAACAAGTTTAGTCATAGAATCTTTGTAAGCAATTACGTAGTGGTCGAACACTGACATCCTCTAGCACTACGGCAGATGACCAATTGCAAACCCAATTAGCAGTTCTCACTGAAGCTATTCAAAGATTAAACGCTAGGGTGGACATAATTGAGGAACACACTAGGCATAAGAAACAAGATAGAGAACTAGTGCCACGTCATAGAAATGACAGATCACCTGAGCGTAATGATGATAAATTAATGAAACAAGTCAAAGTAGAAGCCCCGACTTTTGATAGCCGCCTAGATCCTTGGGTGTTCACCAAATGGCTGAAAGATATGGACCGCTACTTTGAGTGGTACCACTTTTCTGAAGAGAGAAAGTGTCGATTTGCTAAAATGAAGCTGACAGGGAGCGCCCATTTGTATTGGGAAAGTGTTGAGAATTTACTTGCTAGCCGTCACGAACCTCCGGTTATAGATTGGGAGGAGATAAAAGTGAGGTTTAAGCGCAAGTATTTGCCTTTGTTCTATCATGGTAATTTGCTAGATCAATGGAACAATATTCGACAAGGCACTAGGCTAGTGAAAGATTACATAGCCCAGTTTGATGAACTTATGATGAGATGTAATGTTTAGGATTATGATGCCGTTACTTTGAGTCGGTTTAGGCGTGGTCTTAATGATGAGCTACAAAGAGAGGTTGTCCTTAGAGGAATCACCACTTTAGACGAGGCCTATACTCTAGTCCAGAACTATGAACTACTAGCTAAGCCCCAATTTGCAAAGCACAATGATAGTCGCCCCCCTAATAACCGCCCTTCCTTGTCAAACACGTCTGTTTTGGGACCACCTCCTAGTACTCAAGTTGTGAAAGATAATAAAAATAAGGGTGAGATTCTAAAAATAACTCTCGAGTGCAATGTTTTAAGTGCCATGGTTTTGGACACGTATATGCTAGCTATCCCTCCCAAGCTCTAGTTATTGGGGAGAATGGGAGAGTCAAGGATGATGAGTCAATAGAGGAGCAAGTATACGAACCCAATGTGGAGAAATTTGAAGATGTGGATGAAGAGTATGAGGAAAATTTAGTGGGATGTCTTAAGACCATTTCCCCTAGTGTAGGAGAGAGACAACTCACTTTTAACAACCATCGGATGGGTGTAGTTCGATGTATCCTTACGCAAGCCCAAGAGACGGAAGACTGGCGTCATCATGCCATTTTCCACACTTATACTAAGATTAATGATAAGGATTGTAAGGTCATAGTGGATAGTGGTAGTTGCATCAATGCAGTATCTTCAAATATAATTACTCATCTATGACTTCAAACTGTTCCCCACCCTCACCCAATGTTTCTTGGGTAAATGCCTCATCCATAGCGGTAAAAGAGCGATGTCAAGTGCTTATTCAATTCCTTGATTATAAAGACAAAATTTGGTGTGATGTGATTTCTATGGATGTAGGCCATATTATTTTGGGAAGGCCATAGTTGTTTGATTTAGACATCACTTTTTATGGCCATTCCAATTCATGTTCCTTTATGTTTAATGGCAAGAAAATTCATCTCAAGCCTATTCCTCCAAAATAGGCTAATCCCAACAAAAGAAAGGAAGTGATGAGCAGAAAGGGATTGAATTTCATTAGCCCTAAACAACTCATTCGTGATATGGGGGAAAGAATGTATTGTGTTTGCCTTGGTAGTCAAGGAAGTTCTTGTGGACTCTCTGCAAGCCACATCAGGAGAAGTAAGTAGGATACTTGCAGAGTTTCAAGATGTTTTTCCTGAGGATCTCCTAGATAGTTTACCCCCGTTGCGTGACATCCAACACGCAATAGATTTCATCCCAGGAGCTACACTTCCTAACTTGCCACACTATAAGATGAATCCTACTGAGCATGTTAAATTACAAAGGCAAGTTGATGAACTTCACAAAAGAGATTTATTAGAGAGAGTATGAGTCCCTGTGTTGTTCCAGCTCTCTTAACTCCAAAGAAAGATGGTTCTTGAAGAATGTGTAGACAGTAGGGCAATAAACAAGATAATTGTAAAGTATCGTTTTCCTATCCCTTGCCTAGATGATATGTTAGATATAATAGTAGGTGCCACGGTGTTTTCTAAAATTGATTTGAAAAGTGGCTACCATCAAATTAGAATTTGGTCAGGAGATGAATGGAAAACTGCTTTTAAAACTAAAGATAGCCTTTATGAGTGGTTAGTCATGCCTTTTGGGCTTTCAAATGCCCCTAGTACCTTCATGAGAGTAATGACTCAAGTGCTTAAACCATTCATGGGAAGGTTTTTGGTAGTTTATTTTGACGATATCTTTATTTATAGTAAAAGTAGGGATCAACATATGGACCACCTTACTCAAGTCTGTTCCACCCTTAGGAAAAAAAACCTTTATGCCAACTTGAAGAAGTGTTCAATATTTACTGATAAGGTTATCTTCCTAGGATTTGCGGTGTCCTCTGAAGGAATTTTGGCTGACTCCTCGAAAGTTAAAGCAATTCTAGATTGGCCCGAACCTAAAACTATTCATGATGTGCGGGTTTCCATGGGTTGGCTACTTTTTATTGTCGGTTTATCAAAGGGTTCAGCACCATTATAGCCCCTATAATTGAATGTATGAAACAAGGAGAGTTTAAGTGGACAAAGAATACTGCAAGGGCCTTTGAGAATATCAAGAAAAGAATGACTGAGTCCCATGTGTTGCGTCTTCCTAATTTTTCAAAAGTATTTGAGGTAGAATGTGACGCATCAGGAGTAGGTATTGGAGGAGTACTCAGTCAGGAGCGTTACCCTATCGCTTACTTTAGTGAGAAATTGTGTGAGGCTAAACAAAAATATTCCACCTATGATAAGGAATTTTATGTAGTGGTACAAGTCTTACGCTACTGGCGCCATTATTTACTCCCGAAAGAGTTTGTCCTTTATTCTAACAATGAAGCCTTGCGTTATTTAAGTTCCCAAAAGAAGCTTAATTATAGGCATGGTCATTGGATTGAGTACTTACAAGCCTATTCGTTTGTCATAAAACATAAGTCAAGAGTTGAGAACTAGATAACTGATACCCTTAGTTATCATGTGTCCTTACTTTCTATCATGAGCGTTAAGGTTATAGGATTTGATAGGCTTAAGGATGAGTACGAGTCATATACTTACTTTGGGGAAATTTTTCTAGAGCTTTTGAATGGAAAGTCTTATGTTGTTGTTGTTGAATTTTTGAATGGAAATTTTTCCATCCCCACCTAGTGGAATAAGGCTTATGTTGTTGTTGTTGTTGTTGTTATTTTGAATGGAAAGTGATGCGGAACAACAATTGAAAGTAAAGAAAGAATAGAGAGAAAGCAAGAGAAAGAAGAGAGTAGAGAAGAAAAGAAGAAGAATTAGAACAAAGGAGGGGAAAGAAAAACACAGCCACCAATATTATTCAATCAATCAATCAATCCTCTTCTGTTAACCCTAATTAAGGTTTAAATAGAAAACATCATGAGCCTAACACAAAAGGCCTAAAATAAAATAAACCGATACTAAAATAGCCCAAAAACAAATGGGTCCAAATAACCTCTAATAATACAAACTCATTATTAATAAAGCCCAAAACAAATGGGTCCAAAGAATAAATAAAATAATAATAATAATAAAAGAAATAAAAATCTAGATGATGTCCTCATCAACTCTCCCGGACTGAGAAGAACTCAACTCCATCAAGTTGAAAACTTGGTACTATTATCATGTCGCATTTTCCACTTGACAAGACATCTTTGGAGTTGAAGGAAAATGAGATCCTCAACATCGAACACAGATAGGCAACGCTAAAGAGGTGGAGGAACTGGAACCGGCATAAGAATATCTCCATAACCTGCAGACAATATTTGAGGCCCAAAGATGCCTCCACAAGATAACAAGTTCTCCACATGCCAAATTATGACAAAACTCATATCACATGGCAAAGTGAAAAAAATTGCATTGGGACTAGAATCACAAAGGATATAGAATGGCCCAACATTTTCGGCATGCAAATTTTGGCAAGACGATATGAGGTAGTAAGTATGCAATGCATAAGTCATCATTAAGTTACATCCATTAAATTCTTTACCAAACCAAACCAATTCTTTATTCTCATCAATAACATAAGTAGAAAATTTATAATAATTATTACTCAACCCAATTTTTCAATTAATATCAACATTATCAAAAAAGGGTAGAATACATGGTTGAGAGAAAATGACGAGGGAGAATGCAAATGAACTTGTCAAATTAGAATCTCTCAAAGAAGAATAAGTTGCTGGAAACTCAATGAGATCAATAGAATAGCGGTAAGAGATGCTACGCATAACTTGTAAGAGAAATTGTTTAATGTATACAAGAATGCCTCTGTTATACACTAGAAGTGAGGAGGATTCATGCAACTGAGTAATCTCACGGAAGAACAACTTGGACATAGACTCAAAGAACTCCCAACTGATGAAGTCACTAAGTAAAACTCTTAAGATGCTTAAATAAAATCCCCTGAAAAAATAACCATCACCAATGATAAAGTCTATGTAATCTTGACGATCATTATTCACGATGTCATCAAATAAATCAACAAAATCAAGGTAAGATGACAGTAGAACCAATTCAACTACTTTAGACACATTTTGAGGATTTGGTGACTCAATATGATCAAGTATCAAAAGCGGAGAATTAATAAGAGAATCAGAAGTATCAACAGAAACAATAGGGGCACCAGGTTTAGGAGATGGATGTTGTAACTCAATAGTTTGTATAGGGCACTTTGACTCTGACATAGACTCATAAGACTCAAACTTATAATATTTTTCAATTTCTAAAGCTTTGGAATAAGCTTCATTTAACGTCTTATGAGTGTATCGCTGAACTACCTCACGGATGCAAGGCCTTAGCCCAAGAACAAATCTACTAATGGCACAAGGCTCATTTTGAAAGTTAGACCACTTCCTAAGAGTTTTAAATTGATCAAAATAGTCATCAACAGAAGAATCCTCCTGTTTAAGACGCATTAACTGAGACCATGCCTTATCTATAAAACTTTTAGGAATAAATCGATCACTCAAAATTTGTTTCATCAAAGCCCATTGAGTAACATGTCAATGGTATAACTCAACTGTTTGCCAATACTCTCTAGCATAATTGGTCAATCTTGTTTTGGCCAGACGAATACATTGGTCATCAGACAGGTCGTGATAGTTAAAAATGTATTCGATATCATCTACCTATTCAAAAACTCAGGAGGATCGATAGTGCCACTAAAATAGGGAGGATCTTTGACGTAAGTTTGATGAATAGAATGAAGTCCTACTTTATTATTCCAATATGATTGGTTTTCGAAATTCATGGCAAAAGGGCAGAAGTAATTTTTTTTTTTTTAATGCTGATATTAAAGAACATTGAAAAAGAAAGTAATAAAAATATAAAATCCTAATATGCTTAAAATAGGAATAACAAATCTAATAAATGAAACTCAACAAATAATTTAGGCAAGCAATGGGTGAGTGATTTTTTTTTTTTTTTTTTTTTAAGATGGGCAACAATTAATTAAATTCAAAAGAGAAATAGGAAGTAGGATAAATGAAACAAATAGGCAAGATTCAAGTTCAAATTTATGCAATTCATGCTGCCATATGATATAAGCATTTATCATAATTAACAATGAGAGAATTGTATCTAATCCAAACCTTTGCTTCAAACTATATAAAGTGTTCACTTTTGAAACATCCGAATAAGTAGTCGACTATCTTGTTGCTTAAATTTGCCAAAATAGATTGACAGAGTGTTCTGCAATTCATCGAAAGACGCCGAAGGTTCGCCGGAAGTCGCCGGAGGTTTGCCGGAAAAGCTGCCGGAGGTCGCTGGAGGTCACCGGGGTCACCTGGGAGTTCACCGGAGGCAGGTGATGTTGCTGGACTTCGCCGGAAAAGTCGCCGGCCGGTTGTCGGAAAAGTCGCCGGAGGTTGTTGGGGTCCCTGGTGAGTTCGCCAGAGGTAGGTGATTCTAGTGGTGTAGGTCGCCAGAGCTGGGTGTAGCCGGAAATGCACGAAAGTGTATACGAAGGTCTTGAGGGTGACGACGCGTACGCGTATGGCAGCGGCAGTGGCTGCGGCCGCAATTAGGATTTTTTTTTCTCACGGCTGAAAACTGTGATTTGATATTTTTCTTTTGCACCAGGGATTCACTCTGATACTAAGTTGATGCGGAACAACAATTGAAAGTAAAGAAAGAATAGAGAGAAAGCAAGAGAAAGAAGAGAGTAGAGAAGAAGAGAAGAAGAATTAGAACAAAAGAGGGGAAAGAAAAACACAATCACCAAAATTATTCAATCAATCAATCAATCCTCTTCTGTTAACCCTAATTAGAGTTTAAATAGAAAACATCATGGGCCTAACACAAAAGGCCTAAAATAAAATAAACCGATACTAAAATAGCCCAAAAAACAAATGGGTCCAAATAACCTCTAATAATATAAACTCATTATTAATAAAGCCCAAAACAAATGGGCCCAAAGAATAAATAAAATAATAATAATAATAAAAGAAATAAAAATCTAGATGATGTCCTCATCAGAAAGTCTAAAGTTTCTGACAAATTTCTTCTTCAAGATGGATTCTTATTTAAGGCTAATAAACTCTGCATCCCGAGAACTTCAGTACGGGATTTCCTAGTGTGGGAAGTTCATGCTGGAGGTCTTTCAGGACATTTTGGACGTGATAAGACTATAGCAAAAGTTGAACGTCAATTTTACTGGCCTAGTTTGAAATAGGACGTCGATAGAATAGTAAGTCAATGCCATACTTGTCAGTTAGCTAAGCATAGGAAACAGAATACTGGTCTTTATTCCCCTCTTCTTATTCCTAGTTGTCCTTGGCAAGATGTTAGTATGGACTTTGTTTTAGGACTCCCTCGCACATCTATCGCACATCTAGGAAACATGATTATATTCTTGTGGTGGTAGATCGTTTTTCTAAAATGGATCACTTCATTCCTTGTAGTAAAACATCTGATGCTTCTAGAGTTGCTAAGTTATACTTCTCAGAGATTGTCAAGTTATATGGTCTACCTAAAACCATAGTGACCGATAGGGATGTTTGTTTCACTAGCTATTTTTTGGAAAACCCTTTGGCATCTAGTTGGTACAAAACTCAAATTTTCCACTGCATATCACCTCCAAACTCATGGGCAAACAGAAGTAGTTAACCGTAGCTTAGGGAATCTATTGAGATGTTTAGTTAAAGATCGTCATAGAAATTGGGATTTAATCCTTCCTACTACTCAGTTTGCCTATAATAATTCCGTGAATAGATGTTAGTATTGATTTTATTTTAGGACTCCCTTGCACATCTAGGAAACAAGATTCTATTCTTGTGGTGGTAGATCGTTTTTCTAAAATGGATCACTTCATTCCTTGTAGTAAAACATCTGATGCTTCTAGAGTTGCTAAGTTATACTTCTCAGAGATTGTCAAGTTATATGGTCTACCTAAAACCATAGTGACCGATAGGGATGTTTGTTTCACTAGCTATTTTTGGAAAACCCTTTGGCATCTAGTTGGTACAAAACTCAAATTTCCCGTTGCATATCACCTCCAAACTCATGGCCAAACTGAAGTAGTTAACCGTAACTTAGGGAATCTATTGAGATGTTTAGTTAAAGATCATCATAGAAATTGGGATTTAATCCTTCCTACTGCTCAGTTTGCCTACAATAATTCCGTGAATAGATCGATAGGAATGAGCCCTTTCGAAGTTATGCATGGTTATGAGTCTAAAAAACCTTTGAACTTAGTTCCCATGTCTCCATTTGCTAGAGTGTCTGAGTCGGCCGATGCGTTTGTGCAACATATTCGAGACTTGCATGTTGATATCAATAAGCGCTTAGAGTCAATTAATGCGACATATAAACTTAAAACTGATTTACATAAAAGACATGTTGCTTTTAATGTTGGTGATTATGTGATGATTAGAATAAAGTCGGAACGTTTTCCTTTTGGATCCGTTTCGAAATTGCAAGCTCGTAGTGCTGATCATTTTAAAATTTTAAAATGGGTTGAATCAAACGCATATGTCATTGATATTCCATCACACTTTGATTTCAGCCCCATCTTCAATGTTGAGGACCTTGTTGCCTACAAAGGACATATTCAACCCCCTGATGAATCATTTGATGCCCCAGCCGTTGACTACTACCCAGATTTAATACCTACTGCTTTATCACTACCACCAGTCCCTACACACAATGATAAAATTGATGCTATTTCAGATAAAGCAGGTTGATCTCACAAGGATGGTGTGGTTCGACAGTTCCTAGTTCATTGGGTTGGTCGTCCTGATTCTGATTGCACTTGGATTCCTGCCGAGACATTGCAACAGCTTGATCCAAATCTCATGACGTTTTATGAGAGTCGCCACGCCACCTCCTCGTTAGAGCCGAGTTCTTTCCACTCGGGGGAGTTGGTGCGAACACCAGTAGACGATATGAACGTGTGTATGGATGTCGGGCCAAGGAGGCCCAACCATTATTATTATGGACTGGTTATTAATATTTATTTTACTTAATTAGGTTTTATTTTATTTATTATTTTGTACCCATTTGTTTTGGGCTATTTTAGTATTAGGTTTACTTTATTTTAAGCCTTTGTGTTAGGCCCATGATGTTTTCTATTTAAACTTTAATTAGGATTAACAGAACATTATTGATTGGATGATAATTTGATTGCTTCTTCCCTACAGCTGCTATTCTTTTCCCTCTCCTTCTCCTTTTCTCTTCTTCTTCTTCTTCTTTGATTCTTTCTTCTTCTTTGATTCTTTCTTCTTCTATACGATTCTACACCACTCTTCAATTCGATAGTACCAATAAGGACCTAAGTAATATCACTAGAAATCTGTGCCTCACCAAGAGAAATGACTTCAGTTGTAGCAATAATTTCGGTAGTCGCAACAATTTCGTCAAGTGGCTTGCCTCCAATATGGTCATCATCCACATCATTTGAAAAATAAAAGTCATCAGGATTAGGCCCATAAATCAACTCTTCAATTTAAATATCATTAGGCTCTCTCTTTACTTCAAAGTGGTCGTCATCAGATTCTCTGTTTGGTTCATCAGTAACTTTTGGAATATCGGTAAAGGCACCAAATAGAGGAAGTGAAACTGTATTCGACTCTGAATTTGATATTTGGTTAGAACAGAGGTGAAAAGGGTTGCTCGACCAATGACATTCCTCCAATTTGTCTAACCTCGCGTTCAGTCTTTGAATAGCTTCAGTGAGGGCTACTATTTGGGTTTGCATTTGCTTATCGTTCGAATGAGTAGTCAACAGTGTACTGACAACTTCAAATTTGCAAAAATGAATCGTGAGGTGTTCTAGAGTTCGCTGGAATTCACCGAAAAAGTTGTCGGAGCTTCGCCAGAGGCCACCGGAGCACTAGTTAGGTCACTGGAAGTCACCTGTTCCAATGGTGGGGTTCATTGGAGCTGGATATAGCTAGGAATGTATGAAAGTGCACTCGAAAGGTTTGAGGAAGTGTATGGCGCGTGTGGCAACTGCAGCCGTGGTTGCGGTTGCGAATAAGGTTTGAGATGAACAATAGGTTTTTGTTGGTTATAGATCGATATGCTCTAATACCAAAGTTGATGTAAGATTGTAGAGAAGAAGACGAAGAAGAAGAAGAAGAAAAGAAGAAGAGGAAGAAAAATAACAGCTTTAGGGAAGAAGCAATCAAAAAAATATCATTTAATCAATAATGTTCTGCTAACCTTAATTAGGATTTAAATAGAAAAATTTATAGGCCTAACACAAAGGTCTAGAATAAAATAGACCTAATACTAAAATAACCCAAAAACAAATGAGTCCAAAATAATAAATAAAATAACACCTAATTAACTAAGATAAATATTAATAATCAGTCCATAATAATAATGGTTGGGCCTCTTTGGCTCAATATCCATACACACGTCCATATCATCTACTGGTATCCGCACCAAAATATATTTCAACTTCAACAAGAAATTAAGATAAAATGAAGTCAATATTTTAATATCAATTGTATACATCACACCAAATATTTTAACAATCTCAATTGTGTAGTTGAATATAGAGAGTATAGAACTAGATATAAAATTATTTGTAAACTTTGTTGACAATTCATTTTGTTCATAGTAGTAAGTTGTGTATAGAATTTTCTTGATGCATGTTTTTACTCTCTTCTTTTATTAATAAAATTCTTTACTTATCCAAATAAATAAATAAATAAAAGCTCTAAATGAAAAATTATAGTACAATAGATTATGTTTTCATGTTATGGTCATTGGGTAAAATCTTAAGATTTTGCGATTCGATTTTTTGGACTCCCCACCGATTTTAAGTAAAATCTCGATTTTGACAACATTGTGTGAGGTTGTGAGCCTTCTTAATTGTTAATATGGTTGTTGTGAACCATGTATGTAGTTTCAAATATTTTGCATGGGGAATGAGCTGCTAGACATGTGACAAGAGGCTAAGGCACGATTCTATGGAAGGAGATTCACACAAACTAGAATGGCTATGCTAGACACATCTCTTTCAACTAGGCAGAGAAGTCTGGGTTGATTTTTGGAACGATTCATGGACAAAAGATAAAAGCCTATACAAGATGCATACTAGCATTTTTGGCATTCTTGCAAACCATTTTGGTACCGTCACAGATTTAATGGAGGTTAACAATGGAGGGATTACTTCGAATGTGCAATTAAGCTTTCTGGCTAGTAAGACTCTACACGATCAAGAAGGCAAAAGCAGAAGATAAGCTGAGTTGGAGTGGTAGCCATACTAAATCAAGTTGCTTTGAGGTAAGTTTTACTCGGTGCTGTAGGCGAGGCGGACGCAAATTTCAAGTGGAAGATCGTGTTGAGATCAGAGGCTCTGCTTGGATGGCTTTTTTTGCGTATTGCATGTTACATAAGAAAACTCTTACAATTGATAACCCCCATAGAAGAGATATGATCCCGGAGAATCAGTGTTGCTTTTTGCAAGAGGAAAGAAGAAACCATTGACCATCTTTCCACATTGTCAATGGGAGAGACAACTTCGAAGCCTAGCCCTTTTGTGCTTTCTAACTTCTTTGGTCTTCCCTCTCAAGATGAAACATGTCCTCAAGCCTAACCCTTTTGTGCCTTCTAACTTCTTTGGTATTCCCTCTCGAGATGAAACATGTCCTCCAGGTGTGGTGGGGAATAAGGATTTGTGAGAGGAGGAGAATGGTTTGGCACTTAATACCTTTTGGCTTGTGCTAGTTAATATGGGGGAGAGGAATAGAAGATGCTTCCATGACGAGGAGATTTCATTATACAGACTAAAGAGCACTTTGGGAACATATATAGTTGGTTAGAGGGTGGTAAAAAGTCAAACATTACTAATTCATTGTATTTCATTGAGCAAATGGACACAGATTATTAGATTGATAGTCTAGGCTGTTTTCACAGCCTTTTTTGTATTGCGGTGGCATCCCCATAATGGTTTTCTAATAAAATATTTTTATTTGTTCAAAAAAAAATTAAGAACCAGAGGAACATAAATTCGGATGAATATTAAAGTGATTCGCTTCCCAGAAACTCATGTTCCCCCCAAAAAATTGTTAGTCTTCCTAACATCAAAGCAGCTAAAATTAGAAATGTAGATAGTAAAGTAGAACCAGTAGCAATTAAGATGAGAGAAAACCAATTAACCTCTTCTTGAAGAGCCTTTTCTCTTCTTTTGGCCTCGTCAATAGCTGCATCATCCCTTATTCTTCTTTCTTCTATTTGGGATTTGTGTTCATGATCCCTCTGGATGACTGTCAAGTGCTCATCAAATGCCTCTGCACTACAATAATTCATAAATTATATTAATTAAATTATTTTGATAGAAAGAAAACTACACAGAAATGTAGGACTAAATACCATAAGCAAACAGAAAGCAAGGGAAATACAGAAAAAAAAAAAAAACTGACAAAAGTAAAATAGTGCCAAGAATTAGAACAGAGAAACTTACGTCCTGCACTGGTACTGCATATCAAGTTTTCTATCCATTTTCCGACGAGCTTCAGTAGATCTCTTCACTAGAGAAAGTGCAGTAACATTCCTGCAATCATTCATCAAATCTGCCTTCAATGCTAGCATTCAGCTTATAACTTCCTCCTGTAATCAAAACAATTAGGTTAAGAGGGATTTGAAAACATAAAAAAGGTTAATGCAACATAGGAAGATGAATTTTTTCTATGAATCGAGAGGCAAAAAGAGGTAGCTTTCCAACTACAGAGGCATACAATGTAAGATGTGATAAATAACAAGAACAAATGACACCACATATAATGTGGGAATTTATTTCACATATCTTCTTGGTTCTAATTGTTTTGATACCGACTATTTTATATGTTTCCTAGCTCATTTGTCTCGAATTTTAGGTGTCTTTTACATTTATTTAATTCTTAGGAATTCTGGGTATTTTGCAGGCATTTCAGGTTGAAATTGGGCCAGAGGCAGAATTCAAGCTAAGCCTAGAGAGCAAATCCTAGTAGGCTGGTCTAGTCAAACCAGAACACTATTTGGTTTATTGGGTTCTAATTAGAGTTCTCGAAGTCAGAATAAAGCAAGCTCAGGTGTGGTGGGTTGGAAAGCTGAGAACAAGATCTAAAACTTTCGTGAAGGGCCCAACTCCAAACCACGTCAATTTGATGCTCTAAATACAGCTGGAAGCTGGGTAATAAAATCAGCCAAGAATTTTGGTTTTGGCAGAAGATATAGAAAAAAAATCTGTATTAAAATTTTAAAGGAGAATTGGTTTTGAACGGATTGGATGGCCTGCAGCTATAAAAGGAGCTGAAATTCTGAAAAGGGAATTCAAATTTATATTTGAGAAATACTTGGCTTGTTTTGTTCGTCATGATTTGCAAGTTTTCTTATTCTAGGGCTAGGATGCAGTTATTGAATTTTTTTATGATTGGAGTACGGTTGTATTGAATATCCTTTGATAATTGCAATTTGAAGAATTCAGTTTTCATTCTTGCAATTTACTGGCCATGAATTGCATGCTTAAGATGTTGAATGAAGTAATCAAACCTTGGAAGTGTAATTTGGAAATAAATACACCCCTTTGTGACCTACATTCAAGAATTCCACAGAGCATAATGAATTTATGTTAATTTCAGTGATCACGCCAGTAGACATAGGGTTCATATGGGTATTGGTGTTATACCGTGAAAGAGGATACCACATAAAAGAGGGGGGGGGGGGGGGAATTCGGTCATTGTAATTAGCAAAACGTTGACGCAAGCAAGCAGGTTTAAACTCATTGATGAAATTTAAGCTCTAGGAACCTTTCATATTTGAATTTTTTTTAGGTTAAGAAATTGCAGGCAGTCACATTAATTTGGCATTGTCTAAAAAATATAGGAAATTTTATAAATTTGTACTTGAATCTCCTCCTTGTGGAAACGATACTCTATTTGCCCTATTCTACTTGTTACGACCCATGCACTTGTGGTAGAGTCAAGGGATAATCAAAAAACTGTAACACTAAGCCCATGTTCATGGGTGAACCCGGGCAGTGCACATTCTACCAAACTCATTTTATCCATAAAATAGATATTGGCCAGAAGCTGCCTCCTCACTATCTTCCTCGGCATCTTCCATCTCCTCTACACGCATTACAAAGGTCTTCCTTTCACCAGACCTTGCAGAGGAAACTTCTCTGAAAACAAACAATTAAAATGAAAATCCATGTTACAAACGGGGGGTTCTAGCAATCCCGCAAATAAAAATGAAAATCGAAGAGGAAGTAGAACTATGCACAATGCCGCGACTTTGGTTTGGTAAACGGTAAAGGGAACTCTGAAGAAACATTTAGCTTCTTTTCCATCGAACTGATCTCCGACAGGAGAGTATCGAAACACCAATTGGGCTGCGGATCAATCACAACTCCATCAATACTTCGCGGACAACGAAGTTCCTATTTAACAACTCCCTTGAAGCAATATTAACTCACCGATTAGAATACCAGGAAGAGTGAATATCCGAAATCCTAAATCTATACAATGTCAACAATATTCAGGGGACCTGTTACTTTCCAAGGAAATTTTTCCCCAAAAAAGGGGAAAAGAAATACTTTATTTTATGCAAAAAAAAAAAAGTACAGAGGATGAAGCAGAGTTTTGAACTTACATTGCTTCGAAATTGCAAATAAGGCTTCAATGTGGATGGCTCACTTCTCAATGTAGATGACTCGACTTTGCAGTGCGACGGCGGACGGGAGTCGAGTCTCGACGAGGGAGAATTGGCTTCGTTTGGTCGGTTGTACCTCCTCCGGCGTATTCGAAAAGAAGGCTCTTGAGCGGGTCTAATAAAAACGGCCGTTTGGAGTTAAAAAAAATTAGATAAATTGAGATAAAATGTGATTTGAAATTAATTTTGACGCTTGTTTTAAGTAACAAATCGTGGGAATCGTTTTTCAAATTCATTCCTACGGATTTAAAAAAATTTACAAAAAATAACGACAATGGCACTTGTTTGAAAACTTTCGACACGAAGAATATGATTGTATAAAAAATTTACACATTCGGTTAACCTACTTCTAAATTTTTTATTTTTTTAGCGAAATATTAAAATTTATTGAAATTAATGATGGCAGAAAAATTAAAGGTAGAATGGTTGTTAAAGATTTATAGTAATTTTTGGAGTTTTACAGTAATGCCAAACTAACCCAAAATTTCCATTTTGAGAGTTTCCTATTTCAATTAGGAAACAACAACATTTTAAGTCTAAAGGGCTATTTGGAATGCCAAAAATAAATAATAACTGGTATTGACGTGATGTTAAAAAAAATTGATTGGAAGAATTTCAAAATATTTAAAGTTTTTTTAAAATTTTTTTGAAAAATTTTAAGGCACCAAATGACCCTCAAATTGGGGTAGGAGTCTAGTAGAAGGTTTACGTACTTTTAGTTCCATGTGGTAATATTTTTAATTCATATTTGGGTAAGTGTAAATTATGGCTTCGTTTGAGATGATAAAAAACTCTAAAAACGGTGAAAAATATTGAAAATTTTAAAAGTTATTCACTTTTTTATCTCACTGCACGAATTACAAACTCACAACTTATCTCATTTTTTATCACTCCAAACTCACCCTATATTTACTTTTTCTAAACATTAGACTAATTATAGCTACATCTCTCAGCCATTTGAATCTTATGCATACTTCCCCTAGACTCCAGTGTTCTGAACACTTACCCCTCTCCGATAGTTTGGACCATTAAATTTTAACAAAAATGTAAAAGTTAACCAATTCAACAAAATTTTTTACCGTAAGAACAAACAAACCCCTTACTTCTCTTAAACATTAGACTAATTATAACTACCTCCTCTAACTATTTGAACCTTATACTTATCTCCCCATACCCCAAGATTATTTATGAAAAAAAATCTATTTTAAATACTAAATTACTTAATTTTATTGTTTAATAAATTATTTTTATCTAGATATATAATTTAATTTAAAAAATAAATAAATTTGTACAGATCAACATAATTTTAATTTGCTCTTCTTCCATAATTGGATCTTTCATCACCTTACGCTTGTTTTCTAATCCCATGTTTGGTTACCAGCATTATTTTATATTTTGGTTTTTATTATATTATGTTGTCTGAGTATTTACTTGTTTAAATTTTTTATTTTTGTCATAGTTTTTAGTTGACATTTTGGATTGCATTTAGATTTCTATTTTAGTTTAAATAAGTCATTACATAATTATTATATTTCTTCATCACCAATGGCGAACCCACGGTGAGTTAAGGGTGGGCCCTGCCTACGCTGAATTTTTATTTAAAAAAAATTATACTGTATTACCACTATCATGACTTTTACTTGTACCTATACCCTAAGGGTGGTTATTCATGTTTGCGTGTAAATGCTCATATATTTTAAAATTTAATGAGTATATTTAATAATTAACTTATTTTAAAATTTAATGTGTCAAATATTATCATCTATATCTATATTCCACTCTACGTTCAAAAAAATTTTTATTTGCTTTTATTTTAAGTAAATTCAAATTAATATTATTTTATTCTAACATTACTTAAATTGATAATCAAATAAAGAAATAAAAATAGTCATTCCATTTTTATAAAAAAAATTTCAACATGTTTAGAATATGAAAAAACAAAGGGAACTCTTGTAATTAAAAGTTATTTTGTGTAGGAAACATTTGATGTCAATATAGAGTATTTTGTATTTTATCGTATTTTATTTGTATGGAATTTAAAATTTTACTTGTGATTTCGACCTACAATGATCTAAATTCCTGGATCCGCCACTGTCAGTCACAAATGAAGACTATTCATAAAATTTTAAAAATTATCATCCACCCCTTGGAAATCTTCTTACAATAGAATTGATTCGATTTATACATAAAAAATTGATTTGATTTGATTTAATGAATGAAATTTTGTATTTGAAATATATGTTTAAATTTAAAAATTAAATTGAATTGGTTTAAAAAATTCCAAATTTAACTATGTTAATACAATAAATATGATGTATGAAAGTATATTTGTTTGCTTACTTAGATGATTTGAGAAAAGTGAACTCTTATCAAATTCTTTATTTTGGGTTAGATTTTAAATGATATAGAAATTCCAAAACTTAAGTTATGAAATAAATTCAAATCTAACTCATAAAATCTTATTTTTAATTCTGAACATAAAAATTAGTAGAAATTCTCACCAAATCCAGTCAAATCCGCTATGCCAAACAAAGTGAAACGGAGTATAAAAAATTACAAGGCTTCAAGATGAAATTAACAAAAAGCTGAGCTGTGCACCTGAGACCCATGTGCTCGCCCAAGCCTGTTCTCTGACTTGGCCTGACCTCCTAGGCCAATGGATCTAAGATAATTTTGGTCTGTCTTGTTTTGCTCCAAATAGATAAATTATTAATGGCCAACTTTATATATTTGTAGTCCACGTTTAATTTCATGTAATGATCTATTTATATTTTTTTCTTAAATAAAATTTCTCCATGATCCGTTTGTCCCCATGCATTTATTATACACAAATTAAACAAAATTATATTTCTAGATAAAAAAATTACTTTTCAAGTTTATTCATATAAATTTATTTAGTTTTTAAATTAAATTACATTTCTAGATAAAAATAATTTCTAAAATAATAAAATTAAGTAATTTAGTATTTAAAATAGATTTTTTTCATAAATAATCTTAGGGTTTGAAGAGGTAAATGTAAGGTTCAATTAGCTAGGGGAGGTAGCAATAATTAGTCTAATATTTAGTGAAGGTAAGTATAACGAATATATTTGTCTTTGTGGTAAAAAAATTTGTTAGCTTAATTTTTTGAGTGGACTTCAACATGGGGGAGGGGGATTCAAACCTATGCCACAAGGCCGATATGAAGTTTAGGGAATGCTAACAGTCAACTGGTCTAATCCCTAACTTCATTTTGTTGACTTGATTAATTTTTATATTTTTTGTTAAAGTTTAACAGTTTAAACTAACAAAAGGAAGTAAGTGTTCAAAACATTAGGATCTGAGAAAGATAAGTATAAAGTTCAAATGGTTGCGAAGGTAGCTACAATTAGCTTAATGTTTAAGAGAGACAAATGTAATTTACCCTTTATGTTTTTTTGTTTATATTTTTAAATTTTATAAATTGATAATAGAAACATGTTCGTTAAATTTGTTTATAATTTTTTGTTTCCAAAAAACTTAAAAAAAATTATTTTTACTTTGTTATTTCTGTTACAAACATTTCATCGATTTTAATACTTTATCCATTTTTGTAACATCATATTAAAATAAATTATTTTATTTAAATATTTTATTAAACTAAAAGTATTTTTAATAAAGAATATAATTAAATTAAATAATCTAAATTATATATAATATTAACTTAATTTAATTAATGAACTATATTTTATTAAATTATTAAGAATTCTAAAATGGGTAAAAAGTTTCCTTTGGAAGCTTACCATGTAAATATTTTAGATATTTTATAAATGATTCTAAAGCATCAATTTCCACCTTGGATTAATTAGATCTCCAATGTCCATTGAAGATGTGGAAGGCCACAAATAGGGGCCACATTTGTAAGCATCCAAGTTTAAGTATTTTTAATAAATAAATAATTAATTAATATTTTTAATTTAATAATTAATTTAGTTTAATTAATATTAAATATATTTTATTAAATTAATTTTAATAAATATCGTAATTAAATTATATAAATTATTATGAAATATATTTTATTCAGTTGTTTTTAATAAATAATTTAATTAATATATTGTATATTTATTAAATTAAATGATATAATATTTATATTTTATTCAATTGTTTTTAATAAACAATATAATTAAATTATAATTTAATATTTTTATATTTATTGAACTAAATTATTCTTAATAAATAATTTAATTTTAATTAATTAGATTAATTAAATTAAATTAAATTTATATGAAATATATTTTATTAAATTAATTAATTTTTTAAAAAATTAATAATTGTAAAAAAAATTACATTTTTAAACGTAGTTTTAGTTTTTATTTCCAAAAAAAAAAAGAAAAAGACAACAAAAAATAAAAATATAAATAGATAAACATAAATAACAACGTTAGCAAAGGAGCCAATAATGTGTCTTTTTTTTCACGGTTGTAATTTAGGAATAGGAGGAGAGAAATTTTCTAATCCAATTAGGGAACTCATTAGGAAACTAGAGTCTAATCAGGTTTCAATTTTTTTTTATTATTATTCGGATTATATTAAAGATAGCTTAGACAAGTCAAGGATGAATTTTCTTAACCCAGCCTAGAAGGGAGGTGGACCAGTTGTGACAAATCAACCCGTGGTTGGGTGACCTAACCCATTTTTCATCTTTAAATGCTTTGTTTGGCTACAAAAGAAGTATTTTACCCTTTTTTTTTTTTTAACTTTTCATCTTTAAATGCTTTGTTTGGCTACAAAATAAGTATTTTGCTTTTCTTTTCTCTTTTTTAGCTTTTTTTTGTTTTATATAATTTTTTTAAATTTAATTTTTTTAAAAATTGTAGTTTTTATTCGTGTTAATTGCATTCATAGAAAAAATAAAAAGTAAAAAAAAATTCATGCCTGTCTAAGTAAAAATTATATATTTAGGTAAAAAAATAATGAAAAAGTTATTATTATTATTTTTTTAGTTTTTTTAACTTTTACTCAAATGGATGTGAATTCTTAATTTTTTTTTTATGAATATACCTAAAAATTATTGCTTTAAAAATAAATTAAATTTTGGGAAAAAAGCAAAATGTTTTTTTTTTCAGCCAAAAGCCAATTCTCTCTCGTCCACTCTCGTTCGTCGTAACTCCGCAATATACAATATTATTTCCTATTAAAATATAAAACACTCATAATTCTAGTAACCAAAAATAAATGCACTACATCCTCACTTTTCAACCACTTCATTGCATTTGGTATCTTGCATTAATCATCACTTAGAACCAAACTGTGGGAATTCGAATATCCTTTAATGATCACGATCGCTCCAAATCTAAGGTACAGAAAGATCGATGCTTGAATTGAACAAAACCCCTTATCTTTTTTGTTTCACTCCCTTCACTTCTCTTCTCTTCTCTTCTCTTCTCTCTTCCTTCCCTACTCTAAAGTTGATGAGGAAGACCAGAAAAAAAAGGAAAAAAAAAAAGAGTAAGTGTCTATTTAGTAGAACAAGTTCGTGGCTCAAGTTTTTTAACTTTTTTTAAAATGATTAAATTTACCTTTTTATATTTTAAACTTTTTTTTAAACCTTGAAGCACAAAAATGTTAAATTAACAAAATACTAAAAAGGTAACTTTTTTCTTCCAAAACTTAACCTAAGAATAAGAAAGAAAAAAACAAAATAAAAGTTACCTTTTTAAAGAAGAATACTGAAAAAAATTTCACTAAATTCATCCTTTTATATTTTAAACTTTTTTTTAAACCTTGAAGCGCAAAAATGTCAAATTAACAAAAAACTAAAATGTTAACTTTTTTTCTTCCAAAACTCAACCTAAGAATAAGAAGAATATTAAGAAAATCCATTATAGGCTTTTCTAGTCCAACAAAATAAAAGGGGAAAAAATCTATTATAGGCTTCTCTAGTCGAACAATTACTGTAGGCCCAACTATAAAAACAAAAAAAATTTTCAAAAATCTATTTTAAATTTATTTTATTATAAATTTAGATTTTATTACGTTATTTTATTTTATTTATATGTTGTGTTATTTAAATGTTGTGCAAGCTTAATAAGATTAATTTATATACATATGTATAATTATGCATATATATATATATATATATTTGTGCTGGGAATATTTTGATTGGTCAAGAATAAGATAGCTTTCTATTAGTTAAATGAGGGGGCAAATTCTATTGGTGGAAAAGGGGAGGTGTAGGTGTTGTGGTTGGTGGAAGAAAAAGGTTGTCACGCCCCAGTTTTGCAACCCGAGTTTGTGAACAAAAGAACGCACATTATACTATTTAATAACCTTCCCTGTTCCACATTAGAGCTATACACACACACACACACACACTATGGAGCAAAGAAAATAAAATAAATAAAACTAAACTTTAAATTTAAATAAATGCCTTAGTCAAAACTAAATAGGCAACAAAGCTCCAAAACTAATCCAAACAATCTCTAAAAATTGAACAATTAAATGTTACCTCACAAACATAGGTTTATTAAAATCCACTAAAAATAATCCTCTAAAGTCTAAAATAATTATATAAAATAAATAAAGTTTCAAATCCTATGCTCAGAAGGCCTGGCACTTGACTCAAGTTTATTATCTGCATCACAAACTGTAAGGGGATGAGCACTAATATCACGTGTGTTTAGAACCCTAATAATAATATAAATGCAGTAATGTTGTAACATGCCGCTAAGTGAAATAATTATGCACAAATAGCAAACTTAAGAAAGAAAATTAAGTTAATTTATCAATTTTTCTTCGTTACAATTTAATTGCATTTTAGCATCGATGTAATGATCCGAATTTTCATCTAATTTAGTTATTATATATATTTAATTATTCGGTGAATTTATTTTGTTATTTAAATTTAATAATTTATAATTTTGGTATTTAATTTTAAGTTGTATTTAAAAATATTAATCTTGGTTATATTTGAAAAGATTTTAAAATTTTAGGGAAATGGTGTAATTTTCCTAAACTTATGAGGAGTAGGAAATTAATTAAGTTTGTTAAAGTTAAATTTTGCTATTTTATATATATATACTGCAATATTTGTTTAAAAAAAAACATTAGAAACCCTAGAGAAATAAAAAGAACCGGAGAAGGGGAAGAAAACTGCTGCTGCAGCTTTGAGAGATAACACTGCCGCCGAATAAGAGGTAAGGGGCGGAACTCCTGTATTGTTTATACATACACATGTGTGTTTGATTGCCGTGAAAGACTTTATTTATATAATTGTTTAAATTAATTAATGTAACGACTCACATCCATATAGTACAATATTTTCCGCTTTAGGCTTGGTAAGCTACTTCCTAGGAAGTCACCCATCTTAGTACTGCTCCTACTAGAGCACGCTTAACCCTAGAGTTCCCACTAAACCTAGTGCCCTCACGGCAAACCTAGTGCCCTCACGGCTTTAAAACGCATTGTTCTATATTAATATCGAATATTACATATGTGCTACTTCCTTCCACGACCCAGGCGATGTGGGATGGGAGGCATTGCTTCTCTACTTCACCTCCCGCTTCACTATCCCGCAGGCAGAGTCCTTCACGGGCAGGTCCCTCAAAATCCTCCCCCCTTACAGGGAACGCGTCTCCACGTGTTTCACTCTCCCATAGGCAGAGTCCCTCATAGGCAGGTCCCCTACACGTAGGGTCCACGCGTGATCCCACACTTCCGGCTCGGTATTGGCTCTGATACCATTTGTAACAACCCGCATCCATATAGTACAATATTGTCCGCTTTAGGCTTGGTAAGCTACTTCCCAGGAGGTCACCCATCCTAGTACTGCTCCCACTGGAGCACGCTTAACCCTGGAGTTCCCACTGAACCCAGTGCTCTCACGGCTTTAAAACGCGTTGTACTATATTGATATCAAATATTACATATATGCCACTTCCTTCCACGATCCAGGCGATGTGAGATGGGAGGCATTGCTTCTCTGTTTCACCTCCCGTTTCACTCTCCCGCAAGCAGAGTCCCTCACGGGTAAGTCCCTCGCAGTCCCTCACAATTAAAGTGTGATTGCCGTGAAAGGGTACCAAAAGGCATTGATCTGAGATGTTCATCATCATTTGTATATAAATATATATATGTTATGTATATAATCTAAAGTAATAAATTTTCTGACACAACTGCTAATTGATCTTTCTATTTATAAATGCTTGAGAATGATGGTTCTGTACATGACCTTTGAAACCTAGTATATATATATATGTGTGTGTGTGTGTGTGTGTGTGTGATTTTGTCCTTTAGTGATGAAAAATTTCCAGCAAGTGACTTGTTTATATATATATATATATATATAATTTCGTCCTTTAGTGTTGAAACTTTCCAGGAATGATTTGCTAATATATATATATATATGTTTATAGAATTTGTCCTTTAGTGATTAAGCCCTCTACTGATTTGTTTCTAGATTCAAGGTCCACACGTGATATACAAATTATATATATATATATATATATATATATTAGGCTCTTTTTATGTGATTGTACGGCATTTTGGTGGGATTTCTTTATTTATTAATTTGTTTGGAAATTTTGTTAATATGCCATGATTAAAATTTAAAGAAATTATTTATGCAGATATAAAGTAAAAATTTAAATGTTGAGTTTCGTTTGGGGTTGAGGGGTACTGAAAATATCGGATATACGTACCCAATAGTTGAAAGTCCTGAAACCCGTACGGGGTTGGTTATCGATTCTAGTAGCTAGTAACCTACGAACGAGCAGATGCTTAAGGGTGGCATATTACATTTCTAAGGCTTTGGTCTAGGAAGCAGACACTGAAGTATGGTGTATATTGGTTGGGTCTTATTTCTACTAGACGACCAAGCAGACATCGAAGGAAGATGTATATTGGTTGGGTCCTGTTTTTACGGGACAACCAAGCAGCAGTACCATGAAATTGAATTGTTTTTGATGTAGTGCTAAAACGCAATTAAATTGTAACGAAGAAAAATTGATAAATTAACTTAATTTTCTTTCTTGAGTTTGTTATTTGTGCATAATTGTTTCACTTAGTGGCATGTTAGGACATTACTGCATTTATATTATTATTAGGGTTCCGAGCACACGTAATGAACTTGAGTCAAGTGCTGGGCCTTCTGAGCATAGGATTTGAAACTTTATTTATTTTATATAATTATTTTAGACTTTAGAGGATTATTTTTAGTTGATTTTAATAAACCTCTGTTTGTGAGGTAACAGTTAATTGTTCAATTTTTAGAGATTGTTTGGATTAGTTTTGGAGCTTTATTGCCTAGTTAGTTTTGACTAAGGCATTTATTTAAATTTAAAGTTTAGTTTTATTTATTTTAATTTTTTTTCCTTTGCTCCATAGTGTGTGTGTGTGTATGGCTCTAATGTGGAACAGGGAATGTTATTAAATGGTGTAATGTGTGTTCTTTTGTTCACATACTCAGGTTGCGAAACTCGGGGTGCGACAGAGGTGAAGCCAATTGGTAGAGTAGGGTGGCGGATTTAATAAGTGTTTGAGGAAGGCAAGAGGTGAGGCTTGTAGGGGAAGTTTTTTGCAAAGTTTATATAAATCTCTTCCTATATAACTCCCACATTTTTCTCTCAACCAAAAAAAAAAAAAAATTGAATTGTAGACAGAGAAAGAGAAAAAGTTATATTTAACAAGAGAGAGAGTTATATATATACTCAAAGCCACCAACAGTCCAACTAATTTGTGTGAAGAAGAAGAAGAAAGGTTTTCTTCTTCCGATAACTTAAGCGTGGTCGTGCTGAATCCGAGAGTAGCCCGAAGTGTGGATCATCGGAGGTCTTTTTTGGTAGATAAAGGACGAACTTGAGTTGATATATTTGAGCAATACACAACGATCTTCTATGTGTGTAACAACATAGGTGGGATTAGCGTATAAGATTTTCTTTCTTAATTTTGTTTGCAAATCATGTTATTTGAATAGGTATGAGAGTTGTTTATATGAATTATGTTATTATTATTTTGAACATACATGCTTATTTGAATATGTACTTGAGTTGGAAGAATTGATCCATGCATTGATATATTTTTTTTGTTGCATGAAATTCTGGAAATTTCTGTACTAGAACTAGTATACTATTTTTTATATAAAAATCATACTTAATAGTTAAATTAATTTTTCATATTTTTACCCATGCAACTAAAGATGTAAAAAGTTTATAATTTTTTGAGTTAAAATGAATTTTATAAAAAATTGTGAAAGTGGACTGTTTGGTTTAAATTGTTACACGGATGCTAGTCCGATTTCTAGTATAAAAGGTATACATAGAGGTTGAATTAATTTTTGAAACTTTTACACATGAAACTAGGCATGTTAGAGAGTCTACAATAAAAATTTTATAAGTTTTAGAGCAAAAATTAATTTTATAAAAATACTAAAAATTGACTGTTTGGTCTATTGTTGCATTGACACTAGTCTGATTTTTGGTATAAAAGGCATGTATAGAAGTTGTCTTAATTTTTGAAATTTTTACAGGTTAAACTAGACAGATGAATGAGTGTCTTATAAAAATTTCACATTTTTTGGATTGAAAATGAATTTTATAAAAAGCATGAAAATGGGCTACTCTATGTGGTCCTAAATAGAAATACCTATTTAGTTTTCTTATAATCCATATGAATTGGTTACATGAATAAATTTTAATTTTTTTTTATGATACTAGAGTTAATTATAAGCATTTTATGCTTTTGAATTAACTGAAAATATTTTATTTTCTATTTTACATGAATTATCAAATTTATGTCCTAAATCCCTTTTTGTCAAGACATGCTTGATATTAAGACTCTGTTTGTGATGATAAAAAAATTCTGAAAAATGGTGAAAACACTGAAAAATTTTAAAAATTATTCTCTTTTTATTTCACTGCATGAATTACGAATCAACAACTTATTTCATTTTATCTTATTTTATCTCATTTTATCTCACTATTTGTCACTCCAAATGCACTCTATATTTTATTTATCAAGTTATTTGCATATATTTTCTTGAATATGGTTACATGAGATTTCATTTGATAGATTTTGTAATGAGAATAATATTTATGGTACCCAAGAATGCAATTGATCAAAGAGGAATTCTCTTCAGTACCAATTTGGGTGAAGTTCTATAATGTTCCACTAGAACTTTGGTTCGACAATGGATTAAGCTATGTGGCTAGTGTGATTGGCACACCTTTGTATCTTGATGAATATATTTAGGCTAAAAATAGACTTACTTGTGCTAGAGTGTATGTTGAAGCCTAAGTAGATAAGGATATTCCCAAATCTTTCAAACTAAACTTGGGATATGGAAACCTGTATGAAATTAAAGTTGAGGTGCCATGGAAACCAAAAAGAAAATGTAGAGATTGTAAAACTTTCAGCCACTCCACAGCCTTTTGCCCACACAAACCTAAAGTTGTAGCAAAATCCAATGGTTAAGCAGGAATGGAAGATTAATGAGAATAAAGATGAGAAAGAGTGGCAAGAAATGAAAAAAGAAAAAGGTAAGTTTCCTATACCTATTACAATTGAAGAACAAGATAAGGAAATCTCGAAAACATTGTCCTCAAACATATTTGAAGTTCTATCATCATGTTAGGTTGAGGAGTGTTTTATAGAGAAAAAGTCATTAGAATCATCAAACGATGGCAAAGCGATGACCCTCCCAAGTCAGCAAGAATGTAAAATTCCAAGTCCTAACACCTTTGGATATGGAAGAGAGACAGTTGTACCAAAACAACAGGAATATGTGACATCTCGAGCATAGGACAAAAAACAGCTATTGGAAAGAATTCATAAACTCAACTCAGCTAAAGAGTAAACACTAGCCAGTCTTTCCATTGTTAAATGAATTAATCTTAAGTCCAATAAAATAGGGAAATAATCACTTTATGATATTTTTGGATGGATTTAGGTGTGGCTAAATGTTAACAAACCTATCCACTTGGGATATAAGTGGAACTTATTAGTGGGTGAGGTTAAGGGTCTTCTGTATTTTGTTCCCTTTGCAAAGGGTGCTCTCCTTTTAGGGAGTTGTATCGAGCATATTGTAAAATTTGTACCTTTTTTTTGTAATAAAATTAAAACTTACCAACCAAAAAAAAAAAAAAAACGTGAAACTTAGGCCCGGAATACATTTACACTTCATAAAACTTATAAAGTAAAGAGAAGAACATAAGGAACCTAATTTAAGGATTTATCCTGTGTATGTTGTGATGATTATAAGAGGATTTGATTTTGATATTTGGGGTAGTTAAGGGTACTAGAAAGAGTGGGTTCTATAGTTCAAGGGTTGAAAACCCCAAAACCAACCCATGGTGGTTTAACACAGCCCGTAGGCTAGAAACCTACGAAGTATATATATATATTTAGCCTATTAAGGTAAGATTTGATAGACTGGGACTACGAGACCAAGGCTATTGATAGACTAGGACAAAGGGACCAGGGCTACTGTTGATAGACTGGAATTGAAAAACTACGGCTATCTGTACACTTGGGAATTTGGGACTATTTGTACCTCCACAACTGAAGTCTGGGGATTTGTTTGATAGACTGGGACTACGGGACCAGGGCTATCTAAATGATTTAGGTTTAGTTCTGTAGCCACATACTAAGTTTGCAAAGTACTTGACCCATAATATGATATTGTAATGTGTGTTATGATTGAGATGGTGGTTATTGTTTAGCATGAGACTACAGATTTATGGCTAGGTATCTATTTAATTTAAAACAATATAATGACTATAGACATGATGATATTATTGTGATATGGTTAAGATGTTTACTTAACTATTGTTGATTAAGTACTGTTTGGCTTACATGATTAAGAATTATACTCTTATATGTTTATATTGAGCACACGTGATTTAGTACTCACTCTCTATAGCTGATCTTGTAGGGGTAGATGCTTGTGATTGACCTATGAGATACATTATAACAAAGCAATTCATTTTTAATGATTAGAATTGCAGAAAATACAAAAAAAAAAATGGTTGAAAAAGTTATTTTTTACGGTCTAGTTATCGTCGATAGGCGTTGAAATTGAACCTATAAAAAAAGATAATTTTTCATGGTCACTGGGTATTGAAAATAAAATGCTTATTTTCTATAATTATGACAGTTGAAAAAGGTGTCTATTTTTAATGAGTATGACCGTCAATACTAATCTTTATTTGTTGACTTTTTTTCTTTCGACGGCCAGCTTTTGCTATGAATTTTATTACTTTTTTTTTTACGAGTAAGGTTGTTGAAAAGGGTGCCTATTTTCAACGATTATGGCCGTCAATACTAATATTTATTTGCTTACTTTTTTGTTTTGATAGCCAATTTTTGCTACAAATTTTGTTATTTTTTTATGAGTAAGACCATTGATAATATTTCTTTTTCTTTACGATAGTAATTGTTGAAAATATTATTCTATCTTTTTAAATATTATAATTATAATATAAAAAATCATCCTTAATTTTGAAAATATTCTAATTATAATATAAAAAAATCTTATTATTTTTTTTTTGAATTGACTAATTACAAGAACAAATGGTTATACACCATAATATTCTAAAATGGTCACTAGCACCAAACCTGGTACATACTAAATCATGTAATACTTATAACACACAAATGTCAAACCAAGCAATAGTCAAGCTACCATCAGCCAAGTAACTCATTCTAGATGTAAAGAGCATCTCATGTGAAGCATTTCACCTATGCAACAGTGGAATCAATCTTTTCAAATCAACACCAATCAATACCACTAAAGCAGAATCTATCTTCAATAACTAGTTGATTGCAATCCATAAACAGAATAACAATAAACAACGAATAGCATCTTCCAATGGATCACCAAATATTCTACTAATCGAGTTTGCCATAAGATAAAAAAATAAAGTAAAATAAAAAATTCTCCAAAATAGTTCATTGTACCATCTCCAAACTTGTTCCAAAAATAACATTCTACTAAGTATGTTCACTAAAAAAGACATGACAATCAAACTATCATGATTACTTATCTTCACTTCCAAAGTCCGCAATTCTTTCATCTCCATTCTACAAAACAAATAAATTAAGACATTTCAACAAAACATAAAAATACAATGAATAAAGCATATTCTATACTTTTCATTCATATATAAAATTATGCCCATTTACATTGTTGAAGGAACATCTAAGTTAGTGGTTTTAAACATAACAAACAAAAACTAACTAGCAAAAAATTAATTAGTATATGAATTAAAGTTTGTGATGAACTTACCAAATCTGATTCATTAATAGAGGTTGAATTATTACTTTCAATTTGAAAGGCAAGTGGTCTTGAGCTCATTAATTGTGCTAACATCCCTTCAAACCTTTCCATTTTATCTTCTATCTTCTTTTTTTTTTTTTTTTTTTTGCCTTCTCTCCTTGAAGTTCAGCCTGAAGATCATTGACAATTGTAGATTTAGTGCCCCATATATCGGTTGGGGTTGCACCATCCCCATATCCATGAACTCGTCCATGTCGTTCAGGTCCAAATACTTCAACAAATATCTCATCTTTATTCATTTGCAATGAACCTTCGTTTACTTCATTTGCAAGTCTCTTAAGCTCATCCTAAATTACCAAATCTCATTAGATTTTATGCATTTAAATTATAAAAATTGAACTTATATATGTTCTTGTACTTTAAGGAATACAAGCTCTATGAAAAGAAAAAAAAAACTATTTACTAGTTTTTCTTAAGATTCTTGATTTACTGTTTATCCATTACTTTTTGTGTAAGTGATTTCGCAAAACTCCATCTGACTATTTTCTTTTCCCCTCTTCTCTTCCTATGAATGAATAATAATAGAAAGAATCAATAAATAACTACAATCTCATAGTAAATAAATAAGATTATTGAATCAAACTAAAACAAATGATGCTTCTTCAATTCATAAAGAAATACATACCTCATCCGTTTGTGTTTGCATGAAACTTTTGAACCAGTGATGTGAATGATTATGTTTGCAGCTCTATTTTCTCTATTTTGCTTGCTAATTTTCTGTATTTAAATAAAAAAATGTTGGCTAAAAATATAGACTAATTGAAGTGAAACAAATAAAAAAGTTATTCGTACCTGGAATTCTTCAAAAGACCACATGTCGACAAGATAAATCTAATCTTCCTTATAAATCATATTTGGTACATTTTGGTGTGCCACAATAGGATCATTGTATGTGTTAAAATATTTTCTCTTTAAGCAACTTCTAAAATTCTTATAAGACCTATTTAGTTGGGCAAATAGTAAAGACTTTTGGGTGGCATCGTTGAAATGTTTCTACAATAAAAAAATTAATGTGCTAGTTATATCTTTTATCATATCTACCATAAAAAAGAACTAAAAACATATATAAAGAAAAAATTCATTGAAATATTACTAGTACATTTTTAAACATTTTCTCCTTATTCTCCATTAGTGTTTTAGCCCACTCTTTCACTTGCAACAAGTTCATGTGATGATCTTGTTTCGACTTATTTCTCCATGGATCCTCTTCTTTGCATGATTGAATCTCTGCTTACACCAACACTGTTGTTTGTCAGACTAGCAATGGATCTGCCTCTTCCTCTCCCAAACATTTTAGAATTTCTTGTCGATAGTACTAATGAAAATATAAAGCACCAAAACAGTTAGATTAATAACATTCATGTAACTCTTTAAAAAAAAAAGTCAAATTAATAACTAAAATATAAAATTATAATGATCATTCATAAATCATCATCCTTAGCATCATATTGATTTACATCCTCTGTATTAGCATCAACTATTATCTCGAGAATGTCTGCTATTGGCCATGATATCACAACACTCTCATCATTGTCCATGGTGTTAAAATGTCCATTAAATTTGCTTGGTATGTATTATTGGTATGGTTCTAAAATATTACAATGCCATGTCATTTCTGAAGCATTCTTAATTGACATAAACAACCTTTTCAATCATAGAATGATGGAGAAATAGGGTAAAATTTTGTTGGTAATCATCTTCCTATCATCATATTTCCATCTAGAGGCACCATAAACTGTACAATTATTAGCTTTAGAGTTATCTTTCCTAAAAAGCATGCAATCATTTATACATGCATCTATTTTTATGTAATGGAGGCCTAAATCTCGGATTATCTTCCTTGCTCCATAGCAAAGTTCGACAACTCTATTTTTGGGAATGCATCATTTAAAAGCTTTAGTAACATCGTAAATATCTTATTACTTAATCTGCCAACGCATTTAAATGAAATAACTTCACAAGAAAAGACAATTTGGAGTACTTTTTGCAATTCGGATACAACTTTTGTTCCAATCTTCTTAGTAACCCAAGGAACTTAATTGCATTTTCATTTGGTTCCTCCAAATCCTGTTCTCCAAAATGATCCCTTAGTATTTCTGGCATCACTTTCCCATCTAACTCTTCATCACTGTTAACTATATCACATGATAATTCATTTGTATCCTCCTTGTGTAAGTCCCATTCAGTATAATCTTGAGCTATACCATGAATCAACAAATCTGCTTTACATCCTCCCTACTTCTTGTTTTACAATTATTACATTTCACACATGGACAAAGGATTTTATCTCTAAGTGCTACCTGTTCAAAAGCAAAATCTAAGAATCTTTTAACTCCGTTCCTATATTCTAGAAATCTTCCATCTCCAATTTGCAATCAACTTTTATCCATGAGATACTTTTAATCAAAACAATGTCTTTATCACTGACAATAAATCTGCCTCTCTCCCAAAATTGTAAGAGATTCCTGTGATAATTTAATTGATAAATAAATAAAAATATTAATTCATTAATATAAATAATAACATTGCATTAACTAGTCTTGCCCTAAGCTTAGAGTGGAAAATTATTATTTATAATAAATTATAAAAAAATACTTAAGCAAGTTTGCCATGGTTTATGTTGCCAATCTTTGCCCAATCTTTGCCCTCTATGTCTTAATTGAGTGTAAAAGCTGAGACAATTAACAGCTAAGAAGCACCAATAGGCATATTGGATATATATTGACACACTAATAATGTTTGAAAAATATTAGGGCCTGACTCAATAAGGGCTTGATGAAAAGTTAAATATATTTTTCTATATATATAAATGAAAATAAAACTATTTATTCATTTTTAAGAATTCATTTATTTTTCCCCACTCTTCGCCTATGAGGACCAGAAGACTAGAAAAAAAATGAGAGAGAATAAAAAGTAACAAGAAAAGAAAAAGAAATAAGGAAAGAAAAAATAACTAGAAAAAGTGTAGCTTTTAATTTTCAAAAAATTTCAACTTTTAGAAATAGTTTGGTTTACTTGGTTTAAAAAAAATGGTTAACAAATTTGCTCTCCATTAAAAAAAAAGTGTCCATCTCTGCTATGTGAATCAAAGGAAAAAAAAATAAACAAAAAACAAAATTAAAAAAAAAAACAAAAGTCATCCAGTGCAGCTTTTAATTTTTAAAAAATTCTAACTTTTAGAAACAGTTTGGTTTACTCAGCTTTAAAAAAAATGGTTAACAAATCAGATCTTAGTTAGAAAAAAAAAAAAGAAAAAAGTGTCCGTCTCTGCTTTGTGAATCAAAGGAAAAAATAAACAAAAAAACAAAATTAAAAAAAAAATAGAAGTCATCCAATGCAGCTTTTAATTTTTAAAAAAATTCCAACTTTTAGAAATAGTTAGATTTACTTGGCTTCAAAAAAAAGAAAATGGTTAAGAAATATGCTCTTCGTTAAAAAAAAAAAAAAGTGTTCGTCTTTGCTATGTGAATCAAAAGAAAAAAAAATAAACAAAAAACAAAATTATAAAAAAAAAATAGAAGTTGTCCTTTCAAATCGATATGCAACCCAGAGGCACATAGGAGTACATCGCAATTATATGAAAATCTTGGGAGATAAATAAACAATTAAAACATAGGACCTTAGTTACACAACTTTTTGTTACAAAATAAATCAGTCTCTGTTCTATAAATTAAAGGAAGAAATAAACAAAAAAAAATAAATTAATTAAAAAATAATATTTAGTTCTAATGTAACCAATACATACATATATATATCTGAAACATACCTAGAATCGATGGCTGCCAGCTGCCCTTGCTTTGAAATAAAAAAAAAAAAAAACCTTTTTTAGTGCTCCAAAATGCTAAATTTTAAGAATGTGTTAATAATATTAGAGATTGACAATCTAAACTTATAATTACGATATGATATAATATTGAGAAATATACCTTTCTCAAGATGAGAGAAAGAAATATACGGAGATTGAAGTTGAGATGAAGATGAGAGAAGGAAATATATGGAGAAGTTGAGAAGGAACAGAGAAGAGAAGGTTAGAAAGATAGTATATAGGGTTTTGTACATAGGTTTTGTGTATAAGTTTTTAGTTTTTTTTGTGGGCTAGGTATTATTCACGGGCTTTGTCCGTCAATTAAACAAATCTTTTATCAACAATTAATTTATAATTGAAATATAATATTATTTTTTAACGCCTTCAGGACGTAGAAATATTTTGACTAATTTTCAACAAGAATTTTTTCACTCACCACTGAGATTGCTTAAAATTTTAGTGCCAAAATGCGAAATAATTTTTTCAACATATTATTTTCCACGGTCATCTTTATGTGTTAAATAATTTCAAGTACTTTTTTTTACGATTAACTTTAAGCGTTAAAATATAGTATTATTTTCAATACTTTCAAGCTGTAGAAATATTTGTACCAATGTTCAACAAGGTTTTTCTCACCCGTTGTTGAGATTGCTTAAAATTTTAGTGCCAAAATTTTAGCACTAATATGAAAATATTTTTTTCAAATTATTATTTTTCACGGTCACCTTATGTGTTGAAATAAAAAGGCGGTGTCAAGTACTTTTTTTCACGATTAACTTTAAGCGTTGAAAAGAACGATTATAAACAATCATGAAAAATTGGACGTCGCTTTCAATTCATTTTGTTGTAGTGATAGAGTAGCTGGTCTTTGTCTATTTTGATTTCATTTTATGTGCGTTGATTGTATTTTGGACGTTGGTTTGGGCCCTGCTTGTGGTGTGTAGTTTGTAACCGTCTTGTTGCAATGTTAGACTTTTGGATATTATGATGTTAAATATCAATTTATTTATCGCTTCCTCTCTTATTAGTGTTTGATGTATAATGATTTTGTAGTTATTTGTGGGTTTAATCCCCATGTTCCCGAGTTGTGGATTATGGGACCTGAGACCGACTCATCTTAGAAGAAAATATAATGAGTCAATAACCTAAGACCATATCTCAAGTTCGAAAATTTAAGTAGCTCACAATTTCTATGAATGAACAAAATAAAATATTGGATGTTACACTGTATTTCTTCGTTGTGTTAATGAAAGTGTTCATGTGATTGGTATGAATAAAGAGTTTAATAAATCGATACATGATTACCCTTGAAAAATATAATTACAAGTCTTAATTTAGACCTTAATTCACACATTTATTAATTACTTTTGAGAGATTTAGTTATTTTTAACGTTTAATTTGAATTTATTTTCAATATGCAGAGAAAGCCCAGAAATTATTGAAATCATTGACGATGAGGAAGAGGAAAGAGTTCCTATTGTCTGGACACTTCGTCATTCTGTTCAAACAGTAAGAAGGCAGTAGTTGGGCTAATAGAGAGAAATATAGTGAAATATTTAATTCTTCTCTGCTGTCCGGACACCTTGTCGGGCTGTACAGACAGCTGTGACTTTTATGCACGGGAAATTTAGGTTTAGGCCTTTTGTTTTCACTAATAAATACTTGTTTTTACACCATAGCTGTAAGTTTTGCATTCCAAAACTCCAGAATTCTATTTTGAAGGTTTTTAGTTCAGCTTTTGAGAGATTTTGAGCTTGTTGCTTTTGAATTCAATTGTAGTTTGTTCCATAGTTCTACAGTACATTCATTTGTTTATTCAATTAAGTTTATTCTCTTTTCATACTTTCTCTTTACTTGCTCTTTCAGTGTTAAATCCACGTTAGGTTAAACATAAACGAATAATGCGATATGCATAGATCGATGTATGTAATGTGAAAACTTGCATGTGTTGATCTATATTTTTCAAATTTTTTTATTTCTTTTTAAACACTTTTAAAAACAAAGATTTTTATTCATATTCTCTGAAATCACTGAAAAGAATTTTTAATCTCAACTTCACAAAAAATTTGAATTAAATGAATCAGATTTGAAACCAAAATAAACATATTAGAATATCTTCTGATTTTTCAATCTTAAACGAGATTAGAAAAATCTTGTTTTTGGTAATTGAAAGTGTTTCACGAAAATATTCACCGGTTTATTTTTCTCTTATGTGAAATATAAACTGAGGTTAAATGCGCATCAAATTATGAAATAACAAATTCACTCAAATTTAAAGTTTAAATCAAGATCCATTCTTATAAATCTTTAATATTCGAATCTCACATATTGTTTTCAATTTATTTGCTATTTTAAATTACTTGTTGTTTTTAATATTCATATTTACTGTTTACTTTTATTTTTACATTGGAAAGACTTGTCTTTGGTGATTTGATAATTTAGTAATTCATTCAAAATCCAAAACTTGAAAAATCATAAGTTCTTATTGTTTCTTTTAATTGAGTAGTAAGTATATAGGCTAAAAAATAATTTAAAAATCCTTCTTAATTGATTCCTTGAGAATAGGATTTCGAATTCACCAAGTAAAATTTATACATACTCTTATACTTGGAGGGTTAATTTTAAACGTATACTTTATATGCGGTTAATGCACGTGTCTTTATTAGATTTCAAGTTTTGTAATCAAAAGATTTGATTGGTGTCCACGTCGAACCAAAGTTTTCCCCATTGTATTCGTGAAGGATTTTTTTTTTTTTTTTCAAATTCTCGTGTCTACTCACTTTACATTACCTAAATATCTGGACACATGAAATTACTTGCACGCTTGATTGTAGTAATTTGCACCGGCATGGGAAATTTTCACACCCCTTGGTGAAAGCTAATCTATCTGCATTTTAACTTTAGCAAAAGATGCTAAAGTTATAGTTATTTCAGACTCTCTTTCAGTTCAACCACTTCTCCCATGGGACGCATTTGAATCAAATACTTTTCGGTGAAATAATAAAAAAGGCAAGGAAATGAAATTAATTAAACAAAAATATTTATAATTATCTGTTTATTCTTTTATTTTTTTAATCCAACCCAAAAAAATTTAACTAAAAGAATTATTTATAATTATCTATTTATTTTCTTTTGATTTTTCAACCCAATCAAACAAGTAAAATAAACTTAACTTTTTACTTTATTTTTTTTTTTTCCGTTCATTTTCCTCCAATTATTATCTTCTTTCGTCCACAAATTCAGGAGCCAAACATTGTGGGTGTAAAATCCAATGTCACAAAAGGAAATATCCATATTGGACCTTAATTTTCACCCTGTTTGGAGTGAGCAGCTGGAATCTTGTTAAATAAATTACCTCTAGAAAAAAGAAAAAATAAAACAATAAAGTCTAACGGAACTTTTAAACCAAGAACCGTCTAAAATGTTGTAACAAGTAACAACTTTGAGCAGGTGCGCAGGGTAGCCCTTAGAATTTTTAATGGGTCTTGTTAACAAGTGCTCCTAAGGCACACATTAGAAACCAATAAAAATATGACATCTAGTAAATTTTATTTTGACTCAAATGAATTCAAAATATATCTGACACATTTTATAAATTATAGAATTCAAAAAAAGAAAGGTTTATCTACCTTAATCAATAAGTTAACTTTAAGGTGAAATTATAACATTACTCATAATTCTCCCTTGAAATAAAATCGGCAAAACCAATCAAACTCTTACTTTTAGAAACCGATTATTAAATTATAAAAAATTTTAAGTAGATGAATAACTATAAATAAAAAATATATGCAAAAATACATTCATATAAATATATAAAATATAAAATACATACACTAAGATTATCTTTTGTTGAATAAATCATGATCTTAGATACAACAAAAATATAAAATCATTATTTTCTTCTTGATGAACCAGGGCAAAAAGAAATTAATTTAATGAGTATACGCAAAAATAAATTCAGATAAATCTTACGTAATTTTGTGAATATTATATTCTCAGTTGAATAAATTTAATTTTTGACATAAGGAGAATACAAAATCTTTTCTGTTTATCGCACAGATGAAGATGAATTAGGATATAAATAGAAGTTGATTTTGTTTCAAAGAAGAAATATGGGCAATTTTGTAACTTTATCCTAAAAATTAATAATTATTAACTAATGTAGATAATACCCACTTCCTTAGAACTCTACAACTGATAAAATTTATTAAACCTTTTTAATTTGTTTGGACTAAAATAAAAATAGACATATAGTATAATAAACAAATAGTTTAATTTTTTTGGTTCTTAAAGAGTTCCCGAGGCACCCGTTAACAAATACAATTTTTAATCAATAGGTGAAAAAATTATGTACTGTCTTAAAAGAAAATAAAAAAATTATAATAAAATTACTATGAATAATCATGACAATATAAAAAAATTGGTGAGAATAATTTTGAAGAAATTAAACTTATTCTAATCAAATTAATAATTTTAATAGTGAATTAAACTTCTATGCATGTACTACAATGAAAAATGACAATTATAAATTGACAATAGAAGTAGATTAGTAAAATTATATCAAAGCAGATTAACAGAAAGGATGAGGGTATAAAAATAATTATATCATAAAGAAAAATAATTCAATGGGATTGACTGTCCTCACGGCCTATATTGATTTTGCTCTAGAGATAAGATAGATTTCAATTCCAACTAAATGGAGCTCTTGGTTTGGACAATGGCTATTGTACCACGGTAGTAGTTTTGGATGCTATAATTTTATTTATATAGATTGATATGTGTCAGCATATAAATGGATGATTAAAAACATGGATTTTTAATTAAAATAATTGATAATAATTGTGATTTTCTTATAAAAAGTCATGAGCTGATTCTAAAACTTAATTTTTTTTATTTTTATTAATGAATAAAACTAAATTTATTTTTTTTTATTTTTATTTGATATATTTTACTTTCAGATGCAATAAATTTACATAATTTCTAATCAACATTTATTTAGAATGGAATTTAAAAAATGAAACATTAAGGCTTCGTTTGGTAACGTTTCCATTTTTTGTTTTTCTGTTTATGTTTTCAAAATTTTGTAAAGTGCAACAGAAATATGTTTGATAAATCTATTTACGTTTTTTTGTTTCCAAAAGAAATGAAAAGATAAACAGAAAAACGTGAATAGACAAAAGGTATTTTCACTCTGATTTTATTTTCTGTTGTCAACATTTTGTCAATTTTAAAACTTTATCTATTTTTGTTACATTACATAACAATAAATTATTTTATTCAAATATTTTATTAAAATAAGTTATTTTAATAAATAATAGAATTAAATTCAATAAATTAAATTAATTATATAAATTATTTTTAATAAATAATAAAACTAATTTAATTTAATTTAATAATTAATTATTACTAAATTATCTGAAATAAATATCATAATTAACTTATTTAATTTAATAACTAAACTAATTTATATAAAATAATTAATAATAAATAATTAAATTACATTAATTTTTAATTTAATTTAATTTAATAATTATTTTAAATAAATATCATAAATAAATTAAATTATTTATGATTTAATTAATTTAATTTATATAAAATATATTTTATTAAATTATTTCAATAAATAACTAAATGAATTTAATTAATTTAAAAATAAATAATTTAATTTAATAATTAATCTAATTTAATTATTTATTTAATATGAAATATATTTTATTAAATTATTTTTAATAAATGATATAATTTAATATATTTTATATTTATTGAATTAAATGATTTTAATAAATAATTTATTGTATTAATTTAATTAATTACATTAATTGAATTAAATTAATATAAAATATATTTTATTAAGTTCTATTAATTTTTTAAAACTAATAGAATTAAATATTTTCTAAAATAAAAAATTAATAATTATAAACAAACTTGTATTTTCAAACGCAGTTTTAGTTTTTATTTAAAAAAAATAAACGGTAACAAAAAATAAAGAATAGAAAACGGTAACAAAAAAATAATAACAGAAAACAACCGCGTTATCAAACGGGCCCTAAATATGAGATTATAACTTTTAGAACTTGTTGTTTTACCATGTTTAGATATTTTATTACTTTTTTTTTTTAATCATGTTTAGATGTTTTATTATACTTAAACATTAGTATAAGTTTAAGGAGGAATTTTAGTTAATTATTTTGTTTATCACGTCTGGATAAGTTGCGATAAAAATTAGTACTATTTGAAACATTATTTTTAAAAATTTTAAAAGTGCTGTTTGAAATAGAATCTTTTTTTTTAACTAATAGTATATTAATAAATACTTAAAAAAGGTGATAGTTGGAATCAAATAAAGATGAAAATTGAATGAAATATCAATTTCATTCTCTTATTTAGTTATTGAAACGAGAATTATGGGGACGTAATGGATATTTAAATTTTCATAATTTAATTACATAGTTTAAATGATATAATGAAATGAAATAATGAAAAAAAATAAATGTTTTTAAGGAGTATGAACTAAATTTGGTCTTTTTTATATTTTAACAATAATATGTAAATTATTTTAATTCAATTCATTTGTTTATAAGTTTCCTCGTTCACTTTTCATTTTAACATTCATTTGTTTTCTTTACAAATTTTTTTTATAAAAGTTCAATTTTTCCTTTTCAGTTAAAATGAAAGAAGAAAAATGAGGCAATACATTAATGCTACGTTTGAAACATAAATTTGTGGAGGGAAAGCAAAAATGAAAGGAAAATAAAATTCACAATTTGTACAATTTTTTTTGTATGTTTAATCTAGTAAAAGTTAAATTTTATTAATAAATATTTATTCATTTTAATCTTATTTTTCTAACTCAAAAAATAAAATAAAGTTGATTTTTTCACTTCATTTTCCATTTATACTATTTTTCTTAATCTTTTCTTCCCTTCAAAAAATTCATGTTTCAAACATAGTCTAAATATTTGGAAAATCGGATAGTTGTTATAAAAATATTGCCATTATCATTTTAAATAAATATCCTTAAAAATAATAAAAAAATAAAATTCTAGAGAAGGCGGTTTCCTTCCAATTACTGAGTCAGTAAGCTAGATTGAGGGTGAATCTAGTTCCACAACTCATATTAGGCTGGCAAATCGATGGGTGCCCACTCTCCGGAGCTCAGAACTAGGCCCATAAAACGAAACCATATCCTTTAGGCCTCAACCTTTCAAAGGTCGTTTTGTTGGATTCATGACGAATAATAGTTGGATGATATTGAAAACTGGGATGATATTGAAAACTGAAAAGTTGTGAGGGTTGGGTTTTACTTGCATCAGCCAAAACTAGTTGTTTTACAAAAGTTATTGTACTTATTGTTGCATTTGGAGTTCCTAAAGAAATTAAAAAGAATAAAAAATTAATATAAAAATGATGTGGCAAATTATAATTTGAGTCAGATAAGAACTTTTAGCTTTTTTTAAAAATTTTTACAAAAACTTATAACGCTAAATGAAGTCATAATAATTGATTGGATAGTATTGCGTCATATTTGGTAACTAATAAGATTAAAGTTAATTTTTTGACAAATTATATTGATTGCTCTTGAAATTTGATGAAAATATGGAAAGCACCTATGTAGTATTCTAAATTATACTTTTGGTAACTAGTAAGATTAAAGTTAAATTTTTGACAAATTATATTGATTGCCCTTGAAATTTGATGAAAATATGGAAAGCGCCTTCGTAGTATTCTAAATTATACTTGCTACCTTACTTTATGTTTGGTTACAAATTCTCCTCTACATTAATTTTTCTATTAAGAGAGCCAGCATATAATTGAACTCAAAAGTTATTACGCATAGATACTTAGTCATTTGATCATAAAAAATTAAAAATCTTATCGTTAAATTCACACCGAGTAATCCTATAAGTACCAGATCAACACCAGAACACTGTGAATATGATCTATATAAATTCGATTATTCAAAGTTCTCAAATAAGTTTCAATTGAAGATTTACTTCCTCAATTATATAATAACCTCAAATCTCATTGTAAATTTTGAGAATTGTGATTGGTTGACATTGAACGGTAATTTGGTACTCAAAAAGTTAAGATTTTTTTTTTAGGTAATTAAAAGTTTAGATTAATGATTCGACAATTAAAATAATTTAAAATAATCAAAAGAACGCATGTCTAAACGCTAGTCATTAATCATGTATGAGCATACGGGTAGAAACTGATCGGGAGAATCAAAATTGAAGTTGGATGTATGTGCTACACTGAAAAAATGACAACCATAAATTGACAATAGGAGTAAATTAACAAAATTATACAAGAACGGGTTAACAAAAATGGTATAAAAATTGTATAATAAAAAATAATTAAGTGGGATTGGTTGTTCCCGCGGCATATATTGTGAGTCTACTGTAGAGATACGGTAAATTTCAATTCCAGCGAAATGGAGCACTTTGTTTGGACAATGGCTATTGTACCGTATTAGTAATTTTGGATGCTATACTGAAATAAATTTTATTTCTTTAGATTGATATGTGTCATCATATAAATGGATGAATAAAAATATAGATTTTTAATTAAAACAAAAAGTTATGATCTGATTCCAAAACTTAAATTTTATTTTTATTAATTAATAAAACTAAATTTATTAATTTATTGTTTTTATTTGATATCTTTTACTTTCAGATGCAATTAGTTTACATAATTTCTGATCAACATTTACTTATTCGTGAAGTGTCAAAAACCATTAATTGGGTATGATAGAATGTATAGGAGTTCGCAATTAAATTTTTTTCGTTTGCATTTTTATTTATTATTAAAAAATAAAATAAAATAAAATTAATTTGAGACTTGTAAAAATCCAATCAGGCTCTGCAAGCACAAAAACGACAAAGTAGAAAGATAAACAAAGCTTTCCACATAATTAATAACGGAAGGAATAATTTATTGCATGTTGAGTTGAAAGATCAAGTCCCCCAATTGGGGTTACCAAACTAATTAATACCTACTTGTTCCAAAAAAAAAAAAAAAAAAAACTAATTAATACCTACACTCACCAAATTGTCGGCAGTTTTAATATTGAAAAATGGGACACAACTTGCACTTTTAAAACCCTAATCACTGGCCAGAAATTCAACTGATCACTATTATTTTCATTCGTTTTCTCCATCTGTTGGTTGATTAATCAATTTACCAAATTGATGACTTCATTAAGAGCTCAGTGATGTGACGCCTGTGGTAGATGCGGTCAAAAGCTCCTCTCCTCTCTTCTACTCCATTTTAATCAAAACAACAATGCTATGCTTTCTTTCCTTTGCACCCTGCCCAAATGGCTTTATTTCGGCCCTTTAAAAGAGAAAAAAAAAAAAAAGAAAAAAGAAAAAGAATTTCAAAACTCGAGAGCTCACTCTCTCTCTTCTTGAGTCTCCCTTTCTCTCTCTGTTATACTTTTACATTTTAGCCAATCTTAATGATTTAACAATAAAAGTAATAGGAATAGAGAGTTATACTCTTATTTAACAGTATAGTTAACAGTAAAAGTAACAGTAATAGAAAGCGTTGGAACAGAGTGAATTTGAGCCACATGGCACCACGCCGAGCACTTTGACTTGGGATAGGTGGTGTTTTGCAGAGCTGGTGTTAAGGTGCTCGGCGTTGATCTAATATACGTAGATTTGCTAAGTATGGGTCCCACTATCTTGTAAATGCACTCATAACCATAAATGTTCAATGATAATAAATGAATCGGATTTATTGACTAAAAGTTAACCAAGTTAGTTTGTCTTGTTACAAGTGACAGACAGATGTGACAGATAAACAGTTCTAGAGTTGTGTTCTGTCTATTCTGACGACTCCAATTACCCACGTGCATTAAATGAAAAATAAGAGCATTAAATAAGAAGTGAAAAGCATTTAGAGAGGGGAAAGGGTGAATATCAGGAAGCATCATTGCAATTCGATCTAAGGTATTACTTTATTTATTTTATCACACTATAAATACTATATTTGGTTCCGAAATTAAGTACGCTTACTATTTCCAACTAAGTCTATTATACATTTTTTTCTTTAATTCACTTAAAACTCCTACTGACTTAAGCATCGGAGGGTTTTCCGGTCAAAGACCCTTACTCCGGCCGTAATCTTTGTTTTGTTCATGTTCAACAGCTTAGCGATTAAACTTTTGGTCGGTGTGGTGAGCAATTCAAGTAGCGCAATTTTTGTTGCCGAATATTTTGGTGCCCATCATGGGGATCATTTTTTTATTCCCTATGTAACTTTACTTTTGTAGCTCCTTTACTCTTTTCGACTCCACTGACAATGACTTCGGGCGAGAACACAACTCCCTCATCTTCTCCACACGTGGGGGATGAGACCATTCCGGCAAAAACAAAAGAAAGAGCGTTGGTTATTCAGACTACAAGGTTGGAGCCCACAAAAAGAAGAAAGATAAAGGACCTAGAGCTGACAAAGCAGAGAGAAGAACTACTGGCTAAGGCCAGTGAGAAGCAAACTGAGTTGGAGGAGATACTCCTAGAACTAAGTAGAGAAAAGGGAAAGTCAGTGGCACTTGAGGGGGCCGATCCTAATGATTTGGAGTTCGATTCAAATGAAAGTTATGACACCATGTATGGTGATTTGGAGGACGCATGTGATAAAGAGGCGGGAGAACCTAACGAAGTACAATCTCAATCTAGGCTTGGAGTCACTTCTGCTCGAAAGGAGATCCCCATTTCTAAGCCTTTTGAAGGGCATGCTATGCAAGCCCAGTGCTTGGAAATCTTGTAATCATAAGAAGAAAGGCCCCCCAAGTTCCACCATGAAGGAGACTTTCACAAGAAGAAACAACCAAGTTATAGAAAACACCGTGATGCAGGCGAGGGTTCCTCCAACGAGGAAGAAATTCCCATAAAGTCTAGGAAGTCAGGCAAAGCGAAGACGGAGGAGAGAAGGCAATATGGTAAATGGGAGGCCCCTAACCAAAGTACCTGAATGATGGCGAGAAGGGCCCTAGGTCGAATTTCAGCTTTTCCATTTGTCAAAGAAATTTGCGAGCTAGAACCCCCAGAGAAGTTCCAAGCTCCAAGGCTTAATCAGTATGATAGAAAGTCAGACCATCTGGCGCATTGCCGTCACTATATGTAAGCAATGACACTCTGGAGTTGGAATGACAACCTGACGTGTGGGGTATTTTCCTCAAGCTTAGGGGATACGGCTCTTCAATGGTTTCATCAATTACCTCCAGGGAGCATTAGAAGTTGGCAGTAGCTCATTGAGGAATTCGTCGTGCAGTTTTTGGCTAATGGCAAACAACTGAAGACCGTTGATGTACTCTTCATAATGAAAAGAAAGGCTACTGAAAGCTTGAGGGATTACTCTCGTAGATGCTTGGAACTTTACAATGAGGTAGAAAGATGCTCGGGGTAGCTGGCGGTGACCTTGTTCAAGCTGGGGTTGAGAAAGGAAAACAGGCTTTGGCTGTGCCTAACAAAGAAGCCTGTAGCCAACATGTCTGACCTTATATACAGAATTGAAAAATATGCCAAGGTCGAAGATGAAACTAGGCCAGCCGAGCAAAAGGAGGCAAAACCTTAGGCCTCTAGAAAGGATAAAGGCAAGGGAAAAAGGCATGAGTATTCTGAAGAGGGAAAATCTATTTTTGAGGCTATTAATACGGTGTTCAAGGAGCCCATTTTCAGAATTCTTCCCTAGATCTGAGATAAGCCATATTTCAAGTGGCTAAAGAAGTAGCCTAATTTTCCAGGTAAAGAAAATCATAAGGACTACTGTGCTTACACTAGGATCGAGGCCATCGTACAGGGTTTTGCTGTTCTTTATAGTAACATTTGGAGGACTTGGTGAGATAAGGACACTTGAAGGAATACATTAATGAATCTAGAAGCGCAAACACTAGAGGTCCTCCCTAAGTCCAATGAGGGGATTAGAGAAGAAAAAATGAGGATGCTGTTGAATAAGATTATGTGAAAGATGCCGAGCTCCCGCCGAGAGTAAGGGTGTGCAGAGAAGTAAATAGGCTTATAGTCATTCATGAAATTCATATAGAGCAATGCCCCCAGAGTGTAACAACTTCTCCGCAAGCGGGCCGAGTGGAAGAAGTCCTCAGAGTTATTAGTCAATCAAGTAAGCACCTATAGAGAGAAAGCACTCGGGGAATAACGTTCTATGAAGACGAATACTCTAAAGTTCGGCAGGCACCTGGTGATCACTTTGAAAATGTTTGAATCAGATGTGAAGAGAGTCTTGGTAGATGCTGGGACCTCAATGGAGGTCATGTTCCTCAATTTATTTAAGAAGCTTGGCCTAACGGAAAAAGACTTGGAACCAGTAGAATGCCCACTCATAGGTTTCAACTCTGCACCTGTATGGCTTTTAGGTAGGTCGTTATCCCAGTTCGTGTAGGCCCTGTGGAGCATGAGGTGGAATTCACGGTGGTTGACTCTGCATCTTCCTACAATGCCATAGTAGAGAGATCCTGGATTCATGCGTTGAAGGCTGTCCACTTAATTAATCACCAAGTGTTGAAGTTCCCTTATGGTAAAGAGGTGATTGAGGTTAGGGGGGACCAAGACACATCACAGAGATGTTTCATCGCCGTCCTAAAATCTAAACTGCTTCTCGAACAAGTCCAGCTAGTAGAGTTGCTCGAGGACGCGTTAAAGATTGATGATGTCAGAAGAGATCCAGAGAAGAAAGCAGTAGAAAGTCTAGAAAAGTTCCAAGTGGGTCGTGCTGAGGATGATAGATTCTTTCTGGTTGGGTCCAATTTGAGTGCTGAAGAGAAGCTGGAGCTAACAGAGATGCTGTTGAAGAACATCGGAACCTTTGATTGGACTCCACAAGAAATGCTAGGTATTTCCCCTAAAATTATGACTCACAAGTTAAATGTTAATTTGGTGGCAAAACCTGTGATTCAAAAGGTAAGCAGGTCAGCATTGCAGCATGCCGAGGCTGTCATCGAGGAAGTCAACTGACTGTTGGAGGCTGAAGCCATTAGGGAAGTTTCATACTCTGAATGGCTAGCTAACACAGTTGTGGTTAAGAAGAAGAATAGAAAATGTAGAGTTTGTGTAGCCTACATTGACCTAAACAAAGCTTGTCTTAAGGATCCATTTCCTTTACTGAAGACTAACCAACTCGTTGACTCAATAGCTGGGAGCTCTAGAATGTCTTTTTTGGATGCTTATAGAGGGTACCACCAGATCCCAATGCATGGCCCTGATAAAGAGAAAATGTCGTTTATTACCCTAAGAAGGGTTTATTGTTACAAGGTTATGTCATTCGAACTGAAGAATGCCGGTGCCACTTATCAAAGACTTATCACTAAGATCTTTAAAGATGACCTTAGCAAGACTATGGAGTTTTATATAGATGATATGGTGGTGAAGAACAGAGAGCCAGAGACCTACCTCTAGCACTTACAACGTGTGTTTTCAACACTTGACAAATATGGGCTAAAGCTTAATGCCGCCAAATGTGCCTTTGGGGTCAGTTTCGAGAAATTTTTAGGCCATTTCGTTACCAGAAGAGGAATAGAAGTTGATCTCGACTAGATTAGGACTATACAGTTAATCGCCCCACCACGCACTAAGAAGGAAGTTTAGAAGCTTACAGGAATGGGCATAGCACTGAACAGATTCATCAGCTGAGCGTCAGACAAGTGCCGACCATTCTTTAAACTTTTGAAAGTTGCAAACAAAACGGTTTGGGATAGTGAAGCAGACCAAGCACTAGAAAAATTCAAGGAGTACCTGGTGACTGCTCTGATTTTGTTAACTCCCTAACTAGGGGATGTATTTCAGTTGTACTAGGTAGTCTCAGAACAAACAGTTAGTGCTATCTTGCTAAAGGAAGAAGAAAGAAAGCAAAAGCCCATTTAACATGAAGCTTTGTCGACTGTTCGAGTTATGATCAGCTACGAGGTAAATCATCACTCCAGTATTGGTTTAATCTGTATATTCAATTAGAAAAACATTTCTTTTACGTAAAGTTGATTAAGAGTCCATGAAACAACTCAGCTATGTTTTTTTGCTACAGTTGTTCCACATAAAGGTGAAAAGCTATGCTCCGCAAAGTAAAAAATATATATATATTTTAAAAGGTATCATATCTCAATTATAGGTTACTTGCTTAAAGAAGATAAAACGCAAAGACAAAAAGACATCCAAGTGACATTGAATTTACTTAGTAAATTTGAAATACAAGTGTGGGTGTCTTAATGGAACACTTTTATAGATCTATCATTCTTTGTGAAAGATGAAAGACAGATGGATGACTTTAGAACCCATCAAATTTGTTACAAAAAAGAATCAGAACATGACGAATTTAAAAAGGAAAACTTAAAATTTTTTCTTAAGTGTTAAAGTTGGCTATCTCCTCAGTAGCAGCTTCAATAAACTCTTCGGCTGCGTTCTTAATTATCTCTTCGGCTATGGAGACAAAGAGCTTTTCTATTGAGTCTTAAAGAGTGCTGAAAATATAAAACACACGATGCATTAAGCAAATGGCACATCCTACACTCTTCAGTAAGGAGAGAAAATTCTCAAAAGGCTTATCTTTGATAAAATGAAGAAACTTTTACATTAGAATTAGATTACAAAAAAATAAAAAAAAAAACAAAAATAACACAAAAAGATAGAGCCCAAGTCTCACTTCCCCTCATCTTTGGAAGTATTCTCATTAAGCTTAGAAGGTATTTCTTGGGGGGCCTTCTATGCAAGCTTTTTGTTGGATATATGAAGGAATTTCCCTTATAACACTGTCCACCGTAACCTCCTCTTCTTCAACATCTTCTTCAATTGTATCCAGGGAGTGAGTTAGAGGAGGGTGATCGAAGCTAAAAGAAGGGATTGCACATTAAGGGTTTAGGAACTGAACTTCCCTATAGGTTGGGGAGTTGGGGTCGATCTTTATCTTCTTCATTGCGGCCTCCTAACCATCAAGGAAGTATTTGTTCCTGGCATTCTTAATCAGCCCCACAAAATCCCAGAACTGTGCATCGAGCTCTGCAGTCGCCTTATCCTCATTACTTTTCAAGGTTTGTTCCATCTCTTGTGGAGTGATAGATCTGGTCTTTAGTTGAACCTTAAGTCTCTCTATTTAGCCCTTTAAGTTGGCCTGATCAGCATAGGATTTTTCAACTTTGTTTGTAAGCCTTTACTGCTCGGCCTTGCTAAATGAAAGCTCAGATTTGGTGGTGAAAAACTCACTAATCTTCTACACTAGTTCTTCGTCCTTCGAAGTTAGAAGCTTGTCAAGATAGGCAGCCTTGTTGTCACTTGTTTCGGCTCTGGCTTTGGCGGCAATGGACTTGTGCTCCAAATCTACCTTTTCTTTTTCAAAAGTTACTTTTTCTTCTTCGAGGCTCTTCTCTTTCGCCTCAATGTCATCAACCCCCTCCCTTAAGCTTTTGATATACATCTCATCTAGGTTTACCTTGGAATGAAGGCCTTGGCTTCTGCTGATTAGCTCCATGGTATAGAGGGTTGATTGCCATAAAGTTAAAAAAAAAAAAATGTGTCAGTTGGAGAAGACTACGTTTTGACAGATACTAAAGGAAAAATGGTGTTCAAAAAGTAGTACTCACAGTAATCAAGTTCTTCATGAGTGTGGAGTGAAGGTCCTCCATCTTATTCTTCCTTATGTTCTGAACATCTTGAGGAGGAAGAATTCCTTTGAGGTATTCCTCGGGATGGTTCAATGCTATATCCTTAATGGTGAAGTGGTGATTGAACGGAAATTGGAGGCAAGGAATAAGGATTTGTGGAATGAAAGAAGGAGAGTCGTGTACAAGGTTTTTTGGGTAAACAACTTGTAGGGGAGTTTGGCTAGGTGGCTGGGAAGTGTTAGGTTGAGGGGCTTGAGGTTCAGAAGCTTATGGATGAGGGCTAAAGGTGCCTTCCTATTGTGCTGGGGGCACCTACAATGCTGGAGGAGCCTCCAGGAGAAGTATATCATCAGACTCCTCAACCTGTTGTTTTTTCTTGGAGGGTTGTGCTTTACCTTCTGGCTGGCAAGGCTTATTGTTCTTCTCAACCCTCTCTTATTTAACTTTACAGAACTTCTCCACATCAGCAGCTTCTTTGGCTTTCTTTGCTACTTTCTTATCCTCGGCCCTCTTCTTGGCTGCCTCTAGTCTTTCTTTCTTGGCCTATTTTTTGGTGGCTTTCATGATGTCTCTCCTCAGCGCCATGTTCTCTTCAAGCTCAAATGTAGGATGAAAGTCTTCTTCTTTTTCTTCTTCTTCCCCCAAAATTAGCCTCCGCCTTTTTGGTGGGTGCTCGGCGTGCTCAGGAGATTGAGCGAATTGAATTAGGGAAACCTGAGTAGCCAAGAGGATAGCTAGGGGAGGGAAATGTACCTAATCCTTATACTTTAAGGCATAAAAGCCTATTTCTCCTCGGTGCTTGCATTGAACCACCACTGGAGTTGGCTGACTGCTTCTCCTATTGTAAAGCCCTACAAAGGAGAAATGAAAGACCTGTAGTGAGGCATGAAGTTAAATAGAATTGGGAGTGCCCTCGTAAATGGATAAAGCTCCGGTCTGCCCAAGAATTTTAACACTTCGTCAACGTGCAATGTATCAGCTCGAATACCTTTCGCCCAGGACTTTTTTGTTGCTCACCCACATAGAACAAATAAGGAGTTAGTTCTAATCTATACTTAAAGGATGTGACAGAAGGACGGATGAACAAATGGTGATTTGAAGCCTGCTAACTTGGGCCCAAGGATACTAGAGGCACTGGTGGGAATGAATCTTCATCTGGATCGTGTGTCTAGTGCCCCGAAACGACACAAGTATTGTCTTCTAATTTTATGTTGTGAGGGAGGATGTGGACCAAGGCTTTCTCCGATCAAGACTTCAGATACCACTTATTCTCATCCCGTTTGACTTTTTGCACAGTATAATAATAAAGGACGTCACACTCAAAAAGATGGAACCCCGTACTGTCTACTAATTTTGATAAGCCCATTTACTGTTTTATAGAAATTATGGGTAACACACCTGGGGGAAGGTCGAGTATCCTCATAATAGAGTGGAGGAAAGGATGAAGAGGAAACCTAAGGCCATCTTCCATGATGGCTATTATCGAAAACTCCCCTGGTTCGCGATCTCCTTTACGGGAAAGCCTAATGTCTACATTAGAGGGGATGTTGTACTTTTGTTTGAAAGCCCTAATCTACCTATGATATTACCTAATGAGAAAAGAAACGTAAGAAGAGTGGAAACTTAATACTCACCTAAATGAAAAATGCAGGAGAACTCTTAATAGGAGAAAGAAACGATCACAGGAGGAGGAAAGAGAGTTCAGAGAAAGTAAGTTTCATGAAAAGTAAAAAAAAAAAAGAAGACGGTACATACATATATATACATAAGAAGTCAGAAAGTCAAACGAGCGGTAAAAATAGCATTTATTTTTGCCTCTAATTTCAAAATTGTTAATTATGTGCTGCGGCGCTACAGACTTAAGGTTTCAAGTAGGGGGCGTGACACGATGAAAAAATAAAGAGACGTGTCACGTGCAATAAGTAAGACACACCAATCACAGAAAGGCGCGTAAGAAGTAAAGTCACTACGAGGTATGTGAAAAGATTTCATATATATCAGATGAGATTCATTTCGTGTGCTTTCTACTCTACTTAAAAAATAAATTATCTTAACTAGAGTGGGGGTGTAATGTTGGAATGGAGTGAATTTGAGCCACATGGCACCATGCCAAGCACTCCGACTTGGGACACGTGGCATTTTGCCGAGCGTGGCGTTAAGGTGCTCGGCGTTGGTCTAATATATGTAGATTTGTTAAGTATGGGTCCCACTATTTTATAAATGCACCCCTAACCATAAATGCTCAATGATAATAAATGAATCGGATTTATTGACTAAAAGTTAACCAAGTTAGTTTGTCTCATTACAGGTGACAGATAGATGTGACAGGTAGACAGTTCTAGAATTATATTCTGTACATTCAGACACCTCCAATCAGTCACGTGCATTAAATGAAAAATGAGGGCATTAAATGACAAGTGAAAGGCATTTAAAGAGGGGAAAGGGGCGAATATCGAGAGGCATCATTGCAATTCGATCAGAGGTATTACTTTATTTATTTTATCACACTATAAATACTATACTTGGTTTTGAAATTCAAGTACACTCACTATTACCAACTAAGTGCATTATGTATTTCTTTCCTTAATTCACTTAAAACTCCTGCTAACTTCAGCATCAGAGGGTTTTTCGGTCGTGGACCCTCACTTCGGCCGTAGCATCTGTTTTGTTTGTGTTCGGCAGGTCTGCGATTAGACTTATGGTTGCCACGGTGAGCAATTCAGGCAATGGAATTTTTGTTGCCAAACATAAAGTTAAACTCTTACTTAAGAGTAAAAAGTAATAGTAATAGAGAATTATACTCTTACTTAAAGGGAAAAGTAACAGTAGTAGAGAGTTATACTCTTAATGGCAAAAGTAACAATAATAGAGAGTTATGCATAAAAGTAATAGTAGTAGAGAGTTATGCTCTTACTTAACAGCAAAAGTAACAGTAATAGAGAGTTATGCATAAAAGTGTTATGCTCTTACTTAAGAGTAACAGTAACAGTAATAGTAATAAAAAGTTATACTCTTACTTAACAGTAAATATAACATCAATAGAGAGTTGTCCTCATACATTTTAGATATACATGTATGCACATACACACATATATGGAAAGAAAGAAATCATACCAACTTCAGATTCAAGAGAAATTGTTTCGTTTTGTTTTTTGTTTTTTTCCCCCTTTTTTAAAGGGCCAAAACAACGTTGTTTGGGCAAGGTGTAAACGAAAGGGGATAAGCGTAACATTATTTTAATAAAAAATTTGATGAAAAGAGTACGTATTGCATTGGATACTTTAAAGAATTTAATGTCCAATATTATTAAGGGCCGTTTGGCCAAAAAGAAAGTAAAAAAAAAAAAAAAAGAAGCTTTACACCTATGACCTATGAGTAACAAATGACACTTTAGTGATTAATTGAATGTTTAGTAAAAATTTATAAAAAATGAAGAAAAATAGAGAAAGTTAGAAAAAAATGATAAAAACTGGAGAAAAATTAGTTTTGTGTGAAAAAAATTTAAAAAATTGGTAAAATCATTTTTTTTTGAATAAAAATTGGTGAGACAAATGCCCCTAAGTGAAGAATTTTATATATAAGTTAAAGAAATGATATTTTTATAATACTTTAATAAATTTATTGAGATAGATTGATGTGGATGACGTAATCTCCCTCTTCCATAATTTATTCCGACTAGGTAAATTATATTATATATGTTTCTAAGCTTTATATATATATATATATCTTTTATCAACCTAGCTATATTTTTTAGTAATAAAGAACTAGTTTTTTTTATTTGTTTTTTAATTTATCACAACATGAACGGGTGCTTCATGATCGTGCCTTCATTTAAAAATATTTTGTTATCTGTTATATGATTATTCATTTTTTTAGTTATCATTAAGAAGCCTCACTAACTGCATAAACTATATATATACTAGAGGTCGGTGCACATGCAAATTTTTTTCTTATTAATCAATAAAAATATTTTTATTTTACAAATTATGTATATTTAATCAATTTTTCTGTTAATTTTTAATCAAACTATTAATTAAATTTGAAAATTTGTAGTTCATTTGGCTAGAAAGACAAAAAATTAATGAATAAAAAATAAAAAAATTAGAAAAAAGTGATACACTTTATAAAGAATGGTAAGAGAATTAATTAGTAAAAATGTAAAAATTGTTATCTATCAAAAAGTCACAAATCTACATCCTTTTTAATCGTTAGAATTCTATAGGATGTATTTTAATGTGCAATAAGATTATGTAACCCATCTTTTCTGGTGGAATGAAAGATTTAAATAAATTAATTCATGATATGATCTTCTTTATACCAAGATAATCTTATTTAATGTTAACAACATTTTGATAGATATATATAAGGATAAGGATGACCATGAAATAGGAAAATATACATTAATTGTTTTTCAAATTTAACGTGATAACTAAATTTTTAAATTTGAATTTAAATTTGTAATTTTTGAGTTTGAAAATGTTGTAAATTAACTATTATATTCTTACTTTTTAAAACTAACATGTATATATGTATTTAGTTTTGGAGGTATTTTTGTTAATTAAAAAAAAGAGCTTCACCAAAAAAGGATGACTATAAAATAAGAAAATATATATTATGTCACGCTCCTAACCTTATAGTCCAGGACGGATGGCATGTGTCACACCTCTAACTTAATTGTCCGGGACAGACGGTATGGGAACGTGAAAACTAAATAGAAAAAAATAAAATCCAATCCAAGATCAATTTACCATGAATTCTAATCATCAATGTATCTAATTATTCCTCATTCCCATAAAAACTATATTTGAATAGTTCACCATCAAATTTATCAATAACATCATCCACTTTAACACCATTTCCAATGACCACATTAAGGTCTGCATGAATAGAACAAATACTATAACTATGTTTAGAGCTATCCAAATAACAATGTCATAAATATCAGTACTAGACCCACCCTCTAGTCACACCACTTATAATACTAATAATTCAACTCTTAATTAAGAAAACTAAACACAAATGTTATCACCCATAGTTAAGATTGGATTTAGGCAACTCTAGCCTAACCTGTCTACGTATCTCACCTCGGGAATCAGGTCACCATAGTTCTTAAATTTATATTTTTTACATAACCAGCTCATGAATCAACCAGATAAACCATACATCTCATCAATCAATGTTACAGTCACATTATATTAACATCTTAATATAAATGAATATAAGTGAATCACATCACAATATATTAACATCTTAATATAAAGGAATATAAATGCAATCTCATGCAATACGATGTGACGGAATGCAATGTCGATGCATATTCTCTAATCTCCATCTACCCCCAACCTTATTTTGGGGTGTGTGATGCTTAGCAAAGCACGTGGGGTGGCCAATCATACCGTTTACGCTCACAACAAATGTATATCTCAACATATATATATATATATATATAAACTAAATAGGGAACCGTATTACACTCCCATTGGTGTAAGATTCAAGGGAACAGTGTTACACCCTTGGCCCTTCTGTTGGAGAACCGTGTTACACCTCTAGTTAGGCATTTACTTATCTCAAGCAGGCTATCAATATAAATAGTGGTTAGGGAATCGTGTTACACCCCCAATCAGCTACGACTCAGGGGAACTGTGTTACACTCCCTAACCCTTCTGCTAGGGAACCGTATTACATCCCTAGTTAGGCATCTACTTAACTCAAGTAGGGTTTGGCTGCAGTCTAGAGAAAATCTCACAATTAATATCCTAACTCCAAATGACTAGGCTCTAGTCATATATATCGACTGGGAATCATTTGGTATTTTCTAAAATCTCATTTTATGATTTTTTTCAAATCGTGGATCCTGTCCATATATATAATTTGTGCCTCGGCACGTCACAATATAAATGTGGCACTCTTGACTAATCAATATTCTCGATATAAACCAAACGATGCCACCCAGCCTCGTACACATGATATGCTCAATCATGCAAATAAATATCATCTCAATATAAAATACATTCTCATTAGGCTTGATGATGATTTGGGCATTTATTTTATCATTAACAATCAATAATAATTTAATTTAGGCATATCATCAAGCTAAAGTAAAAGCACAAAGAAAAGTCAAATTCAGATTGGTGGCATGCGCCCCTTTGTCTTTTGTAGGGTATGCCCCCCTTTGCGAGCCCAATTTCCATGTTTCGTTTTCAACGAAATCTAACTCCAATTCATCCCCCAAATCACTATTCAAGCTTCAATCTCAACAATAACTCATGTAATAATACTTAAACACTCGAATCATATGTTACTTCAACATTTAATCAAAGAATAACTTGAATATATGCAAATTTCACATTCACATGTATATATATAACCACATTTATATATACATATATATATATATGCACAAATCAGATGATATTCAACCAAATCAGGCATATATATATATATATATCAAATTTACCTGTCATAACCCTAAAAATTTTATATTTTAATATACTTATTATTTTTAATATATTATTTAAAAAATTATTTTTTAAAACATATTATTATGATATATATTATTATTTGGCCGAAGCCTTCATGAGCTTTCTTTTGCTTGGCTACCACGTGTTACAAATATATATAGATGATATATATGTTATGTTTGATGAGTGGTGTAATAAAAAAAATTATTGAAGCTTCCTGGAAGCTTTATGTGCTTGGCCACCATGTTTGTGACATATATATGTGTGTGTGTACTATGGTTGGGGAAGTAAACCAAGACAGAAGAAAAAGGAAAAGAAAAGAAAGAGAGGAAGAGAGAAAGAGAAAAAGAAAGAGAGGGAGAGAGAAAGAAGAAAGAGAAAAGAATGATAAAAGAGAAAGAAAAGGGAGAAAGTGAGGACTTAGTTCAGGAATAGTGGAGCTTTGGTATTTTCGACATTGTGATCATTATGGCGGTGTCGGATCGTGGTAATTTGGCCCAAGGTGGGAGATATGAAAGAGTGAAGTTTTAAAGTTTTGGGGTTTCTTCATTTTCTTCATATCTGAGGTAAGGAAATTAATGTATTATTTATACTTTTTGTAATGTTTATTTTAATAGGGATATAATTGTGAGTTTGAGTTTATATTATTATTAAATTAATATTAAGTTTGATAGTTGGATTTTCAGTGACACTGAAATTGTGATTAGATTTACAAAATTTTCTATTCAATGTTGAGATATGTTATGATATGCTAAAATAAGGTAAATATGTGTTCATTGTGAAACAGATGATAAAATGGAGACATGAAATTGTGAAAGTTGATACACACTCACAAATGTTATTTCTAAACTTTAACAACGTAAAGGGAAAACTTAAGAAAATGTTGATTTTGGGGGAAGTGAGGATACTATAAAATAGGAAGGGTCATGAGATATTCTTAGGTTGAAAGATCCTAAACCTGTGCAGGGTCGAGTAATCATGCTTGTGGACTAGTAATCCACAACAGCGACAGAAATGGTAAGGCTCATCGTGGCCTTTAAACTCGGATCTATAAACGACGATGCAGGAGTGCTTTGCGACCCGTATATTTATACGAACTAGCGATATTTTGGACTACCACTCTGCTTGTGGGACAGTCTTACAGAGTATCCTTCCCCACCTTGGGAAAAGAAAATAATAAATAAAGAAAGGTTGACAAGAGAAATAAAAGTTATGAATTAATGTTCTCCTATTCTGCTATCTATTGATGTATTCGATGATTTCTTACTATATTCATTGTTTTTATATGATTCCTAAAAAACAATATAAAAAGTATATTTCTATAGATCGTTAGCACAAGTAGTTTGGTGCTTATGTCTGTACAGATTTTGTTGCAGGTGCAGAGTCCGAGACCTTGGAGGGTCGGCACAATTATTGGAAACCTGCAGTTTTATTGAGCAATTTTTACAACTTTGATGTGATAACTTAAAAATTTATGTATATGCAATTATTGTTTTTTTTAAATAAAAGAAACTTATGTTATCTGATTTTAATTTAAATCTGGGTGTATGTTTTATTAATAAAACATACACCATTGTTATTATCTACATCAATTAAAGAAGGGTCAAAAGTTCTGAAAAGTAAATAATGAGATGTAATGGACTAGGTGTATTAAACTTTCAATTTAAACTCACTCCTCGAGATCTCGAGATTTTGGGGTGTGACATTACCCTAACAACATCTAGAGTACAAACATAAGTCTCACCTACCTCGAAGCTAAAGAAAAAAGAAGAAACGAGAAGATCTAGGTTGTGGCTCCCAAACTTCAAAAGTTGATTTCTTCCACCTCGGGCCAAACCACCAAAAATGGATGCCACCATGATGTTTAGGCGTTGAATACTACCCTAATCTGCAGACCTTCCACTTCAGATCATACTCTCTCTTTCTACCCTCCCTCTCGTCTCTCTCTTTCTTCTCTTTTCTCTCCTTTCTCTCTGGTCTCCCTCCTCCTAACTAAAGAAGGGGAAAAAAAAAAAGACAAAAAAGAAAGAGAGCTGGGCCCTTGGCCTAGTTGTTTAACCCAATATCAATTCGGACCACACCCAGCCCAAGAAAAATATAATAAATCAACTAAATCTCAAAATAAACATTTTATTGACCCAAAATAACACATAAATAGTCAAAAATGAATACTAGGTATTGCATTCTTTCCCCCTTATAAAAAATTTCGTCCTCTAAATTTAATTACAAACTTTAGTCTAGGAACTAAGACATCCATCTCAATTACATCCCTAATTCACTTATCTCTAAGGATATCACAATTCCACAATGGTACCTCAACACACAAATCAACTAAATGATTTTACATGAAAACTCAACTCACGCGAATGCTTAATATGTACTGTGTAATACCCCGAACTTTTGTGTTAATGTAAATAGATGGTTGTTTGAACATTTTGAGGTAATAGTATGTTAATTAAGGGGTATTCATCATCAATTGTACTTTAGAGTTGGGAACTTTGAGAAGGATGAGCCAAACATGTAGAGTTAGCATTTTAGCACAAGTGTAGAAGAGGGAGGCACCTTGGGCGCATGGAACGTGGGCGCCCAAGAGTTTGGGTGCACGACTAAGAAGGTGTTGGGCGCCTGAGCTACAATAGAAATGACTAGTATGATGTGTTTTGACTTGTGCGGCCGAGCCTCACCCCTATAAACCCTATATTAGGCTAGGGGGATGGGAAAGGTCTGGAAAACACTATTGAAGATTAAAATATTATCAAATATATATATATATATATACATGTATAGATGGAAGAGAGGAAGAATTTTGAGGCTGGAGAGAGAGAGGAACCCAGAAGAGGAAGAAGGAAGAAGAAACAAAGGAAACCAAGTGAGGGTTTGTATGGTAAGTGTCTCTAACCCTAACCAAAATCAAATTAACCTTGCAAGGATGCAATTAAGCACTTAAGGAATCCATCTATGCAATTTGTTTATCATTTAGATCAAAGGGAGAGGAGATCAAACTAATCAAAGTTGGGAGCTTGAAACCAAGAAGAGACCACATCTTGTTCTTCATCTCTATTTGGTTTGAGGTAGGGATTTAATGCCTCGTTCTTACATATGTGATGTGTAACAAGGACTAGATTGCTACCAAAGAAACCTTTTTCAAATGTTGGTTACATTTATGGAAGAAAATAGGAGTTGTACACATGTATATATATCTATAGGTTAAGAAAGTGAAAATAGTGTTTTGATCCATAACTTGACTTCTGGTTGATGAGATAATCAATTGATAATTTTGTTTGGTGCCTAAGAACCTTGTGTTGATGTTAGAAACATGAAACTTTAGGTATTTTTTCTTTAACTTGGTCAATTTGAGGTCCTAAGGGTGAAAAACCAAGAAACCAGAAAACAGAGTATGAAACCCGTAACTTGGACCAAGCTATGGGTGCACGAGAGAGACACAGTCGGGCGCCTAGCCCCTTGGGTGCACAAGGTGTGGGCGCCTAAGCCCTTTGGGCGCACGGCTGAGTGTCAGTTTGGGCACCCATCGAGCCTAGGTCATTTTCCTAACTTTGCTTAGTTTGGCCTCCTACCTTGGGCTTATGAAAGAGTTGGTAACGTGTTTTTACATGAAACTTTTACTTGATTAATTGCATGGATTTAGAAAGAGAAATGTGCTCTAAAAAGTGATTAAGGGTTGATTATCTTAAGTTAATGGGATTTAACTCGTAAGGGTGAATGAATGTTACCTTGAATAAAATGAATTGGAAGATTACTTTGAGATAAGAGTCTTAATCGAGTAGAATTGTGATTATGTCTTGATGTAAACTAAATGTTGAGGTATATGAACTTGTGATTGATTAAGTAAATTGTGAATTGACAAAGAGACTCAAATTCATAATGATGTTAAATGTTGAATGTTTAACAAGGCTTGATTAATGTTGACATGTGACAAGCCCTGGGATGAACTGAAATGTTGACACATGTTGTTGGATGGTATATGATGATGAATGTGAACCTGTGATAGATGAGAATGGAATGTGATGAATGGTTGTTTGCGTGCTGGGGGCCATGGTGGGGTGTGGAAATAAGAAGGGTTTGAGATTACCCTCGGGCTGAGAGACCCGGAACCTACGTAGGGTTTGGTGTCAATGCCAGTGGGTTAGTAGCCCACAACATTATGTGTGTTTTGGCTCCTCGTGGCCCTAGACGGAGATCCTAAACGACGACATTGGTTTATCATTTTCGTTGGGTATTGGCCTATAAAAGACAATATTGTGGATGTACCCAACCCCCGATGACCTGTGTGGTTATGGCAATGTGATTGAATGATGAATGAGTGAAAATGTGGATGTGAAGATGTGATGGAATAATGAATAAGTGCTAATTTGGATATGGTTGTGTGATTGAATGTTGAATATGTGATATTGTGATATATGTTGAATATATGATAATGTGATATATGTTGAATATGTGATAATGTGATATGGAATGTAATTAGATATAAGTTGGGAAATTTAATAATGAAGAATAATTGGAATTGAATGTAATATTAGGGTGATGTTGAATGGCGATAAATACTTACATAAGTTTAAAACTAATTGATATTAATGAATTGTTATGGCATATAGAAAGATGTTGGTGTATCTATGCATATATGTACATTGGCATGCATGTGTTGATTACATACCATATATATTTGTTTGAGGTATCGTGGGCACAAGTGGACCCGTGCTCACTTCCCTAGAGATTTTGATGTAGGAATAGGTCATATCAATCAGGTGGGCTAATGGAGTTGGACTGGAAGTTTGTGCATGAGCCCTACTAAGCTTAGCAAAGCTTTTGGTCATTTAGTATGAATTTCATTTGGGATTGTAATATTGTACATTGCTAGACTTATTCGATTTGGTTGTAGTGGCCTTAAGGCCTAAGTTATGTATTAATGGGATTGGAGTATGGAGTATGTGACCTGGCAACAGTCAAGGTTTTACTTATGTTATCTTATCATTATATCTTGGGCTCACTAGTTGATGTTGCATTGCTCTGATCATGGGTAGTTACGTTAGTGCATGTTATGTGTGTTTATCACTCACCCCTTGGGTCACGAGATCCAGGGCGTGACATACTGTTAGTTAACGCTACCACGCATTTCATTTTCTCTTTTTTAGAATTAATAATTCAAGTCATTATACCCCTCATTGCTACTAGGGTACACTACCACCTTAAATGATGATACTCTTGAATTTTCTACCTTCAAAAGTACAACTTTTCAGTCACTGTTAAAGTTTTAAACAACTTCTTAACGACTTCAAATAAAAGAAAACCAACCATAACAGTTGCCAATCCTTGTGAGCTCTTAATGTATACATCGACCACTATATTGGCCTCATCAGTATGAAACTAGAAATTTAAAACCGTAATGTTCCACTAAATTCTATAGTCCCTCCAAATTAACTAGACCAATGAGTCCATTAGCTAGAAAAGAACTGGAATAAGATAGCAAAGATAACTTGTCAAATTTATAACTTCAAACATCAGACACAGATTTCAGTGGCACCTATTCATTATCATAAAAACCATTATGAAATTCACCGTAATACTTCAACTAGTTATCACAAAACCTAGAACGGTATCTTGGATAGTTAAAACTCATACATATATGATATACAGCTAATCAAATAGATTGTCAATTCTCCACAGCAATACTTATTGTCAATTGTCATCAAGTTAGACAACTCCTAGTTTAATCAAAATCGCAGGGTTCTCTTCCATGTCTAATGAAAATCACAATCGCTCTTCCCTAACAAATACTACTACAAGCGAAACTTTAGACTAACAATTAATCCATTCAGATAAAGCTTCAATCTCCTAAATCCAACTAGTGTTAAACAATATAGCATCACAGAAATATGGGAGACTCCTGATATGGACTATAAGCAAAGATACATTATTTTCCTTGAGAAGGCAAATCAATGTTTCCTAAGAATCTACCAACGTGTGTGCACTTCACATTAGGAAGATAGTACTAATCATTCTTCCCATCAAACCTCAACTTGGTCAACATATCAGAAGTTATTTCAAAACACCTTAAACCAAAGTTTGGAGAAGGCAATACTACTCACAGTTTACCCTAAACTTCACTGCAGCCATACAACACTACAATCGTTAATCGCTTACGTTAATAATTGATTACCATATGAAAAGTGGACCACCTTTTTATTTCTAAATTATCACAACTTTTTCTTTTTCAAAACTCTAAAGTTGATTTACAACCACACATTATTTTGTTGCAACACACAATCTCATTAATTCTGAAATTTGCATAGTTGTGCTATTCAAATTTCTAAACTTTCAAATCTAAAATTATTATCTTCTTCAAAATTCCCTTCAATCATCATTCTCAACACTATCACCATTATTGGAAAGCTTAGTAAATCTCATCCTAGGGTCCACCGAACTACCACTGATTATATAATCCACTCACATATCTATCAAACTTACCACTAGTAATTTCTATTTTGTAAAATTTTCGTGTCTAATTACCGATGGGTTCATGTCTTTGGTAACAACCCTAGCTTTAATGGTACCCACTTGATTAGATTCTACGCTTCCTCAGGAAACACATCTGCAATCTATACATTACCCTTGAAAAATAAAATTAAAACCCTTCTTGATCAACCTCAACTTATCATATGAACAAAAGGCTTTCCTACGCATTTAATATCAATTGTGGAGGAGGTAAAATTACTCTTGCCTCTTCTCGAGTTAGAGCTACGGAGTCATCAAACAAAATGATTATTATTAATGTATAGTGACAACAAATCACTACCTGTTATGTGGAAAAATTCATTTATTTTCAAAATTAAATCAATTTTGCTTACTGTATTACTTGAAGACCACTCCACCATTAGGGACATTCTAAGTCTTTGTACATTTTCATCCCACTAGGATAACCACCTGAAACTCTGGAATCACTAATTTCCTCAATTTCATCTGTATTCAGTATGAACATATAACTATTTGAGTTTCACCCATCCATTTGATGACATACCACAACTTTCAGCTGTTAAGTTAGTAAGCTAGTGACACTACATTTTCTAATAAGATCAATCTCACTATTATACTTTAATAATTCTAATCCATAGCCTCAAGGTCATTCATGATAACTCAAACTCATGAAAATCGCTTCATACTTGTCAATGTCATTGCTCCAAAGAAACTTTAAAACTATTGACACCCTTAGATTACTTTATCAAAATTAAATTATCACAACTGCTAAACTTTATAACTTATTACACAATATATCAATTACTACCTTGGCACCACCAGAATAACATTGATTATGAAAATTATAATTCCTTAAGTACTCGCTCCACTTATAATGTTTTCTAATTTACTCACATAATGTAAATAGTTACCTTTAAACTCTGGTGATCCAAGCACACCTTAATCTTTTCTCTATCCCGTTAACGTCGTCGAGGCTTCAACTACCTTGACTGACACCACCATTTGATTATAATACATCTAAATAAAATCAAGATATTTATGTGAAATATCATAATATCTAGAGTAACTCACTCATTATCTAAAAATGACCAACACCGAAACCTCAGCCATCTGATGCTCCGGCCATTGAAATGCCTTTTGCAAATTTTTCTCTAAACGATTGAACTTCCTTCCCAATTAATTAGGTTAGCAAACCTTCTCACTAAGAAAAGCCTGAATAGAACGATTGTAACAGCACACCAAAATATGAAACTTTAGATATAATTTATAAACCCCTGTCATGTTTAACTGACATAACTAAAACTTTTGGAAACTGATTATAATAATTCAACTGAAAATTAACCAATCTCAAACTTTTAGCTCGAACAATAAAAACTGAACTTACTCTTCTTTACGCACAATTAGCCAAATAAATTGCTAACCCTCAGTAGCTAATGCTCATCCCTGGTTATCATTGGATTTACAACCTTATCCACTCAAAATTTCAATTTTCGTATTTCTACTTATCCAAAACTTTAGAATGTTCTCACGACAATATATGATATTAAACAAAACCATAACACATCGAATCTTCAATTTAAGTTCTAACTTTTCTCAATTTAACCAGTGCCATATGACATGGCACAACAAAATAGAAGAGACATATGGCACAAGCTCCACGAAAAGGTCATCTCCCACTAAGAAAGAAATCCCCACTATTCTGATGAAGCACATCCACAAATTTACAACTCACTATAGGAAACCAACATTGAGACTCTTTCTCATTCCACATTAAACTGACCATCAAGATAGAGATTTCCTCAATGCACTTGACATTAAGTATTGAAGAAAATAACATGTAATCCTGAAATATAGGGTCCTTAAGTAAAATAGTTGTTACTAATTCATAGTAACAACCAATCATCGCATAGTAAGCAGATAACCTACCCATTCCAACTTTTACATCAATTTTATTTTCTAAGTAAAACTCTAATATCGTTCAACAACTATCCTCATTTAATAATTAAATATGCTCTCGATAAATCCATGAGTCACTAACTCAGGCCCGTCAAGCCTCTTGAATTCAAATTCAAAAGCTTTATCATTTTCTTCATCTTTTCTAGTTATTATTCTCGATATTCAAAAAATTGGTAGAACACTTCATAAATCTCACCACTAGACTCGTCAAACCGTTACCAGTCATCGAAATTTACTATTAACTATATCGCCCCATAAAATTTTCTTATCGTTAACCGATAAAGCCACTGTTTTGGGCAAAATCTTGGTTCCAGCCACATTTACAACCCACTATAGTACAAAACATCATAATCTTTAATCATGAACCTATGAAATAAACGCTAAGCAAATTAGTAAGATACAACAGAAACACATAAGCTTGACTACCCAAGGCCCAAAGTATTTGCAACCTAGTGCTCTGATACTATTCTGTTACACCCCTAACTTAATTATTCGGGATAGACGGCATAGAAATTTGAAAACTAAATAGAAACAAATAAAATCCAATCCAAGATCAATTTACCATGAATTCTAATCATCAATGTATCCAAATTATTCCTCATTCCCATATAAACTAATATTTGAATAGTTCACCATCAAATTTATCAATAACCTTATCCACTTTAACACCATTTCTAATGACCACTTGTAAGGTCTGCACAATTAGAATAAATGCTATAATCATGTTTATAGCTATCCAAATAATAATGTCATAGATATCAGTACCAGACCTACCCTCTGGTCATACCACTTATAATATTAATAAACAACTTTCAATTAAGAAAAACTAAACACAAATGTTATCACCCATTATTAAAATGGGACTCAGGCTACTTTAGCTTAAATTGCCTATTATTCTACCTCGGGAATTAGGTTACCGTAGTTCCTAAATTTATATCTTTTATTTCATAACCAACTCATGAATCAACTAGATAAACTATACACTTATCAATCAATGTCACAGTCACATTACATAACATCTCAATATACATGAATATAAATGCAATCTCATGCAATGCGATGTGATGGAATGCAATATCAATGCATATTCTCTAATCTCAATCTACCCTTAACCTTATCCTGGGGCAAGTTACACTTAGCAAAGCACGTGAGGTCACCAACCACACTGTCTATGCTCACGGTAAACATATATCTCAACACATATATATAAATTGAATAGGGAACCATGTTACACCCCGATTTGTGTAAGACTCAAGGGAACCATGTTACACCTCTGGCCCTTCTGTTAGGGAATCGTGTTACACTCCTAGTGAGGCATCTATTTATCTCAAGCAGGGTATCAATATAAATAATGGTTAGGGAACCGTGTTACACCCCCAGTCAGCTAAGACTCAAAGGAACTGTGTTACACCCCCTGGCCTTTCTGTTAGAGAACTGTGTTGCATCCCTAGTCAGGCATCTGCTTAACTCAAATAGGGTCAGGCTGCAGTCTGGAGAAAATCCTACAATCTCATCTCACAATTAACGTCCTAACTCTAAATGACTAAGCTCTAGTCATATATATCGAGTGGGGATCATTTGGTATTTTTGAAAATCTTATTTTATCATTTTTATCAAATCATAGCTCTCGTCCATATATAAAACCTGTGCCTCGGCATGTCACAATATAAATGTGGCACTTTCAGCCAATCAATATCCTCAACATAAACTAAATGAAGCCACCCCAGCCCCATGCACATGATATGTTCAATTATGCAAATAAACGTCATCTCAATATAAAATACATTCTTATTAGGCTTGATGATGATTTGGGGGTTTATTTTATCATTAACAAACAATAATAATTTATGTTAGGCATATCATCAAGCTGAAACAAGACTACAAAAAAAGTCTAATTTAGATTAGTGGCATGTGCCCCTCTGTCTTTTGTGGGGTGCACTACCCCTTCGCGAGCCCAGTTTCCAAATTTCGTTTTCAACGAAATCCAACTCCAACTCATCCCCTAGATCACCCATTCAATCCTCAATCTCAACAATGACTCACGTAATAATACTTAAACACTTGAATCATATATTACTTCAACATTTAATCAAAGAATAATTCGAATATATGCAAGATATTCACATTCACATGCATATGTATAACTAAATTCATATATACATATATATATGCATAAATCACATGACATTTAATCAAATTAAGCATATATATGTATATATATTTATCAAATTCACCCTATCAAAGTCTAGAGCACAAATATAATTCCCACCTACCTCGAATCTGAAGAGAAAAGAAGAAATGAGAAGATCTAAGTTGTGGCTCCCAAACTTCAAAAGCCAATTTCTTCCACCTTGGGCTAGACCACCGAAAATGGACGTCACCATGATGTTCATAGTATCGAATAATACCCCAATTTGCTGACCTTCCGCTTCAGATCATATTATTTTTTCTTCACACTCCCTCTCCTCTCTCTTCTCTCCCTTTTCTCTGGTCTTCTTCATCCCAACTGAAAAGGGAAAAAGGAAAGAAAAAGAAAGAGAAAAGAGAAAGGAAGCTGGGCCCTTGGTCCAATTATCTAACCCAATATCAATTTAAACCACACCCGGCCTAGGAAAAATATAATAAATCAACTAAATCTCAAAATAAATATTTCATTGGCGTAAAATAACATATAAATAGTCAAAAATAAATACTAGGTGTTACAGCATGGGAACGTGAAAACTGAAATAAATAAATAAATAAAATCTAATCCAAATTCAATTCATATTGAGTTAAAGTTATCAATATACCTAGAATCATTAATCATTCCCGTATAAAATAATATTCATAAGTTTATCAATAACATAATCCATTTTAACGTCATTTTCAATGACCATATCCAAGGTCTGAACGATTAAAAAAAATATTATAATCATGTTTATATCTCTAAAAAAGATGATATTATATGGATAAGAAGCAGATCCACACTCTAGGTCACAAATTTTATAATATAAATAATTTAGCTCTCAGTTTAGAAGAATAAACATAATAATTATTATTATTCATTGTTAAGACTAGACTTGGGCTACTCAAGCCTAAGTTGCCTACGTATCCCACTTTAGGAATTAGGTCACTGTAATTCTTAAGTTATATCTTTTGTTTCCTGACCAAACTCATGATCAATAGAATAATCTCTACATCTCATCAATAATTGTAACAACCACATTATCTTAATATCTCAATATTTCAACACATAATAATAATTCACGCAATCTCATGCAATGGAAAATGATGGAATGCAATGCCAATGCATATTCTCTAATCTCTATCTATCCCCAACCTTATCCTGAGACGGGTGATGCTTAGCAAAGCATGCGAGGTCACCAACTGTACTTTTTAGTGCTTATGGTGAACGATAATCTTAATATATAATCACAGGTGGGGAACTGTGTTACACCCCCACCGGTATAAGTCTCAGGGGATCCATGTTACACCCCTTGACCTTTCTGCTAGGGAATCATGTTACACCCCTAATCAGGCATCTGCTTTCCTTAAGTAGGATACAATCATGGGTGGGAAACCGTGTTACACCCTATCGGTGTAAGACTCAGGGAAACGATGTTACACTCCCTGGCCCTTCTACTAAGGAACTTTGTTACACCCATAGTCAGGAATCTGCTCAACTCAAGCAGGAAATTAATATAAATAATAGTTGGGGAACCAAGTTACAACCCCCAATCAGCTAAGACATAAGGGAGCTGAGTTATTATCATGCACTGGGTTTCAAGACTAAGGAGTGAGTGAATGGAACACACACAATATGCATCAAAATGTCCACAACCTTGATCAGAGCATTCAACCACCCTAGAGCATACATCCACAATAAGACAATAAACTAAATAGCTAAGCCTCGGTCAAACCAGGCATCATTACTCCAAGTACATCCTAAATAAATAAAGAAAGCTAGGCCTTATGCCGTTTACAATCCAATCTAAAAATCTCCAAACCTAATAAATAATGCACTCCCAAATAATTAAACTTAAATAAATGCAACATATCTGCTACTGCAATCCATCACTTAATCTAATGATAGCCAACTTAAGTCTCAGTCTCGAGACATACAACAACAGTTTGTAGGGATGTAAGCACTGATCCACTTATACCTATAATGCATATATAATAAAGGTATATATGATATACAACAAAATAACATGATTAATAATATATAATAGTTTAATCAATAATCATAATTCATCCTAATATATATCATCATTTGAAATCAATATACAACATCAGCATGAATCTCAATAGTATTTCTAGTTATTGGTCTTTTTAATTTCATCATCATCAAATCACATCCACTATTTCATTCATATTCACAGCCTTATATGGGCTGATACCCAATAGAAACGATAATGTAAAATAACACTATCATTTATAATTCACCATCTCTTAGCATAATTATGCGAACATCATTAAACAAAGTCTAAGTCTTCATACATAAGCATCATAATTCCATTATCAAAATAGACCTCATATAAAACACATGCCATAACTAATGTTATAAACCTCATTGTTATTCAACTATCATTTACTTTAGCAGTCTTATCATAATCATCCTTTTTCACGTTCCATTCTCATTTTATTTATGGGGCAAGCACAATTAACGTTATCGTTGAAGGCCACGATTAGCCATATCATATGTCGTCGTTAAGGGCCACGATTAGCCACATCACACCTCATGTTGTAGGCTACTAATCTACTGACATGAACACCAATCCTTGCGCAAGTTTCGGATCTTTCAACCCTAGGATAATCTCTATACCCTTCTTATTTTCTAGTACCCTCCATCCCTATATTCACGATCTCAATCCCATTTCATTATTTTATTTCATTAACATTTTCATAATTATTTTCATTATCATTATTGTCATTTTTAAAAACTATTTATCATAAAACAACATTTCATCATAGGCAATCCATCACACACAACATCATCTCATCCTAACAATTTATTAAAACCATTGCCATCATCATTAATGTCATCGTTAGAATCATTTGTCGTAAATAATCCATCATAAACAATATCACCTTATTATAACAATTTACAGTAACCAAAATTATCTCATCATCTTATAACAAGTTAATATTTTATCATAATCCACTGATAATATCATCTCAACTAATCCATATCACAAAAAAATCATTATTATTTACAATTATCACATCAATGTTTTTCATTTAATATGAAGCTCTTTCATAAGGCATTTTCCGAAAAAAAAAAAAGTCATCTAAATATTTTAAAATCACACATTTTTTTATTTATTTAAAAAAATACTCCTAAAAGTACTCCTCTTTATTAAATCTACTTATATTAAGAAATTATTTACCAAAGGACATCACTAAAATAAAAATGTTAGAATTATTTCATGAGCCAAAATATAATTGCCCACAACCCTAGGGGCAAAATTGTAAATTTATACAACTTTTAGGGGCAAAATCATAATTTCTTGAAACTTGGGCCACTTCATAATTATTCAAAACTTTTGAGGTAACTATGTAATTTTTTAAAACTTTTGGGGTAAAATATGAAATTTTAAGTAATTATGGGATCAAACTGAAATTTTATTAAACTTTGGCGCTAGTTCACAATTATATAAAACAGTTGGGGCTAAATAGTAATTCTAAGAACTTTCATGGAATATGCCAAGCATATTCCCTAATATGTTTTACCCAGCAAGCTTATTTTGGCTAGAACGATCTGGTGTTCTGATTCGGACTGAATTCACATAGTGTACTCTAAATTTAACCACGTTTATACAAAATAAACACATAAAAATTTATCAAAATATTTCTACATCTCATATATGTAATTAAAATGCATCAAATCCCTACCTCAGATATGAAGAAAAAGTGAAGAAACTCCAAAACTTTAAAAATTCTCTCCTTATATCTCTCACCTTGGGTTGAATTACCATGATCTGACACTATCATAATAATCATGATGTCAAACATGCTAAAGCCTAGCTATCCCTAAAGTTAAGCCATCACTTTCTCTCTCCTCTTTCTTTTCTCTTTCTTCTTTATCACTTTTTCTTTTCCTAGCTCTCTCTTTCTCTGGGTTTTTCTCTTAGCCAAACCATACCCACTTACATATATATATATATATCCATACACATGCTAACTCGAAGGCCATGGAAAAAAATTGAAAAAGAAAAAAAAAGCCCAAAACAAAACAAATCCCTAAAACTCGATATGGCTTTAGGCCACTTTTGACTGATTCCTTTCTTTTTATAATATAAATTAAAATAATATGCATATTAAAAGTTAAAATGTTGGGGTTATCACAGTTAGACCCCTTGGACCTTCTGTTAGGGAACTATGTTACACCCCTAGTCAAGTAGCTGCTCAACTTAAGCAGGAATCAGCATAAATAATATCTCAAGATTAATGTCCCAGTTTCAAAAATTAAACTCCAGTCATATATATTGATAGGAGATCATCCGGTATTTTTAAAATCTCATTTTAATTATTTCTCAAAATCAAGGATTCTGTCCATATATATATACATAACCCATGCCTCGACACGTCAATAACATCAATATGGTACTCTTGGCCAATCAATAATCATAATATAAAACTAGATGATGCGCCACAGTCTTATACACATGATATGCTCAATCATGTAAATGAATATTGTCTTAATATAAACATGTATTCTCATTGGGCTTGATGATGACAGGGGATTCATTTAATCGTTTAAAAAACAAATATGAATGGGTTTGCGCACAAAACAGGAGTTTTGAAATCAAAATTTTATATTTTTAGACATTCTGCCAAGTAGTGTCTTTGCCGTCCCGACACCAGCATCAAATGCCAGCATCCAGCCTACTACCAAGCATCGTTTGGACACTAGGGATGCCGTCCAGATGCCAGTGCCTAGGACCTAGTTTATGGATTCATTTTCAACGAACTCCCATCTCCAAAATAATCCTAAATCACTCATCCAAGATACAAACTCTACAATTAATAGTATATAAACATTCAAACACCTCAATAACATGTTTCTACAACATTTCATTCAAGAACAACTCAAATATATGCAAAATCTTAACATATAGATGCATATATATATATATATATATACCCACCTTCATATATACTCATATATATACATAAATTCTCCAAATCTTAACAACAATCAATGAATAATATATCAAAATCTTCCTAATAATGTTTGGAAGTCAATAATAGTTCCACCTACCGCGAATCCGAAGAAAAGAAGAGATGAGAGGATTTAGGTTTTGGTTCTTGAGCTTCAAGTACTTGTATCCTTCACCTCGAGCAAGATCACAAGAAACGGATACCATCATGACGTTCTCGGTGTTGAATACTACCCCAATCCACCAATCTTCCTTCTCAGAACCCATTTTCTCTCTCTACTCTCTCGCTCCTCTCTCTTCTCTCTTCTCTCTCTCTCCCTTCTTTTTCTGGAATCCATTCAAATCCAAAAAAAAAGAAAAAAGAAGGGAAAAAAAAAAAAGAAAAGAAAGAAAGGAAAGAGAAAAGAATGATTGGGCCCTTGGCCTAGTTGTCTAACCTAATACCACTTTGGACCAAACTCAACTCAGGAAAAAAATAAAATAAACTCGACTAAACAAACTCAATCTCGGTATAATTATTTTATTGGCCCAAAATAATACATAAATGGTCAAAAATAAATGGTGGGTATTACACATTAATTGTTTTTTAAATTTAAAAGTGAGAATTGAATTTTTAAATTTGAAATTTTGAATTTGAAAACGTTATAAATTAACTATTACATCCTTACTTTTTAAAACTAACACGTGTATAAGTACTTAGTTTTGGGGGTATTTTTGTCAATTTAAAAGTAAGAGCTTCACCAAAAGAAGTTTCACCAATTCTTGGTGTTTCTTTTATAATAGTATAGATCGATAATATAAAATACACCCATTTTCATATGTTTATATATTATGTTTTGTGGAATTAGTGAGTCTTATGGTGTGGAAACATAAGATATATAATAAGGTTGGTTTACATTTAGGAATTTAAAATTAAGGAATTTGATACTAGTGTTTTAGGCTCTGTTTCTGAGTTTAAGAGAGAATCGAAAAGAAGAGAAAAATAATTAATTATTTATTTATTTATACTTTCTTTTTTTTGTCTGTGAGTTGAGAAGAAATAGAAGAAAGAAAGGATAATGTTATTTATCATTAAATCTTTTGAGAAATTAGAGGGGTAATCAATTTATTTAGTCTTATAACATATTATTGTAATTCTTTTTTCTTATCTTCATTTTACGAGCAAATATGTCATTTGAAAGTTTCATTAATTCACTTTTCTCTTCTCTCTATTCCTCCTATTTTGGGGAAGATGAAAATTTTAAAATTTTAGCAATCACTTTTCTTTCCATTTCTTTTCTTTTCTCTCCTAAAAAAACTTACAAACAAGCAATTGATTTCTAAAATTTTTTTCTTTTCTTTCCATTTTACTCCATCCAAACAAACTATTAAGGAAAATTATATATATATATATATATTAATTTCGATAGAGATTTCATCATAAATTTAAGTAATTTAATATGATAATTTTTGAGAGATTTAAAATCATTACAAAAATAATTATTTAAAGTTATTCATAATCATCATTTTAAGAAGTAGTAGCTATAGTAACATTACTTTAGTAGCAATCATTAGAAAAAATTTTATTTATTATCACATAATATATCACTATTATTTAATATAATTTAAATTTAAATATATTGATTTGAAATTCATAGTTGTCTAAACAAAACTTAAGTAGTTTGGCATTGTTAGCTTTTCAAAACTTGACTGTAGCAAACTAACGATCTTTGTTTGTGGTTTTTTCCATATCTATGAATTTAGTAAAAAAAAAAAAATATGACGCAAGTGTATAGGAATTAGTATACATTAAAAAATAACCTGGTGTGAACATTGAGGTTGATTCATAGGGAGCTTGTTTAAGAAAACTTTCGGTGGAGTCAATTAAAGAAATTGTCAATTGAAATTAATTCACTAAGAAGAAGATTTTGAAAATTGATTGAACAAAGAATTGATTAATATTATATTATAAAATTAAAAAATTTTATTTCCCAATTCAACTCATGCATCTAAGATTAGGTGATCTCCCCTTCTCAATTCTCATAACTCAATCTACATGCAACTCGGTGCACATAAATGAGAAGTATTTAACAAACAAAAGTTTAAAAATAGTTGTTGATTCTTATATCCTTAGAAAAATTATTTAAGAATGCATAAGAGATCAGGGTTATAATTATGTATTTAAGATTTTAAATATATATAAATATATAAAGTTGACTACTATATGATTATTCAAATGTTGAATGTTAAACACCTGATTGAGAGAGTTAAACTTAGGTTGCATTATTACACTCCTTGAATGGAAACAAGAAATGAACTAAGCTACTAAACAATAATAAAAATGCAAAAAAAAATTCCAAAACTGCAGCTTGTTAAATGAAAAACAAAATCGTAAATTTATGTCTATCCTCTTCATAGCCTCCTAGAAAATGAAATATTTTTGTACCCGAAAGACGTCCGAAAAGAAGATTATATAGTTTAGGGAATAATCTTATAAAATTAAAATTAATCTTTTGAAAATAGGAAACAAAATCAAAAGCTAAAATTCAGTTCCCGTCAAAACTAGGAATGTCAATGGGATGGGTAAATAAGATATTCGATCTGACCAAACTATTAAAAATCCGTTGGAAAATACCTTAATAGGATTGGGATGGGTTTGGGATTAAAATCTAATACCTGCGCGAGATTTGGACGGGCTTAAAATTTTCTTGTAGTGTACCCAATACCCAATTATACTTATAGGGTACCTGGTACCAGATACCCGTAAGGTATCCACTAAGTACCCATTTAATATAATATGATATATAACATTAGTTTGAAACCCTAATGAGTTCCAAAATGTTTTTAACGTGTTTAAATTTCTAATAAATTTGGAACATAATATAAATAATTTATTTGTTATACATGTGTGTCCAACTCGTTTGAGATAATTTCCCTAATGTTTGAGATATATATTAACTTAACTTATTAGTTTACAAAAATTTAAAGTTTGAAGTTATATATGAGTTTATGAGTATACTATTATTTGTTGGCTATTATTATAGATAAAGATTTTTTGGAGTATTTATACAGATTTTGTAATATTGTATTATTAATTTTTTACTTTCATTTCAAATGAATATTTAATTGGTTTGTCAAAGTGGGTTCTATGTAATCTGACCAATTGTACTTAATCGGGGTTGATAGGTTTAGGTATGGGATAGGATGAGACTGGTTAGGTAGGTTCGGGAAAGTACGGTTTGGGATTCCAACTAAAAAAGTAAACAGGTTTGAATAGTACTGATAAACAAAACAATAAACGGATTTGGTAATGGTAATTTGTAATTGAGTGAGTAGTCTACCCATTTACATCTGCAGTCAGAGTAGGCACTCGAATAGGGGTCGAAACGCAGTTCTTGATTTTGAAAAAATTCTGCAACTTCTGACTTATGACCTTACTATCATCGTAATTCCTATCTAAACAGAACAAGCTTCTTCTTTTAGTCGTTTCTTCAATCTCTTGATCAACATCTGCATGTTTGAATGAATATCAACACTTACTCATTTTTTCACAAGCTGAGTCATTTTTCACAAGCTTTTAAGTACATCATCTCTGTTGATCCAATACATTTATGAATAGCCTCCCAGACTTGGTCATTTTGTTTCCAATTCTCGATGACATGCATATCATCATCCAATTTAGCACATAAATAGATAATCTGGGAATCCCATCAGAATGGGCATCCGAACATGGTGGCCTTATTGACTCCAGTTTGATTTGGACTTGCTTGAAGCCTTAATCTTCTTCCCTAAACTTTCTAAGCTCCATTTTTAATCATCAATTCCTTGCAATTAAACATTTTAACTCCTAGTAATAGATAACAACTAAAGCATGTATAGAACGAAATTAACATCCTCTAAAATCACATAATTTGCATCGAAATATTTTCAAAATAATAGTACATTAATATCAAATGGGGATTGATAGAAAATATAGGTCATTGTTATTTAAACCTAAAGATTTGGTCTTAAAATCCAGTTTAATGAACAATTTTCCTCTTACAAATCTAGCTACTATTAATCCTATCAAGATATGATAAACTTGATTTGATTTTAAGAGATTTTCTCTCAACTGTATATGAGATTTGATTTTAGGAGGTTTCTTCTCAACTGTATATAAGATTTTCTCTCATCTGTATATTTGTTGTGGCTGTAAAGATATGTACATGTATATGTATTCGTTAATGAGAAAATGTTTTGGTTATTGAAAACCAAAACTTTCCAAACCTGTTTTATAAGTTGACATAGTATCAAGCTATTAAAATAAGCTCACGCTTGATTTTGATCTTGTTGTTCTTTTTTTTTTCCCATAATGACTTTATAATACCCCGGAATTTTGTGTTAACATGAATATATGGTTTTCGATACATTTTGGAAGCAATGATCTATTGATTTAGTAGTATGGATCATTAATGGTACTTTAGAGTTGAGAACTTTGAAGATAAGCCAAACATTAAAAAGTGGCATTTTAGCAAGAGTGCAGGAAAGAGGCACCTTGGGCGCACGGAACGTGGGGGCCCAAGGCTTGGGCGCATGACTGAGAAGGAGTTGGGCGCCTGAGCTATAGCAGAAATGACGAATATGTGTTCTAACTTGTGCGGCCGAACCCTCGCCCCTACACACCTATATCTAGCTAGGGGAAATGGGGGAGCCTGAAAAACACTGTAGGAGATTAAAATATTAGCCAAATTATATATACATGTGTGTATGATGCAAGAGAGAGAGAAATGTTGGTTGGAATAAAGGAATCGGAAGAGGAAGAAGAAATAAGGAGAACTAGGTGGAATTCTTGAGGGTAAGTTCTTCTAGCCTAAATGAAAATCAAATTAACTTTGCAAAGATGCAATTGAGCACTCAAGGAACCTATCCATGTAATTTGTTTGTCATTTAGATCAAATGATGGAGTGATTGGATCCATCAAAGTTGGGAGCTTGAAACTGGGAAGAGACCACCTCTTGATCTTCATCTTTATTCAACTTGAGGTCGGGATTTTATGCAACATTCTTATATATATGATGTGTAACAAGTATTAGAACATCATTTGGGTAACCATTGCAAGTTTTGATTTCATTTGTGGAAGAAAAAGAGAGTTATATGCACATATATGTAGGTATAGGTTGAGGGAGAGATAAGGATGTTTGATTCATAACTTGGGCCATAGTTAATGAAAACTCAAATTGTTCGTTTCTTTTAATGCCTATAAGCTTGGTGGTAAAGTTAGAAACAAGAGATTTTAAGTATTTTGCCTTAAACATGGTCAAATTGAGGTTTCAAGTGTGAAGGATGTTAGACCCAGAAAATAGAGCATGAAACGAACCAATCTGTGGGGCGTACAAGGTGTTAATAGTTGGGCACCCGCCCTCTTGGGCACACGACCTATTGACAGTTGGGCACCCACCAAGGCTAGTGTAGTTTTTGACTTAGTTTACTTTTGGACATTGTACCCTAGGTCTATAAAGAGTTTAGTACCATGTTTTTACATGATATTTTATTTGTCTAAATATATGAATTGAAGGTGTATTTCATACTCCAAAATGTTAATAAGTATTGTTTACTTTGTGATACAAGAATGCATACAATGAAATGTGAACTTTCATTGATAAGTGATGGTAAATGAAATTAACTTTGAACAAGTGAATTGGAAGAAATGAAAAAGTGATGAACTTTATGATGAATTGAAATATGGTTATGTGTTGATGGAAAGCATTGATGATGAATGTGAACTTGTGGTAAAAGAGAATTAAATGTGATATAATGATTGACTGTGTGTCGGGGGTTGTGGTGGGGTGCGGAAATAGGAAGGGTTTTGAGGTTACCCTCGGGTTGAAAGTCTTGGAACCTGCGTAGGGTTTGGTGTCCATACCGATGGATTAATTGCCCACAACATGGTGTGTGTATTGGATGTTCGTGGCCCAGGACTGTGATCCTAAACAATGGTGTTCAATTTATCATTTCTGTTGGGTCTGGACCCATAAAAGACAATATTGTGTATTCACCCAACCCCTAATGACTTGTGTGGCTATGGTTATGAGATTGAATGTTGAATAACTTATAATGTGGATGTGGTTATGTCATTGAATGATGAATACGTGATAATGTGGATGTGGTTATGTGATTGAATGATGAATACGTGATAATGTGGATGTGGTTATGTGATTGAATGATGAATATGTGATAATGTGGTTATGGAGTGTAATTGGATTTATGTTGGGAAATTCAATAATGACAAATAATTGGAATTGTATGTAATACTATGATGATGTTGAATGATGATAAAATTTACTTAAGTTAAAAACTAATTGATACTGATAATTTGTAATAGCTTATTGAAAATGTTGATGTATCTATGTATGTATGATGATAAGCATGCGTGTCTAGTTTACATACCATATATGTTAGTATGTAGCATCGTGGGCACAAGTGGACCGTGCTAACATCCCTATAGATTTTGTTGTAAGAACATAATATAATAACCAAGTGGGCTAATGGGGCCGGACTAGAAGTGCATTTGCATGAGCCATTCCAGACTCAGCAGAATTTTTGTTTACTTAAGTTGAATATTTATTTGAAGGTCGTAATACTTTTAAATTAAGAGTCTCATACAATTTGGTTGTAAAGGCTCTGAGGCCTATGTAAGTATGACCAGGAAGGATATGTTGTAGTTTGAAGCTTGGTACTAGCCGAGGCTAATTTCATGTTATCTTAATATGTGTCATGGCTCACTAGGATTTGTTACGCTGCTCTGATCATGGGATGGTAGTGTTAGTGTATGTTAAGTGTGTATTCTATCACTCACCCCTCGGGTCACGAGACTCGAGGTGTGACAGACTTCTTCAAACAATTTCACATCTACTTTTACTCTTCCAAATATAAGTCATTTTTATTACTATTAAATTGGATAATGAGAGTACTTATCTTCAATGGTAGTCACTCCTTATTCTTGTCTTGAAAATGAATGATCTCATTGGCCTCGTAGATGGTTTTGAGTTGTGCCCTGATCGGACTTTCCTTCCAACTCCTAGAAAATCATTGGGTGATGATAATCTAAAATACTTGATTTGAAGTAAGAAGAACAACTTTGTTTTCTCTTGCATCAATGCCTCTCTATTTCCAAAAGTTTTGAACATAGTTTATGGGCTTACTTCTGCTAAGCAAGTTTTGGAATCATTGTTCACTTGATTTGCTTCCACGTCTAGGTCATGTGTGAATATTCTTCAACGTCAACTGAGGAGCTTACACCAGGACAATTGATCATGTTTAGAATATCTTGATCAAGCTAAAATTTTTGTTGAGTAGCTTGTATCTGTAGGCAAAACCATTAAAGATGATGACTTGGTGTCTACACTTCTTAGTGGCCTCAACTCATCTTTTCTCTCATTTCAAAGCTCTATCACCATAACAACACATGACAACGGAATGTCTTTTGCTAACTTTTAGGTTGAGCTTCTGTTTTTTGAACTACTCCTTGAGTCCCACCACAAGACTGTTCCTCTTAAACATTCTTTTACTTTGGTGGCTAGACATCAAACTCAATAGCTGTAGAAAAGCAACAATACCAAGTCAAAGCATTCATTTAAACTTTCCATTACTCTTGGTTTCGCATCTCAAACTTGATTAAATCAAACTTGTTCTAATGATATTAAGGAGAAAAATGCATATTAGATTTCTAACAAGCTATCACAAATCATTAGACTACTTTCACCGTTTTAATTATGCCTATCAAGGTTGGCATCCTACCTCTTAGCTTGCTGCTATGGCTGCACAACCCAATGCAGCATTTACAACTAATGCAAATTCTCATGTAGGTGGAAACATTTGGTTTATTGATAGTTGCGCTAATCAGCATATCACTAGCAAGCTTGACCATCTGTCCTATGTGTAACCTTACAACAAGAAAGAAGCTATTGCTATTGCTAATGGCATTGATTTGGAGATAGCCAATACAAGTTCAATTTTTTTAAATCCTATTTCTTCCCCTCTTGTTTTATCTCGTGTCCTTCATTGCCCTAATGCATTTCTAACCTAGTTTGCATAAATCAATTTTGTACTAACAATTGTTTTCATTTTCTTATTGGATCTCATTATTCTGTCCATGATATGTAGACGAGGCTATTGAAAGGTCAGAGTGAGGTGGGCTCTACCCTATATGCCTAATGAAGTTGGATTCTCTTGAACACAACACTCTTGTTGCTTTCGTAAGAGTTAAGGCACCGATTTTTGTTTGGGAATCTCGTTTAAGGCATCCAACACCACTTGTTGTCTCAGAAATAATCCAACATCATTCTCTTCCTTTTAATGGGTCCTTAAATAAACTAGGTGTTTGTGAATCTTATCATATGGGCAAGAGTAAATAACTACTATTTTTTTGTCATCTCGTATCACTAGTTCTTCATTGGAACTCATCCATTTCGATGTTTGATCCTGTTCAACCAAGTCAGACAATGAATGTTTGCTTTATGTAATTTTTGTTGATAATTTTTCTTAGTCACGTGGCTTTATCCGTTACATTCAAAGGCTGATATTTTACTTGCTTTGTTAAATTTAAATTACTCATTGAAAATCAAAATTTCATATGAATAAAACAATTTTAGTTTGATAATGGTTGGGAATATTTATCCATTCATAAATTTACCAATTTTTTAGACTCGAATGAAATTTTGTATTGCCTTAGTTATTCATATACACCACAATAAAATAGATTGGCTGAGCATAACATATCATGGAAATGGGCTTATCTCTCATCACTTAATCAAAATTACCAATGACCTATTGGGTTGATGCTTTTTTAGCGTTAATCTTTTTAATAAATTAGTTACCTTCAGCTGTGTTGAATCATACCATTCCACTTTTCAAATTATTTGGAAAACATCCAAATTATTCTTTATTCAAAACTTTTGGATGTGCTTGTTATCCTCTTAAGACCTTATTCTTGTCAAAAACTAACATTTAGAAGAAAACAATTTATTTTTATTGGATATGCTTCCAATCACAATGGATATATGTGCCTTGATCCTATATCGTGCAAAGTTTATATCTCTAGGAAAGTTATGTTTGATGAGACATTGTTTCCTACTGTGAGTGATAACTTCTCTTACACTACCTCTTCTATAGCAAACTTTCTGTCAATATCTAGCAATCTTTTTCCTTTTCCAATATTACCCTTTACGTTTAGTACCCTCTCATCAACTAACTCACCAAGTCAGTCTAATCATACTTCACTTTCTACAGACCAAGCACTCGAGGTGTCCTCTCAAGCTCAGTTATCTTCTCTACCAGTTTTGCCCACATCAACTGGTGAGTCCTGTGTCCTCGCCTCCTAACTTGCCTCCACCATCTGTGTCTCCTATGAGTCCTACGTCCTCATCTCCTAATTTGCCTTCAGCACCTATGATTCCTGCTACAAGCATTTAACATTCTATGATTTCTAATCAAAATAAACCTAGTACCACATTAGACTTGGTCCACGCCTCACCTCCTACACCTATATCTCCCTTTCAAGTTATGTCTTCTCCTCAATGTACTACTCATTCTCAAACCGGTCATAAAAATCCAAACACTTTCCTCACTACCACATATACTATTCTTGTCATGGCCTTAAAATACTGAGATCTTGAGGGGTGAGTTTCAAATGTAAAATTTCTGTATTCGGCTCATCATAGTCATGACATCTATTTTTTTAGAGCTTTTGACTGTTTCATTCATTAATGTAGACAACAAAACTGATTACTTTCATAATAAAATGCACACCTAGTCTTGAATTGAAAACTAGATAACATAAACCGTACTTATTTATAAAGTGGTATTTTTATATACATCAAACTTTAGAAATCATTACACATGGAAAACTAGTTTATACGACGATAGGGTTTAGCGATTGTGTCGACCTTTCTAGGTCTCAGGGTCTGCACCTACAATGTAATCTGTAAAGACGTGAGCACCAAGCCACATGTTCCACAATGGTTATAGAAATATACTTTTTTAATTTTTTTAGGAATCACATAAGAGTAATGAATATAGCAAGGAAATCATCACATACGTCAACACAAACAAAACATGACAACATTAATTTCTAACTTTTATTTCTCTGGTCAACCTTTCTTTATATATTATTTCTTTTTTCCAGGTGGGGAAGGATATTCTGCAAGGACTATCCCACAAGCAAGGTGGTAGTCTAAAACATCACCAGTTCATATAAATATACGGAGTCGCGAAGCACCGCTGCGTCATCGTTCATAGATCTGAGTCTAAAGGCCACGATGAGCCTTGCCATTTGTCGTCGTTGTGGATTACAAGTCCACGAGCACGATTACCCAACCTGCGCAAGGTTTAGGGTCTTCAATGCAAGGGTTCTTTTGACCCTCCCTATTTTATATAGTATCCTCACTTTCCCCATAGTCAACATTTCTATAGGTTTCCCTTTTCTCTATTAAAGTTCAAGGATAATGTTTGTGAACCTTTACAATTCCCATACTTCCGTTGCCATTACAATCCATTTGTTTTTAATTATTATCCGTCTCGCAACAAACACATAACATAGCATATCTCAGCATTAAGTAGGAAATTAAAGAAAAACTAATCACAATTTTAGTGTTACCGAAGATTCAGTTATAAAGCTAAATATTAATTTAATAACATATAAATTTTTAACTTACATTATACCTCAAAAATATTATATATTTATAGATTATTATTTATAAAATTTCAGGACCCAAAAGAGAATAAAATTGGCTAATTCAGGGAGTTGTGGTTGCCGCGAAAATTTAGTTTGGTTTTAAAATTTAATTATTTTTAAGAACATACTAGAATAATTCCCATGGTCATTTTCTATCAAAGAAAGCGTTAAAAAAATATAAATAATACATCAAGACCCTACCTCGTTCTTTCATTGAAAAAGTAAAAATTTACCATACTCACACACCGAATCTCCTTTTCACAATTGGACAGCATAGGCGTGTGAGGAATGAGTTTAATTAGAAAACTTAGGAATTAATTTGGGTTAGGACACTAACCTTTCTCTCTTTTCTCTCTTTTTCTTTCTTTTTCTCTTTCTTCCTCTCTGTTTTTTCCCTTTCCTGGCTTCATGTGTGCTCCATGGCACCAACCATTCTCCCATATATATTTGGGTGTAGCATCACAAGCGGGGGCCTCAAATGGACCATTTGCACAAGCTAATATCCCCCCATGATTGTACTATTTGTAAAGGGGTTCACTGGTAAAGAGTAAACAACGGTGGGGGCGTGGTTGGCTGTGTGTCCCCCCCCTTCCATCCATATAATCACATATATATATATATATATATATTTTAGAATTTACAAAATTTAGGAATTAAGAATTAGGATTTTTTTTTTTTTGGTATCCTCACAATTCCCCTAAACATCCACTTATTTTCCTAAACATTGTTACTCTCCCTTCTAAACCAATGTGCTACTCCAAAGCAGTTCTATAACATGAATAGATGGCTGCCATAGGGGAAGAGTTTGATGCATTGATAGCTAATGGAACATGGTCTTTATGCCCTAGACCTCTTGATCACAATATTGTTTGCAATAAGTGGGTCTATTGTATAAAATAGAAAGCAGATGATTCTATAGATTGGTTTAAAGCAAATTTAGTTGCTAATAGGTTTAATCAATAGTTTGGCATTGATTTTAGTGATACTTTCAATCTTGCTATCAAACCCTCTCCTATTTGTATCTTGCTACTCTTGCAATGCATTTTGATTGTAGAGTTCAACAATTTGATGTCTCTAATGCTTTCCTCAAAAGGCTCTCATAGGCAGGATGAATCTAGGATTTTTACTTAGGAGGGGCATCGAGCACCTTGCATCCAAAAAGAGGACAACGAGTTATGGCAGGTTAAGAGTAGAAAAGAAACTATATTATTTTTAGGGGGAGATAAAATTATTATTGGACATTTAACTGGTGAATATATTTTCATAGTTTAATGGTGCAACTGATCTTTTTAGCAGCATCTAAGATTTAATAGGAATGTCTCTTGTTACTAAAAAATAAAATTATTATTAAGTTTTTATTATTTATAGAATTTATTATGTTATATGCATATGTATTCAATAGTATAGTGGGAGAATGTACTTTATTTTACAAAAAATACTTGGGTTTGATTCTTGTACACTCATTTTATATTGAAAATTTTGAGTTAACTTTATTTTTTAATGAGCCAAAATACCATAATTTTAAATTAATTTATTTTTTAAGTTAAAATACCAAGAATAATTTGATATCCAAAATCAAGTGGGTCACTTGCCCCCTTGTCTTAATATGGCTTCACCCATGCTCACAGAGGAGGTATATATGGAACAACCTAAGGGTTTTGTTGATCCACAATATCCTAATCATGTTTGCAAATTGCACAAGGCTCTGTATAGTTTCAAGTATCATGCTGGGTTTACTCGACTTCATGATTCTCTTTTTGAACTAAGTTTTCTTAGCTCATCTGTTAATTAATCTTTGTTTATTATACACCTTGATAATATTCATATTTTCATTTTGATCTATGTGGATGATATACTTATCACAAGGATACATAATTTTGTTATATCTTCAATTGTCACAACTTTGCAAAAGGACTTTAGACTTAAAGACCTTGGCCAATGATTGCACTTGAAAAGTGTAATCATTAGTGCAATCATTAGCTCTAGTTCTTCTTGTTTTAAGTTGTATTTTTTTGTATTTCATGTGTTTTAATATGGTTTTGCATTACTCATAGAAACTGTCTTTAATTGCAGAAAAAGGAACGGAAGGCAAGGAAAACATCGAGAATAATCATAAAGGAGATTGAAGAGTTAGATAAGGAGCAAAGGAAGACAAAAAGAGCAAACCAGACCTGGCGTTTGGATGCCATCTAGATGCCAGTCCTTAGTACTCCAAAATTGAAAAAAGCTGGAGCAAAAAAGACCCTATTGCCTCTCTAGCGTCCGGACGCGGTGCTCCTGAGACTCCCACTTTAGGGTTCTGTTCAACTCTTCTATATATACATTTACGATGTTAGACTTTGAGAAAGCTATTTTTACATATTCTAGGGTTAGTTTTTGAGAGTTTTTCCCTAGATTTAAGAGAGCTTTTTATGAGTTTGTAATGAAGTTAGGATCAAAGTCACAACTACACAGCTGTTCTTCAATACTATTTTACTAAGTACATCTTAATGGAGTTTGCTTTCTTCATTTTTTCTTTTACTTTCTATTTTACTTTTCTTATGAGGATGCTAGCATAGATTTATACTTGATTCAACCCATTAATGATGGTTGGATTCTTGTTTGAATGCTAGATGTGAATGAATCCATACATTTAAGGTAAAACTTGTATACTGTGGTTTTCGTTTTCCTAGATCAAGTTTATATCTTTTAAAACCTTCGAAAACTTATGTGGCTGATCATATTTTCTCGAAATCATTGTTACCCACGTATGATTAAAACTTTCTTAACACCTTAAAAGTATACAGATCAGACCTAGGGTTTTCTAGATTTTCTTATCTTTTGTTTTTCAAAACCTTCAAAACAAGCAACCTTGACCATATTTTCACAAAAATCACTACTAATATTCATGTGATTAAAACTTTCTTTGATCTTTTGAAAACACATGGCCTCGATTTCGTTTCGACGAAATCACTGATGACGTTTGCTTGATTATAACTTTCTTCATGCTTTGAAATCATTGAAAAAAATCTGGAATAAGTGTTTTAACGATAATATCTTTTTAACACATCTAGCATGAGAATAAGGTATTCACCCGGATTTGTAGGTTGGATCAAGTTGTTTATCATTCATTCAAAACTTTTGTGTTTATTATCTTTCTTTAGTTTAAATATTTTGAATTTTGCATTTTTGATACTTAGAATTATTTTGCATATTTGTTTTTAGGTTAATTTCATTATTGCTTTTTAAATTCATTGTAGTGATAACTAAATTCCCATCAAAACCCAAACTTGATTTTACTTTTATTGTCTTCAAAGAAGAATAGTAGATTAGAATAACTTAGCAATCCTAAGTTTCAATCTAGTTTTCCTATGGATACGATCCTGGTCTCACAAAGTAAAACTTACACTATACACCCTTACACTTAGGGGTTCATTTTAACTACACATTTGCGAGACGGTTAGCCAACTAAATTTCTCTCTTAGCTTTGAAGCTTCCTGAAACTTAGATGGCATTCAAATTCGATAGTAAAAATATATTCGTGATATTTTGGATCGGCCTTGTGTGGTCGGTGTATAACTAATAATTTCTCCATCTATTTTTGGCTCTAAGTTATCCTCTTTAGATGGTGATATTCTCTCGGATATGGATGCCATAGAATATCATAAACTAGTTGGTGCTTTGTAATACTGTACTCCAACTTGATAGGATATTCATATTCAGTGAATCAACTCTGCCAATACATGTATAAGTCCTCAAGTGTACATTGGTCTGCCACTAAATGAGTTCTTCGTTATCTAAAAGACACAATTGACCATGGCATATGGTACTCGAAAGGTGATCTTATGCTGTAAACCTTCTATGATTCTGATTGGGCTGATGGTCGTGATGACAGACGCTTTACATTTAAATATGGGTTTTTTCTTAGTCCTTGCTTAATTTCTTGATTTGCTAAGAAATAAAATATTATTTCTAAATCCAGTACTGAGGCTGAATATAGAGCTCTCTCTGTAGCAACTGCTAAACTTTATTGGCTTTGCATGTTATTTTGTGATTTATGCATCTCTTTACCTTACCCTCCCAAGTTGTGATGTGATAATGTTAGTGCAATTTGCTTGGCATCCAATCCAGTTTTCCATGCTAGAACCAAACATGTGGAAGTTAATTATCATTTTATTTGGGAAAAAGTGCTTAATAGTGATATCATTATCAAGTATATCAACACTAAGGATCAGATTGCTAATATTATATTTACAAGGGCCTTACTTGTATTCATCTCTCTATCCTTTAGGACAAATTGATGGTTTGTCCCCCTATCAGTTTGTATGGTGTGTTATCCAAACCTAAAGATTTAGTCATAGAATACAATTCAATAAAGACTTTTCCTCATGCAAATCTAGTTATTGTTAATCCTATTGATATAGGATAAACTTGATTTGATTTTTAGGAGATCTTTTCTCAACTATATATGAGAATTGATTTTAGGAGATTTTCTCAACTGTATATGAGATTTTCTCTCACCTGTATATTTGCTACAACTGTAAAGATATGAACATGTAAAGATAACACATGTATATATATAAGTTAATGAGAAAATATTTTGGTCATTGAAAACCAAAACTTTCCAAACTTGTCTTATAAGTTTATAGTCATACTAAATTAGAAATACAAAAAATTGATTGTTATAATTAAAAGACTAAATATAATTTTTTTATTCAATATGTAAGAGTGAAAATTGTAATTTATCTTATTTAGGCTGAAAAATTAAAATGTGATTAGTTTCAATTATATACTAGTATTCATAGTTTAGTGTGATTTTCAAGTTTATGAAACAATTAGAACTTATAGCATGTTTGTTATGAGATATGGATTTAGATAAGAGATAATATCTTATTTTGACTTTTTATTCCATATTTAGATATAATTATTTTTATTTAAGATAACATTTCTCATAAGATATGTAGTTAATATTATAGATGATAATTTGTAATAATATTATACAATGAAAATATATAATGAAATTTGATAAACCATTAAATGAGACGTTATATAATAACTAACCTTATGGCCACGTTTGTTTCTGAGATTAAAACTTGGGATTGGAGTGTACGTCCATGGGACCCACTTTAATCCCATGTTTGGTTAGAAAAAGTGGAAGGAGATTATTAGTACCATAGGACTGCTCATACCCCCAAAATAGGGCATAAACAATACTATGGGGGGTGTAGTATTACTTATACCTCATCTCTGAATTTGTTTTCCTCCAAAATCTAAAGGCTCAAAATTATTTCCTATCACATCACATGTCAAATCACATCTTTTATCCTACTTTATATTCCACCAACCAAACGCTAAAAAAATAATTCCACATAAAAAAATAATCCCAGTTATATCCAATCCTATAAACTATCCCATGGTACTACTTATACTCCATCATCTAATCCCTCAATCAATCATAGCCTATATCCAATTAGATAAAGATGCTATTAGTCATAAAAGAGGCATGATCTTTATACATACAGCATATGTTTGAATTATTTACAATTATGCAATGTAAATTAATTTTCTTCCAATTCCATTTTCAGGCAAAGAAGATTATGTCGTGACAATACATTTGTCACAACATTAATTGTAATTTCATAAATATGGAGAGTCAATTTTTTTATTCATTTATTTATTATTTTTGTACGAGGAAACAAATACCCCATTTTGGCCTCATTTTTCCCATCTGTTTCCTCTCCCGGCAAGGGGTAGATCCAAGATTTTTACTAAGGGGGCACCAGGTATCAAACATCTAAGAATATGATAACGAGTGAAGACAACAAGTTACGTTGGGATTAAGAGTAGGTGATAAATAATATTATTTTTAACAAGATATAAAATTACTCTTAGATATTAAACTAGTTAATATACATTTCATAGTTTAATAGTTAATTGATTCTTTTAGTGGCACCTGAAATTTATTAGGTATATCTGTTGTTACTAAAAAAAAATCATTATTAAGTTTTTACTATTCATAATTTTAGAATTTATTATGTGATATGTTATATTTCTTGATATTATACACATTAATATTCAATAGTGTAGTGGGAGAATGCACTTTATTTCACAAAAATACTTGAGTTTGATTCTTGTAAAATTTTTTAGTTGACCTTAATTTCTTAATAAGGCCAAAACACCCTAATTTTTAATTAATTTAATTTTTTAATAAACTAAAATACCAATGGTATTTTGGTAATTTTAAGTCCAAAATCAAGGGGGTCACTTGCCTACCTTATCTCAGGGTAGATCCACCCTTGTCTCTTAGTGCAGACCTGCATGTAAGAAAATGGTGAATAAAGCAACTGGAGATGATTCCTGACTAGGGAAGATCTGATGCTTAAGTTAGTTGCATGTATGAATAACGATCTCATGTAAATAGATAGACATATAAATAGTGAGAGAGAGAGATAGAGAGAGAAGAAGACTATTACTTTACACATGTCTCTAGTATTTATAGATGTGCATTGTCTGACATGCATTACTTGATTTGACTATAGTGGTGGTAGGTAGCATTAAATGCTACTGAATAAGTGACTTTTTGTATATATTCTATAGATATTGTCTCTTGATATAATTGAGTGTACATACCGAATTAGGTAATTATATGACATAACTATCAAACTATTTAGTCCCAATTTAACCAAATTATAACCTCTGATGGGGGTGTAATTTATGATCAGGAAAACACATGTATGGAAGGATATTTTTTGCCTGCACAATTTCTTTCGTCTTGTATGACTTCATTTTACAAAAATTTAATGTTTTTTCTTCTAATTTTTAACAACTTTTAGCCACATTATTTATATTCACAATAAAAATATAAAAAAAAGTTCAAACAAGTGAATTGGTAAAAAAAAAAAAAGAGTTTTTTGTCCAATTAGGTTCTATTGTTTTTAAGCATTATTTTTCGTAAGTTTTTTTTTTAATAAATATAAGGAATATGCTTATACGATATTAAAAAGAAAATAAATTAAAATAAATTTTAGTAAATAAATTATATAAAGCAAAAATAATAAATTACACTATTGACTATCCTTAATTTTTAAATTATGTTAAAATTTCTATTGAAGGAGTTGGAAAGCTAAAAGACCTATCAATGCAACTGTAGAATAATAAAAAGATCCACTTCAGAGAAAAACTAATTAAATGTTGTTAGATCTAACTCTATCGATAAACTAAAAAGGTTCACAATAGAGATCATTGACCAATAATCATCAAGAGATTTCATTGTTAAAAGTATACTGAGTGATCCTCTCAACTTTGAAAACCCTGAATATGATCTTAACAGATCCAATCATTACAGTCCTAGCAAATAAATATCAACTGAAGATTTATACTCTCAATTATATAATTAGGTCAAATCATATCGTACATATCTAATATAGTGATTTATTAACTGCAAATGATGATCGACTATTCAAGAAGTTCAATTAACAATTTTTGGTAGTGAAAATAACTTATAATTATCAAAAGAAAATATATTTAAGCACTGATTGTCAATCAAGCATGATCAAATGACAATCAAGAGAACTAGACCAAATTAGTTCATTTGCTAACCTTTTTACTAAAGTTGACAAAAATTAAATGATAAAAACAATTTTATGAAATTGAGTGATTTTATTTTTCAAGCACTACTTGAGAATGTAGTTTTGGCGGAGGCAAAACTCGGGCGATTGCTTTTGGCGGTTGCAAATATGCTTTTAGTTATTATAATCAAGAACGTAGCGGAATAGGTTTTAAAAAAATTTTTGGATCAATCATACACGAAAAATTATAAACTTCTTTATATAATTGTATTCAAAATACAAAATCGAAATTAAATTAATAAACAAAACTAACCTTTTGTTATTTCTTGATTTGATCTTGGTTTCTTGAACTTTTCTTTTTCTGACGGTTAGGACGCCTAGGTTTTCCGCTCTTTCTCCTATTAGGATCTTCTCAGGATTTTCTAATGTCTAGGGTTGTGTGGGCAACCTAACAGACTGATCCTTTATATAGGCAAGAGCAGAGGACCTAGGTGCAAATAAACTTAAGTTGGCTAATTAGGAAATTACCCATAATTATCTAATAATTACAAATACATCCCCTAATAATTATACCTTACTCCACTAAAAAGATATAATTGAACCCAACCCCAGTTTATTGAAATAATTTCACAAAACACCTTATTCACTCTTTAGTTCTGCAATTAAGCCCCTCCACCAGATATTAAGACAATTAGAATTAAGAAGCTATCCAATTCTAATTGATACCTCCCTCCATATTCTAAGAACTATTATTCTAATCATTTTGTGTTGGTCACCATCTTAATAACATATTATTAAGACGACTGGATCCGAATTTAATGGTTAGTTAATATTCTTAATATGGATAATATCCTATCTCAAATGAGATTGTAGATTCCTTCTTGATAATGTATGTTCCCTAGTTTTATGTAATGATTTCCCAAAACACTGAGGTGTTGGCCTAATGATAATCAGCCTCACTCCTAATGAATTAAAGTCATCATTACATAAAATAGTGTCCATCACTATCTCATGATTTAGAGCAATTGCTTACAGTGAACATAAGAAATACATCAATGCGGATAGCATAGCTTAGATGTGTTTCTTATCATTGTCCTGTTCAGTGTCTTTCACACCAACACTTTAGATTCAAAGTCCACTACTCTAATGATTGAGATAAATCATTCCATCATATAGAAATCTAAAATGTTACAATCTTTCAGTTGAAATGTCTATATCTCAACACTGACTGTGAACAAATCTAGATTGATTAATACTTAGATTCATATCTACAGTGTATGAAACACTTTCATGCACATGAATCAAGTTCATTAATCAATTAAGGATTACATTCATCACATGAAATATATGCATCTATAAATAATAAAGAAACTTTAGATAAACTAAATCATAATTCTTTGCTAAAATAAAATCAGTTCATCATTTAATATATGACTTTAGAGCATACATCCCAACAAACTCCCACTTGCACTTAAGTCATTGACCCATTACATCTAACCCCCATCCCATCAACATGAGACTCAAAAACCTTTGTAGGCAAGGCCTTGGTAAAAGGATCGGCTAAATTATCTGCTGATGCAATCTTTGTCATAATGATGTCACCTCTGTGAACAATGTCTCTAACTAAATGATACTTTCTTTCTATGTGTTTCCCTCCCTTATGGTTTCTCGGCTCCTTAGATTGAGCTACAGCCCCACTATTATCACAATAAAGCATAATAGGAGACTTAGCCAGTGGTACCACTCCTAGTTCCATAAGAAATTTCTTGAGCCAAACTGCTTCTTTAGCCGCTTTTGAAGCTGCCACGTATTCAGCTTCAGTGGTAGAGTTAGCAATACATTGTTGCTTAATACTTCTCCAACTGATAGCTCCTCCACCAAGGGTAAACACATAACCAGATGTTGATTTGCAGGAATCCTTATCTAACATGAAGTCTGAATCATTGTATCCAATAGGAACTAGGTCTCCACCCTCGTAAGCTAGCATATAATCTTTAGTCCTTCTTAAGTACTGAAGAATATGCTATACGGTAGTCCAATGTTCTGGTCCAAGATTAGATTGATATCGGCTAACCATGCCTACTGCAAAATAGATATTTGGTCTAGTACATAGCATAACATACATGAGACTCCCTACCGCCAAAGCATAAGGGACTTTCTTCATATGCTCCTCTTCTAAAGATGTCTTAGGACACTGACTCTTAGACAGAGGCACCCCATGCCTGAAAGGTACCATACCCTTCTTGGAGTTATGCATAGCATACTTGACTAGTATCTTATCAATATATGCAGTCTGAGATAGGCCTAACATCCTATTCTTACGATCTCGCAAAAGCTTAATCCTAAGGATGTAGCTAGCCTCTCCCAAGTCCTTCATATCAAACTATTTTGCTAACCAGATTTTAACTATGGATAACATACCAATATCATTCCCAAAGAGTAAAATGTCAACCACATTTAGGACTAAGAAAACCACCACGCTCCCATTGTACTTCTTATACACACAAGGTTCCTTTGGATTTTGATCAAAACTAAATGATTTGATTGCTTGATCAAAATAGATGTTCCAACTAGAGATGCTTGCTTAAGTCCATAAATAGACTTATGCAACTTGCATACCATATGCTCTTGGCCCTTAGCTATGAACCCTTCTGGTTGCATCATATAGATGTCTTCATCAAGATGGCCATTCAAAAATTCCGTCTTGACATCCATTTGCCAAATCTCATAATCAAGATAGGCTGCAATGGATAAGAGGATACGAATAGACTTAAGCATAGCAACTGGCGAAAAAGTTTCCTCATAGTCGATACCCTCTTTTTGAGTAAACCCTTTAGCCACTAGCCTAGCCTTATAGCTCTCAACAGACCTATCTGATCCCCTCTTTCTTTTGTAAACCCACTTACAGCTGATAGGTTTAATATTGACAGGTGGTTCTATAAGTTCCCAGACTTAATTGGAGTACATAGACTCCATTTCAACTTTCATAGCCTTTTGCCAAGAATCTGCATCTGTATCAGAAATAGCCTCATTATAACTTGAAGGATCAGGTTGTTGTTCTCCCTGGAGATTCTCTCCAAAGAACATATACCTGTCAGGTGCCCTAATAATTCTCCCACTATGACGAGGTTCTGGTATATTAAAAGAACTAGGTGATGTGGTGTGTGGAGCATCTTGGGAAATGACTGTGCCAGTAATCTGTGGATGAGAACTATCTATCTCATCTAGCTTAACTCTATCTTTAGGTTTCTGGTCTATAAAATAATCATCTTCTAGGAAGATAGCATTCGTGCTAACAAACACCTTCTGCTCCCTAGGATTATAAAATAGCCAACCTTTTGTTCCTTTTGGATACCCTATGAAATAGCTCAGTTCTGATCTCGATTCCAACTTATCAATCTTGCCCTTCAACATGTATACAGGGCAACCCCATATCCTATAGTGTTGCAAACTACGACGTCGTCCAGTCCACAACTCAGTGGGAGTCTTAGGGGTAGACTTAGTTGGAACAGAGTTAAGAATATACATAGCTGTTTCTAAGGCGTATCCCTAAAGGAATATAGGCAAATTAGAATAACTTATCATTTATCTAACCATATCTAAAAGAGTCCTGTTTCTTCTCTCAGCTACACCATTCTGCTGAGGCGTGCCTAGTGCAGACAACTGAGATATAATCTCATTATCCAACAAGTGTTTACTGAGGTCACTGGAGAAATAATCACCATCTCGATCAAATCTAAGTGACTTTATGTTCTTATCTAATTGCTTTTCTACCTCAGCTTGAAACTCTTTGAACTTTCAAAAACTTCAAACTTATGATGTAAAAGATAAACATAACCATACCTAGAGTAATCATCTGTGAAAGTGATGAAATACTCATAACCTCCCCGAGCTCTGACATTCAGAGGTCCATACACATCTGTGTGAACTAACTCCAATAACTCTTTAGCTCTGTTCCCTTTTGCAGAAAAAGTTCTCTTGGTCATTTTACCCTCTAAGCAGGATACACAAGTTAGTAATAGCTCCACTGCCAATGAAGATAAAGTACCTTCTTTTACCAACCTTGTTATCCTATTCAGATTAATATGACCAAGTCTTAAATGCTAAAGACATGTTGGATTACTTGAAGAAACTTTTCTTTTAAGATTTGGTAAAACAAATGATAATGATGATGGTTGTGAATTGCTGCTTTTTATGTCATGAATCTCATTCATTTGTGGAGTAATCAAATATAAGCCATTTGTCAATGTACCAGAGCAAATAAAAGAACCATTTAATTTAATAGTAACTAAAGAGTTAAAAACAATTGAATATCCTTTCTTAATCAAACAAGAAACTGAAACTAAATTTATTTTAATGCTAGGTACATAAAGGCAATTTTCTAAAACTAGGGTTTTATCACTAAAAAATAATCTAACTACTCCAATTGAAATAGCAGCAATCTTAGAGCCATCACCAAGGTGCAAGCAAACCTCTCCATCACTTAGCCTTTTGGTTTCTTGAAACCCATGCAACGAATTACAAATGTGATTAGTTGCTCTAGAGTCTATACACTAAGAATATGAAGTACCCGCTAAAAAGCTTACTTCAATAATAAGTGATTTAGGTATACCTGCACGCTTCTGTGCTAGATAGGTGGGGCAATTCCTCTTCCAATGTCCTTCCATGCCGTAATGGAAACATTTTCCTTTTGGCTTGGCATTTTCTTTTTTCTTGTTCCATTTGTTCACAATTGGGATAGTACCAACATCCTTGGTGCCTTTGGGACTAGCTTTCTCCTTTCTTTTACCTTTGCCCTTATGCTTAGGCTTGGAAGAAGAAGCTGCAACAAGATGAACACTAGGATTGCACTTGATAATACCCTCCGCTGCCTTTAGAGCATTAAGAATCTCTGCTAATGAAAACCCAATCTTGTTCATGTTAACATTTAACTTGAACTGGTTGAAAGAGTCTGGTAGCGACTCAATGATGATATCAATTTTGGAACTCTCCATCAATTTCAGCCCCAAGGACCTCCAGTATGTTTAAATAATCCATCAGTTTTAAAACATGTTCTTCTACTGGAGTTCCTTCAACCATTTTAGTGTTCAATAATGCTCTCACGGTAGTCTGCCTAGCAGGCCTGCTCTATTCCCCAAACATCTTCTTGAGGTTGAACATGATATCATAAGCAGTAGCCATGTTCTGGTGTTGATGCTGTAAGACATTGGACGTTGATGCTAGAATATAACATCGAGCCATCTCATCAGCCTTCACCCATTTTGCATGATAATCACGCTCCTCTTGAGATGCACCTTCTTTTGGTAATATTGGACATTCAGAAGTAAGAACATATTTGTACCCCTCAGCGGTAAGTACAATATCTAGATTCCATTTCTAATCAACATAATTGGGCCCAATGAGCTTGTTTTGATTGAGTATGATAGAGAGAGGATTAAATGATGACATCTGATAAAAAATAAAATTATTAAGTATGGATGCAAAAAAAAAAAAAATATACTTTTGCTCTTCATTATCTAATAGTGCTATCCTCAAGACACTATAAATGAATACAGAGGGACTTAATCCATATAAATAACATGCTTCGTAGGGAAGTCAAATGCCACCTAGATGATTAAGCGGATGATATCCTTTACAATATCAACTAGGCATCTCATACTATATGATATTATAATACCCTCCATTTGGTCTTCAAAAGTAAAATAACTAAGTCGTAGGGACAACAGTTATTTTCCTTTTAATCAAGTGCACACTATTATCTCGAATGAAAGACAACCATTGTAAGCAAGTGTTCTCGTGGGGAGAATCACCCTCACATCGTCTCAACCATCCTTATCCTAAGAGATTCAATCTTGTAACCAATGAGAATAAGCACCTTCCGTGGGGAATGGTCACTCGGAGATGACTCGAGATGCTTATCCTCATCTTACTATGAACCGATAATGGAAGACCAACACTTGAATTTTAAACTTGAGGATACTTTAAAATTTATTATTCATGTCTTGCTTTCTTTTATTTTCAAAAATAAAATTTAATTTTGAAAAAGACTTTCTTTTACAAAATTTAAAAGTAAGTTATGAATGATTTTTCCTTTTTAAGTTCACGGATTAAAAAAAAAAAATTCTAGCATGCATGCACAACATGTATATTATAATAATATCACACGCAGTATAAATATGCATAAACGTAAACATCTCTCTTTTGGTTTCCGGTCTACAATAGAAAATATATGCAAAATCTATAACATAAGGTTGAACTCGACCTCTTTGGTCTCCTTCTTCCTTTTCGTTTCTTCAACATTCAAAATTACATAAAGCCTATGCCCACAAATGGGCGTACATAATTTCTAAATAGTTGGAAGAGAAAAATAAAAAAAAAATGAAGAAAGAAATAGGAAAACCAATAAACCTGCCATTTCATGGGAAAACCAGGTTTACTGCCCTGTACAAGCCTTCCACATAAATTTATACAATCTTTTCCTATTGACCAACCAAAAGAGAGATTCTCATGTCACATTTATAACAAGCATATATAACCATTCATAACCAAATAATTTTAAATGATAATAAAATTGTAACATATGAATTATTATGTAAAGTTTAGAATTAAAAACAATTATTAATTCCTAACTTTATATTAATTAATTGCAAATCTTTAATCATACATTAAAGAATGTCCAGAACTTGAGAAAAAAAAATTAGGAAAGAACTTGGCTTCGTTTTGAACCAAAAACCTTATTTTCAAAACTTTTAAACAACCTATAATTTTAAAAATATTTAAAATATTCAAAAATTGAATTTTAATTTTTAAAACTATTGTTTAGGTTGTTAGAAAGTTACAGAAAAAATTGGGTTCAAAACGAATTTATTTTGATGCCAAAACGGCCAAATAACGCAGTTTTTAGAAAAACCAACAGGCAAAGAGAGCCTTAGTCTAATTCCAGCGCTTGGAAGGCTTGCTGCTAGCTGTGTACTCAGTTATGGTGCATCGAGAAACGTGGAATCAAAACTCACAAAAGGAAACATTTCCAAACCGTGATTCCTATGCGGGTAATGCGCTAGAATTCCAAACCTTTTAGGATTGTGCAAGACACCACATCCTTCCTCCTGTAGGATTAGGATTCCAGCGCACCCTTCGTGGCTGCTGAAATTTTTTTTTTTTAGAAATAATTTCAAAAATAATTAAAAAAAACAGCAAAACCCCTTCTTTTTGTGTCCAACTCTTTGGCCAAATAAAAAAAAATTCAACAAACCCGTTCTTGGTGAGGATTTCTTTTTCTTCTCATATTAACTAAAATCTAATTTTAATTAATATTCTGGACAGCAATTAATCAATACAACTCCCATAAATAAATTAAAACTTAATTTAATTCCATGAACAAACAAGAAGTTATAAAGAATCATGCAAGATCGCTCTGATACCAATTGTTGGAATCAAGAATGCAGCGGAATAGGTTTTAAAAAAAAATTTGGATCGATCATGCATGAAAAATTATAAACTTCTTTATATAATTTTATTCAAAATACAAAAGCGAAATTAAATTAATAAACAAAACTAACCTTTTGTTATTTCTTGATTTGATCTTAGTTTCTTGAACTTTTCTTTTTCTGACGGTTAAGACGCCTAGGTTTTCTGCTCTTTCTCCTATTAGGATCCTCTCAGGGTTTTTTGATGTCTAGGGTTGTGTGGGCAACCTAACAGACTGATCCTTTATATAGGCAAGAGTAGAGGACCTAGGTGCAAATAAACTTAAGTTGGCTAATTAGGAAATTACCCATAATTATCTCATAATTACGAATACATCCCCTAATAATTATACCTTACTCCACTAAAACGGTATAATTGAACTCCAACCCCAATTTGTTGAAATAATTTCACAAAACACCTTATTCACTCTTTATTTCTACAATTGAGCCCCTTTACCAGATATTAAGACAATTAGAATTAAGAAGTTATTCAATTCTAATTGATACCTCCCTCCATATTCTAAGAACTATTATTCTAATCATTTTGTGTTGGTCACCATCTTAATAACATATTATTAAGACGACTGGATCCGAATTTAATGGTTAGTTAATATTCTTAATATAGATATACTCCCTCCCTCATCCCTTTTTCTCCCTCCGCAGCTCTCTCTCTCTCTTTCTCTATATATATACCACTAATATTTTTAAATATTTCATTTTTGTCAATTATATTTGTTGAAGCCCAATATTTGAGTCAATCTTCTCTTCCTCTCTATAGATTCAGGTATGTCTACTCTTTTTTTATATACTACTTTTTTTTTTTTTTACAAGTTGTAGGTTGGTATTTTTTGTTTTATTGTTAATATGTTGTAAGTGAAGATTATTGTTCTAGGGTTGTTTTGAACGTTGAAACTGCTATTGGCTAGCTGTTGTAATTCGGCAATCCTATTATCAATTGTTTCACAATTGGGTTAAGAATTATGTACATATTCATTGTTTAAATGTAGTTCTATTCATTCCTATCATATTACTTCATGTAGTTGTATTCAATTATTACGTGATATACGTAGGTGTATAATTTACAAAAAACTAGCGATCTTGCTTTATCGATGAAATAAACTAGTTAGCTAATGGTCTGTAATACCTAGTACTTAATTTTGGCCATTTCTGTGTTACTTTGGGCTAATAGAATATTTAAATTAAAATTGGGTAATTTATTTTATTTTATTTTTTCTTATGTTTTTTTTTGGTCGAGTTTGGCCAAAAATCAATGTTCGGTTGGACAATTGGGTTGGACCTAGCTTTTCTTTCTTTTTCCTTTCTTACTTTTCTTTTATTTCTCTTGGTTTCCTTGGCTGGGGGGGTTTTTTTTTTTTTTTGGCCGTGGGTTCCAGAGTGCACAGGAAGAGAGAGAGAAGAGAGAGACAGGAGAGAGAAGGGAAAGAGAGAGAGAGATTTACGGAGGAGGGTAGATCTAGATAGATTTCGACACCGTGAATGCTGTGGTAGTGTCCGTTTTGCGTGATTTCGCTCGTGGTGGGAGAAATCGATGCCAAAAACTTTGAGACCAAAACAGAAATTTTTCCATTTCTTCTTTTTTCTTCAGATCTAAGGTAAGTAGGACTTATATTTGTGTTCTATACGTTGTAAGGAACATTTTGGTATATTTATATGTTTGATTCGGTGAAGTTTTATGAGATGTGTATATATATATATATATATGTATACACGGGTATATATATATGCATATAGGTGTTGAATTTTTCAGACTTTTGAGCCATGAAAATTTCATAAATGATATATTGAAATTTTAGGATAAATTTTTATATGTTTATTTTACGTGAAAGTGATTAAATTTAGACTGACAGTGAGAATTCTATCTGAAATGGGAATGCTGGCAACGGGGGGTTGTTTACTGGAAGCAACCAGAAAGAAAAAAAAATTGAAAAGAAAAAGAAAAAGGAAAAAGAATAAAGAAATTAAATAGAAATATTACCATTTGGGCCCAAAGCTTTTAGATAATGACAAATTGACCCCCAAAATTTTAGATAATTATAAAATGGCCCCAAAAGTTTTAGATAATTACAAAGTGACCCCCAAGAGTTTAAGTAATTACAAAATGATCCCCAAATGTTTAAATAATTACAAAATGGCCCCTAAAGTTTAAAAATTACGATTTTACCCCAAAAGAATTAGGGAGAATAATAATGTTGCGCCTAGAGTTATGGAAAATTATAGTTGATGTCATGGCATTCGAAAGATATTAGAAATAAAAGTGTAAATTTTGTGATTTTAACGTAGGATTGAGCACATCATGTGCATTGAGGCTGAGGTATTATCATCTGGTCTATGTTGAGAATATTGATTTACCGTGAGTACCATACTTACATTGTGACGTGCCGAGGCACGAGTTATCTATATATGGACAGTATTCACGATTTGGAGAAAAAAGAGAAAATGAGATTTTAAAAATATTAGATGATCTCCAAGCAATATATATATATAATTAAAGGTTAGTCATTGGAGGTTGGACATTAATATCAATGTGAGATATTATGAGATTTTTTTCGGACTGTAGCCGAATCCTACTTGAGATAAGCAAATACCTGCTAAGGGGTGTAACTCGAGTCCCTAGCAGAAGGATCAAGGGGTGTAACACGGTTCTCCTGGGTCTTATATACTTATATTGAGATAGTAGGATTGTAACATATATTGAAGAGATGTTTGAATTAGGAACTACGGTGACCTGATTCCCGATGTAGGATACGTAGGCAGCTCCAGGTAGAATAGCCTGAGTCCGGTCTTAACCCTAAATGACTTTGAATAAGAGAATTTCGTCGGATTGCATTACATAGATATTATTTTTTATCATGCCTACATTACATTACATCATCTTATATATACATTTTCATATATTATTTAGTTGTTATTGTTGCGTTATACTATATGCTTAAACTTGTTCACTCACACACACTAGCACAATCCTACCTACTGAGCTGGTTAGCTCACTTCGTTTAAATTACAGGTGATTCGGCTAGGCCAGGAGGTAGCCACCCGGGATTGAGTTGATATTGATAATCAGTCTGTTGTAATATTTTGTTTATGTTTAAATGTTCATATTCATAGTGTGCAACCCAGGGTGCAGGTTCTAATGTCAAACCATATATGTATGAGATTAGTTTATTGCTAAAAAGATTGATGTGGCTGTATAAAACCTAAATTGAGCCACTGGGGTGTGGCCTTGAATTTGTTATGATTAATGATGCTTTATTTTTATGGGAATAAGGAACATATTTAGCTGCTTGATAGTTGCTATTGACGCAAAGACTTGGTTTTGGTACAGATTCTTATTTAATTTATTTTGTTTTCATATTCCCATGCCATCCGTCCCGAACAATTAAGTTAGAGGCGTGACAGATTGGTATTAGAGCCCTAGGTTATGTTTCTTTTGGGTCTTGGGTAACAAGGCCTATCCTTTTCCATTGAGTAGTTATCTATCATTTTAATGTTTTGTTGAATTTGGAATTGACAATAGCTATATTTTGTAGAATGTCTGGGCGAGAAAGAAGTGGAAATCAAGGGAATCAACCTTGTGGTCAAGACCCTAATGTTCCAGGAGTTGGCTGTGAGGGTTTTCATGAGGTGCCGTCAACTGATGGTGGCTTTCCACAGCTGACCTATGAACAAATGATGCAATTTATAGCGGCCCAGTGGGCCCAAATGCGGGGTTAGGTGTACCGGCAGTAGTTCCCGCCTTAGCAGTGGCAGTAGTACCTGCACCAAGAAACACATCAATCATTGAGGTTATTAGCCAATTTAAGAAACATGATCCCCCTAAGTTCAATGGGGAAGGAGATCCAATCGAGGCAAAGAAATGGCTGGAGGAAATTTTAGAAATGATGGAGACTTTGAACATAGGAGGTGATGAAGTCAAGATTAGGGTAGCAGCACGTTAGTTCCAAAGAGGTGATGTTCATTGGTGGAGGTCATATAAGGGCATGATTGATATACATACCTTGACTTGGGAAACTTTCAAGGAAGCATTTCTTGAAAGGTTTTTCCCAACTATAATGAGGGAGATGAAGGTCCAGGAATTTCTTACACTGTAACAAGGGAACTCATCAGTACAGGAATATGAGAGAAAATTCATAGAATTGGCTAGATTTGCCCCACAGTATGTGCAAGATAAGGTGACAAGAGCTAGGAAATTTGAATGATGATTAAGTGATTACATCAGGAGGCAGATTATCAGATTAAGACATCAGACCTATTCTAGTGTGGTAGCAACAGCTCTCGTGGTAGAAAGGGATGCCATGGACTTCAGGTCCAGGATTCATAGAGGTCAGGGACAGACTCAAAGATAAATGGTGACACAAGATTATGACTCTGGTTCTAGGCAAAGGAAAAGTAAAGAAAATGTCAGTAGTTCCAGGAGAAGATCTGAGCAATATCAGCAACTCCCTTATCAAATGATGAGTAGTTCTGGTTCGGCGTCATGTTTAGGTTTGTCAAGCAGTCAACAATGACAATAGTTTTAGTCCCCTTAATGGGGACGGTTCTATGATCAATTTAGACAAAGATTGTGTTACAAGTGTAATCAACTGGGACACGTGGTAGTTAATTATCCATTAGGGGAGATGTCATAGGGGAGTATTGAACCAGGTGTTCCATAGATTGAGTATCATCAAACACAACAATATCCAGTAAAGCCAACACCACCTATGCAATAGATTCAACAATTTCAGCAACCGCATGGTGGTGGTGGTAACCAGCGTGGGAAAAGCAAAGGTGATGGCAGCTCAGGGAGTCAGAGGACTCAGGGGTGTGCCTATGCACTTGCATAGTGAGATGAGACTCTAGATATTTCTGTGATACATGGTACATTTATGTTGTTTAGTACTTGGGTACATGTTATATTTGATACCGGCGCCTCACATTCATTCATTTCACATGCTTGTGTAAAGACTTTGGGTTTGACACCCGAGAGGCTGGAAGAGCCTATGTTTGTGGATTCTCTTACAGGTAGTAGTTCTTTAGTGAATTAGATCTGTAGAAATTGTTTTACAGCTAGGTGACATTCAATTATGGATTGACTTGAGGGTTTTGAAAATGAAAGAATTTGATGTGATATTGGGGATGGTTTGGCTGTCCACTTATTGTGTGATAATAGATTGTTATGGCAAATTAGTGACGGCTATCCTACCTAATGGTACTATAGCTAAGATTCGGGGTGAGGCAAGAGCAGTTTTGCTCTCTTTGTTGCTTGACACGAGGTATGTGGGGAAGTTTTCTAGTTTGTTGGCCAGTTTGAGACTAAATGAGAAGGACTCCAAACAATTTCTCCCAAGGGTTGTTTGTGAGTATGAAGATGTATTCTCTGAGGAATTATGTGAGTTACCACCTCAAAGGGAGATTGAATTTTGTATAGACCTTGTATCAGGCACTTCTCCTATTTCTATGACACCGTACCGTATGGCTTTGGCGAAGTTAAAAGAATTAAAAGTTCAGTTGAATGATTTATATGCTCGAGGTTTTGTTCGATCTAGTACATCGCCATGGGCAGCATCAGCAGTATTTGCAAAGAAGAAGGATAAGATTTTGAGGCTCTGTGTTGATTATCGATTGTTAAATTCAATGACTATCTAGAATAAGTATCCATTACTGAGGATAGATGATTTGTTTGACCAGTTGCGGGAATCAGCTTGTTTTTCTAAGATTGATCTTCATTCAGGTTATCACCAATTGAGGATTTGGGAAGAAGATATTCCTAAAACGGCATTTCGTACTCGGTATGGTCATTTTGAGTTTGTGGTTATGTCATTCGGGTTAACAAATGCTCCAGTAGTATTTATGGATTTAATGAATAGGATTTTTCGACCTTACCTGGATTGGTTTGTGGTAGTGTTCATAGATGATATTTTGATATATTCTCGTAATGAATATGAACATGAGTAACATTTCAGGATAGTTTTATAGACACTTCGGGACCATAAATTGTTTGCTAAGGCTAGCAAGTGTGAATTCTGGTTATCGAAAGTGAAATTTTTGGGTCATATGATTTCTAATCGAGGAATTACAGTGGATCTTTCTAAGGTTTCTGCAGTGTTAGATTAGGCGCGGCCAAGATCTATTTTTGAGATTTGTAGTTTCTTGGGTTTGGCTGGTTACTACTGTCGTTTTATACAAGATTTTTCTCGATTAGCGGGTCCATTAACTCAATTGACTATGAACGGGGTTAGATTTGAATGGAATGATGCTTGTGAGAATACTTTTAATGAACTAAAATAGAGATTAATTGAGGCTCCAGTATTGATTATACCTAAACGTGGAGTGGAATATTCAGTGTATTGTGATGCTTCACGTGAAGGTTTTGGATGTGTCTTGAAGCAAAATAATCAAGTAGTGGCGTATGGGTCTAGGCAATTTAAGCCACACGAGAGAAACTACCTGACGCATGATTTGGAGTTGGCTGTGGTGGTTTTTGCTTTAAAAACTTAGCGGCATTATTTGTATGGTGAGAGGTTTAATGTTTATTCAGACCACAAGAGTCTGAAGTATTTTTTCACTCAACGTGATTTGAATATAAAGTAGAGAAGGTGGATGGAATATTTAGAGGATTATGATTTTAATCTTCAATATCATCCAGGAAAGGCTAATGTAGTAGCTGATGCTTTAAGTAGGAAGTCACAGAGTTTTGTGGCCATGATGCTTCGTTCCCAGTAGCGTCTTCAGGAAGATGTTGGTGACTTTGAATTTTGGTGGGATGATGATGAAGAGGATGACACCACATACTCTAGTTTGAATTGTTTGCAAGTGGTACATATGTTGCTGACATAGGTTATTGAGGCTCAACAAAGAGATCACTATTTGCAAAATATGAGACATTATTTGTCTTCGGGACAGGAGGCTGAAGGTTGGAACTTGTCTGCTGAAGGATACTTGAAGTTTAAAGGTAAGGTTTTTGTGCCTAACGTGAATGAAATTCAGGAAAAGTTACTCTAGGAATTTCATCACTCGAGGTTTGCAGTACATCCTGGAGGAACTAAAATGCATAAAGACTTGGGACGCCAGTACTGGTGGAGTGGTATAAAGTGTAATGTGGTGAAATTTGTGTCTTATTGTCTAACCTGTCAGCAGGTAAAAGCCGAACACCAAAGACCAGCAGGTTTGTTACAGCTATTACCAGTTGCACAGTGGAAGTAGGATCATATAACTACGGATTTTGTGATGGGTCTCCCGAGGTCTCACAAGAGGCATAACGCCATTTGGGTAATTGTGGACCGATTAACTAAATCAGCTCATTTTCTACTTGTTTGGAATAAGGATTCTATGGAAGAGCAGTGTCAGCTCTATATTCATGAGATTATTCGACTGCATGGTACATCCTTGTCCATTGTGTCAAATCGAGACACGGTATTCACAGCACAGTTTTGACAGAGTTTGCAGGAGGCACTAGGAAATCAATTGTGTTTTAGTATAGCTTTTCATCCGTAGACAGACGAGCAGTCAGAGCGGACTATCCAGATCTTGGAGGATATGCTTAAGTTTTGTGTGTTGACTTTAGGAGGAAATTGGGAGAATCATTTGCCCTAAGTTGAATTTGTGTATAACAATAGTTATCAGGCGAGTATTGGTATGGTTCCATATGAAGCTTTGCATGGACCATGCTTTTAAAAACTGGACCGGACCTGCCGGTTCAACCGATTGAATCGGGAATCGGTCCAAGAAACAGTCCAATCCATTGGTAGAACCCAGTGGACTGTTGAACCGACCTAAAACCGGTGACCCACCAGTTCAACCAGTGAACCGGCGGACCGGTGCCAATTTTGCCGGTTGAATCAGGCCTTTTTTTTTTATTTTTTTGAATGGTAAAATAAATAAACTAACATGCACTAGCCTAGAATCGAACCAGGGACTATTTTGTGATAAAGTACTATTATCCCACTGAACTACTAATACTTATTGTTTCTTATTTTTGCTTAGTTTTACTTATATAATATATTAGTTTTAAGTGATTTTATTTTACAACACATTTTGTTGACACTTTTTATTAGTAAAACAAAATAGATTAGAAGAATATGTAAAAAAATATAAGTTTTTAAAATTATTGTATAATTTTAACATATTTTTATATTTTATTTATATATTTAAATATATTTATGATGTCACGGTTCAACTCCAGTTCAATTCCAGTTGAACTGACGGTTGAACCACTAACCTGTGACCCGGTCGCTTTTTCGGTTTGATGAATGGTCTGGTTTTTAAAACATTGGTATGGACGACCTTGCAGATCTCCGTTATGTTGGGTTGAAGTTGGAGAACTTGTGACGGTTGGTCCTGATTTGGTGAGACAAGCATCAGAGAAGATTCAAGTAATTCGACAGCGACTTTTAACGGCTCAGAGTAAACAAAATAGTTATGCTGACAGACAGAGATAGTCGTTGGAATTTTAGGTTGGTGATTTTGTGTTTTTGAAAGTTTCACCGAAACAAGGTATAGCTCGATTTGGGAAACGTGGAAAGCTTTCCCCGAGATATATTGGACCTTTTGAAATTATTGGGAAAATTGGTGAGGTGGCATATAGATTAGCGTTTCTTTTGTAGCTAGCTCGGATTCGTAATGTATTCCATGTGTCTATGCTTCGGAAATATATACCGGATCCTTCTCATGTGATTAATTGGGAAGAGTTAGATATTGAGGAGGATGTGACTTTTGAGAATCTGCCAGTTCGGAATGAGGACAAGCGTGAATAGGTTTTGCGTGGCAAAACTATCCCTTTGGTTTGTGTGTTGTGGCAACACTGTGGAGTTGAAGAATCCACTTGGGAACGTGAATTGGTGATGCAGTTGAAATACCCATCCCTGTTTATTGATTAAGATGTTTTATGTAAATTTCGGGGATGAAATTTTTTAAGGGGGAAAAATGTAATACCTAGTACTTAATTTTGGCCATTTCTGTGTTACTTTGGGCTAATAGAATATTTAAATTAAAATTGGGTAATTTATTTTATTTTATTTTTCTTATTTTTCTTTTTTTTTTCTGGGTCGAGTTTGGCCCAAAATCGATGTTTGTTTGGACAACTGGGTTGGACCTAGCTTTTCTTTCTTTTTCCTTTCTTTCCTTTCCTTTATTTCTTTTGGTTTCCTTGGCTGGGGTTTTTTTTTTTTGTTTTCTTGGCCATGGGTTCCAGAGTGCACGGGGAAAAAGAGATAAGAGAGAGAGAAGGGAAATAAATAGAGAGATCTGGGGAGAAGAAGGGTAGATCTAGATAGATTTCGACGCCCTGAACGCCGTGGTAGTGTCCGTTTTGCGTGATTTCGCTCGTGGTGGGAGAAATCGATGCCAAAAGCTTTGAGACCAAAACGGAGATTTCTCTATTTCTTCTTTCTTCTTCAGATCTGAGGTAAATAGGACCTATATTTGTGTTCTATACGTTGTAAGGAACATTTTTGTATATTTATATGTTTGATTCGGTGAAGTTTTATGAGATGTGTATATATATATATATATGTATACAGAGGTATATATATATATATATGCATATGGGAGTTGAATTTTTCAGACTTTTTAGCCATGAAAATTTCATAAATGATATATAGAAATTTTAGGATAAATTTCTATATGTTTATTTTGCATGGAAGTGATTAAATTTAGACTGACAACGAGAATTCTGTCCGAAATGGAAATGCTAGCAACGGGGGGTTGTTTACTGGAAGAAACCAAAAAGAAAAAAAAAAAGAAAAGAAAAAGAAAAAGCAAAAAGAATAAAGAAAATAAATGGAAATATTACCATTTGGGCCCAAAGTTTTTAGATAATGACAAATTGACCCCCCAAATTTTATATAATTATAAAATGGCCCCAAAAGTTTTAGATAATTACAAAGTGACCCGCAAGAGTTTAAATAATTACAAAATGAACCCCAAAGTTTAGAAAAATTACGATTTTGCTCCTAAAGAATTAGGGAGAATAATAATGTTGCCCCTAGAGTTATGGGAAATTATAGTTGATGTCACGGTATTCGAAAGATGATAGAAATAAAAGTGTAAATTTTGTAATTTTAAGGCAGGATTGAGCACATCACGTGCATTGAGGCTGAGGTGGTATCATCTGGTCTATGTTGAGGGTATTGATTTGCCGTGAGTGCCATACTTATATTGTGACGTGCCGAGACACGAGTTATCTATATATGAACGGTATTCACGATTTGAGAAAAATGAGAAAATGAGATTTTAAAAATATCAGATAGTCTTCAGGCAATATATATATATATAATTAAAGGTTAGTCATTGGAGGTTGGACATTAATATCAATGTGAGATATTATGTGATTTTTTCGGACTATAGCCGAATCCTACTTGAGATAAGCAGATTCTTGCTTGGGATAAGTGGATGCCTACCAAGGGGTGTAACCCGAGTCCCTAGCAGAAGGATCAGGGGGTGTAACACGGTTCTCCTGGGTCTTATATACTTATATTGAGATAGTAGGATTGTCACATATATTGAAGAGAGGTATGAATTAGGAACTACAGTGACCTAATTCTCGAGGTAGGATACATAGGCAGCTCAGTGTAGAATAGCCTAAGTCTGGTCTTAACCCTAAATGACTTTGAATGAGAGAATTTCATCGGACTGCATCACATAGATATTATTTTTTATCGTGTCCACATTGCATTGCATCATCTTATATATACATTTTCACATATTGTTTAGTTGTTATTGTTGCCTTATACTATATGCTTAAACTTGTTCACTCACACACACTAGCACAGTCCTACCTACTGAGTTGGTTAGCTCACTCCGTTTAAATTACAGGTGATTCGGCTAGGCCAGGAGGTAGCCACCCGGGGTTGAGTTGATATTGATAATCAATCTGTTGTAATATTTTGTTTATGTTTAAATGTTCGTATTCATAGTGTGCAACCCGGGGTGTGGGTTCTAATGTCAAACCATATATATATGAGATTAGTTTATTGTTGAAAAGATTGATGTGGCTGTATAAAACCTAAATTGAGCCACTGGGGTGTGGCCTTGAATTTGTTATGATTAATGATGCTTTATTTTTATAGGAATAAGGAACATATTTAGCTGCTTGATAGTTGTTATTGAAGTAAAGACTTGGTCTTGGTACAGATTCTTATTTAATTTATTTTGTTTTCATATTCCTATGCAGTTTGTCCTAAACAATTAAGTTAGAGGCATGACATGGTCCCTATACGATGGCACGATGTTACACATCTTGCGACGTCAATGGGTTTTAATTTTGAATCAAGCCAATAGATGATAGGGAGGCGACACAAAACAATGGCATTGACTGTCCTTCCGTCGATGCTGGTTACTACTATAGCTGATTAAATGACATTGTTCAAGTCATATACAATCACAGGTTAAGATTTCTGTTGTTCAAGTGTGACTCGGTGGATCCAATCCGTGGGCTAAAATTGGTAAGTACCAATTTACTTTAGTAAACTTTAACAATTTATTATACTGCGACGAGCAAATAAGTAATGAACCCTATTTATTGGTATCAATAGCAGAGCAAGTTTATTATATTTGAGATCTAGAAGACCCTAATTGATAGGTTGTAGTTAAAATGTCAAGAAGGGGGATGTATCAGATTGAATGTGATGAGCTAGATATTGATGTATTCACCCAACAAGCTCTTAACCAGGATGCAATTGTTCAACGTGATGAAGATGTTAACTGGGTTAAGGAAACCATCGAAGGAGATATCATTAACTTACATGACTAGTGGTAGGCTGTGCATTTTTTATTCAAACAAATTTTATTCAAAATCTTTAATTTTTTGAAATTTTAATAAAGTTATTTTATGAGCATATAAACAGATATGTTTAGATGTAGTATGAGGAGATCTTGTCTACACTATGATGGCCAAGCTACTAGGCATCTCTTATATGGTGACTAGCTCATCTAATGCATCTCGCTAGCACCCTCTACACCAGTGTGGCCTTAGAGAAACACTTAGACAGCTTCAGGGTCTGAGCATGCATTATCTGGTATAAATCTTTAATTTAAGACATTCTCTTACTACTAAAATTTTTCTTTCTATTCAATGAACTAATTATTTTAATTGTAACAGGTTCTATGACTCTAGGCACAGCTTTTAGGTCAGGGAGATGCCTGCTTGTTTTTGCTTAATTACCTCACTCTCAAATGTAAATAAAGATGCAAATTCAGCTTTCAAAGGTGTTGAGTAAGGAAAATCAAGACAAACTCCCCCAAGTGCAAGGTTTCATTGTAGCACAATTAACTGGTGAGAACCAGGTCATATCCACAGGGATCTAGGGAGCAAAATCATGTTTGAATCAAATGGATTAAAGAGGCAAAACATGGCTCACATGAATGGTAAACATAATTGAGAATCTGGTTTGGAATTTTTGATGATTTTGGAAATGGATTTTGAAATGAAAACTAAACTTAACTAGAACTTGATATTAAAAAGATGGGCAAGGCAAGTCCAATGCCTATCCAAATCAATCTCAAAATACCAAGAGTGAATAGATCATCAATTTTAGTTGCTCTAATGTTTGGAGAAAACTAATTTCAAATGATACAAGCCATGGATCAAACAAGTGATGTGCATAAGCTATCATGAAGACTATAGAAGATCTAACTCTAGCAACTCCCATACATATTTGCAATAAGAGTTCTGAATTAAGCAACTTCTATGAACTCATTGATAGAATATGTAAACAAGTGTTAATCGGACATTGAACCATTGATTTCGAAAGTAACGAGATACAACTAAAATTGATAACCAAAGAACTCAAAATTAATCCATTAAGAACGGCATCTTGGAAATCATTGGACAGGTCATTATCCTTGCCTTAGCCCAAGAAGAACTAGCCGATCATCTTAAGAAAATGAAGAACAAAAATGAAGAACAGAGACATGACCTTCAAAGCTGAAAAATGTAATTCTCTCTTTAACTCCAATTGAAATCTAATTACAAGAATGAAATTATAATGTGCTGTAGAATTCAAATCTAATTACAATAATCTGAAAATGAAAATCAAATTTGAAAACAAAAATTCCAGAATCCCAAAGACCAGAGAATGAAGAAGGAAGAAGATGAAGTTCCTCTCTCGCTACCCTCGCTGCTCTCCTTCTTTTTTTTTCTCGCTTCGCTCTCCTCTAACCGAATGTTCTGTCCTCTCGTGGGTGTGGGTCGTGTGATACCATCATTCCCCAGTCTTTCTCTCTCCTCCAGATTGCATCCCCCCCCGAATCTGTAAAATCACGTAGAGTCTGTTTTCTGCCAACAGTCCTAGTATTCGAATACTGCTTGGCTGTATTCGAATATGCATTTCCTCCAGAAATTCTCTGAACTCTTTTTGACAGCATTCGAATGCTTTGGCACTATATTCGAATGTTCTCCTCCTTCCAGAATTCAACTTGTTCAGCAACTGGAAATTCTTCTTCTGCTCCCATGACTTTACTCAACAAATCCATTTCAACAGATGTGCTTCAGCATCTCCTTCTTTGCATTCTTAATTTAGCTCAAATTGCTTCTCTTTATGGCACAATTCAACACATGTTCCATATTCTAAAGATGTGGATAAATTCTGCACAAAACACCTGTCTTATATCAATTATGTCATGTATAAAAGTGTATTTAAGTGAACAAATGTGTAACAACTCAAGCCCAATCAATGCCCATCTAAGGCGTTAAGGGAGTGGAACTACGGTTCATAATTGATGCATGTAGACTTCAATAGCACGTTCCACCAGCTCAGTTAGAACAACCGGAGACTTATCTTGCATATAGGGCATATAGTTCAGAATCCTATCAGATTCCGCTTACCACGCTAGAATAGGAGACCTTCCCAATTGATGCATTTGAGAGCCTCGAAGCTGAGATTTAGATAACTGAATATGTTTTTATATATCTTAGTTTGAATTATACCAAACAATGTGTCAGTTTGCAACATATTGAACAATATACTGTTATTTGTAATTTTTCAGGCTAATGTGAGTAAGGTTTCTCCAAACTATCGGGTAGTTTGCTATAGCAAGTGTTGGAAATGTGGAAAAAACACAAGAATAAGGTCAAGACAAGCCATTAGACGGGCTATGAGAGTGATCCTGACATCCATTAGCATGTTCCGGTGGGCATCTTTCCCTAGTAGTGGGTTGATCTTATTCATTACTGGTCGAGCGAGCATGCATAGGTGAGCAGATTGTAATTTGTATATTTTTTTCCTTAAGTTTTTAAGTTATAAGCATAACTTAAAAAAACTAATTGACAAGAAATGAAAATAGGACGAGGCCACGAGGAACTAGCAGAATCGATCGCTAAATCAATATAAAGCAGTCACTAATACCTTTTGCGGCAAGTTCACTGGTGGTCGCTATTAAGTATTAGTAACGACGCATTTGCGTCTCTCTATTGGCGGTTGCCAGACATTTGCTAAAGTTTTTTTAGCAGTCACTTGTCCACCAACAACCACTAAAAATGCTATTTCCAGTAGTGAGGAAAGTTTAATTACAAAGAAAGAAGAATGAGAGTATCTTCTGTTTGTATGTCCAATTCAAAGATTATAAGAGACTAATTTTGTTGTATTTAAAATTTTAAGAGTAATTTAGAATTTTTTTTTTAAATTTTGTTAAAGGGCAAAATGTTCAATTAGGTTGGTTAGCGTATTGGCTTTTTTTTTTTTTTTTGGCTGACATAAACAACATAGTGTCAATCCTCCTAATGATTATTAAGACAAAATCTAAAAAGTAGAAATATTTAATGTGATCTCACAAGTCACAGAAATAATTTATGTATTTTCATTATACCTTGGACATTATCAATATTATTTGTCTAAAAACATCAACTTATAGTTTACCAAACTAAGCCTCATAGGTTAGCAAAATTAGATTTTAATTTCTATTTTCTTTTTTGTTTTATTTTATTGTTATTATTTTTAGTGAAAGCATTTACAGTGGGGGTGGATTTGCCATGTTTTAAACCTAATTCACTAATATAGGTGAACATGACATATAATTATATTTCATAAGGTAATTTTATTTATTCTCTTGGTGTTTGACCTACAAATATTTGGCTTCTCTTTATTTTAAAAATCACTACATAATTTTTTTAAGATTTAAATAAAATATAAAATTTAGTTAATCTATTAAATTTAATTAGATTTGTGCCTCGTGAGCTAAAATTGAATGAGTTGACAATTTTTTTTTATAAAAAAAGATAAATAAAAGTAATTTTTTAATTCTTATATTAAAATGAAACATTACTTTATTTTTTAAATAGGTTCGATTTTGTCAATATTTTCTAAATGATGTTTTTGGATAACCACATATGAGCCTACCCTTGTAATTCAAGTTTACTTAATTTAATATTTTTTTTTGATAATTTTACACCTTCATCCAAATTACAAGGAGATTATATGTTGAGTTTTAAAATTGAGAAAGATCATGTATATATTTTTAATCTAAACTACAATGGTGTAAACTCATAACATTAAAGTAGAACTCAATTTGTGTTTCGAGGCTTAGCCAACTATTTTAAATACCCTAATGAACCTCTTACAAATATTTTCTATTTAATTCAATTTGTTTTACAATATCTGGTAACTTGGCTGAAAAAGTAAATTTCACCTTCAATATATTCCATTACCTAAGTTTTTCTAAATTCTGACACTACAAAGGAAGGAGGAATTGTCAACTGCCAAAACGAGTCGTCGAAAGTCCATAAGTGGCCATCTATACTTTAGACGACCGCCTAACGGCTGTTATATAGTAGTTGTATATGCTAGGGTCAAAAAAGAGAATAAACGACTGCCTCAAAAGTCCCGGCAGCTAAATTTGGCAACCGTCTAAAAGCGGTCGTCTAAAGGCGATATATGATGCTAACAACCTTTTTGGCGACCGCCTCAAAGCGGTCATCTAAACCCTTTCTTCAAAGCGATTGTCTAAACCCTTTCCTAATCGCTTTGAGGTGGTCACCAAAAACCAAAACGCGAAAACTTTTTTGACAATTGCCTAGAGGTAGTCGTCTACAGTATTTTTTTTTTTTTTTTTACAAAAATATGTTTATTTTTGCTAAAACTAAGAACAACCTATACATTTATACAACAAAACCTGTATATTGATTAAACTTGTTCATTCAAATACATACTACGACAACATGAAATTATCCAACAAAGTTCTAAATTTTCATAAGATATTTGGTAAAATAATGATTACATTATTGTTAATTTTACAAAACATAATCAAAACAATGTTTTCAAGTGAGTGTCGACCTCAAAACCATAAGAGAACCCATTAAACCTAAAATTAACAAAAAAATTAAATCAAATATGACTATAGAAACTATAATGAATGAATTTAAAATTAAAATCATAAACAAAACTGCAAGTGTAAATATTTAAATTTAAACAAATTAAAAACATAAATTTCCTTAAGCCTTTTTGGGTGATCCGTGACTCGGATTCAAGCCCTGTTCATTCCCATAGTTTCTAAATGACTTAGACTCACTACACATTAGGTTTCATTCACAATAGATGCCATTTGCTTGGTTTAAGCAATCAGATCCTAAGCTTGAGGTTCTAAGCCTTGAGTTTCAACTTGAACCTACCAAGGGCCCATGACTTAGATTCAAGCCCCGTTCATTCCCCCAGTTTCTAAATGACTTAGACTTGCTACACGTTAGGTTCCATTAGCAACGAATGCCATTTGCTCAGTTTATGTAGTCAAATCCTAAAGTCATAAGTAGTTCTAAGCCTTAAGTTTCAACTCGAACTTACTCAGGGCCATTTTAGGCAATATGTAGCTCAGATTCCTGCTCGGTTCATTCTTGCAGGTCACAAATGGCTGGAACTCACTGCTCATCAAGTTTCATCTAGAGTAGACAGTGCATGCTTGGTTTGAGCAGCGAAGTCCTCTGTGGATGTTTTTAAGTTTCAAGTTTTGAGTAGAACCTACTTGGGGCCAGTCTAGGTGATCCATAGCTTGGATTCCCACGTGGTTTATTCCTATAAGTCCCAAATGGCTGGAACTCACTACTCATCAAGTTCTGTCCAGATCGGATAGTGCATGCTTAGTTTGACCAGTTGAGTCTTCTATGGATGTTTCCAAATTTCAAGTTCCGAGTAGAACTTACTCGAGGCCATTCCAGGTGATCCGTAGCTCAGATTCCTATGCAGATCATTCCTACTAGTCCTAAATGGCTCGAACTCATTGCTTATCAAGTTCTGTCCAGATCGAACGGCGCATGCTCGGTTTGAGTAGTCGACTCCTCCGTGGACATTTCTAAGTTTCAAGTTTCAAATTTCAAATTGCAAGTTTCATGTTTCAACCTATGTTAAAGGTCAAAGCTGTAAGTATTATGTTTGAACCTTTGTTCAAGTTCAAAGTTGTAAGTTTCATATTTCTATGTTTGACTTTACTTTATATTTTAAGTCTACAAATGGAACTTCACATATATAGACATCGACATAGAAGTTTGTAAACTATAAAATGACAATGGAATTTATTCAAAACAAAATTTATATATGCAATTGTAAATAAGTAAAATAGAATCTCATCATGTTCGTCGTGACATACGAGAGGCTAGGGTGGTCTGGTGCCATCATCGATAGTTTAAATTTTAGTTATTCTAATCATTTAAAAACAAAATTTAAACAACTTAAAAATTAATGTGTTTAATACCTAATTTCTTACCTACTAGAATGTCGTGGGCCATAGAACTCTGCTCGTAGTTGATCCCCGCATATGGTCTATACGCTGAACCATCTCATCACATAACTCATCAAGGATCTCTGCCCGAGCCTTGTCCTGAAGCTTAGCTTAAACCGAGGCCTAGACCTTAGCTCGAACTGAGGTAAGTATCTCAACCAGAAGCTCCGCCTGGAGCTCACCTTAGACCTTGTCTTGAATTTCGGCCTAAAGATGATTGCATTAGTCACCCTGGAAGTCTCTAAGCGAGTAGCAATAATGGCCTCGATTTTCTCATCTATGCGCCTCTACGAGGTGGCAGAGGAGGCAATTGCAGTGACCTGCCAGACCACTGACCTAGGTATGTCACTACCAACGCCATGTGTATAACCATGTCCATCCTGGCCTATAACCTCCACGAAGATAGTATCATGCCTTTCAGTAGAATCTCGCTCATCTTCAGAGAGCTTAACCAGGCGTGCCTGTATTGCGTTAATGATCACTCACATGTTGGGGTGGTTAGTGTTGCGTATCCTCTTAAAAATGCGTAATCAATTGATAGGGATCCCCTTTACACGCATCTACACCAAATCGAGCAATTAAATTAGCATATGATATGCAACAACTAATAATACGTAATAAATATTACAAAATTGAATAATAAAAATTACAAAATTGAGTAATGAATTTATATACCTCATGAAGTATATCCTGGATATACCTCCTTCCTGTCGTGTGAAGCAGGCTAAGGTTGGCTCGATCCGCTTGAGTTCCTTGATGACTCAACCTATTTTTATAGAATTATAACTAATTAATAATAGTTATACGCAAAACCTCTATTGTAATAAATCTAAAACCTTAATTAAATCATACCTGAGCCTCATCTCTGGACCAATAGGAGACAAGGTCTAACCACTATTTTGGGACCACGCACGGTGGACATTGCGGAAGGATGTTTGATGTTCCCTCAAATGGCATGAAGTACTTCTTCTTTACTTGTGCTCTTTCCATAACTTCTGGTATTTGGCCATACAGACAAGCTGAAAACTTGGGTGGACAATCAACCATATTATCCTAATGAATTATATTGCCATATATTATTGAAAATCTTCCAAGGTCTCGATGGGAACCACCACCCAATCCATTATAGATAAGGGCACGATACGTCCATCACGGACCATCACACCCAACTACCTAATAAGACTGCTACCCGACTTCCTCATCTTTCCCTATAGGGTGGTTGTCGCTGAACTCAACCTGACGAGGCTTGCCACTGCCCTAACCCCTATAGGGGCAGTAGGACCTCTCGTAGTACGAGAAGCTACTGTGGTACTCGTTAAACCTATAATTGTTTATTTTAATTATTGAATATGATCCCAATCCATGAAATTTAATAATATTAAAAGTTACGTAGCACTTCTATGTATGTATGGAAACATATATACCTTATGCAGTTGAGGTGTCAGGATCTAGTGACAGCGTCCTGTAGGCTTGGGGGACTCCAGTTGAAGGAGATGCAATGGCGTATGGTGGCATTCGATGGGATGTCGATGCAGCACGACACCCATGGCTGGTAGTGTGTAAAGGGCGTCCAGTGGAGCCCACACCTGAAAATGGGAACATGGGTGCAATAGTAGAGTAAGAGGATGAGCAAAGTATGAAGCAACATGACCTTAAGGGGAACATAAATGGCATGGGCAAAGAAAAGAGGTTGTGTATCTAAGGCCCGACAGATACTGGAGAGGATCAACTGGGGGCGTGTACCTCATCAGTAGGTCGCTGCGAGGTTTGTGGCTTGAGGGTGCATGTAGGTATGGGAGCCTGAGTGGTCTCCGGCTTTAGTTAGGGCTTAGTGTGATCAAGGGCCTGGGTAGGATCTAAGACAATATAGGCCTGAGTATTATCAGGGGGATGCATGGCATCAGGATCAACATAGTGCTCTACATTCGCAACTGTCTCAACTGCTACATGTGCACGAGTCAAGCGTAGCTACTCACCCATGGTAAGTAGATGATCTTTTTTCTTATCACGCGCCATATAATAACTCCTACGAGTTGAAAGATGTATTAGTTTAAATTATAAATTTATGAAATTATAAATGAACAAGTAATAGAAACTAAAGCATATATACGTCATGCAACTATAAATTCAACTGTATCTCCTTCAACCATTTCTCTAACTTAATTAGCATCTTGCTCATGAGCTAGCACGACGATGTCATTGAGCTCTTACTGTGGGTACCCCTTTACCTCTGGATCATCGTAATCAATCTCAAATACCCATTTCTTGACATTTTAACTGCAACGTGCCAATTTGGATTTGTAGGGTCCTCAACGAAGTAAACTTGATCAGCTGGGGATGCTAGAATGTAGGGTTCATTGCTGATCTAATCCTTTTTGTACATGAGGTTGTTAAAGTTCATCAACCTGAAATGAAAATCATCGTTTTTAATACCGTGCCTGGGACCTACTCAATCACACTTGAACATCAAAACTTTGTGCAAGTTATTGTATCTAATTTCGATGACATCTGTAAACAAACCATAATAAAATACATGTCCCAAAAGAGGATTGCTATCCTTTCGGCTTGAAAAACTCATGGTATCAGCCTTGAGAGCTATACCATAGTTTTGAATCACCTGTCTATCGTCTAATTCTTTAGTACAGAACCAAAATCCATTGACATCACATGCTCTGTAGGAACGTGCAGAGGTTAAGGGTCCATATGCCAGGTGAAAAAAGTTAGTTACTTGCTCTTTGAGCCACAGGTGAAAAAAGTTAAAGTGTTCACTAGATACTACATAGTCAGCCACCCGCGGCAATCTCTGTCTTATTTCGATTAGGTGTTTCCTATTGATAAAAATTGCAACACTTAGTTACAAATATGTTCAACTGATGGATGATTTAAAATATAATTGGAATCAAAAGATAACAACTTACTAAATGAATGGTCAAATAGATGCCGTGTTAAATAGCACGTATCAATGAGCTTGAACACACGAATTGTTGGTGAGAATAAATGATGTTCCATCCCCAAGCAGACCTTTGTGAATTCACTGAGGCCAGTCAATTTCATTTTAACATGGTCCATATACATGGCACAAAAATTGGTACACTCTTCCATCAAATAACCTTTAGCCATAGATGCCTCAGGATGAGCTCTGTTGCAAACATACTACTACAAGGTCTTGAGATACCTCTCAATTGGTTATATTTATCGAAATTGAATAGGACCCCCTAGCATAGCTTCTTTCACGAAGTGTACTGTCAAGTGTACCATCACGTCGAAGAAGGTAAGTGGAAATATTCTCTCAAGATGACAAGGGGTTAGCGCAATCCGATCCCTAAGATTTTATAAATCATCCGGGTAGCTAACCTTCAAGCACAGATGCCTGAAAAAGTTATTTAGCTTAATCAACAGTTCAACTACCTTATTCGATAAACAACGGCAAATAGCAATAGGGATCAATTGTTGCATGAGAATATGACTGTCATGTCTTTTTAATCCAGTTAGTGTCATCTCTTACATGTTGACCCATCTCAAAATATTGGAATAATGTCCATCGAGCATCCTAACACCTTTCAAGACTATGAGGAACAACTATTTCTTATCCCTACTCATTGTAAACTGTGTTGGGGTTAGGTACGCTCTGTTTGCTCCTTTCAACTACAAGTGTAATGGTTGTCTCACACCCATGTCCTCTAAGTCACACCGAGCATTAGCAGTATCTTTCGATCTTATTTTGTCACCAAGTATTGTCCATAACAAGTTGTTGCACACATTCTTCTTAATGTGCATGACGTCCAAGTTGTGCATTAGTAAGTTGCCCTTCCAATAGGGGAGCTCAAAAAATATACTATTTTTCTTCCAATTGTGGGTACGAGGCTGATTTGATTCATTTGGCAAGGCCCATAAGTCGTTTGACCTGTATGCAGTTGGTATACCATCTAAATCAAGCTAGCTCGGTAATTCATCACTAGTTAATCTCTTCGGGGCCAGATTAAAGTCTCGGTTGCCATCGAATGTAGTTTTGTTTCGTTTAAACCTATGCGTGTTGGGAAAGAATTGTCCATAGACCATATAACAAAATTTCTTGCCATGACGCAGCCACCATGATTGAGCACTCTTATTGCTGGGAGGACAGGTAAACTTCCCTTTCATACTCCAATCGGATAAGTTATCATATGATGGGAAGTTATTAATTATCCACAACAAAGCTGCACGAAGGTTAAACATTTTATTACCCACAGCATCAAATGCCATTACCCCTTCACTCCACAATTCTTGCAACTCTTCTACCAACAGTTGTAAGCACACATCAATCTTGTCCCTATGTCCTTTTAGCCCATCAATTAGGATAGATAGAATCATAAAGGGTTGTTTCATGCACACGAAGGTGGGAGGTTATAAGGAACGAGGATAATCGGCCATGTATTGCGCACGATATTCATCACCTTAAACGAGTTTACCCCATCTACAGCCAAACCGATCTGAACATTTTGATTATCCAAAGCAAAGTCTAGGTTCCGATGATCGAAATTTTTCTAGACGGGGAAGTTAGATTGATATATCATTTTTCTATTGTCATTACTGTTATCAGAATGCCATCTCATTAATTGTGCCATCTTTGTAGATATAAACAACTTTTTCAGCTTAGACTTAAGAGGAAAGCATTAGACCTACTTTACAAGGATGGGTTTCCCCCTTTTCTAAAATGGTAGTTAGTACTCCGAGCAACAATGTCTTGCTTCCATTTGGAATTGTTGCAAACAAGATATTTGTCAAGGTTTTCATGCTCCTTCTAGAACAACATGTAACTCTTTAGGCATGCATCCTATGTTTCATACATGAAGCCCAAATCTTCTGTCAACTTTTGAGTATGACAGTAGGACTCGCAAACCTTTGCACCCTCTGGTAGGACCTTTTTCAAACAACTCTAGTAACATGTCAAACGAACTGTTGGTCCACTAATTCAAAACTTTCAAGTGCAACAACTCGATGATTAAAGATAACTGACTATAATTCTGCCAACCAGGGTAGAATTCAGTGTTTACATCATCGAGGATTCTAAAAAAACTCAATGAATCTTTGTTGGCACCGGATCAGGGATTACTCTTGCCCACTTTACCAACCTCACTACTCCATTTTACGGCAAGCACCCCAGCTAAGATCTCCTACATCATTTCAATCATCTGATCCCCAGGCGAAACATTTGCATGGAAGTCAACTCTTTCCTCACATTGTTGGAATGAAATATAAGCCTCTCTATGCTTTGTCCAATTCTTATAAGTATTTAGGAATTTGTGCCTCATCAAATGATCCCTAACCACCTCCCGTATGAAATGATATCAATTAATACACTTTCTACATAGACGATTGATCGATTGTTGGTCCAACATATGGTTGTATGCAATGAACTCTTCAATCCCTTATACGTATCGAGATGACAACCTATCCTGCAAGTTAATCTAGGCATTGTCCATCCCTTCAAGCCCAGCATCGTCAAACGTACTAAATAGGTGGATGAAATGTGTTTAAGTAATTTACCAGTGAAACCTCCATGAATGTTCTATAAAAGAAAAAAAAAAAACATAAAACTTCTCACTATAGGGCGGTTAATCCTATCCCATTCAAGAATGTATGTTTCAACTCTTACTCAATGCCCCTAATCCCCTATTCTATTGTTAGACAAAATTTTGGTAGCATCTCCATGTAGTTCTCCAAGTACATAGCACATAAATTTTGTTTCCTGCATTTATGTATGTACCCAAAGAACGAGGGGAGTAGCTACATGAAAAATACCCAACATAGGATTGGCATGAGTAGTGTTAAGTATAAGATGGATAATTACATTCTCAAACTATTCAAATTGGACAATTCAAGGATCGTATATGTCAATTTGTGCATCCTCGTCACAAGAACGAATCAAGTCTTGAAGGACTCAACCCATCGCATCAAAGATTACCAAATCAACTGTCATGATACAATCCTCAAACATGTCTAAGTTTATTTTAAAACATGAATGTATGGGCTTACATGAAGATAACAACTTAACGGATTCTAAAAAGGGATCTCTAATATGTCATTAACAACTATTTGGAGATTTCGAGATAGTTATTGGGATTTGTAGCGATTTATTGACCATTGCGAGATAGATAATTTAATTAATAATACATATTTGTTTACCATTTGATTTAAATTTTGTCTAATGAAAGTCAAAATTTTAATTGATAGGATTATTGTCTTATTTTTTAGTATTTTAAATGTAAAATATAATAAATTAATAACTAACAATCAAATCAACAAACTAATAGTTTAGAGAACGTATGGCACAATCTATAGATCTACGCATTTATTATTTAGATATTGTGAGTTTAAGGCTAAAAAAATAATCTCCTCTTTTATTACAAATACGGTAACATACATTATCTCTCTTTAAACTCTATATAAATAAAAGTATTTTGTACCATGTATCATCATTAAAAATTCATATATCATAAAACTTAATTAGTTACACAACCACCCGAAAAAGTCTAAGCATGTGGAACATACATATGGACATAGGATAATTTAGAATTGAATATGTATTACAAACAATGCATCTATAAAAGGTGCACTAAAGGGTCAAATATTGCATTGGCTTTGAAAATTCGAAACATGCTGCTAAGGAGATCCCAAACAATCGATCAATTAATCAATCAATCAATCAATTAATCACACATACAAGAATGTAGAAGGCAAGATAAACAAAAATGAGGAAACCTACGAAGGGAAACCTCAAACAAAACAGTCACTAAAATAAACACACGTTGGTTACAAACTCAACCCCTCGATAGATCGACTCCTCAACTCTATACTCTAGTTGACATTTGCTCGAATCCTCGATTCACCAGCTCCTCTAGCAAAAGCCCTTCAACTCCTCAAAGGCACAAGACTGACTCCTCAGTCGCTTTGCTGAATCCTCAGCGTGCTAAATCCACAGCGCTCACAAAACCTCAAATCCGAACTCCTTCTGATTGAACACGAATCGTGTTGGCTAAGTTGTGGAAAGAATGATCAATCTTTAAGGCTCACAATCTCATGTGTATTCTCTTAGTGTGTGTGTCTCTCTTTTCATGTCTCACTAAACTTGAAAATGCCAGGAGATATTTATAGACAAACCAAGGTGGCTGGGGCTATTGAAGTGGTGTGTAGCTGAAGTTCCAGCTTGACACCCTGTCAGTTTTTTGACCATATCTTTTCACTCACAATTCTGATTGACCCGATTCTTTTTCGGTTGGAAAGAAGACTCAAAGGGCTACAACGTTCGTGTTTTAGCCGAAGCCTGAATCTGTCGTCTTCGAGGTCAAAATCATGTTGGAAGTTGAGAACAGAAAGCTATCACGCTGGTACCTCGCGGGAAGGGCACACCCGCGGCCTTCCAGCAGTCTTCCCGCGGCCTTCCAGTGGTTTTCCCGTGGCCTTCCCAAGACTCATAGTGGTCTTCCCGGATGGCTTAATCTCTTTTGACTTTTTCCCGCGGCCAAGTGTGGTCTTCCTATGTTCTTCCTGCGTTATTCAATTCCGAACCTCTTCAGGACTTCTAGCCACTTTGGAAACTTGATTTTCATCCTCTTCAAGACTTCTAACCCCTTTGGAAACTTGATTTTCTGAGACCTTTTCGAATTCTAATCGACTTAGGGCCGTAGTGTCTTAGCCTACACTAAATCTAAAGTACATACAATTCTATTTGATCATGGATTTGCCAATTTACAATTCTTTTAAAGAACCTTGTTAAAAGTCTAACTAAGCATCATAAAAGCAAAAATTCGAGACCTAATAATATTTTTTTCAAAGAGTCATTCAAAATAAATAAATAAATTATTCTGGTCTGGTCACTGTACACCTTGATTATATATAAATGTGTGTGTGTGTAGTAAAGTGGAATCTATTTCTATTTTCCTAATTCATCATGTCAATTATATTTTCAATGGTGTCACAAACCACTAAATTTAGTGGTAGGGAAGCAGGAATTGTCGATTGCTAAAAGTGATCGTCTAAAGTCTATAAGCGATCATCTATATTAACACAATACATAATCTACTTAGTTATTATTTATAAGAAATAACATTTATTTAATAAAGCATTTAAATAAAATAAATAATTTTAATAAATAATTATTAATTATTAAAAATAAGTTTAGATTTAGAAAATAAATAATTTTACTCATAATCAATATTATTTATTAAAATTTAGGTTATGCTATGATAATTTATATAGATGTTGATTTGGGAAACAAATTTATTTTAGCTTGTTTGTCAATTGATATATTAGGTTGGAAGGTATAATTTAATAGATTATATATAAGGTTCTTCCTTTTATTACCAATTAATTTTGAGTTTACTATCTTATAATGGTATTTGCGAATTTATCATTTTGAGAAAAAGAATTATTAAAATTAAATATCATTTTAGCGTAGAAGTATCCCATTTATCTTATATACTAACTGAATTCAAATTTTTCGTGGTTCTTTTTAACTTTGAATTCAAAATTTTTAATTACTAAGGACATATTATATTTTATAGGTAATTTAATTTTAACCCTAGTCGTGCTAGTTTAAATCCCAATCGTAAGCTACCTTAACTTTATACTTAATTCTAACAAGTCCTAAAAAATATTATCAAACACAAATCAACCATTTATAATCAACCATTTAAATTAACAATCAACCAAAATTACACCCTAATTTAACTTCTAATTATTTGTAACCATTATTGAATTTTACCTCGAATCAAATTTAGACAAGTGTATTTATAAAATTATGGATTATTTAATATATTTCAACTTAATGATTTTAAAATACCATTGTATATGGATGAGTTACTTTTTTACTTTTGAAATTAATATTTAAAGGATTATTGTTTTATTTTTTAGCATTTTCAATATAAAATATACATTAGAAAGTTTAATGATGTTCATAATTAATTATAGATTATAAACTGAATGAGTTTGTCTCTGGATTTTCCAAATTATTATTTATATTTACTGCCTATTTTAATTATCTAAAACTTATTTTTCACGTGTCTATAGCATTATTTCTATATATATTTTTATATTTCAATGTAAAAATTCTTTTACATTTAAACTATATAAGTAATTAAGAAAATTAATAATATTTGAGTGAACATAATGTAATACCTAACAATAGTTGACTCAAACAAATCATAAAAACTACATAAACTAAAGTAAAAATTATGAATATATATTTCACCAAAATTATCAAATGAACAGCATTTCAACCAAACAAATCATACAAATTACATAAAATTAACAAGCCAATAAAATTTTATCCAAATTAAAAATATTTCAACCAAACAAACATATTGTATCAATTAAATAGACTTAATTAACAATTTAATAATATTTCAACCAACAAATAATTGTATTTGAATAATAATTAATCATTCAATTTAGAAACTAAGAACTAATTATTAAATTTTTTTATTACAACAACTCAAATTCATGTGTTTAGCAATTTCATTAACAAAATAAATAACATAATTTAACAAATAATTAAATAATCAAATTTAACGATTTAATTATCAAATTTAATAATTAATTAAACTACAAATTGAATGACAAATTACAATAAATAAAACATCACAAAATTACAACCTTACAAAACACTTTCCAATAATACCCGATACAACTAATTAATAAATTACAAACAAATTTTAGTAAATTACAAAATTTCATCACAAAATCTCATTAACAAATTACAAAAAAAAAAATTAATTAACACAAATATTACAACATTTTCATCAATACAACCAAACAAACTAAATGAAATCAACAAATTAGTGTAACAAAAAGTGAAAAAAAATCCACCAAAATGAAATCAAACAAACCCAATGCCTCAACCTAGTAAACTGTCAACAATGTCACAAACGAGGGGTACATTGGGGTAGTGAGAAATAGCCAACATTGTCACAAATTCCTTCCTTCTAACCAACACTGTCACAAATAACCCAAAATCAAAGTTAACAGTGAGAAATTGAAAGAGGGAAAGGAAGAAAAAGAGAACTGGACAGACGTTGAGGGAGACCGGGGCAACGCCTGTGTGGAAGAGGGAGAGAGAGGAAGAGAGAGAGAGAGAGAGGGGGTACTTGTTCACTGGACTAGAGAGGCGTGCGCCAACGTGGTTCACTGGATCGGAGGGGTGGTTTCGTTGGGGAGTGTACAAACAGAAAAGAGAAAGATATATATATAAATATATATAGAGAGAGAGAGAGAGAGTATGTGTGAAATGAGACTGAGATGGGAGAGAAGAAGAGGAAGAAGGTATATACCTGATCACCAGACTAGAGAGGCATGTGCCGACGAGGTTCATCGAACCGAAGAGTGTAGTTTAGCAGGGAGGTAATGAACAGGATAGAGAACGAGAGATACAGAGAGATATGGAGAGAATGAAATAAGACCTATGGGATGGGAGGGAGGTTTTGGGGGAATCGTAAGGTGGTTTTTAACGATCACCTAAAGGCGATTGCCAATGGAGATTAAGCCGTCATCTAAAGTTGTATTCACGACTGCTTCATGACGATTGACCATTTCCAGCGCTGTTCATACCCTTAGTTCTAGTAGTGTGAAAACTCCTAGCTTATTTTTCATTAATAATATAATACAATTTTCTACTCATAGATTTCTAGTCTAACACATTGATACTTGAAAAAAAATAAAAATTACTAATAAATAAAAGTTGCACATGTATTACTTGCACACAACTATTAGAAAGGAAATTAATTCACTAATTTAATACATAATTCAAAATATAAAATATAACAAAATATGAGAATAAAATTTTATAATATTTTAGATTTATTTTAATCACTTATTTGAATAAAAAAAGTAAAAAATATTTAATATTTACACCATATATATAATGCAATCATAATGATAAGTTGAAACTTTTAACTAGGAGGGCCTTTTCTTTTATTTATTTATTTATTTATTTATTTATCTTTATTTATTTATTTATTTATTATTATTTTTTGGGTAACTTTTACTCCATTCAAACATGGTCTATATTTTAAATTAACCCCTATCGATCAAGCCAGCAAAAAAAAAAAAAAAAAAAAAGGTACTATAACCACTACCTTGGAAGCTTAGAGAAGCTTAATTCAAATAGTGCTTTAAACATGTGGTAGGACATCAACTCAATGCGATTTTATTTTCCCCTCCTCTTTTTGAATACTCAGAGTATCCGATCAATTTGCACATATCTCAACTAATTTTTAAGACCTAAGATTAATGACTAAATAAATTTTTTAATGGTCTAGAAATTATGGAGAAACAAACTCAATATCTTAATAATTAAGTTACTACTCAGGTTAAGACAATGTTTGTTACGGCCAAAATTGTAGATTGGCAAATCCATGATCAAAGATAGTGTTTATAATCTCTAGACTTTGTGTAGGTTAAGACAATATAGTCTTCAGTCAATTAGAAGTGTAAAGAACTCAGAAAATCAAGTTTCCAAAGGGACTAGAAGTCTTGAAGAGGTTGAAAATCAACTTTTTAAAGTGGCTAGAAGTCCTAAAGAGATTCGGAAGTCCCGAAGAGGTTCAAAACTGAAGAACGCGGGAAGAACGTGGTTGGCCGTGGGAAAAAGCCGAGAGAGATTAAGCCATGCGGGAAGGCCACTCTGAGTCATGGAAAAGGCCGTGGGAAGACTGCTGGAAGGCCACGGGTGCGCCCTTCCCACGAGGTACTAGCATGATAGCTTTTGATTTTCAACTTCCAATGCGATTTTGATATTGAAGACGACGGATTCAGGCTTCGGCTAAAACACATAAGTTGTAACCCTTTGAGTCTTCTTTCCAACGCAAAAAGAATCAGGTCAATCTAAATTCTGAGTGAAAATATATGGTCAAAATACTGACAGGGTGTCAAGCTAGAACTTCAGCTACACACCACTTTAATAGCCCCAGCCACCTTGGTTTGTCTATAAATATCTCTTGGGGTTTTCAAGTTTAGTCAGACACGAAAAGAGAGACACACACACCGAGAGAATACACTTGAGATTGTGAACCTTAAAGATTGATCATTCTCTCCACAACTTAGCCTTCATTGTTCGTGTTCAATCCGAAGGAGTTCGGATTTGAGTTTTGTGAACGTTGTGGATTCAGCACGCTGAGGATTTAGCAAAGTGACTGAGGAGTCAGTCTTGAGCCTTTGAGGAGTTGAAGGGCTTTAGCTAGAGGAGTTGGTGCATTGAGGAGTCAAGCAAATGTCAACGAGAGTATAGAGTCGAGGAGTTGATCTATAGAGAGGTTGAGTTTATAACCAACGTTCGTTTATTTTAGTGAAAGTTTTTGTTTGAGGTTTTCCTTTGTGGGTTTTCTCGTTTTGTTTATTTCGCCTTCTATTTATCTCTATATGTGATTGTGATTGATTGGTTGGGACCTCCATCAGCGTATTTTTGAATTTTCAATTGGTATCAGAGTAGGTACGTTTTTGTAAACAAAACGTGATCTTATTCTTTGCTGATGGATGCCTCAAGAGAAGGTGGTTCGAGCACGAGACCCCCATGGTTTGATGGCACCAACTATGCGTATTGGAAGGTTCAAATGAGACCTCATCTAATCTCATTGAACGTCATTGTTTGGTTGGCCATTGAAAAAGGTTAGGTAAAACCAACTCACTCTGTCAACAATGAAATGGTGGAGAAGCCTATGGATTTGTGGACGAGGGCTAAGCAAGAGAAGGCAGAGTGGAACTACAAAGCCCTAAGTTCAATTTTCTGTGCAATCTCCACCAATGAGTTCCGAAGAATTTCAAGTTATAAGATTGCCAAGGAAGCTTGGAAGATTCTCGAGTTAACTCATGAAGGCAATTCTACAGTTAAGAAGTCCAAGCTTCAGAAGATAACCTCGGAGTTTGAAAATTTGAAGATGTCTGAAGACAAATCCTTTTATAATTTCTATGCTAGACTCAGCGACATTGTTAACACGAGCTTCAATCTTGGAGAACCTATTCCAAATTGGAAGATTGTGAGTAAGATTCTCTGATCCCTCCCTTTGTCTTTTCAAGCCAAGGTTACAGCTATTGAGGAAGCTAGGGATGTGGATTCCATGAGGGCAGAAGATTTAGTTGGCTCCCTACAGACTTATGAAGCCAACATGATCAAACCAAAGTCTAGAGGAGTTGCCTTAAAAATAGTAAAGGAAGACGAGTCCTCTTCTAGCAATGATAAGTCAATCCCCTCTCCTGAAGAAATTGCTAGCTGTACCAAGAAAATCAAAAAATTCTTGAAAAAGAAAAATAGTAAGCAAGAAAAGACAAAGAAAAATGAGAAAGTCAAAGGAGAGAAATCTACGGAGAAGAAAAAGAAGGAGAACAAGTCCAAGGGCGTGAAGTGCCACGAGTGTCAAGGATATGGTCACATAGCCCAAGACTGTGGGAACAAAAAGGGTAAGAAGAAGGTTCTCAATGCAACACTCAATGATTCAGATGATCTGTCGAGTACCTCCTCTTCTTCAGATGATTTTCCAGAGAATTATACTACTTTCATGGTTAGAGCAAGTGCCCCCTCTAATTTAGCCGAGTCATCCTTTTCTACGAGCAAGAAAGAAGAATCCTCCGAAAGTGATGAAGTGAAAGAAGATTCAAATGAGGAAGTAGATGTTGAAGAGGCATATGAATAGCTATCCCAAGACTGTCAAAAGCTCCACAAGCAAAACGAGAAGTTAACCACGAAGAACAAGGTGTTAAAAAGAGAGAGAGACAGTCAAAAAATTGCTCTGGAAGAATTGGAAGCTAAGTTTGAATGTCTTGAATACAAGAAAACTCAAGAGGAGTTGATAGCAGCACTTAAAGCCAAGTTGGAACAAAAAGAAAAAGATGTGAAAGATGCCCAAGGGAAGCTGCAAACCATAGAATCCAAGATGAATACTGCATCCTCCCAGCTTGATGTCATACTTAGGATGCAAAGGAGCTCGCGTGACAAAAGAGGACTTGGCTACATTGGCACGCAAGTAGACAATCTTAAAACTAAAGCTACCCCCTATTCCTCAAAGACAACTACTCCACAAACAGTCAAATTGGTATCAGTCAAAGCTCCCCAACCTAAGAAAGGTAATCAGTCAAGAGCTTACTTTCAAAAGCCCAAAGGTATGCCCCCTAACTTGCAATGTAAATTTGTTCCTATTTGTTTTCATTGTGGTATACCTGGACACACAAGACCACACTATCACAACTTTATGGGCTTCCCCAATCCTATGTTAACACTAGGAATTCTTTGAAATCTAATCTTCAAGTGTCAAATAGGTTTCATCCTTTTAGGTTTCAAAAGTCTTGTTTTGATTTTAACCTTACATGCCTTAGCCAGTGAGGAAAAACATAAAGAAAAATTTTTCAAAACCCATTGTTCCAAAACCCAACAATTCCAAGATTCAAAATGTTTTTCCAAAACTAAGAACTGTTTTGGTTAGAAAAAGTGATTCATATATCTCCCACACCCCTAAGAGTGTTGAAGGGGTGAGCCTTGATGCGTAGAGTGAAATTTTCTTTCATGAACTAGGCTTTGCCTCATTGCTAGATTTTTACCTAGTTCTATGAATTCAAGTAGATTAGATATTTTTTTTAATTTTTAGATAGTTAATTTTTTTTTGGCGCAATGTCATTCTTTGTGATATTCTTGCATGTTCTAATACCTCATACACACTTCAAAATCATAGGATTGAAATGTTTGATTTACATAGTGGTCATAAATTTGAATTACTTGATAAACTTGAATCCTATGTTTTGTTATTCCTTGTCATGGTAGTGGTGTACCGAATTGTAATTGCACGAAGTTTAGTACATCATGAGAAATCTTTTCCACTACTCAATTGTTTTAAGAAATTCCCCTTTTTGGATTATTGGTTGCTCTTGAGTTTATATAAAAATCAAATATCACTTGGAAAGGGCTACCATATAGGATAGAATAAAAGCTAACCTGTTGACGTGCAGGTTATCAAAATAATCACCCTCTAGGTTTGACGATACAGGAAGAAGGCTACCTACCCATAAAGTGTGTGAAAGCCGCCAAGAACAAATAAAAAGAAAAAGGAGGAAAAAAAAAAGAAAAAAAGTGATTGTTCTTGGTGTTTAGTTGAAAACAATGAATTGAGGAGAATTTAGTTGAAGAGCTAACACTGCATTATTAACTCAAATCAATTCAAAGTCCAAAAGGAGCAATTTTGAAATTCATGCGAGTATGTGAAAAGTATTAATCATGTTGCACTTAAACTTTATTTCACACACCGCACAGGCATTTGACCATTGGTATGACATGTGTGAACAACTCATGACATAAATAGTAGGATGATTCTTAGAATTCTTATTTGTTACTATTTATGTATGGTCAAAATTTTTTTTACTATGTTTATTTTTGTGTTTGAGAAAATAGAATTTGGAATGATTTGATCAAGAATACACATTGTCCCTAATTTGTTTTGTTAATTCATGTCAAAAAGAAAGAGATAAAGTTAAGGGGGAGAATGCTTTGAATAGAATTTCGTTCATTAAGGGGGAGTCAATCATTCAATTTTTTATATTTTTTAAGGGGGTTAATATTTTGTGTCATTTATGTTTTATTTAATTTTTTAATTATTTATTTATTCCACATGATGCCTTGATCGTTTGTTTAAGTGTGCAGCAAACAGGTTTTATAATCAGCACATATTGATCAAGGAAGAGTCAACTGAAGACTTAGTGTAGATTGATTTTCTTTTGTAATTTCATTTTTTAAGTTTTGACATAAAATTGCCAAAGGGGGAGATTGCAAAATTGTTGATTGGCAAATCCATGGTCAAAGATAGTGTTTTATAATCTCTAGACTTAGTGTAGGCTAAGACACTACAGTCTTAAGTCAATTAAAAGTGTAAAGGACTCAGAAAGTCAAGTTTCCAAAGGGACTAGAAGTCTTGAAGAGGTTGAAAATCAAGTTTTCAAAGTGGCTAGAAGTTCTGAAGAGATTCGAAAGTTCTGAAGAGGTTTGGAACTGAATAACGCAGGAAGAACGCGGTTGGTCGCGGGAAAAAGTTGAGAGAGATTAAGCCATGCGGGAAGGCCGCTCTGAGTCGTGGGAAGACCACGGGAAGGCCATGGGAAGACCGCTAGAAGGCCGCAGGTACACCCTTCCCGTAAGGTACCAGCATGACAACTTTCTGTTCTCAATTTCCAACGTGATTTTGACCTCGAAGACGATAGATTTAGACTTCGGCTAAAACACAAAAGTTGTAGCCCTTTGAGTCTTCTTTCCAATGCAAAAAGAATCAAGTCAATCCAAAGTGTGAGTGAAAAGATACGATCAAAATACTGACAGGGTGTCAAGCTGAAACTTTAGCTACACATCACTTTAATAGCCCCAACCACCTTGGTTTGTCTATAAATATCTCTTGGGGTTTTCAAGTTCAGTGAGAGACGAAAAGAGAGACACACACACTGAGAGAATACACGTGAGATTGTGAGCCTTAAAGATCGATCATTCTCTCCACAACTTAGCCTTCATTGTTTGTGTTCAATCCGAAGGAGTTCGGATTTGAGTTTTGTGAACGCTGTGGATTCAGCACACTGAGGATTCAGCAAAGCAACTGAGGAGTCAGTATTGAGCCTTCGAGGAGTTGAAGGGCTTTCGCTAGAGGAGTTGGTACATCGAGGAGTCGAGCAAACGTCAACGAGAGTATAGAGTCGAGGAGTCGATCTATAAAGAGATTGAGTTGGTAACCAACGTTCGTTTATTCTAGTGAAAGTTCTTGTTTGAGGTTTCCCTTTGTGGGTTTTCTCGTTTTGTTTATTTCGCCTTCTGTTTATCTCTATATGTGATTGTGATTGATTGGTTGGGATCTCCATCAGCGTATTTTTTAATTTTCAATGTTATTTCTCCGACAAATTAAACCTTCATGAGATTTGAATAAATTTTTAAGTTGGATTAAAGCCCTGAATAAAGTTCAAACATGCATAGAAAGATAACATTAAAATAATTTATTTTGGGCTCAACCTGCCAATCTTTATTGCTTTTTTAATATACAGGATATTTAAAAATGTATGTTCATCAGCAATAGCAATAATAAGGATGTTCTATTCCCTTCTGGAGACATTTATTATTAATTTAACTCATCATCTGGTATCTTCTCTTGATTTTGTTAAAGGGCTAAAAATAAATAAATAAATAAATAAACAAACATTAGTAAGTCAACAAAACAAGCGGTCAATTTATAAATTTAAAGAAGTAGATCATTTTTATATGTATGAGAGAGAGAGAGAGAGCGCAATTCTAGGCCACTACCTATGGAAGTTATGCTATTGGTGCTTTGCTTCTTGTGGCTGTGCCATCTTTACCCATCAATATTCATAAAGACATTGGCCAACACAATGTCACAAAATCATATATATACACACACACACATATAGTATCAGTATATATGTATGTAAATTTGAGATTAATGGTGCCTGAGTAATAATGTTATGTAATTAAATTGTTATTTTGTGATTCAGTTCTGCTAAATTTTCATAATTCAACAATTAATTACCATTTCAAAACCTTGTAAAATAATTACGATTTAATTTAAATTTTAGCACCAAGTTAAATTCAATAAAATCTTCTTAAAGTTCTATAAGTTAACAACTCACAATTGACTTTCGTGATTTGCACTGACCATTGACATTATTTATTAATTATTGCTCAATAAATTTTGAAGTCTAAAACTTCAAGAAAGAAATTTGATATTTTAAATGACTATTATATAATGTGATTGAAAGAATGGTTAGAAATACTGTACACATTATATTTTTACTCTACGTTTTAAGTATTTACAGAAATTCATTCGGAATAGAATTCAATGTTAATTTTGACATGTAGGCATTTGTAAATACTATTGGTCCCATTTCATAAGTCTATAACAAGTCAAATGTCCCTGGGATATTAAAATCAAATTCTAAATACAAATGACCGTTGTGCCATTAACAGCAAGCAAAACTGACTGAAACCCTTAATTCAAGTCCAGGCACCATGAAATTTTACAAAGACATCCCAGGAATGATTGTCTAGAGACTAGAATGGAAGAATCTTGATTCAATGGTCATTTTTAGGTCAAACGTCAGAAATAGCTTTTATCGAAACACCGAAAGCTCGAAAGGGAACGAAACTTCTATTTTAAGATAGAAAGCCGTGAAACTTCATAGGATCATTTGGGGCATATACAAGAATATGAAAAATAACTCGGAATAATCAATTTGTCATCCCAAGGTCATCCGAGCGTACAAGCCCAAAATATTCCCTACTTGCAAAGTTAGAGTAAGATGTAGTTTAGAAATTATCATGACCCTCATTTCACTTCAAAAAGCAATCCAATTAGAACAACAGATTCATTTTGGGATGCCATCTCAATTAATCTGCCTAAAATTATCTATACTAGCACATTCACTAGCGGAAAATCTTGAGAGTCAATTAGATGACACCATTAAATTTCTCATGCCCAAAAATGATAATCTTGGTCATCCAGCATATACCCTGAAGGGTTAATTAAAGAAATTGATTGGATACCTCACAATTTCAATCCATTTTTGTGCATTAATTTTCAAATAGGCATAACTTGTTCATCAAAAGTCAAAATTTGACCAAATTTTGACTAGGTTAACCTTTGAAAAATTCTAATTTCTTGATGGCATGCCCGGTTGATTAACAATATCTCCAAAAACACCCAAAATCATCAATATATGAGTTGAGAATACTGAACCAATCAAACAGACTAAAATGAATAAGGCCTAAAGGCACTTCTCTTTCCATGACCCACACCCTTTTCAGAAAACCAATCTACATTTGTTAAAGGTAGACAAATACATGATAATATTTTTATGACCCATGAATACAAGAAGCTGGGAAGAAGAGCAACAGTGACTATCAAGATAGACTTAAACAAGGCTAGTGATAGGGTCTATTGGGATTACCTTGAAAAGGTAATGAAAAAATTAGGGATTAGCTCCGTATGGACTCAATGGGCAATACTATGGATTAACACAGTTAGGTACACTATCTTAGTGATTGAGGGAATCAATTTAATATTATACCTAATAGGGGTCTTAGACTGGGGATCCCTCTTTCACCTTTTTATTTTTACTAACAGTAGAAGGTTGATTATCTCTTCTAAAAAAGACTACAGAGGAAAGCACTACTTTTGGAATTAGAATTAAAAAAGTTTGCCCATCTATCAGCCATCTATTATTTGCTAATGATTCTTTTCTTCCTAAATTCAAATCCTAGTGAATGCACCCTGCTTATCAAGATCCTCAAGCTCTTTAGTGAAGCCTCTAGATTGACTATCAACTATCACAAATCCTCCATCTTCTTCTTCTCAAACATTAGGTAGCAAACAAGAGATGAATTGTTCGAACTAATAGGCATGAAACAAATGAAATAAAACTCAAAGTACCTTGGCCTCCCATCAAATTGGAGAAATTCAAAAACCCAAGCCTTTGCCTTCATCAGAGACAAAATTGTTGTAAAAATGCAAGGTTGGAAAAGGAATTCACTCCCTTTGTAGGAAGAGAAATTCGCATAAAAGTCATGACCCAAGCCATTCCTACTTTCTCCAAGATGTGTTTTAAATTACATAAGTCTCTGTGTCAACAAATAAACATTCTGATCAATGGTTTTGGTGGGTAAAATTGAAGATATCAGGAAGATCCATTAGTGTAAGTAGTAGAAACTCCTAATATCCAAATCCATTGGAGGAATGGGATTCAAAGAAATGGAGCTTTTGATCTCACATTGCTTGCCAAACAATTCTAGAGAATGATCACTCATCCTAAACAACTCTAGATCAAGGTACATTAAGAAATTTATTTTGCCAAACAAATCCTATGAAAGTACAAAAAGGTAGCAAATCATCATGGGCATGGTCTAGCCTATGTCTAAGCAGAGAGCTTTTGAGCATAGGTTTAAGGTGAAATGTTGCAAATGGAGACCAAATAAATATATGGGATGACAAATGGGTTCCTAGTCTTAATTCTTTTCAAGTCCTCTAAGCTAAACCCCTTGATTCCTCACTTGACAAAGTGAGGGATGTCATCTCAACTAACAACCTTACTTTCCAACAATCAAAAGACTCTTCTCAGTGGAGGAAACCAAAGCTATAACTGCAATCCCCATCTCTTGGAAGCAAGCTAGCAATGACAAATGTATCTAGCATTTCTCCAAAAATATGGAAGCTACTCAGTCAAGTTAGGATACCATTCAGACATTACCAATAAAAAGAATACATACCTTAAACCCCAGTCATTCTGCTACTCCACCACCGAAACTTTGAAAAGCTATTTGAAACTTGAACACACTGCCTAAAGTTAGACACTTCATCTAGAAAGCCATCAAGAATTTTCTTCCTACAAATTCTAATTTGGTCAAAAGAAGATGATCCAAGGATCCTAAATGTCCTATATGTCATACAAAAATGAAAGTATTGAGAATACTCTCTTCAGATGTAGCTAAACTAGGGGAGTACAGTTTAAAAGTAATCTTTCATACAGTAAAAAAATATGTGAAGTGTAGTATCAAACAATCAACCAAACAAATAAGTAAGAAAAAGATTTTAACGTGGAGACCTAAACTGGGAAAAATCACAAACTTCTTTTACTATATAAATTGGGTTACAAAGTTACAACCACAAAGTTACCCAATCAACACCCTCTGATCCCTTGTGTTAAAACTTTGCTTGTATTCAAACGATGAACTCTCACTAACGAAAGACCAATCTTCAAACCTTAAAGATCACGAATTGCGAATGTGAGAAGTTGTTTGGCTAAAAAAAGAAGAGAACTCTTAAATTAATATAGGCAACTTTTTTTCTCATGTTCTCTATAGTAAGAAACCCTGAGAGAAGGTCTCTATTTATAGAGCACTCCAGCAATCCAATCCTGCATAAGATTGTATAGTTTGTTGCTTCCAAATCTTGCTGCTTACAAAATCTTTTAAGAAACTTTCCAACCTCTTTGAATATTAGGAATGCTTTCTTAAAATATTTTCAACCTCCTTAAGCAATAGGAAACTTTCCAACCTCCTTAAGCATTAGAAAACTTTCTTAAAGTATTTCCATCCTCTTTTAGGAAACTTTCCAAAAAATCTTCAAACCTATACCTTTGACACCTTAGCCAAAATGTCTAAAAGTAGAAGTTTGAAATCATTATTTTGTTTACGAATTTGCCAATTACAAAAATAAACCTAGCATATAGAATGGATCTTTCTCACATAACAAGTTTGCCAACTGGTTTGAAGGTACTCTGAGCAATCTAGAAAACAATGTGATAAAAAGCTCAATCCTCTCCTCTATTTCTTATCTTTGTTGGGGCATTTGGATGTCATGAAATAATTTTATCTTTAATGGCTCCCCCTCTCACCTTCTGACACCATCTAAAGTGCCTCAATTGTCTCCACAAATTATTTGGAATCCCTTCTGACCAATACCAAAAGGTTCCTTGTAATCATTCTCCACGTGAAAATCACTTTTGGCACATGAAAATCACTCACCTAGAAACTTCTTCAAATTCAATTGCAACAGGGCTTTCTACCCAAAAACAAAAGCTGCAACTTATGCTATCATCCTCAGAGATGCCCATAAATGATTTAGTTTTAGACATCAATTATGGCCATTTGTGTGTCCTCTCGACTCTAGCTGCAAAGGCTTGGGCTATTAGAATAACTTGTTATATGGTAGATCATTAGGGGATTGAAATTACTATTTTTGAAAGTGATGCTCATAAAGTTATCTCTCTCTACTTTCTAGCAGCAAACCCTCTTCATAGGATATCTTGACAATTATTGAGATACCCTCTCGTGAAGCTCCTCTAGGTGATGGACTCTCTCACGCTGCAAGAGAATTGTTAGTGGTGTTGCTTACTATCTAGCAACTAACTACCTAAAAAGATCCCTCCTTAACAGAAACTCCCTTGTTTATCTTTCTTTTACCTTTTCTCATATTATAATTAAAGACGGTAATGTAACTTGTCCATTACAATGAAATATATATTCTTAGTTTTTTTTGAAGTTAATTTATATAACTATCTTCACTTGATTAATTCGTTATAATGTGTTACGTTAATGACATGGCATCACCATCCGTTGAATATTTTCTCCACAATTAGGTGCTGGTCAATGAGCGAGTATGCTCTAATAGGGTATAGCTATCATTCATTGAATCTTTCTCATTTGTGACTTTTGTTCGATGCATTAAAATCATTATGTTGCATGAGAAGATAATTGTATTATATGTGACTTTCTACTTGATCTCTAGCATCAGAGATCTTCAAGACTTCCAATTTGACTTTCTTAAGTGGATAAATGATAGAGCTAGATTAATATTAACATGAACATAAAAGAAAAAATAAAGGAGAAGTCGTGAAAAAACACAAGACTTCTCTCATAACATCATTATTGCACAAATATGACATTTCCTTATACAATGGCAGCTTATATAGCAACTAGGGAGAGGAAGGTCGACAACTGGCAACATAATTATAGGGTTAAAAATACAATATAAAAGACTAACAACTATAAAAAATTTAACAAACATTAACCAACTAACAACCATTATTTTTAACTAACATTAACCACAAAATAGTAAAAAATCCCACAACGTCAACACTCCTGCTTGAGATTTTTCTTTAAGACTCCAAGCTTAGCCTTCAATATTTCAAATCGTCCCTTAGGAAAAGCTTTTGTCAAAATATCTGCAATTTATTCCTCTGACATTCAATGCACCAACTTCAATTCACCATTCTTCTCAGTTTCTCTAATGGAATGGAACTTGACATTGATGTGGTTGGTTCTACCATGCTCAACTGGACTTTCAACGATGGAAATAGTAGATCTGTTATCATATTTGATGATAGTAGCTTCATTTTGCTGTTGTTTCAAGTCAAACAATAGTTTCCTAAGCGAAATTGCTTGGTTTGATGCTGCTGTAGCTGAAATATATTTAGCCTCTGTCGTAGATTGTGCAACTACATCTTGCTTCTTTAAGTTCCATGAGAATGCACCTGATCCTAGATAAAAAATGTACCTAGAGGTGCTTTTCAGATCATCAGCACTGCCAACCTAATTGCTATCAACATATCCCACAAATGCACCCTTTGTATTTTTTAAATACCACATACCATAATAAGCAATACCATACAAGTATCTGAGAACCCTCTTTGTTGCACCAAAGTGAGTTTGATTTGATGTTTTTATGAACCTAGAAAGTAAGCTGGTAGAAAACATTAAATCAAGTCTGGTTGCAGTCAAACATTAAATTAGGTCTGGTTCTTGTTTCCTTTTGAAGAAGAAACTTGCTTCCTTTGGCATCTTGCTTGGAAAGCACCTTCAATAACATCTTCTGTTCTCATTAAAGTTCTCTGCTTCTGTGCCTATAACTTGCTACATAGTTCTGTAGTAGACAGCTTCTTCAGGTCACAAGATTCTTCAATTGCAGAGATCTTTGCTTCAAACATTGCTAGTAGACTGATCATTATCTTCTCAACTACCTTCTGATCTGGGACCTCCTCGCTATATAACCCCATTTAGTTTACAACTTTTATCAACTTTGCTAAGTAATCTTGGATTGTTTCACTTTCCTTCATCTTTGACATTTCAAACATTCTTTCGAGGGTTAAGAGCTTGACAAATCTAATCCTCTCACTTCCTTTAAACTCGTCTTGCAATTTATCCCATGCTTCCTTTCCTGTTTTTGCACCAACAATTCTTGGAAAGATGGACTCATATATAGCTGAGTGGAGAAAGGGGAAAGCATTGAAATTTTGGTGTAAGTTTCTATATTTTGTTTGATTTGCTGCATGGTTGGATTCTCAGGCAAAGAACCTGGTTTATAGCCATCTTCAACTATACTCCACAGATCATAAGCCATAAGAAATGCTTTCATTCTTACAACCCAAAAATCGTAGTTTTCTCCTGAAAAAATAGAAAGTGCAGGCAAGGTGACATTGCTAGAAGACATGCTCATTTCAAGACTTGAAAAGAAAATCTTAACAGACCCTTCCTCATAGTCCCTCAAGAAAATCAACTCTGATACCACTTGATAGAACTAGATCAATATTAACATGAACTTAAAAGAAAAAATAAAGGCGAAGTTGTGAAAAAACACAAGGCTTCTTTTATAACATCATTATTACACACAAGATATTTCCTCATATAATGGTAGCTTATATAACTACCAGGGAGAGGAAGGTTAAGAGCTGACAACATAATTATAGAGTTAAAAATACAATATAAAGGACTAACAACAATAAAAATTTTAACATATGTTGACCAACTAATAACCATTATTTTTTAACTAACATTAACCACAAAATAGTAAAAAATCTCACAATGTCAATAATAGATACGTCAAGGTTTTAAGGATATCTACGTTGATTACCTAATAGTGTGCGAAATGTAATTGCTACCACAAATAGTCCCAAATTTAAAAATTATTTGCGAAATGAACCAATTCAATTCATTTTATTTTAAGCACCAATTACATAGTTCTGTTTTTAGGTTGTTTATATGTTTCGTTTTAGATTGTTTTGTTTTTTATTTTAGTTTTTATTTCAATTAAAACACATGCAACCAATGTATTCTTTCAATAAACGTGAAAATAATTAATCCTTTTTTACAAAGAAAAAAGTACCAATTTATATACTTTTTAAGTCCAAATTCTAAACAAAGAGGGTTATTCACGCTTTTAATACTTTGAGGGGGGGTCTTTCTTTGTTGGCCGTTAAAGTATGCCTAGCTATGAATCAAGTTTCATTCAAGCCAAAGGGCAAACATGGTAACTGGTAACGTAAAACTTCTTATTCACAATTTTATATATGTAATATGATTAAGATGGTATTTGTTTTGTTAAAAAAAAAAAATTAAAAGTAGATGTAAAAATGATAAATGACGAAATTTAATTCGAAAAAATTTTAAAAATAATAAAAATTGGAGTTTAATTTTTCATATTTTTTGAAAATTTAAACACCCTCTAAAAATTTTTAAGATTGATATTCTCTCTTGTATTTTGGAATCTTTTTTAATTAGTTATGTAAATTGAATAATAAATCCACAATATAGTATAAAAATTGCAAAAACATAAATAGCTAGGTAGCCTTTTATATATTAAAATTTGCCACTTGCACATGCTAGATCTAATTTCCATCAATTGAATTAATTACATAAAAAAATATATTATTGTCTTTTTCACTATGAAGGTTTTACACATACGCCTTGATATAAAAATAATTGTTTAAGTTGCCTCCTTTCTCTTTGAACAAGCAAACAATAACAATGACAAATTGCATAAAATTGGTCCATATATATATATATATATATGGATATTTAATGCTATATGCATGCACCAAGAAGTCGTGACAAGAGAGCCCCAGGGTTGACTCTTTTATCAACAGCTAATGACTCAATATATGAATGAAATATAATTTTGTAAATTAACATAATGAAATATAGTCTTTGGTGAACATTGCCTAAACTAACCAAGTTTTACCGTTCTGCGTTGGAGAGTTGTGAACTTAGACCTAATATGGTAAGGTCATATATATATATATATATATAGGTGAATTGACCACAACTGACAAGGACACCTGGGTGGATCATAACAAAAGATGCATGATCAAATAAACAAAAACGACAAGGATAGAAACAAAAACATGAACGCAAGCGATGAAAACAACAATATGAAAAGTTCAAAATGTCATTGTGAAAATGAAGGCGAACTCCATGGATGGTCAGGTCTATGAAATTCTTACATGGTCCATTCAGAGGCCCTTTACTCCTTAAAAATATTCGGATCTACGCTAGCAACTATGACAAATATATACAATATATATATATATACAATAAAAATGAATTTAAAAGCAATAATACAATAATACAAAATTTACGTAATCTGATGAATTACCTACCTCTACGGGTAAATAAACCAGATTTTCTGTAAGTAATATCAATAAAAATTACAGGAATAAAAAAAAAATAAACTTGATAAACTATTAGAAAAACTCTTCTCACACTACTCTTTATTTTTCTTTTTTCAAATAGTAGGAAACTTTAATTTGAATTTGCATAATGTGGATAACATGTTCCTTCATATAAGAAACAAGAAGCTTGCTAGAAACGGAATCTAAAAATAGCCCTAAAAATTTAAATTAATTGAAATTCCCATTGTTCGCTAAGATGAGCTTTTTAGCAAGATCTCCCGCTACACTTGAATATCCTTATATTTTAATATCGTTTAACTAGTTTGCCAGCTACTGTTCTAGTAACCTTTGGGTCTCTTATGCGCCTCTCTATAATTCGTAACGACTTTTAGGTAGTGATCAATCTGTACTGTACTATTTAGACTCTGCTCAAGTGTGTTGTTTGGATGAAGTCATCAAGTGAAATATATACGAAATATAACTAACCAAAAAAAAAAAAGAAAAAGAAACTATCAGTTAAAGTCTGTGAAAGTGTACAACAACTTTCTTCCACCTCCGTTGTCACCAATTTTACAATTACTCGCATACAAACATAAATATATTGCATGCATTGGGGTGTGTATGATCGTCAACTAAAACAATTTGAAGAATTTAATTTGGAGAAACCATATTAATAGAAAATTATTTTATTTTATATGACAGTAATATATAGGGCTTTTTTAATTCACTGAAAAATATTAAAAAGTTTTTAAAAATTTTATAATTCTCTATCAAATTTTTTTCACCTCGAATTACATAAATTTATATATATCTACAAACATCAACAAATTTTTATAAATTCTAATAAAATTTTTAAAACTTCAATTAAAGTTTTACAAATCTCAATAAAATTTTTTATAATTTCAAAAGTTTTAACAAAAAAAAAGTTAAAAAATTTCTGTTGCAATCTATTCAAATGGACAAAAATCTGTTTGAGCGAAATTATTCATCACCAAAAAAACATAATTTGGTGGTTAACTTCAAACGTAAAAAATTTACTTAAATTATATTTTTTACTAACTTTTTAGAACTCCAAACGCCTACATAATGACTTTGTATTATAATCTGAATACTTGTACACTAATATCATGCTTATTTTTTTAATCGAGAGTATCCAGGCCAACTTAGCACACCTTAACTAATTTTTGGGATTTTAAAATTAACAACTAGGTTAACTCTTCAATAATTTTGAAGAGATTCAAACTAGTCACCACTGATATCATATTTACTAGTAAGAGTAAAATTATAGACGTACAAATATAAATATATTTATATATATTTTAAGTATTTTGTTGTCTAAATTAACATGTCCAAGTCCAGGTCGCATTAATTGGAACGATTCTCACTCAGATTTGTGAGGAAGAGAAAAAAATTCTGATGAATTCCAAATTGTTTTGGGGCCAGACGGTTCTGCCCATCCAACTTGCACCCCTACTCCCAACCCCCTCAAAAAATAAAATAAAAAAAATCACTACCCAATTGCCTCTTTACACATCAGCATGCGATAACCAATGGGCAATTAAGAAACAAAAGGTCTGCTTCCACTGGGTCATTACAGGTCATGTTTTTCCATTAGAATGTTTTTAATTTTTACTCTCACCAACAAAGACCCCACAACCCCACCCACTAGCTGCAACTTAAATAGAGGCACAAAAAAGAAATAATAAATAAATAAATAAATAGAGGCACAAAACATGAGATGTCTTTGAAATCAATCCAACAAACACTTCAGTTAAGAATGTGGAGAGTCTGGAGACCCACCATCAAACTTTTATATAGCATTGAAGAAACAAAACATAACATAATCCTCCAATCAGCATGCATAACTAATATATGTACAGAAATTTAAATGCCTGTAAAGAGACCAATGTTCTCTCTCTCTCTCTTTCTCTGTGTATGTATAGATATATATTAGTGTGTGTGCGCGCACATTGAGCCATCATCATCTACGTCACTGCAGTGCTTCTTCCCCCCAAGTTGCATGCCAAGGTCTTTTTTCTCTTCCTCAGCATGATCTCTCCTTATTTATTCGGCCATTGTCTATCTATCCTTCTTTTCATCTCCTTCACCAACGCAAACACTCTGCAGTCACCATCACCATGCCAAAGAAGCAAGGAGAAGTGAGCGTCTCTCTCCCTCTCTCTGTCTCTCTCTCTCTCTCTCTCTCTCTCTCTCTCTCTATCTATCTCTCTTTAAAATTTGCATGCATGTCCGAGAATACTCAAGTTTCTGCATCTTTTCAGGTCATGTGGCCCAGGTTGGTGGCTAGTAAGATCCTTAAAAAGAGATTGGGAAGCAACAATTTTGTTGCAGACTGTCCAAGCATTAATACTGATTTTCTAGAGCTTCCATGCTTAGAGCAAGATCCACTGAGCTCTAAGATCATCATTAATCATCATCTCGAGCCACACAAGTAAGAAAATTATTCTTTGTTTTGGCCCCAATTTTCCTAGTGGTGGTCTATCTTGCCATATACTAATAATTATATATGCATATATATATATCAGTCCTTTTTCCTGTGTATATACAGATGTGATTTGTATCTAAATTATTGTTATCCTTTCCTTGTTGAAAAGGGTTTTTGTTAGTACATGGAACGTTGGAGGGATCGCACCATCGGATAATTTGAACATGGAGGAATTGCTAGACACATGCAACACTTCTTGTGACATATATGTTGTTGGGTAAATTAATTTTGGGATTCAAACACTATAAATGTCTATATCTGTATAACCAAAAAACAAAAAAAGTTCATAAAGTTATTTCTGATTATTGGATTATTCAAATCTTGCATGATAATTATCGAAGATCCATATACATATATATGTGTGTGTGTGTTGTACAGGTTTCAGGAAGTGGTCCCTCTAAAAGCCTCAAATGTTCTAGGGTCAGAAAATAATAGAATCGCCACGAAATGGAATTCCTTAATCAGAGAAGCTCTGAATAAGAAAACACTCAGCCAAGATAGAAATTTTGAAGACAAACTGAAAGAAAAACAAATCGGCTTCCCGGCAAAAGATGGAATATCAACTGAAAATGGGGTCGCTGATCACGACTTCCGCTGTATTATCAGTAAGCAAATGGTTGGGATATTAATATCAGTATGGGTTCATAGCCATCTTCGACCATTCATTCGGAACCCTAGTGTTTCATGTGTAGGGTGTGGCATCATGGGTTGCTTGGGAAATAAGGTACATAATTCTGAACATACACACATATAAATATATATATATATATATGTAATATTTCACTTTAACCACCTTAACATAAGAATTTTTGTACTCACACAATTAGATGAAACTTATTTATTGAGGTTTCATTTTATACAGTGTTATGGGGTCAGCTACATATGCATTTCTGACTAGGATATATATATATATATGTATACAGTTTTGTAGGAAATTATCTGATTTCATTTTTTTTTTTTTTGTCCCCTAAATTTCTGGTTTGCAGGGTTCGGTGTCAGTTAGATTTCGATTACATGAAACAAGCTTCTGCTTTGTGTGCAGTCATCTAGCTTCGGGAGGCAGAGAAGGGGACCAAAGATACAGGAACTCCAACGTAGCCGAAATATTGTCCCGAACAACCTTTCCTAGGGGATCTTCACTTGATTTGCCACGAAAAATTCTAGATCATGAGTACGTAATTTAATATTTATTGAGTCGGTCGGTCCAAATTGATTCGTTATCAATTTGTCTCATCATCCAATCAATTTTATTTTTTTTTTTAAGGTAATCTTTAACTAATTGCAAGTCACGAAAATAAGACGAAAGTAAGGCTTACTAATCTATTATTATCTCAACCACCAATTATTTTTTGTTTATTAGTATGGAGTTGTCATTGTATCAATTTGAGGCCACTAATCACATGAAATGAACTTTTCCTATCAAATCACTCTTTTTTTTTTTTTTTTTTGCATACTTATGTGTATATATACATATTTATATGTATATGTGCGTACTTGTTGATGAATTTTCTACATACAGTGGATCTTATGAGTTAAATGGGTAGCTGAAAGGGTTGATATTTTTGCTTGGTAAAATATCGACTATTTTAAAAAATTAGTGTTCCGCAATTAACTTTATCTAGACCAGAGACTTCTAAAATAAGATCAGTTTATGACAATCCAGACAACTAAGTATAGATATTAACAATAAATCTTTGTTTAACAAAGAAATGGGATAGAGCGACCGTGTCTGTATTTTTATTCTATTATTTTATTTGGTATACTTTTTTAGAATATTATTTTATTAAAAATATTAAATAAAATAATAATAAAAAATTAAACCGTCATTTGGTTTGTTTTTCTATTTTTTGTTTTCTCTTTTTTTATTTTTTGTTTTAAACTCATTTTTTATTTTATACTTTTAAAAATAAGAATAATAGGTCAAGATTACTTATATTTTTAAAATTTATTTTAGAAAATAAAAAATAAGTTTACAACAAGGAAAATTTTAAAATTAAAAAAATAGAATATTTTCTATTTATTTGTTTTAAGATTTTTAACATATAAAATAAAACAAAAAATAAAAAAATAAACTAAATGCTACCTAACTATTACGTTCTCGTATACCAAACTAGCCTAACGCTTGATTTGAAAGTTTTAGTAATATTTGGTAACTTTTGGGCAAATTTTGGTAGTTTTGTATTTTTTTTTTGGTAATTGGTAGTTTTATATTTAGTAAAACAAGTAGAACTTTTTAGTAATTTTTGTCAACTTTTAAATATTTGGTAAAATAAATGAAAATTTTTAGTAACTTTTAACAATTTTTAAGTGTTTGGTTAAAAAAAAATTAGTAATTTTTGAGTTGGGCTAAAGAGATATGACCATTATATCCCTTACCCCTTACCAACTAAGTAAAAATTAACGTTTTGATAATTTATTAATTTAGTAAAATTGATAACTTTTAATATTTTATCAAATATTTAAAATACCAAAAGTTAGCATTATTTTTTTTCCCTCCTCCCAAGGGGAGGGTAAGTATCTTGCTTGTGTAAGCTAATTATTTCTGTCTCTGGCTGCAGTCGGATAATTTTGCTGGGAGACTTGAACTATAGGATTTCTCTACCGGAACCAGTCACCCGATTGTTAGTAGATAAAGGAGAATGGGATGCATTACTACAAAATGACCAGGTAGCCAGAAAGTGTTAGTTCCCCCTGTTTGGTTACGGGTACTAGAAGTACATATATATATATTTTTTCCGGTTACGGGTATTAGAAATAACTTTTCTGTAAATAGGTTCTCTAAATTACGTTTGATTGTCACGATTGCAATCTTATTTTTCATTGATGTTAATATCATATTCTTTTTTTTTTTCATTAAATAATATATATATATTTATTAAAAACATGTCACAATGATATCATTTTAGCATAAAATTTAATTAAAAAATATTTACTTAATTATTATAAGCTCCATGATAAATGCTCTAATTAATCATTCTAAACTTGTATGGTGTTAAATTTTCTTTGAAATAAAGCTAAGGATGGAGCTTATGGATGGCCAAGCATTTGAAGGCTGGCAAGAAGGATCGATCAGGTTCGCTCCTACTTACAAGTATTATCCGAATTCTGATGAATACTGCGGCCGTGGTGAAGGTAAAAAAGAAGTAAAGAAACGTGCTCCTGCATGGTAATTATCACTGCACAAAAATTCTTCTACCATTCTACTAATTTCATTAATATTTACTTTGTGTTTGTCATGGAATTAAAAATTATAAGAATAAATATTAAAAATAATTATTACCATTGTATTCCCTACAACTTTTCACTTCCCTTACAATACTCTCAAAAGTTAAAATTTAACTAACAAAAAGTAAATTACACTAAATATTTATGCACTATATACTAAATTTTGATTTGCTTCATTTACTTTCAATTATAACAATTAACTTCACATACTCTTGGTCAAGCTTCATTTTCCGTCTTAGTATATTTATAAAAGAAAAATATCACGCGCTATTCACATCTAATAAATAGGTGGTACTTTTTTGTCACATATTTTTTTATAATTACTAACAGAAGAACTAAATTAAAATTTAATTGTAAGTATATGGAAATTAACTATTACAATTAAAAATATAACGATCAAAGCAAGATCAATTCAGTATAAAATATAAATGTATAAAGTGCCATTGGGTGCACTCCAAAAAAAAACACAATTTTTTCTAACTTTTTCTAATTCCATCCAACCTTTTCTCCAATATTTTTTTAAATTGTTGTAATTTTCTGCAATTTTTTTATTAATTTTCTTCAACTATTTGCAACTTTTTCTATCTTTCTTACATTTGTTTCAACTTTCACAAGTTTTTACGAAATACTTATTTTTTTTTAAAGTAACATGTGACAATATTAAAATAAAAATTACAAAAAGTTTTATTTTTTTAGCACTCCGAGAGCACTCGAAATGTAATCTACCTAAAAAACAGAAGAATCAATTGATTCCCATTTTCATGAAGCATATACGTACTTAGTTGAACTAGGAACAGTTAAAAACCACAAAAGAGTAATTTACATTTATCCCATTTAACCCACACCCAATGTACCGTAAAATAAGATTGAAATTCGTATGAAAATTAAGTGCTTTGTTTTGTAGGTGTGATCGGATAATTTGGTTCGGCAACGGGATCAGGCAACATTTATATGGAAGAGGAGAATCAACGTTATCGGACCACAGACCGGTGAAAGCGATTTTCACCACGGAGGTAAGGATTTCACGAAGATTGAAAGGTTTACAAAATTTCTTCTTGTCAGAGAGGTTTGAGCAGATCACCAGCCGGTTAGACTTGTCCTCAACTAATGGCCGATCTAGCTTCCAAATTGCAAATAAATTAACCCCATAATGCCCACCAATTATATATATATATTATAATCAAGGAGGAAAGAACAAGGAAAAAAACAGAGGAAACTGCTCTTGGTATTTTCAAAATTTGCTGATGAGTGTACAGTGATGTTGATTATCATGTTCTTCATGTTCTTTTCAGCCAGAGAAGCTGTCCAAATCGTCCTCTCTTTTTCATTAACTTGTATGTATAGCCATATATATATATATATATATACACATACTGTTAAGTTTGCATTGGTGCAAGAAGAATAGTCCCAATTGGATTGCCCACGTATGATGCATGGTTCCAAACAAGCTGGTTTTTGCTAATCTCCAAGCATGGATGCGGCCCACATCATATATACAGCTAATCCAATTGAATTGGATTTCTCAATCATTGGGAAGCCCACGAACGAATTTGATATCTAGGCACATCAACCTAAAAGTGAGAGGCAATTATAAAAGCATCCCCATAAATAAACCACCATCAATTATTTAGCACTTCTTAAATTAATGAACGATGCACTGTTAATTTAATTACGTCACATAAAGCTCAACTTCTTAACCTTCTCAGTTTGTCCCTTTTTCCCTTTAAATAGGATTTATGCATATAATCAATTTTCAAACATAAATATTGAAATACAATAGGGTTGTAAAGTGTTGCACTACCGATACAATTAATAAAACCTAGGAAGAAAGTTATGTTGAAATGGAGTGAGAGTTTCTAGATTCTTTGTAAGTTAATTAAATAGATAAAAATATTTTAATTTTGATCGTTGAATGAAATTTCACATAAATTTAAGGGGTTAAACTCAACTTGGGATTCTTAAAATTAAAATAAAATTTCAAAATCCCCTCATCGTGTTCAAATAATTGTCACTAGCTTGATGTTAGCTTTTAATTATGATTTTAATGTTTATAATGAAGCTTATATAAAATTAAAAATATTCAAATCATATTAAAAATGATATTCATCTGATAATTGAAATTAATTATGTAGAATAGTTTTTCGCTAAAATGATAAAAGGTCAACTTAACTTAACAAAACCTTACTTTCAAATGAGTCAGGGTTGACTACATATGATTCATTTTACTCCAATAATTTCCATTATGGATCATATTTTTCTTGAGATTATATGAAATTATGGTTCTATTTGTTTTAATATGAAACATTTTTCCAAAAAAATTATTTTTCCAAAACACAAGTACAAGTGTTGTCCGCAAAATATTTTACAGTGAAATAAACGAAGTCATTTCTTCACAATTTCGTCCTAGGCCTATTTTTTGTCCTTTTTATTTATTCTACTTGAATCCATTAATTAATTCTTTTTTTACTGTTGCGTCTCTAGGTTTATGTTAGATATGATTAAACTATTTCAAATAACTTTCTTTCAACTCCTCTTCTATATGTGTAATTTTAATTTTCTTTCCAATATATTAATTTATCCTATCCCTTCTTCGATTGCTACACATCTATCCTACTATTCTCATTTCTACTACATTCATCTTATAAGAATGTAATTTTTTAATGGCCTAATGCTACATATGAAAGTTGGTCCAATAATCATCATATAAAATTTTCCTCTCAGAAATTGGTAAATATTATCCAATCACGTAAAAACTTAAAGGCACTTTTCCATTATAACCACATGTTATCACTTTTAAGTTGCGCTCACAAGTGCAAGATTTCGTTGTAAATAATATTTCAATGAGTTCAAAGTCAAATCTACAAAGACAATAGAAAAATCAATAGGATCAAAAAATAAAATAAAAAATATATAAAGTTTGTATTTGAGAAAAGTTTTTTTATTTTATTTTTTTGTAATAAAGAAAATAAATTAAAGTTTTCTTTTAAAATTAGTAAAAGAAAATACTTCAGTTTGAAGTTTTCACCTCTTGATAAATATGTAAATTAGTTAAACCTCACAAACATGTTGATGACTCCAAGTTTCTATATCATAGTCCTATATTCAAATTCAAAACTACATTTTCACCAGATAGAATTGGCAATCTTAAATGCACCACATGTGGCAAATATGGATCATGATCATGCCAAGTGCGAGTTTGACCACAATAATATCCTAGCATGGTATAGTATGGCATAAGATGACAATAAAGTACAGTAGATATGATCATAAATGGGGTAAAAATTGATCCAAACGGGGATTCACATTGGGGAAAGAATGAAAATTTACACAAAAATTCCTATTCTACTCTTATGTCTTACTCTTTGGTCTTTGCTAATATATAAAAACCTTGAGTGTTGCATTTGGTAGAGCTTCCTCACAATTTGAACAAGTGTCCCTAATCTATCTTACTAAATCTTTGTTAATGCATGCCTTTGTTCAAACATACCAAAATTTCAACAGTTTTGGGTTAAAATTGTGTTTATTTCTTGTGTAGGTTATGTTAAAATCATACCTTAAATATGGTAGAGTTTCAGATTGAAATTGTATTAGATTTTTAGGTAGAGATTTTGACATCATCTTTAGAACTAGGTGAAATTTTCCGTATACTCTGGTTTAGGATTTCTATTTTAAATTGAGTATAGTTTTCGGGTTGAAACTATGTCTAGATTTTGAGAAAAATATCCTAAGGAGTTTATAGATAATCTACCTAGATTTTAAGATTTTTTCCAAACTTCTGATGAAAATTTTGCAGTGTTTTAGGAAGAAATTTTAACAGATTTTTAGTTAGATTTTGATAGAATCTCATGTTTTGAACTGTAGGATATGCATTGACTTTGACTTTATATAATACATATAGGACAAACTTTGATTTGAATGATAATCACGATGCCATTTATTTAAAGGGGTGGACATCAGGGGCTATCATGCTCTATGAAATAATAATGGTTTTTATAGGGACTTAGTCCCTTTGACAAGTGATAGGTAGGTTTATTTCCATTATAAAGGTGATTGAGCCATCTCATCTAAGGTTTATTAGATGCAATAATTTGAGTCTGTGAGACTTGTACTGGGGATAGATTTAGATATGATGATGCAAACACAGGGAACAACCAAGAGTTAGTATCGCCTTTTGTGTCCTAGATAATTAGGGTTCCATGAGGATCTAACGTATAGCATTTTTACATGTGACAAGAGACTTACAGCTTAGTTTAATGCATCCTAAAAAAAGTTGACAGCTATCTAATTTTCAAATCTCCAATCCTGTGAAGAAAACTTTCACAGGTTAATAATCCAACTGAAGGGTTGCTCGGTTCTAGTACAGACAAGACGAACCACATGACGTTACCACATCCAAGCCAGGACTTACTTGCCCCATTCTAAATAAAGCGTAGCAAAGCGTTATGCAAAATCATGAAGTATTGAAGTGCTTAGTGTGTGTTATTACAAGAGTGACGGGTTTATGACAGCTAGGAAAAACAATAAAGCATATGCCCTGTATTTAGACATTTTGCAAATTAATAAAGTAGTTTATATCTATCTATATAATTTATATACATCCATACAATATAGCACCAAATATTTATTTTTAGCCAATTATTTATATTTTAGGCCATTTAAATATTTAAACCTAAGGTTTAATCTAGGTTATTGAGTTTTATTTTATTTTTCTAGGCCCAGGTTTAGCCCAGAGTTGTTCTTAGGCTAGAAAACTAGGCCAAGGGCATAACCTTCTTTTATTTTTCATTTCTTTTTGCTTTTTCATTTTATTTTCCTTAATTTTATTTTTTTTATAATGCTACCAGCAAATTTTTTTTTATTCTTTAAGATTTGTGGAATGAAATTGATAAATGTTTGAACCATTGTTGGTTGTGGTTCCATTTTCAGGCTCAAAGTGTTCAAATTTAGGACTAAGAGAAGCTAATTAAGCTGGTTTCAACTTAGATCTGCACTGAAGATCGCAGGCCATACGAGAAAGGTTACTCTCGTGATCTGTGACTACAAATGGTGCTCTCGGTATTTTTTTACGAATTAGGGCAGGCTTGCAGTGAGCTTTCACATGACTTAGCTACCTTTCAAGGCTTTCAGTATCTTCTCGTAATAACCAACGACTTCACGTGAGGTTCATGCAGGCATCTAGCGAGTTGCTATCACCAAGATTGTTAAAATTGAGATTTTACTTAAAACCAAGAGGATCCAAAAATCAAATCGTAAAATTAAATCACAAAATCGTAAAATTTTACCAAATGCCTATAAAATGAAAATATAGTCTATCATGCTACAATTTTTCATTTAGAACTTTAATTTATTTTTTGATAAGTTAATAATTTTATTAATAAAATGAGAGAAAAGAAATACACCACAAGAAAACGTGCTTTAATTGATGACAAAAGTCATTACCAAAAGTATGACTTTTGTTACATAAAATTTTTAGTGACGAATTTAATGACAACTGAATGTTGTCGCTTATAGTCCCGTTATTAAAATCTAATGTGACAACAATTTGTTGTTATTACTAAAACTAACTTTTAGTGAGACGCACATTTCGTCACAAAAGGATTAGTTTTTGTGATGACTAAATCCGTCACTAATTGACATATTTAGTAACACAAAATCTTATCACAAAATCTTACAAAGTTGTCATTATAGAATATTTCCATTTTTTTCGAGTTGAAAGATATATCCTTATAGTGACAATATCTTGTCACTAAAAGTACATAACAGTAATAGATGATTTTGTTGTCATGAAAAATATGACTAGTGATAATCCTATCTTTTATATATCACTAAAAGTACATAACAATGATGAATGATTTCATTGTCACAATGACTACGACTAATAACAATCTTTTCTGTCACAAATAATGTACTTGGTAACAATATAATTTTGAATAATCGTAACAAATGTGAGATAATGTGACAACTCTTTTGTTGACACTTCACCTTTTTTTTTTTTTTGTGATTAGTCTCTTTGTCACTATACATAATTTGTAATTTCATTTTTTTTAATTTTATAATTCAAGATTTTTAAGAATATCGTGTTTAAAGTTAATTTTGGCTAGCAAATAATTTTCAATAAAATAAAAACTCAAGTAAATAAAATACAAAACTTAAATAAAAATTTAAAAATCTCCAATACATAAATTTGTCATAGTAATAATCAATAAAAAAGTTTATAGTACTTCGATAATATTTGTATTGAGTGTATTATAATTAGTGGTTAAGATATAATATATTTGTAAGTAAATATCCAAAAGTTGTCAAAAATAGCTCCAAATCATCAATATTATCAAGTGTTCTATAAAAAAAAATGAACATACAAAAGATAAAATAAGTATCTGAAATACTTTACATTAAGCATGCTCTATATCAATATAAGCAAAATTATATTAATTCTAAGTTAATATGTAATACATTTTATTAATTTATTTTTAATAAATAGTATAATTAATTTAATAATATGAAATATATTTTATTAAATTATTTTTAATAAATAATTAAATTAGTTTGATTTAATATAAACTATTTAATTACTATTAAATATATTTTATTAAATTATTTTTAATAAATATCATAATTAAACAATTTAAATTATTATGAAATATATTCTATTCAATTTTTAATAAATAATATAATTAAATTATAATGTAATATATTTTATATTTATTGAATTAAATGATTTTAATTAATATTTTTTGGATAGGAAAGATCTAATATATATTTTTTTTGGATACAAAAAAACACTTACTATAGGTTGATATATTTCTTATCGAGAATATCTCATTAAGGTAAGTTATTTGTTGGATATACATAGATAGTTTAATTATAGTGCTTTCTAATGTTCAAAAATATACTTAATTTCTATCTTGAAAAAGGATTTAATTAATGAAGATGCAAAGAAACACGTACTGCAGGTTGATTAATCTTATTTGTTAGATATATATAGATATAGCTTAATTATAATGCTCTCTAGTGTTCAAAAATATGCTTAATTTCTATTTCCAAAAAAGAATTAATTAATGGAAAAAACATCTAATATTTTTTTTGGATACAAAAAAACACGTACTGTAGGTTATTTAATTTCTTATCAAGAATATTACATTTAAGGTAAGTTATTTGTTGGGAGACAAGAGAGATATAAAATTTCCCTAAATACTTCATATTTTAATCATGAATTCCTAAAAATCTTCCATATTCCAATCAATTTCTTTTAAAAACTTCAATCATTTTTAATCAATTTTATATTCTAATCAAATTACCAAAAAATTTCAATTTTAATCAAGAATTTACATTAAACCAAAAATTTTAAACTGCAGATAAAATACAATTGAATAGATGAATAAATAAAAAATCATTAAAATTAATCAAACCTAAAACCAGGGAATAAATTAACCTTAATTTCAATATCATTGATTGCAAATTAGTGAAAAATCAAAGATGGTGTGCCTGCTTTTGAGTTCAAAACGTGATATCATGGAGATGACAAAATCTATCAGAAACCAAATGCAAGTCAATTTTCTAATGTAGCTTTTGAGATTGAAAATCTTTCAACAATAGAGCCAATAAAGAGCAAAGACGATCTTACCACCTACAAAGACTTAAGTTTGTGAACCATTGAAACTAAAATCCTAAATATTATCGAGAATGAAAAGAGAAAAAACATTATATAAGTTGATAGAAAACGTATATATCTGTTTGAAAAACCTAAATCCTAAATATTGTCGAGAACGAAGAAAGAGAAAATGCTATATTTATAGACATAATACATATATGTATATGTGTTTAAGAAATTATATGTGCTGAAGCGTCGGTGATAGTATTGTGTTATGAATTTAGGATTTTAGGAGGAAGGCATAGATAGTGTAAGTAAAGAGAAGGTGTGGGGTTTGGTGGAATGTTGGGTTTAATTTATATTTTGAAAATTCAATTTATAAGATTAATTAATTTTTAGTTATTATTTGTAAGGTTTTATTTCATGATAATAAAATTTGCCATTGCATATGTTTCAGATATGGAAAATGAAATTTGTCACAAGAAAAAATTTTAATCTCACCAAAATATTAAATTTTTAGTGCCAATTTCCCTCTTAACTTTCAGTGACGAGATTCAGTGACAAAAAAAAATCCTTCTCACTAAATATTAATTTTTCAGTGACAATTTACATTACTTGTCACAAAACAAATATTATATGTATTTTCAGTGATAACAAAAAATATTGTTACTAAATAACGTATATTATGACTATTTTTCATTGTTACAGAGACTCGTCACTATTGCCAATTTTTCTTGTAATGATGTATCAAGAAAAATGTCATACATAAAACTTATTCATATTAATAAAACAAATCCTCAACAAAGTTTACAAAAAATTCTATATCTGATTCTATACTCCCATTACCCAATTACACAATTGAGACCGTTAAAAAATTTGGTGTGATCGATACAGTTGACATTAAAATACTGACTTTATTTTATCCTAATTTTTTATTTGAGGTGAAATGTATTTATAATATTTATTCATAGATCTCTTGGTTTCTATCCTAACTACTATATTTAATTTATGGTAGTCAATTTGCTGCAGCAACGCACATAATCCTTAACTACTGTAGTATAATAAATAATAGTGTTATAGAATAAAAAAAATCTAAAAAAAATAATAAGTGAAATAGTTATGGCATATTACTTAGAAAAATCATAAAAATCTATTTTTGACAAAATTACACAAAAATCACTTCATTTTTAAAATCGGTAAAATCGCCTATAAAATGAGATTTTACTAATTTTACGTTCTAAAATCAATATTTTACTTATTTTACTACTATTAAGATTTTACATAAAGTCAAACAAGTTTTCTCACTCTAACATCGTAAAATCGTAAGATTTTAACAACATTGGCTATCATCATTCTCGTAAGAAGGTCCAGCTATTTTAGATGTTGCATTCATTTGACCTATTCATATGATATGTGGTGTATTGTGGTGTATATCATGATTATGTATTTTCTGAGGTTATGAGATATTCATATGGATGCATGAGCATAGCATGATTTTATTATGCTATTGAGATATTATTATCAATTATACCTGATTGAGCATATAATGTGCATAAGACTAGGGTGGTATCATCTGGATATATATACTATGATTATTGATTGGTTAAAAATGCCATATTATCATTGTTGACGTACTAAGGCACGTGTCATATGTATGGGTAGAATTCATTATTTTCTAAAAAAAGAATAAATGACATTTTATAAAATATCAGATGATCCCAGTCAATATATGTGATTAAAGAATAATCACTGGTTCAAAAGCTTAAATACTAATTTATATAAATTTTCCTGCTAAAGATTAATAGATACTTATCTAGAAGTGTAACATGGTCCTCTTGGGGTGTAACATGGACCTCAAGGGGAAGGGTCAGAGATTGTAACACGGTTCCCCTAGGTCTTAAATTATGGGTATAAGATAATGGGTAAATGTTGCATTCAAATTGTATTCCATCATCTTGTATTACATGAGATTGTACTAGTTATTGTTATGTATTGAGACATTAGGGTTGTTAGTTATAATGATATCTAATGTTTGTGATGTGATAATGACTGATAGCAACTTGCTAGATGCCAGCATTAACCTCACGCAAAGCCCACCAGTTATTGCGAGAAGACACTCTGAGCCCAGAAAAGTAGCTAAGCCATGTGAAAGCTCACTAGAAGCCTGCCCTAATTCGTGAAAAAATACTGAGAGTGACCTTTCTTGCATAGCCTGCAATCTTCAGTGCAGATCTAAGCTGAAACCAGCTCAATTAGCTTCTCTTAGTCCTAAATTTGAACACTTTGAGCCTGAAAATGGAACCACAACCAACAATAGTTCAAACATATATCAATTTCATTCCACAAATCTTAGAGAATGAAAAAGAATTTGCTAGCAGCATTAACAAGAAAAAAATAAAATTAAGGAAAAGAAAATTAATAAGTAGAAAGAAATGAAAAAGAAAAGAGTGTTATGCCATTGGCCTAGTTCTCCAGCCTCAACACAACTCTAAGCTAAACCTTGGCCTAGAAAAATAAAATAAAACTCAATAACATAGATTAAACCTCAGGTTTAAATATTTAAATAGCCTAAAATACAAATAAATGGCTAAAAATAAATATTGGTGTTATACTGTATGGATGTATATAAACTATATAGATAGATATAAACTGCTTTATTTACAAAATGTCTGAATACAGGGCATATGCTTTATTGTTTTCCCTCTCTGTCATAAACCCGTCACTCTTGTAAAAGAACAAACTAAGCACTTGAATACTTCATGATTTTGCATAACACTATGCTGCCCTTTATTTAGAATGGGGCTTGTAGGTCCTAGCTTGGATGTGGTTACGTCATATGAATTTCTTTTTCTATACTAGAACTGAGCAACCCTTCAGTTGGATTATTAACCTGCGAAAGTTTTCTTCACAGAATTGGAGATTTGAAAATCTAATAGCCATCAACTTTTTTTTAGGATGCATTAAACTAAGCCGTGAAGCTATAAGTTAGATCCTCACAGAACCTTGATCATCAAGAACACAAGAAAGAAGATACTAACTATTGCTTGTTTCCCGTGTTTGCATCATCATATCTAAATCTATCCCCAGTATGAGTCTCACAAACTCAAATTATTGCATTTTTTACACCTTAGATGAGATGACTCAGTCACCTTTGCAAAGGGAATAAACCTACCTATCACTTGTCAAAGGGACTAAGTTCCTATAAAACCATTATTATTTAATAAAGCATGGTGGGCCCTGATGTCCACCTCTTTAAATAAATGGCATCTTGATTGTCATTCAAATCAAAGTATGTCCTACATCTATCCTATAAAGTCAGAGTCAATGCATATCCTAAAGTTCAAAAACATAAGATTCTATCAAAATCTAACTAAAAATCTGGTAAAGTTTCTACTTGAAACTCTACCAAATTTTCATCAAAAGTTTAGAAAAAATCTTAAAATCTAGATAGATTATCCACAAACTCTTTAGGATATTTATCTCAAAATCTCGACACAGTTTCAACGCGAAACTCTACTCAATTTAAGACAGAAATCCTAAACCAGATTATATGGAAATTTTCACCTAGTTCTAAAGATGCTATGAAAATCTCTACCTAAAAATCTAATACAATTTCAACTAGAAACTCTATCAGATTTAAGGTAGGATTTTAGCATAACCTACACGAGAAATAAACATAGTTTTAACCCAAAACTATTGAAATTTTAGTACATTTGAACAAAGGCATGCATTAACAAAGATTTAGTAAGATAGATTAGGGACACCCATTCAATTTGTGAGGAAGCTCTACCGAATACAACACTCGAGGTTGTTACATATTAACAAAAGACCAAAGAGTAAGACATAAGACTAGATTAGGAATTTCTGTGTAATTTCTCATTCTTTCCCCAATGTATATCCCTGTTTGGATCAATTTTTACCCCATTTATCATATCTACTGTACTTTATTGTCATCCTATGCCATACTATATCATGCCAGAACATTATTGCAGTCGAACCTACACTTGGCATAGATCATGATCAATATCTGTCACACTTGGTGCATTTAAGATTGCCCATTTTGGTGAAAAAATGGTTTTGAATTTGAATATAGGACTATGATATAGAAACTTGGAGTCATCAACATGTTCGTGGTGGTTTAACTAATCACATATTTATCAAGAGGTGAAAACTTTGAACTGAACTATTTTTTTTTTGCTAATATTAAAAGCAAACTTTTATTTATTTTCGTTATTACAAAAAAATAAAATAAAATAAACTTTTCTCAAATACAAACTTTATATATTTTTTATTTTATTTTTTGATACTATTGATTTTTCTATTGTCTTTGTTGATTTGACTTTGAACTCACTGGAATTTTATTTACAACGAAATCTTGCACTTGTGAGTGCAACTTAAAAGTGATAACATGTGGTTATAATGGGAAAGTGCCTTAAGTTTTTACGTGATTGGATAATATTTAACAATTTCTGAGAGGAAAATTTTATATGATGATTATTGGACCAACTTTGATATATAGCATTAGGCCATTAAAAAATTACATTCTTATGAAATGAATGTAGTGGAAATGAGAATAGTAGGATAGATGTGTAGCAATAGAAGAAGAGATAGGATAAATTAATATATTGGAAAGAAAGTTAAAATTGCATATATAGAAGAGGAGTTGAAAGAAAATTATTTGAAATGGTTTAATCATGTTTAACATAAACCTAGAGACGCAACAGTAAAAAAAAAAAAAAAGAATTAATTAATGGATTCAAGTAAAATAAATAAAAAGGACATAAGATAGGCCTAGGACGAAATTGTGAAGAAATGACTTCGTTTATTTCACTATAAAATATTTTGCGGACAACACTTGTACTTATGTTTTGGAAAAATAATTTTTTTGAAAAATGTTTCATAATAAAACAAATAAATCCCTAATTTCATATAATCTCATGAAAAATATGATCCATAACAGAAATTAATGGAGTAAAATGAGTCATATGTAGTCAACCCTGACTCATTTGGGAGAAAGGTTTTGTTGAGTTCAGTTTACCTTCTATCATTTTAGTGAAAAACTATTCTACATAATTAATTTCAATTATTAGATGAATATGATTTTTAATATGATTTGAATATTTTTAATTTTATGGAAACTTCATCATAAACATTAAAATCATAATTAAAAGCTAACAGCAAGCTAGCGACGATTATTGGAACACGATGAGGGGATTTTGAAGTTTTATTTTAATTTTAAGAATCTCAAGTTGAGTTTAACCTCTTAAATTTATGTGAATTTCATTCAACGGTCAAAATTAAAATATTTTTATCTATTTGATTAACTTACATAGAATCTAGAAACCCTCGCTGCATTTCAACGTAACTTTCTTCCTAGGTTTTATTAATTGTACGAGTAGTGCAACACTTTACAACCCTATTGTATTACAATATTTATGTTTGAAAATTGATTACATGCATATCTCCTATTTAAAGGGAAAAGGGACAAACTGAGAAGGTTAAGAAGTTGAGCTTTATGTGACATAATTAAATTAATAGTGCATCATTCATTAATTTAAGAAGTCCTAAATAATCGATGGTGGTTTATTTATGGGGATGCTTTTATAATTGCCTCTCACTTTTAGGTTGATGCTCCTAGATGTCAAATTCGTTCGTGGGCTTCCCAATGATTGAGAGATCCAATTCAATTAGATTAGCTATATATGATGCGGGCCACAGCCATGCATGGAGATTAGCAAAAACCAGCTTGTTGGGAACCATGCATCATACGTGGGCAATCCATTTGGGGCTATTCTTCTTGCACCAATACAAACTTAACAGTATGTATATATATATATAGCTATACATACAAGTTACTGAAAAAGAGAGGACGATTTGGAGAGCTTCTCTGGCTGAAAAGAACATGAAGAACATGATAATAGTGAGTACAAAAATTCTTATGTTAAGGTGGTTAAAGTGAAATATTACATATATATATATATATTTATATGTATGTATGTTCGGAATTATGTACCTTATTTCCCTAGCAACCCATGATGCCACACCCTACACATGAAACACTAGGGTTCCGAATGAATGGTCGAAGATGGCTCTGAACCCATACTGATATTAATATCCCAACCATTTGCTTACTGATAATACAGCGGAAGTCGTGATCAGCGACCCCATTTTCAGTTGATATTCCATCTTTTGCCGGAAAGCCGATTTGTTTTTCTTTCAGTTTGTCTTCAAAATTTCTATCTTGGCTGAGTGTTTTCTTATTCAGAGCTTCTCTGATTAAGGAATTCCATTTCGTGGCGATTCTATTATTTTCTGACCCTAGAACATTTGAGGCTTTTAGAGGGACCACTTCCTGAAACCTGCACAACACGCACACACACACATATGTATATGGATCTTCGATAATTATCATGCAAGATTTGAATAATCCAATAATCAGAAATAATTTTATGAACTTTTTTTTGTTTTTTTGGTTATACAGATATAGACATTTATAGTGTTTGAATCCCAAAATTAATTTACCCGACAACGTATATGTCACAAGAAGTGTTGCATGTGTCTAGCAATTCCTCCATGTTCAAATTATCCGATGGTGCGATCCCTCCAACGTTCCATGTACTAACAAAAACCCTTTTCAACAAGGAAAGGATAACAATAATTTAGATACAAATCACATCTGTATATACACAAGAAAAAGGACTAATAAATATATGTGCATATATAATTATTAGTATATGGCAAGATAGACCGCCACTAGGAAAATTGGGGCCAAAACAAAGAATAATTTTCTTATTTGTGCGTCTCGAGATGATGATTAGTGATGATCTTAGAGCTCAGTGAATCTCGTTCTAAGCATGGAAGCTCTAGAAAATCAGTGTTAATGCTTGGACAATCTGGAACAAAATTGTTGCTTCCCAATCTCTTTCTAAGGATCTTACTGGCCACCAACCTGGGCCACATGACCTGAAAAGGTGCAGAAACTTGAGTATTCTCAGACATGCATGCAAATTTTAAAGAGATATAGATATATATATATATATATATATAGAGGAAGAGAGAGAGAGAGAGAGCGACGCTTACTCCTCCTTGCTTTTTTGGCATGGTGATGGTGACAGAGTGTTTGTGTTGGTGAAGGAGATGAAAGAAAGGATAGATAGACACTGGCCAAATAGATAAGAAGAGATCATGCTGCGGAAGAGAAAAAAGACCTTGGCTTGCAACTTGGGAGGGAAGAAGCACTGCAGTGACGTAGATGATGATGGCTCTATATCCGCGCACAATAATATATATCTATAGATACATACAGAGAGAGAGAGAGAACATTGGTCTCTTCACAGACATTTAAATTTCTGTACATAAATTAGTTTTGCATGCTGATTGGTGGATTATGTTATGTTTTGTTTCTTCAATACTACAAAAAAGTTTGATGGTAGGTCTCCAGACTCTCCACATTCTTAACTGAAGTGTTTGTTGGATTGATTTGAAAGATATCTCATGTTTTGTGCCTCTATTTGTTTATTTATTATTTCTTTTTTGTGCCTCTATTTAAGTTGCAGCTAGCGGGTGGGGTTGTGGGGTCTTTGTTGGTGAGGGTAAAAATTATAAACATTCTAATGGCAAAACATGACCTGTAATGACCCAATAGAAGCAGACCTTTTGTTTCTTAATTGCCCTTTGGTAACTGCATACTGAAGTGTAAATAGGCAATTGGGTAGTGATTTTTTTATTTTATTTTTTGGGGGAGTGGGAGTCGAGTTGGATGGGCAGAACCGTCTAGCCCCCAAAACAATTTGGACTTCATCAGAATTTTTTTTTTCCCCTCACAAATCTGAGTGAGAATCGTTCCAATTAATGCAACCTGGACTTGGACACAGCGTGTTAATTTAGACAACTCATTGAATTCAAAACACTAAAATCTATATTAATATATTTATATTTTTACATGTCTAATTTTAGTCTTACCAACGTGTATGTATGATATCAGTAATTACTAGTTCAAGTATTTTCAAAACTACGGGAGAGTTTATCCAATCATTAATTTTAAGGTTTTAGGAATTACCAAGAAGCACGTAAACTAGTCTAGACACACTGAATTACAAAAAAAAAAAAAATAAGTATGATATGAGTGTACAAGTATTCAAATTATAATACAAAGTCATTATGTGAGCGTTTAAAGTTTCAAAAAGTTAGTAAAAAATATAATTTGAGTAAATTTTTGGCGTTTGAAGTTCAGCTAACAAATCACGTTTCTTTGGAGATGAATAATTTTATTCAAACGGATTTTTGTTCATTCAAAAAGATTTCGACAAAAATTTTTAACTTTTTTGGTTAAAACTTTTTCAAAATTACAAAAACTTTATTGAGATTTGTAAAAATATTATAGAAATTTTAAAAACTTTATTGGAATTTATAAAAATTTATTGGTATTTATATATATATATAGAGAGAGAGAGAGAGAGAGATTTATATAAATCAGGTAATTCGAGGTGAAAAAAATTTGATAAAGAATTATAAAATTTTTGAGTATTTTTCAACGATTTAAACAGGCCTTATATATTAATTGTCATATAAAATAAGATAATTTTCTATTGGTATGGGTTCTCCATATTAAATTCTTCAAATTGTTTTAGTTGATGATCATACAACACCCCAATGCATGCATTATATTTATGTTAGTATGCGGGTAATTGTAAAATTGGTGACAATGGAGGAGGAAGAAAGTTATTGTATACTATTCACAGACTTAGCTGATATTTTTTTTTTCAGGTTAAACTTTTTATATATTTCACTCAAAGACTTCATTAAAACGACATATGCTTGAGCAGAGCCTAAATAATACAGTACAATACAAATTGGTGACAATGGAGGTGGAAAAAAAGTTATTGTACACTTTTCATAGACTTAACTGATAGTTATTTATTTATTTATTTATTTATTTTTTGGATTATACTTCATATAAATTTCACTTAAAAACTACATCAAAATGACATATGTCTGATTAAAGTCTAAATAGTACAGTACAGATTTATTATTATCTAAGAGTCATTACGAATTATAAAAAAGTGTATAGGAGGCCTAAAGGTCACTAGAACAGTAACTGGCAAACTAGTTAAATGATGTTAAAATACAAGGATATTCAAGTGCGACAAGAGATCTTGCTAAAAAGCTCATCTTAGCGAGTAATGCAAATTTTAATATTTTAGGGTTATATTTCGATTCTGTCTCTGGCAAGATTCTTTTTTCTTATACAAAGGAACATATTATCCACATTGTGCAAACTTAAATTAAGGTTTTCTACTATTTGTGAAAGAAAAGTGAAGAATAATGTGAGAAAGATTTTTTTAATGATTTATCAAGTTTATTTTTTTCATTCCTGTAGTTTTTATTGACATTACTTATAGAAAATCTGGTTTATTTATCCGTAGAGGTAGGTAATTCATCGAACTTCGTAAATTTTGTATTATTATATATTATTGCTTTTCAATTCAATTTTATTGTATATATTCGTTATAGGTGCTAGCGTAGATCCGAATATTTTTAAAGAGTAAAGGGCCTCTGAATGGGCCATGTAAGAATTTCCCTTAGACCTGAGCATCCATGGAGTTCGCCTTCATTTTCACCATAACATTTTGAACTTTTCATATTGTTGTTTTCATCGCCTTGGTTACGTTCAGGTTTTTGTTTCCATCCTTATCGTTTTTGTTCATTTGATCATGCGTCTTTTGTTATGTTCCACCGGGTGTCCTTGTCAGTTGTGGTCAATTCACCGATATATATTTATGACCTTACCATATTAGGTCCAAGGTCACAACTTTCCAACGCAAAATGGTAAAACTTGGTTAATTTAGGCAATGTTCACCAAAGACTATATTTTATTATATTCATGCACAAAATTATATTTCATTCATATATTGAGTCATTAGCTGTAGATAAAAGAGTCAACCCCGGGGCTTTCTTGTCACGACTTCTTGGTGTATGCATATAGCATAAAGTATCCATATATATATATATATGGACCAACTTTATGCAATTTGTCATTATTATTGTTTGCTTGTTCAAAGAGAAAGGAGGCAACTTAAACAATTATTTTTATATCAAGGCGTATGTGTAAAACCTTCTTAGTGAAAAAGACAATAATATATTTTTTAATTCAATTGATGGAAATTAGATCTAGCATGTGCAAGTGTCAAATTTTAATATATAAAAGGCTTACAAGCTATTTAAGTTTTTGCAACTTTTACATTGTATTGTGGATTTATTATTCAATTTACGTAACTAATTAAGAGAGATTCCAAAATATGAGAGAGAATATCAATCTTAAAAATATTTAGAGGGTGTTTAAATTTTCAAAAAGATATTAAAAATTAAATTTCAATTTTTATCAATTTTTTTAATTTTTTCAAATTAAATTTCATCATCTATCATTTTTACATCACTTTGAATTTTTCTTTTGCAAACCAAACACCACCTTAATCATGTCATATATATAATTGTGAATAAGAAGTTTTACGTTACAAAGTTACCATGTTTGCCCTTCAGCTTGAATGAAACTTGATTCATAGCTAGGCACACGCTAACGGCCAACCCAGAAAGACCCCCCTCTTCTCAAAGTATTAGACCCCCTTTTTTTGGAAGTTGGATTTAAAAAGTATTTAAATTGGTACTTTTTTTTCTTTGTAAAAAAGGATTAATTATTTTCACGTATATTAAAAGAATACATTGATTGCATGTTGTTTTAATTGAAATAAAAACTAAAATAAAAAGCAAATTAAAACCATCAAAAACGCAGCCTATAAACAACTTAAAAACAAAACTATATACTCGGTACTTAAAATAAAATGAATTGAATTGGTTCATTTTGCAAATAATTTTCAAATTTTGGACTATTTTTGATAGCAATTATGTTTCACGAACTACCAGATACTCGACATAGATATCCTTAAAATCTCGATGTATTTATTGTTGACGTTGTGAGATTTTTTACTCTTTTGTGGTTAATGTTACTTAAAAAATAATGGTTATTAGTTGGTCAATGTATGTTAAATCTTTTATGGTTGTTAGTCTTTTATATTGTATTTTTAGCCTTATAATTATGTTGTTAGTTGTTGACCTTCCTCTCCCTAATTGCTATATAAGTTGCCATTGTATGGGAAAATATCATGTGTGTAATAATGACGTTATGAAAGAAGTCTTGTGTTTTTTCTCGACTTCTCCTTTATTTTTTCTTTTTAGTTCATGTTAGTATTAATCTGGCTCTTTCTGATCTTCTTGAGGGATTGTGAGGAAGGGTCTGCTAAGATTTTCTTTTCAAGTCTTGAAAGGAGCATGTCTTCCACCAATGTCACCTCACCTGCATCTCTTGTTTTTTTAGGAGAAAACAATGATTTTTGGGCTATAAGAATGAAAGCATTTTATTTAATTACCACAAAAAAATGCATTTCTTATGGCTTATGATATGTGGAGTACAGTTGAAGATGGCTACGAACCAGGCTATTTGCTTAAGAATCCCACCATGCAGCAAATCAAACAAAATACAAAAACTTACACTGAAAATTTCAAAGCTCTCTCATTTCTACACTCAACTGTATCTAAATCCATCTTTCCAAGAATTGTTAGCACAAAAACAAGAAAGGAAGCATGGGAGAAATTGTAAGATGAGTTTAAAAGAAGTAAAAGGATAAGATTTGTCAAGCTCTTAACCCTCAAAAGAGAGTTTGAAATGTTAAAGATGAACGAAAGTGAAACTATCAAAGATTACTCGGCAAAGTTGATGAAAGTTGTAAACCAAATGAGGTTATATGGTGAGAACGCCCCAGATCAGAAAATAGTTGAGAAGATGATGATCAATCTACCAGAAAAGTTTGAGGCAAAGATCTCTGCAATTGAATAATTTTGTAACTTAAAGAATCTGTCTATTACAGAACTATGTAGTAAGTTATAGGCACAGGAGCAGAGAACTTTAATGAGAAGAGAAGATGTCACAAAAGGTGCTTTCCAAGCAAGACACAAAGGAAAGCAAGTTTCTTCTTTAAAAGGAAGCAAGAACCTTAGCTTTGATAAGTTAGGTAAGGGCAAGCAGTTGAGAATTCATGCAAACATGCAAAAAAAAAAAAGAATAATAAGAAAAGAAAAACAAATTTCCACTATGTGGAATTTGTAAAAGAACTAACGATCTAGGCAAAGACTAGTTTTACAAAAGAAAGTCACAGGTTCAATGCAAATCCTACAAGAAATTTGGTCACATTGAGAAGTTCTGCCAGATAAAGCAGAATTAGTCTCAACAGCAACCTACACAGCAAGTAAATTTCACAAATGAGCAGCAGCAGCATCAGAATCACTTGTTTATGGCTATGCATGCGTCATAAACAACAGAGTGGAACACTTGGTTTGTTAATAGTGGATGTACAAGTCATATGGCTAGAGATGCTAATTTCTTTCACACTCTGGATAGGTTTGAGAAAACCAAAGCAAAGCTAGATAATGGTAAGATAGTTCAAGCTAAAGGCAAGGGTTCAATTGCTATCAACACTCAAAAAAGTACCAAACTAATTACTGATATCCTTTTTGCTCCTAACTTGGATCAAAATCTACTTAGTGTTGCTCAAATGTTAAAGAAAGTGTATTCCTTATCCTTTAAAGATTCTTGCTACACTATTTTTGATTCAAAAAACTCTGAAATTGTTATAGTCACTATGATTGAAAATGGGTTTCCTTTGTACTAGAATCTTGTCAAGCTTCGTGCATACAACTCAAAAGTTGATTAGTCATGGCTATGGCATAAGAGATATGGTTCAATCTGAAATCATTAAAGTATGCAAATCAAATGAGCTTGTGAAGGATATGTCCGAGATTAATGTTAATGAAAATGTATGTGAGTCTTGTCAATATGGCAAGCTACACAAGAAACCATTTCCTGTTAGCAAAGCTAGGAGAGCAAGTGAAAAGCTTGAGTTGATTCACACAGCTGTATGTGCACTAATAAAAACACCTTCATTGAGCCAAAATATGTATTTTATTCTATTTACTGATGATTTTACTAGGATGTCATTGGTTTATATTCTCAGTAGCAAGTCATAAGTATTTTCTATGTCTAAGAAGTTTACAACACTTGTTAAGTCTGAATGTGGTAAAAACATAAAGTCTCTGAGGCCTAATAATGGAAAAGAGTATAATTCAGAAGCTTTAATGGATTTTGTGAAGATGTCGGCATTGCTTATCAATTAACAGTAAGCTACATACCAGAACAAGATGGAATCTCTGAAAGAAAAAATGGAATAGTGATGGAGATGGCAAGATACATGTTGTTAGAAAAGAGGTTTCCAAAGTGTTTCTAAGCTGAAGCAGTATAATTAATGTATATCTTTTGAACAAACTTCCTACCAAGTTTATGGAAGGCAAGACACCAAATGAAGCATGGTTTGGAACAAAACCATCTGCTAGACGTTTGAAAGTATGGCTCCATCTACTACACTCACGTTCTAGCAATTAAGAGAAGCAAACTTGATCATAAAGCTGAATTGGGAATTTTTTTTGGACATGCAACACAATCAAAAGGGTACAGGATTTACAATTTGCAAACCAAAAAGATTTTGGTGTGTAGAGATGTACTTGTTGATGAAAATGCTTTTTGGAATTGGGAGAAAGAGCAAGTGGAGAAGAAGCTCGTTATGATACAATAAGGCATTATTTCTTCTAAAGAAGAAAGTACAAGACCAGAATCTCAAGTTATTGCAAAAATATCAAATAATGAACATGATGATGAGCCATCTACTGTGAAGATAAAATCTTTTGCTAAAATTTATGAAAGATGCAATATAGCAATATCAGAACCTATAAGTTAAGCAAAAGCCTACAAATTTAGAGAATGGAATCAAGCTATGGAAGAAAAATTAGCAATGATTAACAAAAATAATACTTGGCACCTCATTACAAAACCCAAGAACAAAAGTATAATTGGGGTAAAATGGGTTTATAAGATAAAGCTGAATCCTGATAGCTTGTGCACAAATATAAGGCGAGGCTAGTTGTGAAAGGATATACACAACTTACAGGAGTTGATTATAGTGACACGTTTGCACCTGTTGTAAGTCATGACACTGTGTGACTGTTAGTTTCTTTGGTAGTTCAGTTGGGTTGGAAAATTTATTACATGGATGTGAAATCGGCTTTTTTAAATGGTATGCTAGAGGAAGATATTTTTTGTTGATCAACTTGAAGGCTTTGTGGTAGCAGGACATGAGGAAAAGTTTACAAGCTTAAAAAGGCAATATATGGCTTAAAACAGGCTCCTAGAGCTTGGTACAGTAGAATTGACACTTATCTCCACCAACAAAGTTTCAAGAGGAGTGAGAATGAAGTTGCGCTTTATATAAGGAATAATGAGAAACAACTGATAGTTTCTCTGTATGTGGATGATTTTTTAAGGACTGGAAGTGACCCATTATCTATAAAAACCTTTAAGACAGAAATGAAGCAAGAATTTGACATGTCTAATTTGGGTGAAATGAGGTAATTTTTAGGAATGGAAGTTATCAGTGCAAGTCAGGTATCTTTCTATCTCAAAGGAAGTATGCACTGGATATTCTCAAAAAATTTAAATGGAGAAATGTAAGTCAATTGCAACTCCACTAGTAGTAAATGAGAAGTTATCAAAGGATGATGGTGACAATAAAGTGGATGCTTCAATTTACATAAGCCTAGTTAAAAGTCTTGTATTTGACTGCAACTAGACCTGATTAATTGCTTTTTGCTACCTTACTTTCAAGGTTCATGAAAACACTAAGTCAAACTCAGTTTGATGCAGCAAAGACGGTTCTCAAATACTTAAATGGTATTGCAGATTACGGTATATGGTATTTAAAAAATACAAAGAGTGCACTTATAGGATATGTTGATAGCGATTAGGCTAGCAGTATTGATGATTTGAAAAGCACCTCTGGGTACATTTTTTGTCTAGGATTAGGTGCATTCTCATCAAACTCAAAGAAGCAAAAAGTAGTTGCACAATCCACAGCAGAGGCTGAATATATTTCAGCTACAGCAGCATCAAACCAAGCTATTTGGCTTAGGAAACTGTTGTTTAACTTGAAACAACAACAAAATGAAGCTACTATCATCAAATGTGATAACAGATCTGCCATTGCCATCGCTGAAAATCTAGTTTAGCATAGTAGAACCAAGCACATCAATGTCAAGTTCCATTCTATTAGAGAAACTGAGAAGAATGGTGAAATGAAGCTTGTGCATTGCAAGTCAGAGGAACAAGTTATAGATATTATGACAAAAGCTCTTCCCAGGGGATGATTTGAAATACTGATGGCTAAGCTTGGAGTCTTAAAGAAAAATCTCAAGGAGGAGTGTTGATGTTGTGAGATTTTTTACTATTTTATGGTTAATGTTAGTTAAAAAATAATGGTTATCAATTGGTCAATATTTGCTAAATTTTTTATGGTTGTCAGTCTTTTATGTTGTATTTTTAGCCTTATAACTATGTTATCAGTTGTTGACCTTCTTCTCCATGGTTACTATATAAGCTGTCATTGTATGAAGAAATATCATGTGTGTAATAATCATGTAATGAGAGAAGCCTTTTGTGTTTTCACAACTTTTTTTTTTATTTCTTCTTTTATGTTCATGTTAATATTAATCTAGCTCTATCATTTATCCACTTAGGAAAGTCAAATTGATGGCCTTGAAGATCTCTGATACTAGGGACCAAGTAGAAGGTCACATATAATACTATCATCTTCTTTGCAATATAATGATTTTAATGCATCGAATGGAAGTCACAAATGAGAAAGATTAATGAATGACAGCTATTGCCTATTAGAGTATACTCTCTCTTTGACTAGCACCTAATTTTGGAGAAAATATCCAGTGAATGGTGATGTCATATCATTAATATAACACAATATAACGAGTTAATAAAATGAAGATAGTTATATATATTAACATTAAAAAAATAAAAATATATATTTCATTGTAATGGACAAGTTACATTATAGTCTTTAATCACAATATAAAAGAAGGCAAAAGAAAGAGAAACAATGAAGATTCTTTGAAGGAGGGATCCTTTTAGGCAGTTAGTTGCTAGATATTGGGTAGCACCATTAACAATTCTCTTGCACCATGAGAAAGTCCATTGCCTAGAAGAGCATCACGAGATGGTATTTTCAATAATTGTTGAAATCTCTTATGAAGAGGGTCTATTGCTAGAAAGTAGAACAGAGATAACTTCACAAGCATCACTTTCAAAAATAGTATTTTCAATCCCCTAATGATCTGCTATATAATAGGCTATTCTGATAGCCTAAGCCTTTACAGCTAGAACCGAGTGGACACGCAAACAGTCATAATTGATGTCTAAAACTAAATCATTTATGGGCATCTTTGAGGATGATAACATAAGTTACAGCTTTTGTTTTTGGGCAGAAAGCCCTATTATAGTTGAATTTGAAGAAGTTTTTAGGTGAGGGCTACCAAGAGTGATTTTCACGTGGAGAAAGATTACAAGGAACCTTCTAGTTTTGGTGGGAAGGGCTTCCAAATAATTTGTAGAGACAATTGACGTCACGCCCCGAATTTTTCCACAAACCTGAGAGAATGAACAAACAATCACAATCACCAAAACCATCAATCCATAACAGTCAGAGCCAATCATATTTAATAACAAGAACTAATAATCTCCAACTTAAAAAAATTTCAAATAAATAAATCCATCTCTAGTCTCCCAAACTGAGACATATACCATAAAAATACAATAAAGAAAATAAACTGAAAACAAATGTACAATTCTCTTCCTAAAATAAAATTAACGAACTATTAAAAATCTCTACTTTGCCTAAGCGATCCCATCACGACCATTGTCTTGTGCAATACTTGCACCTGCATCTAAAGCTGTAGGGGTATGAGCACAATATACCAAGGTATATTAAAATAATCAACTGGTGCTTGGAGAAAAATAAAAATTAAATAAATCATGCACGGGTGTCCTATAAATCTCCAACATGTCATGTCAACATACATCATATGTCAAAAATATTTAAATTTAAATTTAAATATTTTGAACACAACATTAAATAAAATATATTATTTTAACAACCACATTATTAATTAGTGGGTTAGGTAGGCACTGGCATTGTTTAGTGGAGTTGAAAACACAAGTGGAGGAGTTGCTAGCTAAGGGTTTCATCCGGCCAAGTACATCACCTTGGGGAGCACTAGCATTGTTTGCCGCTAAGAAAGATGGAACGTTGAGAATGTATATTGATTACAGGAAATTGAACAGGGTGACTATCAAGAATAGATACCCGTTGCCAAGAATTGATGATTTATTTGATCAACTAAAGGGATCATTGGTGTTTTCGAAGATTGATCTACGATCTGGGTGCCACCAAGTGAGGATAAGGGAAGAAGACATTCCAAAGACGGTATTCAGGACTCGGTATGATCATTATGAGTTTCTGGTTATGCCTTTTGGTTTGACAAATGCACCAGCAGTCTTTATAGACTTGATGAATCAAGTTCTCAGAGATTATTTGGATAAGTTTGTGGTGGTATTCATAGATGATGTCTTGGTGTATTCTAAGTTAGAAAAAGAACATGAACAGCATTTGAGGCTCGTATTACAAAGGTCAAAGGATCATCAGTTATATGCCAAGCTGAGCAAATGTGAGTTTTGACTTAGAAAAGTTAAATTTCTGGGACATGTTATCTCGGAGGAAGGAGTAGTAGTGGACCCATCCAAAATTGAAGCTATTTTGGAATGGTCTCAACCAAAGTCTGTATTTGAGATCCGTAGTTTCCTCAGGTTGACAGGATACTACAGAAGGTTTGTCTCAGATTTTTCTAGATTAGCAGCCCCCCTGACTAGATTAACCTGAAAAGGGATCAAATTTGAGTGGGATGATGCATGTGAAAGATCATTTCAAGAGATAAAATGAAGATTGACTACTACACCAGTATTAGTCATCCCCAAGAGGGGAGCCCGTTAGTTGGTGTACTGTGATGCGTCACGGGAAGGACTTAGATGTGTTCTTATGCAGAATGGGCGAGTGGTGGCATATGGTTCAAGACAGTTGAAAAATCATGAAAAAAATTATCCAGTGCATGATTTGGAGCTGGCAGCAATCATTTTTGCCTTAAAGAGTTGGAGGCATTACTTGTATGGTGAGAGATTTGAAGTGTTCTCGGACCATAAAAGTTTGAAGTACATCTTTACTCAGAGAGAACTGAATTTGAGGCAGCGACGGTGGATGGAGTACATGGAAGATTATGACTTTGAATTGCATTACCATACAGGTAAGGCTAATGTGGTTGCAGATGCCTTAAACAGGAAGAGCAGAAGTGCCATGGCTTCTATAGCAGTTAAAGAGTAGGAAATGATGGGGATATTGAATGAATTTGAATTGGAACTTAAAGAATGAGAGGAACAATGGATGTTGAATACTATCGTCACCCAGCCAGCCTTAATCAATAGGGTAATTGAGGCTCAGAAGTTAGATGAGGAAGCTAATGATGTTTGTACTAAAATAAGAGGGCGAGTGGATATTTTGGGTTGGACAGTAGGTGATGATGAAGTGGTCAGATATCAAGGGAGAATCCTTATGCCCTCCTCAGTTAGAGAGGAAGTTTTGAGAGAATTTCACCGATCCTGGCTAGCAGTGCATCTGGGAAGTACAAAAATGTATCATGCTTTAATGAGGTAGTTCTAATGGCAAGAATGAAGAAAAATGTAGTAGAATTTATTAGCAAGTGCCTAACCTGTAAGCAGGTGAAGGTAGAGCATCAGAGACTAGCTGGATTGTTACAGCCATTGCCAATATCTAAGTGGAAGTGGGAGAACATGACTATGGATTTTGTGTCAAGATTGCCAAAGACAAAAAGAGGTTATAATTCCATATGGGTGATTCTTGATCGACTAACAAAGTCGACTCACTTCTTGTCAATGCGAATGACAGACTCAATGGACTCTTTGGCCCGATTGTACGTCCGAGAAATTGTGAGGTTGCATGGGACGCTAGTGTCTATTCTCTCAAACCGAGACTCTCGTTTTGTTTCCCAATTCTGGCAGAGTTTTCAAGTGGCCATGGGGGCAGAGTTATGTTTTAGTACAACTTATCATCCCCAAATTGATGGACAGTCGGAACGAACAATTCATATTTTAGAATATATGCTTCGAGCTTATGTGTTGGACTTTAAAGGAAGTTAGGAAGATCATTTACCACTGGTGGAGTTCGCTTATAACAACAGTTACCAAGCTAACATTGGAATGGCACCATTTGAGGCATTATATGGAAGATCATGTAGATCCCCAGTGTGTTGGACACAAATTGTAAAAGCAGCCATGATTGGGCCAGAGTTAATTCGTGAAACCAATGAAAAGATCAAGGTAATTAGGCAAAGGCTGGAGACAGCATGCAGTCACTAGAAGAGTTATGCGAATCAAAGGAAGAGACTTTTGCAGTTTTAGGTGGGGGATCACGTATTCCTAAAGGTGTCACCACGAAAAGGACAGTTCAGATTTAGCAGACGAGGGAAGTTATATCCCAGATACATTGGCCCATTTGAAATACTAGCAAGAGTTGGAGAGGTTGCTTACCAGTTGGCACTGCCACCTCAAATGTTTGGAGTACACGAAGTTTTTCATGTCTCTATGTTACGTAAGTACATTCTAGACCCTACACATGTGCTAAATTGGATTGAATTGGAAATAGACTCAAATGTGAAGTATGAAGTACAACCGGTTCAGATTTTGGATGCTCGAGACCAAGTGCTTTGGGGTAAAACAATTCCATTGGTTTGAGTATTATGGAGACACCATGGGGTGGAAGAATCAACATGGGAGCGTGAGTTAGAGATGCGTTAATGGTATCCACAATTGTTTACTTAAAGTTATGTTATGTACTAAATTTCAAGGATGAAATTTTTGTAGGGGGGAGAATGTAATACCCTGGACTTTGTATTAACCCAAACTTAAGGTTTTTGATGTATTTTAGAGGTAATGTATGTTAATTTAATAGTATGGATGGTTAATGGTACTTTAGAGTTGAGAACTTTGAAAATGGTGAGCTAAACTATCAAAAGATGGCATTGTAGTAAGAGTGCAGGAGGAGGACACCTTGGGCACACAAGGCATAGGCGCCCGAGGTCTTGTACGCCCACCTGAGAAAGGCTTGGGCACCCAAGGAACAGTAGACTTGACAGGCATGGGTTACTCTGCATTTTTCAGTCGAGCCTCACACTTATGAGCCTATATCTAGCCTAGGGGTGATGAGAAAATCTAAAAGTTACTGTTGGGGATTTAAAATATTGGTTTAAATATATATTTTGTTGATATGATGCAAAAGAGAGAGGGGGGTATTGTTAAGAGAGGAAGAATCGGGTGAAGAAGCAAAGGAAGAACAAGGAAGAAAAAGAAAAAAAAAAAAACCGGGTGGAAAATTTGAAGGCAAGTCCTTCTAGCTTATATGGAAATCAAATTAATCTTGCAAGTGTAATTTGAACCTCAAGAACCCTTCTACGTGATTCATTTGTAGTTTGGATCAAAGAGAGAGAGGATTGAGTCCATCAAAGCTTGAGAGCTTGGAAGCACAAGACACCATCTTGTTGATCCATCTTCTTTCAACTTGAGGTAGGGATTTAATGCCTCATTCCTACATATGTGATGTGTAACAAGGACTAGATTGCTACTAGAGAAACCTTTTTCAAATGTTGGTTACATATATGGAAGAAAATAGAAGTTATACACATGTATATATATATATATATATATATGTATAGGTTAGGGGAGTGAAAATGGTGTTTTGATCCACACTTGACTTTTGGTTGATGAAAACTCAAATTGATAATTTTGTTTGGTGCCTAACAACCTTATGTTGATGTTAGAAACATGAAACTTTAGGTATGTTTACTTTAACTTGGTCAATTTGAGGTCCTAAAGGTGAAAAACAAAGAAACCAGAAAACAAAGTATGAAACCCATAACTTGGACCAAGCTGTGGGCGCATGAAGGAGACACAGTCGAGCGCATAAGACATGGGCGCCCAGCCCCTTGGGCACACAAGGTGTGGGCGCCCAAGCCCCTTGGGCGCACGGCTGAGTGTCAGCTTGGGCACCCACCGAGTCTAGGTCACTTTCCTTACTTTGCTTAGTTTGGCCTCCTACCTTAGACTTATGAAAGAGTTGATAACATGTTTTTATATGAAACTTTTACTTGATTAATTACATGGATTTAGAAAGGGAATTGTGCTCTAAAAAGTGATTAAGGATTGATTATCTTAAGCTAATGGGAATTAACTCGTAAAGGTGAATGAATGTTACCTTGAATAAATGAATTGGAAGATTACTTTGAGATAAGAGTCTTAATCAAGTAGAATTGTGAATATGTCTTGATGTAAACTAAATGTTGAGGTATATGAACTTGTGATTGATTAAGTAAATGTGACTTGACAAAGGAACTCATGTTCATAATGTTGGTAAATACTGAATGCTTAATAAGGTTTGATCAATGTGATATGTAATGAGCCATGGGATGAACCGTAACATTAACATGTGTGTTAGATGGTGTATGATGATGAATGTGAACCTATGAAAGATGAGATGGTATGTGATGAATGATTATTTACGTGCCAGGGGCTGTGGTGGGGTACGGAAATAGGAAGGGTTAAGAGATTACCCTCGGGTCTAGAGACCCAGAACTTGTGCAGGGTTTAGTGTCAATGCCAGTGGGTTAGTAGCCCACAACATTGTGTGTGTTTGGCTCTTCATGGCCCTGGATGGTGATCCTAAACGACAACGTCGGTTTATCATTTCCGTTGGGTATTGGCCCATAAAAGACGATAATGTGTATGTACCCATCCCCTGATGACTTGTGTGATTATGATTATGTAATGAAATGGTGAATGGATGATAATGTGAATATGGTTAATTGTTTGAATGATGGTTAGATGATAAATTGATGGTGAAATGTGATTTGAATTAAAGATTTAGGTGCAAAGCATAACATTAGCTGACATTAAATCTTAAAGTATGACATTGATGAATGAATATATGTTTTCACTTCCTTTGGATACTGGCTGTATAAATGAAATGTTATGACTTTAGAAATTACAGAAGTGGCTAACCTTACCTGATTAGTATTATATGACCAGATTTGCATATCATATATGTTTGAGACATCGTGGGCACAGGTAGACCCGTGCTCAGGTCCCTACAGATTTTGATGTAGGAACAGGCCATAACAATCAGGTGGGCTAATGGGATTGGATTGGAAGGGTGTGCATGAGCCCTACTAAGCTTAGCAAAGCTTTTGGTCATTTAGTATAAATTTTCATTTGGAAATTGTAATGTTGTACCTTGGTAGACTTATTAGCTTTGGTTGTAAAAGCCTTAAGGCCTAAGTTGTGTATTAATGGAAATGGTGTATGGAGTATGTGACCTGGCAATAGTCAAGGTTAAACTTACATTATCCTCTCTTATGTCTCGAGCTCACTAGTTTACGTTGTGTTGCTCTGATCATGGGTTAGTTATGTTAGTGCATGTTATGTGTGTTTATCACTCACCCCTCGGGTCGTGAGATTCGAGGCGTGACACTTAAGGAGGTTGAAAATATTTTAAGAAAGGTTTCCTAATATTCAAGGAGGTTGGAAAGTTTCCTAAAAGATTTTGAGAAAACTCCTAAAAGATTTTGGAAGCAACAAAGTATACAATCCGATGTAGGATTGGATTGTTGGAGTACTCTACAAATAGAGATGTTCTCCTAGGGTTTCTAACTACAGAGAATGTGAGAAAAAAAAGTTGCCTATGTTGATTCCGAAGTTCTCTTCTTTTCTTAGCCAAACAACTTTGCACATTTATATTTTATGATCTTTAAGGGTTCAAAGATTGCTTTTTCACTAGTGAGGGTTCATCATTTGGATATAAGTAAACCTTCAACACAAGGGATTGAGGGGTGTCGATTAGGTAACTTTGTGATTGTAACTTTGTAACCTGACTTATATAGTGAAAGAAGTTTGTTGTTTTTCCCAGTTTGGGTTTCCACATTAAAATCCCTGTGCTCATTTATTTTCCTGCATTTGTTTGTTTTGTTGATTGTTTGATACTACATTTCATGTATTTTGTCCAATTGGTATCAGAGTAGGTTCGTCTAGGATTTTCTAAATCACAAAGACGAGATCTTAAATACGAGTATTATGGAGGATGAGGAAATTGCTTTTCTCAACAAGAAATTGAAGTCCCTTATTCAAAAGTGATAGGCAAGGTTCACAAAAGAATTCCTCCAACAAGTCTTTAAAAAAAAAAAAGGTGAATTCTCTAACTCTAGTAAAGACGGTGAAAGTAAACAAGAAGGTTCAAAAAATAAAGGAATTTAATGCATCAAGTGTCACAAATATGGTCACATCTCCCAAGATTACCCTAGTCAAAAGAATAATTAGAAACTGAAACAGTGCTTCAGTGTTACTTGGGATGATTCTGAGGAGAAGTCTACAAAAATAGAATCTGAAGACGATGACTCCTCTAGCGACTTCAAAGCCTCTACAACCTTCTTAGATAAGAAGAACTTGCTAGGTATTACTGAATTCTAGGAGGACATAGGTAAGTCTAAATCTTCTCAAAAAGGCCCTGCTAACATTGGTGAGTCTTCAAATGTAAATTCAATTCTTTCTTCTTCTCCTTCTGATAGTGAAGAATATATTATTGAAGATAATGATACTGAATTAATTGAAATTAACCAAAAATTGCTAAAAGAAAAATGGCAGATTGAAAGTAACAATTCGAGTCTTGAAGAAAAAAAAAAAAAAATAAACCCTTGTCAGTAAGAATGAAAGTTTTGTGACTCATCACAGCGAAGTAGAGGATGCCTTACACAAGTTAGAAGATGAATACGAGACTTTGAAAGACATTGATATAGTACTCAGAGACAAGTTGGAAGAAAAAGAGAAAGAGTGCAATAAAATTAAAGGTGAATTATTTGAACTCAAAGAAAAGTTGAGTATGCCTTCCAAAAATCTGCATGAAATCTTGGGATCTTAACAAAAGGCTACAAACAAAGGAGGAATGGGATTTGTCGAAACAAATGATTCAAAGAACACAAAGCTACTTCAAAGGCATTTGTGAAGGCTTCTTCACGACTATCCGATCCTACAAATCAAGCCTCCATATCTACTGCTTTACAAAAGAAAGAACGCAAAAGGTAAATCTCGAGGTATGTTCACTAAATCACCTTTTGTGACAGTTTGCCATCATTATAGGATGCGTGATCATATTCGCCCTAACTATCATAAATTGCATAGTTTGCCTAGAACCTATATTGACAAAAATAAAAATTTTCAACCAAAATTGTTAAATAGGTTTCAAATCTTTTAGGACTATACTCTTACTTTTGACTCTAAATTTTTCTTCCCTTGGTCGTTGAGACATTTTTCAAAACAAAAGAAAATTTTTTAATTTGTCAAGAAAACCACCGCATCTAATAAAAAGACTTCCCAAACTGAGAAACCATAAATAAAAATTTGTGCAATTTGGGTTAGAAATGATGATTTGAATACATGTAAAACTCCTAGACATACAAAAGGGGTAAATTTTTATGATAAATAATTAGTAGTATGGTATAGATTAGGGTGAGATTAATGTTTATTTTTTTCCTAGTCTATGATTACCTATTACATGGTATTAGGAGTAGTGATTTTTTTTTTCTGCTTTATCTTTTGTCCTAATTGTTGGTAATTTTACAGAGAAGAGCATTATCTATTTGGCACCCTTTCGACTAAATTTCTAAGCCTATCTAACATCTTAGGTTTGAATTCTTTATAACTTCCCTGGGTGTGTGCGCCATTAATTAGGCTAAGTATTATCACTTAAAAAAAAAGAAAGAAAGAAAAAAGGTAGCTTGAACTAAGGGGAAGCATGATAAGTTATTGATTTACATTTTATCCATCATACACTGTTATCTAGTTCACTCTTGGAATTTTAGAATAAATGGATTAAACACCATTGATGTGTGTTACTTGCTTTACTTAATTTCTTTTCTCATAACACACTGTGTGTTCTTTGTTATGCTTGTGATTCTCTAAATTGTTAAAACACAAAATTTATTCTTACTCAATACAATGTCACACTGCATTTGTACTTGTTGGAATGAATTCTCTTCTTTGTTTATTAGCGTACATTGGGCTTAGAATGTATAAGCATGAAAAGGTTTACCAGTGGGAGCAGTGAAAAGTTCCTTAATGACATGTCAGTTATCAAAATAAACACCATATGAGAAAATTAACTCCTACTCTTGTTCAAATAGAATGTTAATATTTCATACGCATATACATATTCGAAAGGTTAAATTAGTTGGTTGAAAAAGCCCTATAGTATTTTTGCCCTGGTGGATTTCTATCTCATTTAATAGAAGTCTGGAATCTTTGGTTATTAATTGGTGGAATACTAGGCAATCCGAAACTTTTTTGCATGACATTCAAGAAAAGAATATTCTAGAAAAATTCATAGAATTAGTGGAACTCCTTCTCTTGAATCATCATGGTTCTAGTATGAATCTGAGGTTTGAATCACTTCATAGGGTCTTAACAAGAAAATTCCTATCAATAATAATAAAAAAAAATTGTAAAGCCATATTATATTAAAATACCAATAACCTACCCATAAACGTGTGAAAGCCATTGTGCATATTAGGTTGCTAATTAAAAAAAAAAAAAATTGGAGATATAAGTTTAAAATTGCTAAATTCATTTTATTTTTTTTTTCAAATTGCAACCTATGGCCTTTAAAGAGGGTTCTATCCTGGCATTTATAATTCTAGTGTCTCATTGTATCTGGTTTAATGATTCTTAAATTCACACATTCACTTAGAGTATCACTTGTATAGTCATGAACATTATAAGGAGTTATGTTCAAGGATTTTAAGTATTACAAGTTCATGCCTTGGTGATTGTTTAATTTGTTTACTTATTTAATCTCTAAGAATTCTATTAAAATAGTGTGTGAGAAGATCAAGGTGTAAATCAATAACTTAATTGCTCTAACAAGGTTCAATTACTTCACATTTACGTAAGTCTTTGATTTTTTATTTGTTTTGGTACACATCCTAGTGACTTCTGCAGTTTTTCAAACCTACTGGTCGTTGGGTATTTGGCTTGGTAGTTGGTAAGTCATTGGGTGGTCGCTAGATATTTAGCTTGGTAGTTGGTAAGTCATTAGGTGTACTAGAGAAAATATTTTTGAATTTTTGTGATAATTTTATGATGATGCCATGCCATGACACGAAAAAATAAAAGAGAGAGAGAGAGAGAGAGACCTTGGATGGATGTGTTTTTTTTTCACTATAGTTGGTTAGTTGGATTTTTGCATTTTTTCTTTTCTTTTTTTTTTTTGTTTTTTTGTTGCATACTTTTCCCATTCCCCTTATCTTTATTAATTCATGTTCTATCCTTCTCACTACTTATTTTCTTAGTTTAATATTTGTAAATTTTATGACACAAAAGGGGAGAAGAATTTGATTATATTATTTTAAACTTAAAGCTTTTCACAAGGTGTTTTGTTTAAGTGATGTATAGGTTTATATAGGAACATTGATCCAAAGGAAGTTCACAATTTCAAATATTGAGGGGGAGTTTATCTTAATTATGTTGTAAATCTTAGGAAATGGTTGTAAATTTTTTTTTTTTTTTAGATTGTATACAAGGGCATTGTTTTGACACAAAATTGCTAAAGGCATAGATTGTTAGGTTTATTTTTATAATTCACAAATTAGTGAATAAAATAATAATTTTAAACTTGTTCTTTTAGTCATTTGGCTAAGGTGTCAAAGGTATAGATTTAAAGATTTTTTGGAAAATTTCCTAATGGAGGATGGGAAGACTTTAAGGAAGTTTTCTAATGCGTAAGGAGGTTGGAAAGTTTACTACTGCTTAAGGATGCTAAAAATATTTCAAGAAAGGTTTTCCTACTATTCAAGGCAGTTGGAAAGTTTCCTAGAAGATTTTAGAGAGACTTAAAAGATTTGGGAAGTAGTAAGATTTTGAAAGCAACAAACTATACAATCCTATGTAGGATTGGATTGCTGAAGTACTCCATAAATAAAGATCTTCTCCTAGGGTTTTTTACTACAAGGAATGTGAGAAAAAAAAAGTTGCCTACATTGATTCAAGAGTTTTCTTCTTCCCTTAGCCAAACAATTTTCCACATTCGCAGTTTGTGATCTTCAAGGGTTTGAAGATTAGTTTTCCACTAATAAGGGTTCATCATTTGAATATAAGTAAAGTTTCAACACAAGGGATTAAGGGGTGTCGATTGGATAACTTTGTGGTTATAACTTTGTAACTCAACTTATATAGTGAAAAAAGTTTGTGATTTTTCCTAGTTTGGATTTCCACATTAAAAATCCCCATGTTCATTTATTTTTCCAAACTTGTTTGTTTGGTTGATTGTTTAATACTACATTTCATATATTTTTTCACTGTACGAAAGATTACTTCTGAACCATACTCTCCTAGTTCAGCTACATCTAAAGACAGTATGCTCAATAGTTTCATTTTTGTATGACATATGGGACATTTAGGATCCTTAGATCATCTTCTTCTAACGAAATTTGAATTTATAGAAAGAAAATTCCTGATGGCTCTCTAAATGAAGTGTCTAACTTTAGGCAGTGTGTTCAAGTTTTAAACAATTTTCAAAGTTCTGGTGGTAAAGTAGCAAAATGACTGAGGTTTAAGATATGCATTCTTTTTATTAGTAAAAAATCTAAATGCTATCCTGACTTGACTGAGTGGCTTCCATATTTTTAGAGAAATTCCAGACACATTTGTCATTGCCAGATTACTTCCAAGAGATGGGGATTGCAATTATAGCTTTGGTTTCCTCCACTGAGAAGAGTCTTTTGATTGCTAGAAAGTATGGTTGTTAGTTGAGATGAGATCCCTTACTTTGTCAAGCAAAGAATCAAGAGGTTTAGCTTAGAGGACTTGAAAAGAATTAAGAGTAGGAACCCATTTGTAATCCCACATATGTATTTGGTCTCCATTTGTAACGTTTCACCGTAAACCTATACTCAAAAGCTCTCTGCTTAAATATTTGCTAGACCATTCCCGTGTTGCTTTGCTACCTTTTTGTGCTTTCATAAGATTTGTTTTGGGAAAATAAATTTCTTTATGTACCTTGGCCTAGAGTTGTTTAGGATGAGTGATCAATCTCCATAATTGTTTGGCAAGTAATATGAGATCAAAAGTTCCATTTCTTTGAATCCCATTCCTCCAATGGATTTGGATGTTAGGAGTTTTTGCTACTTACACTAATGGTTCTTCTTGATATCCTCAGTTTCACCCACCAAAAACCACTAATCAAAGTCTTTATTTGTTGACATAAAGACTTTTGTTATTTGAAGCATATCTTGGAGAAAGTAGAAATGGCCTGGGCCATGACTTTTATGAGAATTTATCTTCCTATAGTGGGAGTGGATTCTTTTTCCAACCTTACATTTTTGCAACAATTTTACCTCTAATGAAGGTAAAGGCTTGGGTTTTTGAATTTCTCCAATTTGATGGGAGACCAAGGTACTTTGAGTTCTATTCCATTTGTTTCATGCCTATTAGTTCAAACAATTCATCTCTTATTTGCTACCTAGTGTTGAAGAAGAAGATGATGAAGGATTTGTGATAATTGGCAATCAATCCAAAAGCTTCACTAAAGAGCTTGAGGATCTTGATAAGCTAGGTGCATTCACAAGAACTTGAATTTAGGAAGAACAAATAATCATGAACAAATAATAGATGGCTGATAGATGGGCAAACTTTTTTTACTTCAAATTCCAAAAGTAGTGCTTTCCTCTAGAGTCTTTTTTAGAAGAAATAAGAGGCCCTTTATTGCTAGCAAAAATAGGAAAGGTGAAAGAGGGTTCCCGTGTCTAAGAACCCCCCAGTTACTAAGACAATGTATCCAATTGTGTTAATGCATTGCATACCCATTGAGTCTAGACAGAGCTAAACCATAATTTTTTTCATGACCTCTTCAAGGTAACCCCAGTAGACCCTGTCAAAAGCCTTATTTTAAGTCTGTCTTGATAGTCATTGTTGCTTTTCTTCCCAACTTCTTGTATTTATGGGCCATAAGAATATTATCATGTATTTGTCTACCTTTAACAAATGTAGATTGGTTTTCTGAAACTAGGGTGTGGCTCATGAAAAGAGAAGGGCCTTCAGGCCTTATTCGTTCTAGTCTGTTTGACGAGTTTAGGTATTCTCAAGTCATCTATTGATGATTTGGGGTGTTTTTCGAGATATTGTCAGTCAACTAAGCATGCCATCAAGAAATTAGAATTTCTCAAGGTTAACCTACTCAAAATTTGGTCAAATTTTGACTTTTGATGAACAAATTATGCCTATTTGAAAATTAATGCACAAAATGGATCGAAATTGTGAGGGACCCCATCAATTTCTTTAATTAACCCTTCAAGGTGTATACTGGATGGCCAAGGTTATCATTTTTGGGCATGAGAAATTTAATGGTGTCATCCAATTGAATCTCAGGATTTTCTGCTAGTAATTTGCTAGTATAGATAATTTTAGGCACATTAATTGAGATGGCATCCAAAAATGAATCTGTTGTTCTAATTGGATTGCTAATGCTGTAAATGAGTCATTGACTTCTTTTGTGAAGTTTTAAGTCTTTTTGGAAGTAAAATGAGGGTCTCGATAATTTCTGAACTACATCTTACTCTAATTTTGTAAGTAGGGAATATTTTGGGCTTGCACACTCGGATGACCTTCAGGATGACAAATTGATTATTTTGAGTTATTTTTTATATCCTTGTATATGCCCTAAATGATCCTATGAAGTTTCATGGCTTTCTATCTTGAAATAGAAGTTTCGTTCCCTTTTGAGTTTTTGGTGTTTTGGTAGAAGTTATTGTAATACCCCGGACTTTGTATTAACATAAGTATAAGGTTTTTGATGTATTTTAGAAGTAATGTATGCTAATTTAGTAGTATGGGTCATTAACAGTAATTTAGGGTTGAGAAGTTTGAAAGAGGTAAGCCAAATACCTCATAGTTGGCATTTTAGCCAAGTGTAGGGGGAAGGGGTGCGCCCAAACATGGTGCACCCAAGATCTTGGGCGCACACTTGAGAAAGGCTTGGGCGCCCAAGGTACAGCAGATTTGACAAGCATGGGCTGCTCTGCATTTTGCAGCCGACCCCTCTCACCTATGAGCCTATATTTAGCTAGGGGAGGTGTGGAAGTCTGAAATTTACTGTTGGGGATTAAAATATTGGCTAAAATATATATGTATAAAGAGAAATTGTTTGGAGAGGAAAGAACCGGGTGAAGAGGAGAAAAGAGCAAAGAAAAAGAAACAAAGAGGAACTACGTAGAAAATTTGAAGGTGAGTTCATCTAGCCTAAGTAAAAATCAAATTCATCTTGTAAGATTGTAATTGGACACTCAAAGAACCCTTCTATGTGATTTATTTGTAGTTTGGATCAAGGAATAAAGAGATAGAACTCATCAAAGTTTGAGAGCTTGGGACCGGAAGACATCTCCTTGTTGATCCATCTTCTTTCAACTTGAGGTAGGGATTTAATGCTTCTTTCTTACATATGTGATGTGTAACAAGGAGTAGAACACCATTAGAAAACCATTTTCAAGTGTTGTCTTCATCTATGGAAGAGAATTGAAGTTATATACACATATATATGTATGTATAGGTTGAGAGAGAGAAAATTGTGTTTTGATCCATAACTTGACCCAAAGTTGATGAAAACTCAAATTATTGGTTTCTTTTGATGCCTAAGAGACTTGTGGTGATGTTAGAAACATGCAATTTTAAGTATATTAACCTTAACTTAGTCAATTTGAGGTCCCAAGAGTGAAAAACCAAGAAACCAGAAAACAAAACATAAAACACGTGACTTAGACCAAGCTGTGGGCGAACGAGATGAGAATCAGTTGGGTGCCCAACCGCTTTGGTGCACAAGACATGGATGCCTGGCCTCTTGGGCACGCAAGGTGTAGGCATACGGCTAAGTGCCAGCTTGGGCACCCATCGAGCCTAGGTCTATTTCCTGACTTTGTTCATTTTGTCCTTCTACCTTAGGTTTATGAAAGAATTCAGTAACATATTTTTGCATGAAACTTTATTTGTTTAATTGCATGGATTGAGCAAGGGTAATGTGTTCTAAAAGTTATTAAGAGTTGATTATCTTAAGCTAACGGAATTTAACTTGTAAAGTTGAATAAATGCCACTTTGAATAAAATGAATTGGAAGGATACCATAAGATAAGAACCTTGATCAACTGGAATAGTGAATGTGTGTCATTAAAAACAAAATGTTGATGAATGTAAGTATGGCATTGAATGAATTAAATGATGACTTGGACAAGAGAATTACATTCATAATGTTGATGAATGTTGAATGTTTAATGATGTTTGATCAAAGTTGATATGTGATGAATCTTGGGATGAACCGAAACGTGGATATATGTTATGGGAAAGTATATGATAATAAATGTGAATATATGTTTAAAAGAATTGGAATGTGATTGATGATGTGCCAGGGGCCGTGGTGGGGTGCGAAAAATAGGAAGGGTTTTGAGATTATCCTCAAGTTGAAGACCCAGAATCTACGCAGGGTTTGGTGTCAATGCCAGTAGGTTAGTAGCCTACAACATTGTGTGTATATGGGTTACCCATAACCCGGGACTATGATCCTAAACGATGGATTTCAATTTATCATTTCCGTTGGGTATTGGCCCATAAAAAACGATATTATTGATGCACCCAACCCCCGATAACTTGTTTGACTATGGTTATGTGATGGATTGATGAAAAGTGATAATGGGGATATGGTTATGTGGTTGAAATGTAATTAAATAATAAAGTGAAAATGGAATGTGATTTGAATTTAATTAGTGAGATTTCAAAAGTTGAGTTTTATTTGGAATTGAATTCTTACTATGATATTGTTGTGTGATAATATGTTATATTCCAAATTGGTTATGTCGTGATGTTGGTGAATTGTTATAGCACTAAATATAGTTGAAGTAGCTAAGTAAATCATAAATAGCATGCATGTTTGGATTACATATTGTATATTTTCGTTTGAGCTTACGACCCTACAGATTTTGATGCAGGAACAGGTCATAACAACTAGGTGGGCTAATGGGGTTGGACTAGAAGTGCATTGCATGAGCCCTTCAAAACTTAGCAAGGTTTTTGGTCTCTTAGTACAAGTTTTATTTGAAATTGTAATATTGTACATTTCTAGACTGATTTGATATGGTTGTAAGGGCCTTAAGGCCTAAGATTTCCATTAATAGGAAGAGTGTATGGGTAAGTGACCTGGCATTTGTCAAGGTTAAACTCATGTTATCTTACCTTATGTCTTGGGCTCACTTAGAGGTTATTGTATTGCTCTAATTATGGGATGGTTATATTAGTGCATGTTATGTGTGTTTATCACTCACTCCTTGGGTCACTAGATCCAGGGCATGACAGGTTGGTATCCAAGCCTAGGTTAGAATACCTAGGGACATGGGGAATCTTGCATCTCATATTGTATGTTTAGATAGTATTGAATTTAAAGTTAATTGTAGGATCTAATTGGTCTTGTAAAAACTATAAATGGGAATGGAAAAGGGGGAGAGCAGTAATACCAAAGCCCAACTAGTTGAGGAAGAGATTGAGTAGCCCAATGATGATATCTTTACCCAAGTAGCCACCGAGGGTTTAGCTGAAACACAACCCCAAAATGTGTCAGGAGATATGGCGGGGATAAACTTGGTGCCAACAACAGTAGATCATCAGATGGTACCTTACTATGGGATATCGTACTCAGTTTCTTATCCAACGTATTATCCGTATCAATATATGATGCCTTACCCGGTGCCTTACCAATTTCAGTTTGCAACCCCAGTGATAGTAGTATAGAATGTGACCGTGATCGTGCCTACTATTTCTACAAATCCAACTGTCACACTAGATACAGTGATAGAACCAAACCTAGGCAGTCAAGGTACTAGCTCACATGAAGGTAGTACTAGCTCACATGAAGGTAGCACTAGCATTGGGGAGATAGGTGAAAGTTCTAGTAATGAGGAAGATTGTCTGCAAGGATTATGTGGAGGCTATCGTAGGCTGGGATATATACATTACAAATGTCCTAGGCAATGCATCAAATGTTGTACTTACTGTGGCAGGAGGGGGCACACTCGTAGCTCTTGCACTTATCGTGGAAATTGAAATGTAAGAATGTGAAGGGGAAGATTTTGGAAAAGCAATTCCCTTAGTGGTAATCAGAGTGGCTATTAGTCTAATGACTAGTATAATGTTATGTACTCTTTCAATCCTAGTTAGTAGAGTAACTTGAGACCTTATAATGTTAGAACTCCTGTTGTAGTATTAATGGATTCGAAATGGTGTTGTTATGTTGTACCTTTATGAATGTCTTGAACTGTTATTTTATTATTAAATGAACTTATGTTCTATCGTGATCTCAGATATTGATTGTCACGCCCCGGATCTTACGACCCGAGGGGTGAGTGATAAACACACATAACATGCACTAACATCACCACCCATGACCAGAGCAATGCAACATCAACTAGTGAGCCCAGGACATAAGATAAGATAACATAAGTTAAACCTTAACTGTTGCCAAGTCACACTCCATACCCCCATCAATACATAACTTAGGCCTTAAGACCATTACAACCAAATCGAATAAGTCTAGCATTGTACAATATTACAATTCCTAATTAAATTTATACTAAATGACCAAAAGCTTTGCTAAGCTTAGTAGGGCTCATGGACACACTTCCAGTCCAACCCCACTCACCCACCTGATTGTTATGGCCTGTTCCTGCATCAAAATTTGTAAGGACGTGAGCACAGGTCCACTTGTGCCCACAATGTCTTAAACAAACATATATGGTATGCAATCTAGTCATATAATGCTGTTCAGGAAACGTTAGCCACTTCAACATTTTCTAGAGTCATAACATTACATTAACACAACAAATAGCCAATTTAGGTGAAAATATATAGTCATTCAACAAATACCATAATTTAAGATTCGATTTCGGTTAATGATTATGTTTTGCAATTCAATCCTTAATTCAAATCACATTTCATCATCATTTTATCACCTAACCATTATTTAATCAAATAACCGTACTCACATCATCATCTATTCATCATTACATTGCATAACCATAACCACACAAGTCATCGGGGGATGGGTGCATACATGTTATTGTCTTTTATCGGCCAATACCCAACGAAAATGATAAACTGACGTCATCGTTTAAGATCGCTGTCCAGGGTCACGAAGAGCCAAAACACACACAATGTTGTGGGCTACTAACCCACTGGCCAAACCCTGCGCAGGTTCTAAGTCTCTCAACCCGAAGGTAATCTCAAAACCCTTCCTATTTTCGCACCCCACCACGACCCCCGGCACGCAAACAACCATTCATCACATTCCATTCTCATCTATCACAGGTTCACATTCATCATCATATACCATCCAACAGCACATGTCAACATTTCGGTTCATCCCAAGGCTCGTCACATATCAACATTAATCAAACCTTATTAAACATTCAACATTCATCATCATTATGAATTTGAGTCTCTTTGTTAATTCACATTTTTTTTGCTTATTCAATCATATGTTCATATTCGTCAACATTTTGTTTTCATCAAGACATAATCACGATTCTACTTGATTAAGACTCTTATCTCAAGGTAATCTTCCAAATCATTTCAATCAAGGTAACATTCATTCACCCTTACAAGTTAAATCCCATTAGCTTAAGATAACCAATTCCTTAATCACTTTTTAGAACACATTTCCCTTTCTAAATCCATGCAATTAATCAAATAAAAGTTTCATATGAAAACATGTTACTAAACTCTTTCATAAACCTAGGGTAGAAGGTCAAAGTAAACAAAATCAGAAATTGGACCTAGGCTCGGTGGGCACCCAAGCTGGCACTCAACCGTACGCCCAAGGGGCCCGTGCGCCCACACCTTGTGCACCCAAGGGGCTGGGCGCCCATCTCTTGTGCGCACAAGGGGGTTGGGCGCCCAACTGTGTCTCTCTCGCGCGCCCAAAGCTTGGTCCAAGTTACAGGTTTCATGCTCTGTTTTTTGGTTTCTTGGTTTTTCATACTTAGGACCTCAAATTGACTAAGTTTAAGTTAAGATACCTAAAATTTCATGTTTCTATCATCAACATATGACTCTTAGGCACCAAAGGAAACCAACAATTTGGGTTTTCATCAACCAAAAGTCAAGTTATGGATCAAAACACCATTTTCACTCTCTCAACCTATGCATACATATATGTGTATATATCTTCCAATATCTTCCATAAATGTAAACAACACTTAAAAGGGTTTCTCTAATGGTATTCTAGTCCTTGTTACACATCACATATGTAAGAATGAGGCATTAAATCCCTACCTCAAATTGATAGAAGAATGGATCAACAAGGTGGTGTCTCCTGATTCCAAGCTCTCAAACTTTGTTGAATTACGAAAATTTAGTAGAACTGAATCACTAAGTAACAATTTAATTACATAACATTATTACTCAGGCACCATTAATCTCAAATTCACATACATATATACTGGTACTATATATGTGTGTGTGTATATATATATATATGATTTTGTGACATTGTGTCGGCCAAGGTCTTCGTGAATCCTAATGGGTAGAGATGGCACAGCCACAAGAACCAGAACACCAATAGCACAACTTCCACTCTCCCCCCCCCTCCCCTCTCTCTCACACATATAAAAATGATCAATTTCTTCAAATTTATAAATTGACTGTTTCTTTTGTTGACTTACTAATGTTTGTATATATATATATATATATATTAGCCCTTTAACAAAATCCAGGGAAGATACCGGATGATGAATTAAATTAATAATCAATGTCTCTGGAAGGGAATAGAACATCCTTATTATTGCTATTGCTGATGAATATACATTTTTAAATATCTTGTATATTGAAAAAGGAATAAAGATTGGCAAGTTGAGCCCAAAGTAAATTGTTTTAACATTATCTTTCTATGCATGTTTGAACTTTATTCAGCGCTTGAATCCAACTCAAAAATCTATTAAAATCTCATGAAACTTTAATTTTTTTTGGAGAAATGACATTGTTTTAACCTGAGTAGTAACTTTAGTGGTAAGATATTAAGTTTACTTCTCAATAGTCATTAGTTCGAATCTATCCAAGGCAACTAGATGATTTATCTAGTCATTGATTTTAGGTTTCAAAAATTAATCGAGATATATGCAAATTGATCAGATACTCCAAGTATTCAAAAAAAAAAAAAGGCATTGAGTTAATGTCCTACCACCTCTTTAAAGCACCATTTGAATTAAGCTTATCTAAGCTCCAAGGTCGAGGTTATAGCATTTTTTGTTTTTTTTGTTTTTTTGGCTTGGTTGCCTGATCGGTAAGGGTTAATTTAATATATAGACCGTGTTTGAATGGAGGGAAAGTTGCCCCCAAAAAATAAATAAATAAACAAATAAAAGAAAAGGCCCTCCTAGTTAAAAGCTTCAACTTATCATTATGATTGCAATATATACGTGGTGTAAATATTAAATATTTTTTACTTTCTTATTCAAAATAGTGACTAAAATAAATCTAAAATATTATAAAATTTGATTCTTATATTTTTTATATTTTGAATTATGTATTAAATTAGTCAGTTAATTTTTTTACTAATAGTCGGGCACAAGTAATACATGTGCAATTTTTATTTATTAGTAATTTTTTTTTTTCAAGTATTGATGTGTTAGAGTAGAAATCTGTAGGTAGAAAATTGTATTCCATTATTAATGAAAAAAAGCTAGAAGTTTTTAAGATTTAGGAAAACTTAGGTAATGGAATATATTGAAGGTGAAATTTACTTTCTAAGCCATGTTACAAGATATTGTCAAACAAATTGAATTAAATAAAAAAAATATTTGTAAGAGGTTCATTGGGGTATTTAAAATAGTTTGCTAAGCCTCGAAACACAAATTGAGTTCTACTTTAATATTCTAAGTTTACACAGTTGTGGTTTAGATTAAAAATACATGATCTTTCTTGATTTTAAAACTCAACATTATTTCGAAAGCGTAAAATTGTCAAAAAAAATTATTAAATTTAATTAAACTTGAGTTTCGAGGGTAAGCTCATATGTGATTATTCAAAAACATCATTTAGAAAATATAGGCAAAATTAAATCTATTTAAAGAATAAAATAATGTTTCATTTTAATATAAAAATTGAAAAAATACTTTTATTTATCTATTTTTATAAAAAAAAAATTGTCCCTCAATCAATTTTAACTCACAAGACATGAATCTAACTAACTTTAATAAATTCATTAAATTTTATATTTTATTTAAATCATAAAAAGATTATGTATTGATTTTTAAAATAAAGAGGGCCAAATATTTATGGGTCAAACACAAAGAGGATAAATAAAATGACCTTATAAAATATAATTGTATGTAATGTTCACCTATATTAGTGGATTAGGCTCGAAACGTGGCAAATCCGCCCCCACTGCAAGTGTTTTCGCTAAAAATAATAATAATAATAAAATAAAACAAAAATGAAAACAAAAATAAAAATCTAATTTTGCTAACATATGAAGATCAGTTTGGTAAACGAGAAGCTAATGTTTTTGGACAAATAATACTAATGATGTCCAAGATATAATGAAAATACATAAATTATTTCTGTGATTTTTGAAATCACATTGAATATTTCTACTTTTTAAATTTTATGTAAATAATCAATAGGAGGATCGACACTATGTCGTTTATGTCAAAAAAAAAAAAATAGCCAACAAAATTAGCTAACACGCTAACCAACATAATTGAACATTTTGGCTCTATAACAAAATTTAAACAAAAATTATAAATTACTCTTAAAATTTTAAATGCAACAAAATTAGTCTCTTATAATCTTTGTAGTAGACAGCACACAGAAGATACTCCCATTCTTCTTTCTTTGTAATTAGTTTTTCTTCACTACTGGAAATAGCACTTTTAGCGGTCGCTAACAATTGATAAAGGTGGACAAGTGATTGATAAAAAATTTTAGCGACCGTGTGGTGACCACTAATAGAGAGACGCAAATATATCGTTGCTAATACTTATTAGCGACTACCAGTGAACTTACCGTCGAAAGTATTAATGACATCTTTACATCAATTTAGCGTAGCTGCCGATAGTTAGAGCAGTCACTAATACTTTCTGCCATTCTGGGAAAGACTTGGGGACAATCCCCACCAAATCTTTAGCGACCACTTGATTCTTATTAGCGATTGCTTATGGCAGTCACAAGCATTATTTTTTTATTATTTTTAATTAAATTATTAGCAACTGCCATTAATTATTAGCAGTAGCTTTCAGCAGTTGTAATAATTTATTTTTTATTTTTGTTATTTTTTAAATTTGTTTATTTTAAATTATTTAATATTATTTATTTTAGAATATTTATTTCTAAATTATTTATTTTTCAATGTAATTTTAATTATACCTGCATTACATGTACTGGAAAATTTTTTAAAATGGAATACTAATGTTATAAAACAAAACAAAATTCTATATTTATTTATATAAAAAATAGTACAAAATTTAATTACAAATTTTTATACGTACAAGTCTAACCAAAAAAACAAAAACAAAACAAAAAAAGTCTTCGATCGGTTGGTTGGCTTCAATAATAAGTTAAAGCTGAAAATAGAAAATAAATATTATTGATTTACAAAACTATCAATATAAATAAGTAAGAATTGCTCGAAATAAGTTAAAATTTATGCGAATTAAAAATAAATATATTTGGCCATGATCATTACCCAGCCCAGTCCAATCCAAAAGGGCCAGTCGCCAACTTCCAAGGCCTATAATGAAATAATAAGCAAATGATCAGAAAAAAATATAAATAAATTTATAAGAATTTAAATAATTTTAAATACAAAAATTAATATTTCTAACCTCAGTAGCGAGGTCACGGCCTGAGAATAAGACAACTTCATCTCGACCATCTCCGCCGAAGCAACGCCTCCCATACGTCCATCTTTGCCCAAAGTGTTTAGAGCAGGTCCTCGCGTCCAATCTGGGAGGAGCTAGCTTTAGATAACTCCACTCACACGATGACCAAGCGTGGAATGTCGGCGCCCCACATGTCCATATATCCATGTTTGTCCCGTCCGTTGATAAAGTGGAATATCTCGTCCCTCCTCACTGCAAGCTCCTTCTCCTCCACTAATAGTTCAGCCAACTGAGCGTCAAACTAAGCTTGTGTAAAACAAAATATAAAAAAAGGTAACTAAATTATATAAAAGAAAACTTAATATGCTAATACTTAATTACCTTAATCGCCCGAACATCTAGCAGATTCTTATCGTGGGTCTACAACCAAACGGCCATTCAATTATCCCATTTGTCCTGTTGAGTCAACTATTAAAGGGTAAATTATGTTAATAGTGTATTATCATAGGAAATGAAAAAAAAAATGAAATTTTAATAGGTAGGCTAATGTTTTACCTCGTGGCGGACTTACGAGAATTGTCGAGTCCCCTCCTTATACCTAGGGCCCTGCATCGATCGGATCCACGAGTTTCTCGCGACCTTGTCCTATTTTCATTTTTTGTTAGTTAGTTTTTGTAAGTTATACTTATAACTTAAAAACTTAAGAAAAAGATATACAAATTACAATTTGCTCACCTATGCAAGCTCTCTGGACCAGTAACGAATAAGATTAGCCCACTACTAGGAAAAAATGCCCGCTAGGACATGTTGAAGGATATCAAGGTCATTCTCATAGCCCTTCCAATGGCTTGTCTTGACTTTATTCTTGTGTTCCTTCCATATTTTCTGGCACTAGCTATAGCAAATTACCCAACAGTTTGGAGAAACTTCACTCACATTAGCCTGAAAATGACAAATAACAATATATTTTTCAATACTTGTTGCAAACTAATAAATCATCCAATATAAATCAAACTAAGATAAATAAACAATATTCAGTTACCTAAATCTCAGCCTAGAGGATCTCGAATGCTTCACCCGAGAAGGTCTCCTAATCTAGCATGGTAAGAAGGAATCTAGCAGGATTTCAAACCATTTGCCCCATCTGTGAGATGAGTCTTCGATCATTCTAACCAAGCTGGTGGAACGTGCTATTGAAGTCTGTGTACATCCACAATGAACCATAGTTCTACTCCCTTAATGCCTTAGATAGGCATTTCCCTGACCTAGAAGCCGTGCCTGGAATCATAGAATCCGTTACAATTGAAATAATTGGTTCATTAAATAAAAAGATGAAATTTTAGCGGTAAAAGAATATCTTAAACTAAAGATTTATACCAGACGATGCACACTCAAACCCTGAAGCTGTCTGAGTGTTTATCAAAGGCTACGCCAATGCGGATGGTGCTGGTGGGATCGCGTCAAACGAGCTAGTCAACGTATAAGAGAAGCCTAGTAGCTCGACAATCGTGCATAGACCAGATCTCCTCACACTACATTCAAACATATCTGTTTGTATGTTTATAAGATAAATTTACTAAAATTACAAAAAATTTATAGATTTAGAATAAAATTTGTTTGGATAAAAAGTTCACAACCCGTCACTAGTAATGTAAGTTAATGATATCTCTTTCGATGGTCTCCTTAACCCAATTAACATTTTTCGCACATTTGAATGATTGCATCTTGGTTAAGAGCTTGTTGGGCGAATACATCAATATCTAGCTCATCGCATTCGATCTGATACACCCTATTCTTAACATTTTAACTACAACCTACCAAATAGGGGCTACTAGATCTCAGACATAATAAACATGCTCTAGTATCGATGCCAATACACAGGGTTTGTTACTTATTCACTCATCCCAATATAACAAATTGTTAAGTTTACCAAAGTAAATTGGTACTTATCAGTTTTAGCCCCACGGATTGGATCAACCAAGTCACACTTAAACAATAGAAATCTCAACATGTGATTGTGTAAAACTTCAACAATGTCATTCAATCGGCTATAGTAGTAACTGGCATCGACGGAAGGACAGTCGATGCCATTATTTTGTGTCGCCTACCAATCGTCTACCAGCTTGATGTGAAATTAGAACCCATTGACGTCGCAAATTGTGTAACATTGTGTCATCGTATAGGGACCATCAACCAACTGGTTTTTATTTCATCGGTCAAAGTAGGATCACTGGTTTTTCATAAATTATACACATACGTAGTTCACGTAATAATTGAATACAACTACACAGAAGTAATACGACAACAACAAATAGAACTACATGTAAACATTGAATATATAAGTAATTCTTAAACTAGTTGTGAAATGATTGATAATAGGACTGCGGAATTACAACAGCTTGCCAACAGCAATTTTAACATTCAAAAAAAAAAACCCTAGAACAATAATCTTCATTTACAACATATTAAATCATAAAATAAAAAAAATATACCAACCTATAGTCTATAAAAAAATAGTATATAAAAAAGGGTAGGCATACCTGAATCCGTAGAGAAGAAAAGAAGATTAACTTGAATATTAGGCTTTAACAAACTTAATCTGACCAAAAAAATAAGAAATCAAAAAATATTAGTGGTATATATATATATATATAGAGAGAGAGAGAGAGAGAGAGAGAGAGCTAAAGAGTGAGAAGGAGGGATGAGGGAGGTAGTAATATTGTTAAAATCCCGATTTAAATCTTAAAATCTTACATTTTACGATGTTAGAATGGGAAAACTTGTTCGATTTTATGTGAAATCTTAATGGGGGCAAATAGGTAAAATCTCGATTTTGGAACGTAAAATCAGTAAAATGTTTATTTTATATATGTGATTTTATCGATTTTAAAAATCAAGTGATTTTTTGTGTATTTTTGTCAAATAAAATAGATTTTTATGATTTTTTCAAGTAATATCCTTCAACTATTTCACTTGTTACTTTTTTTAAGATTTTTTTATTCTATAAAACTATTATTTACTATATTACATTAGTCGGGGACTATGTGTATTGCTGCATCAAATTGACTACTATAAATTAAATGTAGTTAATTAGGATAGAAATCAAGTGACCTATGATAAAATATTACAAATATATTTCAACTCAAACAAAAACTTAGGATAAAATGAAGTCAATAATTTAATGTCAATTGTATAGATCACACCAAACATTTTAATGATCTCAGTTGTATACTTGGGTAAAGGGAGTATAAAATCAGATATAGAATCTTTTGTAAACTTTATTGAGAATTCTTTTAGTTAATATAAACAAGTTTTTATGTATGACATTTTTCTTGATGCATGTCTTTTCTCTCCTCTTATTAATAAAATTATTAACTTATCAAAAAAATAAATAGAAGTTCTAAATGAAAAATTGTAGCATGACAAACTATATTTTCATTTTATAGGCATTTGCTAATATCTGACAATTTTGCAATTTGATTTTATGATTCAAATTTTGGACCCTCCACCAATTTTAAGTAAAATCTCAATATTAACGACCTTGATAATGAGCTTTGTTGTAAATATAGAGTAATAAGTGTAAGAACTACAGCGACCTAATTCCCAAGATGGGATAGGTAGGTAGCTAAAACCTGAGCAAGCTGAGACTGGTCTTAACTATGATTTGTTAGATTCATGTTTATTATTTTAACCTTTGAGTTGTGGTATTCGTATTAGAGAGATTGAGAGACTATGTTTCTCTTCAACATTTTATAGCGTAAATTATACAACCTAAAGTGTGAGTTTAACATTAGCAAATATGATGTTCACTACTAGAAGAAAGGCTCTTTAGCTACTAATGTTTTTGGCTACGGCTGATTATCGAAGCTAAAGAATATCATTGGCCACTACCCAACAAAAGCCATAACCACGTATAGAGCAAAATATTTGGCAGTAGCCATTAATCTTAAAGCAATAGTAAAAAAATATAATACTCCCCCATTTGGCTACAGCTCTTATTTTATGGTAGTCAATAGGCTTTTGACTTTCGTATTTTAGCTACGGCTCTAACCTTATGGCAGCCAATAGGCTTTTAACTTCTATAGTTTGGCTATTGCTATAATGGTAGAAGCTAAAAACTAAAAAACAAAACAAATTCCCTATTTGCTCCCCCGTAAAAAAAAACCCCACTCTCGCTCAACCCTAAAACACTCTCACTCAATCTGTCTCTCATCTTTCTCAAATCTCTTAGTCTTCTCCCTTATTCTCTTGTGTCAATGTCGGAGGTTCTCATCCATCATTCTCCTATGTCCATGAGTGAAATCTAGTAAAAGCCATTGAGACAATGCAGTGAAGCTTGTTCAGGCACTCTTCTTTAGTGTTGGTGCTTCAATTCTTGGTTCAGAGAATCAAATCTATACATGTGAGTTGATAGTATTATTCTCAAAGCTGATTACACTTGAAAAGTGTAATTACAAACTCCACATTTTGATACTCATTGATGCATTTAAGTAGTTAATTTCAAAGTTTTATCGTTATTTTATTATTTATAGTGTTTATTCTCTTAATTGAAGGTAAAAGGGGAAAATACGTGAGATTAGCAGTGTTGAAAGTGGCTTCCGAGGAGGAAAAAATAGTCCAAAGTTCAAGATAGTTGAAGTGGTGTGCAGCTGAAGTTCCAGCTCGACACCTTGTCAGTATTTAGACCATAACTTTTCACTCACAACTCAGATTGACCTGATTCTTTTTGGGTTGGAAAGAAGACTCAAAGGGCTACAACTTTCATGCTTTATCCGAAGCCTGAATCGATCGTTTGCGAGGTCAAAATCGCAGTGGAAGTTGAGGACAGAAAGCTGTCAGAAGCAGCAAACGAGAAGCAGAACTTGAAGAACAAAGTTTCTGTGGTCCGGACCACCTGCCAAACGGTCCGGACCACAGTGTGTTATGCGCGCGCGGCTTCACTCCATCTTTTAGGGTTTTCTTTACAACTTCTTTATAACATCTGCTACATGGCCGACCCAAGGGAGCCCTAGTTGTTAGTTCTACATACTTTAGGAACCTTTTTTTCATATTTTCAGATACTTTGAGAGTTTTAGAATAGTTTTTTTAGAGAGTTTTCAATTACTTGTCTTGTTTATGGAGTTGTTCGATGTTTGGTTATTCTTCGCTGCACTGCTCTTTCATTACGTAGTTTTAGAGTTGCTTGCCGTGTAAGTTGACTTTCGTTTCGTTAATTTAATATATGATTTATTATTTTCTAGTGGTAGATCTAATGTTTATGCTTTCGTTTATTGCTTTCGTTTCGTTTAAAATCATGCTAGAGTAGAAACCCTAGTTCTTGATTCACTGAATCAATGAAGGGTGATTCGTTATAAGTTGAGGGATGAACGTAGATCCTTCGCATGGGTTTTGAAAACCTATGTGAAGTGATCTACAATTTTCAAATCTGATTTGTTTGTTTAGAAAACTTTTTAACTCGAATGTTTTTATCATAAAATATTTCCAGTTTTATTTTCATAATGAAACGTGAGTTTAAAACTGTGTATCGAGAAATTTTGGAATCTATTCACTCCTAAATCAGATTTGAACTCGAATGTTTTTATCATAAAATATTTCCAGTTTTATTTTCCATAATGAAACGTGAGTTTAAAACTGTGTATCGAGAAATTTTGGAATGTATTGAAAATATTTCCCAATCTATAGATCCTTTGACGTGAACTATAGATTGTATTTTAAATCATCCCTTGGCAAAATAACGAATTACCTGGAATTGTGAAAGTTGAATCAAGAACTCTTTTAAATATTATTGTCTTAAGTTAAATCACTTTTGTTTGAATTGATTGCATTGCAAGTTCTAAATTAGAATAGCTTTTAATTTGAAAACATTCAATTCTCTTTACATTTAAGTTCAGTAACTTTAAATTGCTAAGTTATTTCAAAGTAGTTTGCATTCTAGTTTAAATATCCCTTTAATTAGTTTGTTTCTTGTTTAATCCTTCAATTTGCAATTCTCTTAAATCCAATTTAATTCAATTGATATCTCAATTCACATTTAAACCTAAAATTCATATTTGAACTTAGAAACTGAAACATATAGGCTCCCTGTGGATTCGACCTCGGACTCACCGAGATTAAAACTACACCGCACACCCTTGCACTTGGGGGTTAATTAGCACTGCACTATTTACGAGCGGTCAAGTTTTTGGCGCCGTTGCCGGGGAGCCAAATTTTAGTTTTTAAGTTGTTTTCATTTTTAAGTTAATTTCTTTTTCTAAAAAATAAATAAATAAATAAATAAAATTTTTGAACATGGATTATTTTCCTTATAATTCTGGTTCACCAGACACCATTCATGCACTCATGAGTTATTTAGGCAGCATTTATGGAATTGAATTTTGCCTAGAAACTTTTTCTATGCTACCTAAATTTTATGGACTTCAACATGAGGACCCTAGAGTTCATTTGGAACGTTTTGAGTCAGTTTGTTTCTATTGCACGAGTGGTTACATAGATAACACACTTAAGTATAATTTTTTCCCGTTGTCATTATGTGGAGTAGCCAATGATTGGTGTCGTGCTGCTACTTGGTCCATTAATATTTGGGAAGAGTTACAAAATGATTTTATTGCAAATTTTCTCCCCAATTTTCAAAACTTCACTTTCCGCTTTCAAATTAGAAGTTTTTGTTTTAAGAAGGGTGAAGTATTTTATAAATGCTGGGAGAGATTTAAAAACCTTTTAGAAACTTTCCCAAATCATGGACTAGATTTAGGGTACATTCTAGGCATATTCTACAATGCTCTACCTTGTGAGTTACACCGAGCATTTGATAAAAGTTTGGGTAAGGAATTTCTTGACCTTACCCCAGAAGAAGCATGGTCATTTTTTGAATTTTTCTATGAACACACCAAGCCACGAGAAAAACTTGAACCTAGTTTTGAACCTCATTCACTTGAAAGCCACATTGACCCTTTCCCACATCCTCCTACTTCACTTGATTCTCATGATCGATCCTTAGAAAATGGAGTAGGAGTTGAGCCTGATTACTTGGATATTGCATGTCCCAACTCCACTCTACTTACCGAGGGCCAGTCTGAGGAACCCCTAGATCATTGGCTTACTGAATCTAGCAATACACAAGTTGAGTCACTCTGCAAGCAAACTCAACATAGGGAAGAAGTTAACTTAAAAGTAGATTCTAGTGCACATGAGACTTCCACATATATTGACTCTACATTAGATGATATATTGTTCGAGTCCATAGCATGTCCTTATATTCGTCCACGCACCGAAGCTGAAATAGCTTAATCTAGGGCCTTTTTGTTACTTGCACGAGAAAATTCTAATTCAAAAACCCTAGACTTTGAGTGGAGCGACTATTCTGATAATGGTTGCGATAATGAAGGGAATGAGCCCTTTGACTTGTTCCCACCAAACTCTAACGTGCACGAGACTTCATCTGTTGAGAGTCTAGAGGACATGCCAACCAACACCACCACAGAGCTTGAAGCTCATCCCACCCTAACAACTCATATGACCTTGGAAAGTCCTAAGACTTATTCTAAGAGCTTTAATGCCAGAGGTTCAGAGGAACACACTGTTAAGCCAGTCACTTTAGTTTCATCATGTGCCACTATACCACTCACTGAGACCACTTCTGATATATCTTTTCCTGTTGGGGCTAGTACACTTGATGACTTACCTGTTGAGACCCCTATATTTGAGTGGAAGTATGATTCTAATTATGGTTGGGTTCCTACTTCAATTACACAGGACTCTTATGAGAGTGAATTTTCTTTATCATCCTTTGAGAGTTCGATAGACAAGCCTAAGAGTGAGAGTGGTGCACAACTCTCATCTTTTGCTGTCGCCCCAACTAGGAATCTTACTAAGGGAACTGAACATGTTTTGACTAAGACTGACCACACATTTAGGGAAGTGGTGGAGACCAAAAAAATAGTTTGCATTGACTTTTTAGGTGTCGAGGGGATACTAGAAAACCCACAACTACATTCCATGTTCACATATGCAAATAAATTTGGGTCATATTTGGGATTCAAGGATTCCCGCAAGGCCATGCATTTTCTAGTGTTTTCTGCACTAGGAGCACACTCATTTTCAGTACCTCTTGGGCCCAAGGAGAATATTTCATTCCTAAAGCCATTTGGTAAGGCTTGGGAGAGATTAGGAGTTGGATAGTATGTTTTGGCATTAACCCTTGTATATTAGTAGATTGCATTTTATTTACTTATTTATTTATTTTAGTTTTCTTTCTGCCTAGATTAAATTTTAATTTTCTTTTATTTTACTTTTATTTGTTTATTCTAACATTTTATCTCGTAGAAGTTTTATTTTTTTCTTTTAGTACAATTTAATTCAAAGGAATAAACTGCTCAAGTTCCTTTCTTTTCTTCAAATAAGGAAGCTCTTGAGGTAATATCCTTCCTCTCCCTTTTATTTAGTTTTGCACTTCTAATTGGTACTTCACATATATAATTGTTCTTGTTGGGAGTGCTGTAGAATCTAAGTTGAGGGGATGTATTGGGTGATGCCTTAAGTGGCTTGAATAATGGGTGCATGCTTGGTTTAATTTGTGCTTTGTTCTTATTTGTGCCTTTGTTGTTATTGTTTCATGCTCATCATCATGCTCATTATTGCACACTACAGACCCACATATGCATCATGGTTCTCACATTGAGGACAATGTGAATTTTAAGTTGGGGGTTAATTAGCACTGCACTATTTACGAGCGGTCAAAAGCTTTAGCATATTTTTTTTACTTGGTGTTGTACGATCTTATGTTCTTGTGTGAGTTAAATATAATTAATCATATATTGTTGTAACATTGTATCCAATGCACAATTTGCATCAAATGTCCTCTTTCCTATCTTTGCCCTTTCCCTCATGTTTTGGAAATTCTTTTGAATAAACAATGAGGCCCTGTTTAGAGTTGTTAAAGTTAGTATAAATTTATAAAAGTTAGTGTATATATATATCATCCTTAGTGTGTGTGTGTGTATATATGATCTTTGTCATGAAATGGAGAAAGGATTTATAAGTTCTGGATATGTACCTATTTCACATATCAAATTAAACTAAAAAATCTACAAACTGTTATCAAAATAAAATTTTATATTTTGTAAATTTTAATAAATTTTTATTAAAAATTATTAAAAATTTTAAGGCATTGTCTCATGTGCTGTGTACGTTCTTAGTGAATGTCCTGTGATAATTTTGTAAGATTTGTCAAACATCAACTTTTTATGCACATATTCTAATCATCTTCCTACTCATTTTGCCAAGTTTCAAAAATGTCTTCATTTCATTCAAGAGTATTTTGAGACATTCAACACAACGAGCATGGGTTCATAGAATCAAAATTTTTTTAATTTAAATTTGGCAGCTATTTGTTGTGGTGTATGACCGATTTATAGAAATACAAGCAGGAAGAGCTTAGTTTACTCATGGACACTTGGGGCATAAATATTTGTAAGAAAAAATAAGAAACTAAAACTAGAATCGATGAACAATTCTTTAGTAGGAATTTCAAGGATTGAGGATAAAATAACATATAAATTGCCAAGAATGTACCAATTATAGCAGCCAAACACTTGGCTCAAAATGCAGAAAAACAACAAAGGTCCCCCAATCAAACAGGTAAAAAAAATACCTTTTGAACAACTAATTTATAAAAGGAGGGTAGAATCTCATGAGTTTTTATTGATAACCCGCTGTCTAACTAACTGACACATTTAAAGTGATTTCCCCTACTCTAAACAACAGTACCAAAGCAAAAATCCTGCGCTACCCTTGGACACATAACCATGGCATCACGATCAACAATAATGGAACCACCAAATCCTAAGCCTAATGGATAACAGCAAACAAGCAATCTTGAGTAGACTAAACCACAAAGACCATTCCTTAAACCAACCAGAAAAACTCTAACATGTCATGCCATATATGTGCCTATAAGATGGACATAGTCCTAGCTGACACCAACTAATATTGACGCAAGTTTCCACAAATGGTAGAATTTACCTAGCCCTAGACAAATAGCAACCCCATCCATCCATCCAAAACAAATCTTAAATTCTCTTTATCCTTGTATCAGCAATTTCCTCCACTCCCCTTATCCTTATATCAGCAATTTGCTTCACTTGATATATAATAGGATGCGAATTCAATATTACAAACCTATATACATATACTAAATGCCCATTCATTTTAGAGTCCTTAATTCAATACTTAATGTTTTGATCATCAAAAGGTTCACTAACTTATTCAGCTCCTGACCATAGCAACCAAAAAAAAAATAATATTATCTATAAGAAAGGCAAAATTTAGTAGGTGATTAAGTTCATTTACATCATCTTTTTCCCAATCATAAGATTGCCTCCTCCATTATAGATTCCAATGCCACTATGTCTGTTCCCTCCAACCCATAAATGCAATCCAATATAGCAATTCTTATCACTAGCAGTGTTGTACAGTCTAGGAAATGTTAACATCAGTGGAAAATTTGATATGCCTTCTATTGTCAATAGACAATAGCAGAGATCATCAAACACAACACCAACTTATTTCTTTACTAGAATTTTGAATACACCTCCAAACTTGTGAAACTTTTCTTTCAGACATCAAAGGTTACCAATTTTCTTTGTTTAAATTGTACTTATTTGATCTCTCTAGGTTGCCTCCCTTTCATTTGCAAAAACCTTCATGCTCATTATAGAGTAGAGAAGCACTTTTTTTATAACATTGATCCAATGCCTAAACCTTTTAACTTCTTATTATGCTTTATTTAAGAGCTCCCAATTCACATAGTGGATTGGTTTTTTAGAACTTGTATCACCCAAGAAGAAATCTCTCTGTAGCTTTTCTAGCTTCTTTGTTTGCCAATTCCTCAGGGATCTTGAACAAGGTATAATACTAAAATATTACCAAATAGTAAAAATGTGCAAAAGGTAACTTGAAAATATGTATGTATGTATGTATATTACATTTTTGCATAACAAGACAAAATACAATAATCATTTGATTTCTTTTTATCCTCTCTCTCCAAACTAACTTGGCTGATTTTATTACTCAACTTCCAGCTGGATTTAGAGTATCAAAATGACACAGTTTGGGATTGGACCTTTCACAAAAGTTTTATAACTTGGTCTCATATTTCCAAAACACTTGGGCTTGCTTTATTTTGACTTCTAGAACTCTAGATACATGCTAAAAATCAAAACAAGGTCTAGGCTGCAATAAACTTGTGGACAGATTTGGACTTCTCCATTTCTATTAAGTTTTGAATTTCAAAATAGTAGAACTGGGTTTTGGGCTTTTGATAAAAGTTTTAGCCCTATCTCTTAGCTTCCTAGCAAGTCAAACAACAACTAAAACCAAGGTTTGTAACTCTAGTTAGAACCTAAATATTAAACATTGTTCTGGTTTAACTAGACTAGACTACTAGAATTTGCTTTCTAGAACTAGCCCAAATTAAGGCTCTTCACATAGGCCAATGTTAACTTAATTCAATAATTAAACACCTACAACATACCAAGAATTAAATAAATGTAAAAGACACATAAAATCTGGATAAATGAGCTAAGTAACATATAAAACATTCTGTTGAAAGCCTTCACTAATTCCCTTTGAATTACCAATTTTCTGATGGTAAATTCAATAATCCAGACCAATAGAAAAGGAAAGAAGAAGAGATGGAAGAGAAAGAAGAATCTTGTATTGAATTCAAAACAAAAAAGTAACCACTTCGAGGGGGGACCTCCCGAACTGCATTGCAGTTTGTTACAAAACTCTCTCTCCCAGACTATTCTTTACTCTGCTATTTATATCCCAACATATTGGGTATTATTGCAATATTATCCTAATTATACTTGGGCTTAATTCATTACTTCTCTTGGTTTGATGGACTTACCTGTGGCTTGTATTTGTCTTTGATAGGTGAGTTTTAAGTTGGGCTAAATGATGAAGCAGCCATAAGTGGGCTTGGACTGGTCCGGATGATGGCCTTAGTATCTCTTGCTCCTTCCAGTTTGAGATCCGACCCGTTTGCTTCAGCCCGTCTTGCTAAATTAACCATTTTGCCCCTTCTAGAAGATGTATCTACTGTCTTACAGCTAATAATCACTTGCCTCTCTGCTTTTGACTTAGTGATTGACATTTTGTCCTGGTCTCTGCCTTCTTGGATGTTGAGAACCTCCAGGGCCTTTGGATTCTCGAATGTTGGAGGGTTGCGATTGAGTGGGTTCAAGCTTTCATCTAGACCGTCCACCTCGCCCCAATGCAAAGCTATCTGACGGCCTTCCTCTATCCAATTCGAACCATCAATGTCTAACACTAGCAGCTCCTTCTCGAGTTTTTCCTCTTCAGCAGCTATGGTGGTGCCTCCACTTATGTTCTGCAATGAAATGCTTGTCCTACTTTGTTTATCCACTTCCCCGACTCCCCTTCCCCCTATTTCCTTTAGTTGTATTATTGTAAGCAACGGAATCGTAACACATTCTGAATCAAAACAATTAGAAATGCAACGTGGGCAATGCAGAAGTCTTATTTGTGTAAATCTTTATTTGCACTGATTCTGTTTTGGTTGCACGATCACTTGCATATACTAGTTTGTTTGCTTGATTGTTCACTATATCAAATACATCCTTTTGGTTTTTCTTTGCTTCTTTGTTGCACCTTTAGCATAAACTACATCCTTTGTAATGGGCACAATGAAAATATGGCCTAACTATTTTATCTAGCTCGTGATTTTTACCCTTATTTAAACCTTAGAAACAATAGGATAAATGATAATTTCTTTGCCTCTTGAAGAGCTCTTCCAATTTGGTTTTTGCTTCTTGATTATCTTCCAATTTACTTAAACCCACCCCCCCCAAAAAAAACTTAAACTAGACCTTTGATTGGTTTATCTTTTTCTTTCACTTTTAAATGGAAATTAATATTTACTTAAACTGAGTCCTTGATGAGAAGTGTGTGAAATTTTCACAGTTTCACAGAAACATAATGCGTGCATTACTTAATGAATTTTGTTACTAGTAAGATATTTTTTTTTTTTTGCCAAGTAATCATTTCTAGGACTTATACAAAAAAAAAAAAAAGAAAATTGAAGTGATGGATAAAAGTTGGATTGATTTACTAGATAGGATGTCGAGAAACTATATTGAATGAATTAATCAATTCATTACCTACATGAACAAGCTTGATAGTACAGTAATTAATTGTCCGTGCAGAAAATGCTAAAATTGGTATTATAATTCATGGGAGGCTGTGCATGATCATTTGATAAGGAATAAGTTTCTACCAGGTTATAAGAATTAGACAAATCACAAGGAATCATATATTTCCTTTTGACATGATGAACGTACGGAGATGTTGATTAATTGTAATATTGGGAATGATATGCATGAAATGATACATGATACCTTAGGAAGCCATTCCACCACATGTCCAAATGGAGAATGATGAAATAGGTAGGAGTAATCCTAGGTCAAGTGCAAAAGAAGAAACCTTGAAATATTTTAGACTTCTCAAAGATGCACAAATTGAACTATATTCAAGTTGTAGGAATTTTAGTAAATCATTAATCGTTGAATTGTCACACATGAAGACCGTGAATAATTGGACAGACACTTCACTCAATATGTTACTTGAATTATTGGTAAAAGTTCTACCCAAGGGATGCATGTCCAAAGAATTGTATGTTATTCAAGGGTGAGAATAAGACACTTGATAAATGTGCTATTTGTAAGACTTTGCAATGGAAAGATAATTGTACTAATTTAAATGGAACTAATAAATCTGGGAAAAAGTTTGCTATAAAACAAGTGAGGTATTTTCTGTTGAAGCCATGATTGAAAAGATTGTTTATGTGATCCAATACAACTAAATTGATGAGTTGATGAGATGGCATACTGAAAAACGAGTGATGATGGAATATTATGGCATCCTACTAACTCATTTGTGTGGAAAGATTTTAATCAAAAGCCTCTTGACTTTGCCAGTGACATCCACAGTGCTAAATGAATGGATTCAACCCATTCGGGACTATGATTAACTCTTATAGTACAGGGCCCATAGTGTTAATCTCGTATAACTTGCCTCCTTGGTTATGTATGAAAGAATCTTTTTTTATATTATCCACCCTTATCAATGGTCCAAAAGTACTTGGTAATAAAATTAATGTGTACATGCAACCATTGATTGACAATTTAAAAGAATTGTGGGTTGCAAAAGTAACGACATTTGTTTCAGTTGCGAATGAAATGTCTAAGCATCGTGCCACTTTGTCAGAGAAGTATGACACACTTCTACAGCAGATACTAGAGGAAGAGTGGACACTAAAGCGTCGTAATGAGATATGTGAGACCGTCTTTAGGTGTGATGGACACGGATATACTTGAACCTATAGAGGTATACCCCACAGGGTTATTCATCGCGTTTGCGGGACTTCATCATCACAGTCCTGATAGTCTATCACAACTATCGACATTAATGCTATTGTAACTGCTCGAGTTGCGAATGAGCGATAGCGTATCAAGGCCAAGGCCATCACCATAAAGGAGCGACAACACATGGAGGTCCTTGCTATAGAGGAAAAACCATACTATGAGACTTGGTAAGTAGAGAAGCGAGCACACTAAGAAGCTCGCATAGCAAAGGAGAGTGCAAATATGCAGAGCAAGTGGCAAATCAATTTGGAGAGTGTTTTCATATCATTTCAAGTAAGTAGTGGCAATCACGCGATGCCTTGCACATTATCAAGATAGGTTTTGAACTACTTTTAAATTTTGAATTTTAAAAATAAAACCAAATTTGACTATAATATATACTTATTTTATTATGTTAAATTAGTAAATGTAGGTACCAGATGGTAGCAATGGTCACTAGGTTATACGAGACTCGATTAGGGACAAGTAACTTGAGAACCCTCTTCCATCCCCTTCACAATGCCGACATCCTCGTCTTGTAAAGTAGGTATATATTCTATATATTTATCATGCTTTGATGAATTGAATATATGAGAGCTTGTTATTGTTTATGGTGGAGCTATATTTGAAGTTATTTGCAAATCTGATGGATTCAGCACTATTTGGCTTAAGGTGTTAGCTTTCAGTTTTAGGTTCAAACTATATTTAAAGTTATATCTAAATTTCCACAAGACGATACAATTAATAAGGCATGAATAATGAGTAATGTGCTTCCATTTGCAAATGAATAGATTAACTCAAAGTTTGACTTAGAAAAAAGAAAATAAAAGAAAAGAAAATCGTTGTGTAAAATTGATCTATCTGTTTTTAATTGAACACGTTGCAAGGGAAATCGTCAACTCTAATTATTGGCTATTAGGCTACTATTAAGTTTTGGCATCCTTTATTTTTTTTTTAAGAAAAAAAAAAACTATTTTTGGCACATGAAATTATAACTTGTGGATTCTTGTAATTACGTATTAATTTTATATCTTGACCATGCTGTAATGTGTATGTGCATGGTGTTTATCGAAGGAAGTAAGAAGTACTTTGAAGATGTTTCTGTAGTCTTTTAATATGGTGATTGTTGTTGAAAGTAATAGACAAAATACTGCTTGCAGTGAAAGAAAATCAAAATACTACTTGTTCAAGTAGAAGGGAAAAATGTGAAATAATTTTTTTTTTTTTTTGGTAATTGAAATAATGTTATGTTGACTATAGATGAATCATGAATAGAACTGTCCCCTATTTACTTAACAAATATCACAAAAGTAGATGACTCCCAGCTGAAGCAACATGATCCTAAGGGCTTACTAAGCCTAATTCCTTGCCTTGCTCTACCTAAAGCCCCACCTAATTAGGCTACCATTCTGAGTTCATATTAAGAAATAAAATATGAAAATTTTTATCCGCATTTTTAAAATTAAAAGAGTATTTTAATAGGTGTTTTTATTTAAAGATGATAAAAAAAATCACAAAATATTCACATCTTAATTATAACTTAATGCTGACAAATTGTTTTGGGTAGCATAACATTACTTAAGAGAATTTTGTTTGGGTTAAATATTTAAAACTGATTAAGTTTTCTATATGAAAGGAAGTACTCTCTGTTAGTTGCCTTTCATATACTGATATTTCCTCTTACATTGAGTTGACATTTTTCTGTGGAAAATGATTTATTTTTCTTTGCTATTTATTAACTAGTGTAATTTGTCATTATTTAGTGTTTGCTTGATGTTGGTGTAATATGGGGCACCATTGTTGTTAGGTGAAGATTATTGTTGAATGTTGATGTTTGCTCATTGTGTTTAATGAGGTTGGGTCATATTTAATGCTTTGAGTGCTTCTTCTTTATGGTGGACTTAGTGGTATTGCTGTAATTTTCTCTTTAACTTTAATTTAGTTTGTGATGGCTTATAGAGCATGTTTGGCATGCTGATGTGTAATGTAGGAGCTTACTGCACAACTTTGTATTATTGTAAATTTGTTGTGGTTTGTTCTGATAGTGGTGCTTGATTGGTGCTGGGTATGTTGATTTGGTTTGATTACTAGTGGGCTAATTTCTAAATGCTTGATAAATTTTCAAGGTGGTTTAGATGGTTTTCATTCTCGATACAATTTGTTGTTGCTTCTTCTTGTTTTTGGTTTTGAATTTATAGATGCTGGTATATCATTCATTGTGGTATGGCTTGCTGTTGTATCTACTTTTGTTGTTTTGGGGCTGCTGATTGACTGTAGCCTGGGTCTTGTTGCAGTAGACAGGTTGGACTAGGTGTCTTGTTTTATTTTGTAATTGGTGTTGCAAGAAGTATTGGTTGGTGTTTAACAAGATTTTGGGTATCAAGTTTGTTGGTTAGAATGTAATGTTTAGTTAGGAACTTCCTCCTATCTGTTGGGCTGAAATATTGTGTTGAAGTGTTATGGTGTGGTTCCTCTTGTGTACTACTGTTTCTAAATTTCTCTACTTTGTAGTTGGGGCTTTAGGTGTTTGTTGCCTAGTTTTGATATGTTGGATGAGGTTAGTGCTAGTTATATGGATTTCCTGAAACAGTTATTGGCTAGTGATTTGAATGACTCACGATAGTGCCTAGATATGCACTATTGTACTAGATTTATGAGTGGAAATGAGCTGAATTGAGCCAAATTTTAACATGTTCGAGCTCGGCTTGAAAGTTTGGTAGCAAGTGTTAGCTCGACTCAAGCTCGAGTTTGAATATTTGGTGAAGCTCGAGCTTGGCTCGATAACAAAAATATAGTATTCGAGCTTGACTCACGAATAATTTAATTAAACATTGTGTTTGAAATAAGCTTGGGTTCAAGCTCATAAAGCTCGAGTTCAAGTTCAGAAAAGCTCGATTCAAGCTCAAAATAATTTTAGTATGACAAATATACTTCGTAAAAATGAATTAAGTAATAAAAATTAGGTATCCCCAATTTCCAAAGTGAAATAAAAAAATGGACTTTGTTAGCTGATTGGACTTATTCATGAAACAGAGTAGACAATTTGCAAAGGCATTCATCCTCTACATGTATTAAAATAAGAAAGCAAAGTGAAATATTCAACTAGCTTATAAACTCACTGATACTTGCAGTCAAAAAGGACAAAAGAATCAATCTAATTACAGCATAAACAAATTATGCAAAAAAAATTATGTTTTGCGTACTTTTGAATTCACATAGCTAACATGATAACAATACAAAACAAAAACTTTTTTCAATAAGGCAACCATATCATACCTTAAATCAATGCATCTTCTCACTAGTCATATTGAAATTGGCTCAGTAAGAGCAGATAGGGCACAACCACCAATGATTAGCACAAGTGACAAGTAAACTGATGCCAGAAATGTCTCGCTAAGCAAAAATCTTAACACTAACACACTGAAAATTAGCTCATCAATCTTAACGATGTGTGTGAATGAAACAACAACCTTTGACATACTAATAGTTGTAGCTACATGCCTAATTATGTGTGCCAAAGCAACCTACATAACAAAGCCAATTTAGATTTCAAATTTTACCTCAACTCCATAGCCTTTAACATATAAATTGGTGAAAAGATTAGAAGGATCTAGCATTAGGCTTTCATGGAGTTGAAGGAAACCAAGAAGTGTCATAAACTCAGTTATATGATAAAGGCTAGATTGCAAAGGTGTCAGCATTAGCAATTAAAAACAATGAAAACTGGAAGCTTGATAAAGTTTCTTTCCCCTTGGCTTTAGCAATGGTTTTATCTACCTCTTTTCGAACTTCCTTCTCAATGTCTTGTGCAGAAATAAATAAACAAATAAGAAAACATAAGGACAGTACACAGACTTGAGAACAAACCCATCCAAACAAGATCCCAAGATAAATATCTAAAGCTATGACAAAATATTTCATAACACACTCAATTTCAAAATTTCAAACGTAGAGCTCATATTCTGTAAACTTATGATTTAAGTTGCTAAGTACCTTTAGTTCCTTTTCAGTAGCAAGCTCATGAGGTAGTATCAACTTTCTTACTCTTTCAATTGGATCACGCTCCTGGAAGCATTTAAAACAAAACCAAGAACTTCAGATATCTAAGACTTGATGTCAGTAAAAGTACCATATGGAGAGTGAATGTTATTGGAAATGTATCAACCTATCTAACACCACTAATTTCATCATGTGTGCGGTAGGTGCTCCTAGGATTAGACATAGAATGACCATGGTACCTATAAGTGTCCATTTCCAAAATCTAAACAATAGCATAAAGAAAATAAAATTAATTAATCATTTTCTGTGTTAAATGACAACAATAAATTACCAAAAATAGAATACAAATTATGTCCAGCAACTTAGGTCAAAATCAGGTGATACATTACAATGCATTAGCACAAGAAATATATGTTAATAATTTTGTAGATAATAGAACAGCAAATAACATGTAAACGACACTGCTAACCTTCCCAAAAAAAAAAAAAAACTAGATTTTTATACAAGAAAATGTAATACCCTGGGCTTTGTGTTAACTTGAATATATGGTTTTCGATACATTTTGGAAGTAATGATATGTTGATTTAGTAGTACGGATCATTAATGGTACTTTAGAATTGAGAACTTTGAAAGGGGTAAGCAAAACATTCAAGAGTTGAAATTTTGACACAAGTACTGGAAGGAGTCACCTTGGGCCCACAAGGGGTCAATTCTTGGGCGCCCAAGGCTCGGGCGCACAAGGAGGAACTCAGTTGGGTGCCCGAGCTATAGTAGAAATGACAGGTATGGTGTGTTCTGACTTGTGTGGCCGAACCGTCACCCCTACACACCTATATCTAGCTAGGGGGAATGGGGGAGCCTGAAAAACACTGTGGGGGATTAAAATATTAGCCAAATTATATATATACATGTGTGTATGATGCAAGAGAGAGAGAGAAATGTTGGTTGGAAGAAAGGAAAGGAGAACCGAGGGGAATTCTTGAGGGTAAGTTCTTCTAGCCTAAATGAAAATCAAATTAACTTTGCAAAGATGCAATTGAGCACTCAAGGAACCTATCCATGTAATTTGTTTGTCATTTAGATCAAAGGATGGAGTGATTGGATCCATCAAAGTTGGGAGCTTGAAACTGGGAAGAGACCACCTCTTAATCTTCATTTTTATTCAACCTAAGGTAGGGATTTTATGCAACATTCTTACATAAATGATGTGTAACAAGTATTAGAACATCATTTGAGTAACCATTGCAAGTTTTGATTTCATTTATGGAAGAAAAGGGGAGTTATATGCACATATATATGTAAGTATAAGTTGAGGGAGAGATAAGGATGTTTAATCCATAACTTGGCCCATAGTTAATGAAAACTCAAATTGTTGGTTTCTTTTGATGCCTATAAGCTTGGTGGTAATGTTAGAAACAAGAGACTTTAAGTATTTTGCTCTAAATATAGTCAAATTAAGGTTCCAAGTGTAGAGGTTGTTAGACCCAAAAAATAGCCCTATTGGGTGCACAAAACATGGGCGCCCAAGATCTTGGGCGCACGACCTATTGCTCCCACCGAGGCTAGTATAGTTTTCTGATTTAGCTTATTTTTGGACATTGTACCCTAAGTCCATAAAGAGTTTAGTACTATGTTTTTGCATGATATTTTATTTGCCTAAACACATGAATTGAAGGTGTATTTCATATTCCGAAATGTTAATAAGTATTGTTTACTTTGTGATACAAGAATGCAAGCTATGCAATGTGAACTTTCATTGATAAGTGATTGTAAATGAATTAAACTTTGAACAAGTGAATTGGAAGAAATGAAAATGTGATGAGCTTTATGATGAATTGAAATGTGGTATGTATTGATAGAAAGCATTGATGATGAATGTGAACTTGTGGTAAAAAAAAAAAAAAAAATTGAATGTGATGTAATGCTTGGTTGTGTGCCGGGGGTCGTGGTGGGGTGCGGAAATAGGAAGGTTTTAAGGTTACCCTTGGGTTGAAAGTCTCAAAACTTGCGCAAGGTTTGGTGTCCATGCCGGTGGGTTAGTAGCCCACAACATGGTGTGTGTATTGGCTACCCGTGGCCTAGGACTGCAATCCTAAACGATGGTGTTCGGTTTATCGTTTCCGTTGGGTCTAGACCCATAAAAGACAATATTGTGTATGCACCTAACCCCTGATGACTTGTGTGGCTAGGGTTATGACATTGAATGATGAATAAGTGATAATGTGGATGTGGTTATGTGATTGAATGATGAATATGTGATAATGTGGATATGGAATGTGATTGGATTTAATGTTGAGAAATTCAATAATGAAAAATAATTAGAATTGTATGTAATACTATGATGATGTTGAATGATGATAAATATTCATTTAAGTTGAAAACTAATTGATATTGATGATTTGTTATAGCTTATAAAAATGTTGAAGTATTTATGTATGTATGATGATAAGCATGTATGTCTAGTTTACATACCATATATGTTAGTATGTAGCATCGTGGGCACAAGTGGACCCGTGCTCATGTCCCTACAGATTTTGTTATAGGAACAAAGTATAATAAGCAGGTGGACTAATGGGGCCGGACTAGAAGTGTATTTGCATGAGCCATTCCAGACTTAGTAGAATTTTTGGTTACTTAAGTTGAACATTTATTTGAAAGTTGTAATATTTTATTTTGAGAGTCTCATTCGATTTGGTTGTAAAGGCCCTAAAGCCTATGTAATGTATAACCAGGAAAGATATGTTGCAGTTTGAGGCCTAGCACGAGCCGAGGCTAATTTCTTGTTATCTTAATATGTGTCATGAATCACCAGGAGTTGTTGTGCTGCTCTGATCATGGGATGGTAATGTTAGTGCATGTTATGTGTGTGCTTTATCACTCTTACAAAAATCAAGATCAGTGTTTGGAGACTCAGCAATCCTTATTGCCCATGAAATGAGCATGATCAGTAAACCGGCCGCTATGGAGAGAGTTAAGGTGAGCCAAGGGTAAAGAAATGCATTCAAAACCTTCTTATTGTATATATTGAATGCCACATTCAACAGCTTCGAGTCAAACATCAACAAGATGAGGCAGTACGCTATAAAAATAACACAAGCTCCCAAAGTATACAATACATAACAAATACGCATAATCTAATCCAATAATTAGACAATTAAATTACAAAAATAGGCCAAATTTTTCAAGCAACAATAGCTCAGCACAAAGATCAACCACTTATCATCAACTTACACACACACACGCACACACACAACAAATATTCAGCTAAACGAATAGCATCAAAAAAGTCCTACTACTTCAAGCCCATCCACCACACACATAACATTCTGAGTCGAACTGGATTAAAGTACAACTTTCCACAGTGTCTTATCTATTCAACGCAAAAATCTAATTAACTTGAAAATAAGTCAGCAAAATAGCAGTATGCCAACACTATATTAACTTCGTATTATCTTTTATACCATCATAAGTCCCTTGATTCAGTAAGTCAAAACCTATAATAGCAAAATAATAAAAAAATAAACAAAACACCAAATAGGATGTATTGAAAATACCTATATTACCAATAGAGATAGTAGTTTTACCTCCATTAGACATCTATGTAGCATCATTTGTTATTAAGAAATGGGTAATGTGATTTCTGGGGGTTGTTTTTCCATCTACACAAATACAAAATATAAAAAAAAAATAGCAAATCTAACATAATTCTCCGTAAATATAATTATATAATTAAAATAACATAATATTATTGCCCTTAGCTTTTTCTTCACACCATGCAGTATTCAAATCCAATCCCCCTCACACATCAAAACTGCAATAGTTTTAAGAACTAAAGAAGCACGATACGAATCGATAACTCGACCACTAGCACTAAAAACAGATTTTGAAGCTACAGTGGAGACCGAGATAGCAAGAATATCAGCTGGCATCTTGGATAAATTTTGAAATTTCAAATTACTGGCCTTCCACCACTCTAGTGCACTAAAATCGGTATAAGAACTTGCTTGACATACATATAGTCCTTTCTTAAGGTAAATGTCCAATTCTAACTTAACTGAAGGATTGCTCTTTTTTGTCTGTACATAAGACATTAGTTTGGACCAACCTGAGGATGATGACTAGGAGCTAGAGCTAGTGCTACCTTTAGAGAAATCCATTCCTCCACTACATGCTTCTTCACTGTACAATTCCACATAATCATCAAAAATTTCATACAAAGCCTTTTTAATTTCATCTATAATTTTTTTACACTCATCCTCTGAATAAATTTCAGGAAAACACATTTCAACTCCAAGAAGTTTACACCTCGAATCCAGAACATTAGCAATAGACATTACCAAATTGCATTCACCCCAATATTTGTCAAACTTCTCCTTCATCCTCCTTGCCATTGCCCACATAAAATCATTATCATCATTTGAATCTTGGTCAATAACTTGTTTCACCCTATATACTTCAGTCAGATAGCAGCTAGAAGTGGGATAATCACTATCAGATACAATGATAGTAGCTACACTAAAAACTTCGAGTAGCTTACAAATTTTCTCTAATTTATCCCAATCCCCTAATTCTGGTGCATTGTTATAACTTAGTTCCCTTTCTTTCCATCTTGGAAAAATTTCCCTAAATTTTAATGCACTTGCTAGCATATCATATGTGGAATTCCATCAAGTAGAACAATACAAAATTAACTTTCTTTCTTTAAGTTGCAACTGTTGCACTATTTCATGAAATGTTTAGAGCCTCACCTCAGAAGAGTTAACAAACCTCACACTTTCATGTACATCCTCAATTATATCTTTAATCTCACTAAATCCATCCTAACCCAACAAATTTAGAATATGCACACAACATCGGACATAAAATAGTCTTTTACCACCGAGTAACCTTATGCTTCTTGAAAAATTTTCTTTCAAAATCCTCAAACATGTGTCATTATAAGAAGTATTGTCAACAGAAATAGAAAACACTTTATTCTCAATCCCCAATCCATTAAACACTTGTAGATAGCATCAGCCACATCAAGCCCACAATAAGGAAGCGGCACAAGTCGAAAACTGGGCACACGTTTTTGTAACGTCCATTCAGAATCAATGAAGTGGCTTGTAATAACTATGTAACCAATCTTTTGATTCTATGACTTCCACCTATCAGTGGTTAAACTAATTTTACTAATTCCTTTTAGCATTACTTCTCAGTTTCATACATTGTCATACAATCGATCTTAAGACTCTTATGTGAAATCTTCCCAAACTTAAGATTTGTAACCTTCATTATAAAAGTATAACCATACTCCTCTACAATATTGAATAGATGCTCATGCATGAGGATCCAATGACCTACTGCCTCTCTCATTCATGAGTGATCATACTTTCCACCCAGTTGCATAAGAGGAGGACCTATTAACCTTTCATCCAAATTTGAATTCATTAGTGGGAAGTTCAATGTTTTTTATTTTTTCTGCTCCAATTTTCTCGTCACACATAAGTCCAAATGTCATTTCAAATGACTTGTTGCCCCAGTTGCATTCATTGATACTTTAGTTTTATAATGTATGCATTTGGCCTTTTTCATTCCATTAGGAAGTTCAATATCCTTAAACTCCAACCAAACAGTAGATTTCTTTTGTCTTTTTGCCCTAGTCATCACTAGTGGTTCTTTAACTCCAATTTGTTCATCTCTTTGAGAATGATCAATCTCAATATTCTCATTGTTTGGAGTAGAAGAGAAAGAAACACAAGTGTGTGTTGAAGATGGTTGGGGTTATCTAGGCTAAGATGATATAGATTATTTCTATCTACATAAAACAAATAGGCACTATTATATTTAGCCCACTAAAATATCAACAAAAGGATTGTGATTAAAAGAAAAACAGAGAGAGAGAGAATCGAATAACAGTCGAGAAACAAACTAAGCCACAAGTTACTAGTGAAACAAAAAAAAAAAACAAATTATTCATTCAATTTAATACTCATAAGATCAAGTTAAACAGATCAGGCACAAGTTACTAGTGAATAAAAAAAAAATAGTTAGCATTAAGACAAATTTTAGTCAAAATACAATTTAATTATAAAAATATTAGCACCCAATTTTTTTCTACTACCAAAATTTTACAAATTTACATCCAAGAACTGAAAACATGTTGTTATGTGGATAACCCTAACAATCAAGGGTTAGTGCTGGACTACAAAACCCAGCTAAGAACCTCATGCAATGACAAAGTTTTAAAAGTAATTTCAACAAGAAAGCAATGATACCTTAACACAGCTATTGAAGATAATTTCACCTTAATAACAAAACTCAGTAAGTATTGATCTCAAAAGTTTGCACCTATGAGCACCAATTATATAAATGTGCATATATGTACACACATTAGCATAATAAATATAAAACACATATCTATTTATTCACTCAAAAAGTCACAGAGCTCAAGCTACTACAACATCAGGAACACTAGAATGCAAGATTTCGAAATGAAAGCAAGCAACTTGTGCCTTGAATTGGGACAAAAAAATCACATACACTAAGCAAAATAGGGAAACCTAACCCATTTTATGTGCTCATTTTCTTTGATTCTTTACTTACATTTTCAGTTTTCAAAAGCAAAAAAATAAGAATAAAAATAAAAAGAATCAGAGAAAAAATATACACATCTGATTCGATCTGTAAAACAGAGAGCGAATTTTTTGGGGGAAAAATGCTTTGATGCTCTGCTTGGTAATGGAAACTTTTGGGGAAAAAACAAAGACAAAGAGAGAAATGGGGAGAAAGAACTCACCGAGATTTTCAGAGAGTGTTACGGGGGACATCAGAGTCATTCGCTTTGCTTCACCGTTGTCTTTGGTTCACACTTCACACTTTGTGACCTTCCGAATCCGATCTTCTTCTCCTCGACAGATAAAGGTAGATGGAGGCTTGAGTTATAGGCTTGCAAGTGTAGCGAGAGAAAAAAGGGCTTAGGCATAGTCAGTTAGGGCTTTTCTAAAAATCCTAAGCTGAACAAAGGAAAATGCTATGTGAAATTGAAAAAGCGTACAAGACTAAGCCTTGAGGGTTTAGACAAAACGACATAGTTTTTTATATATTCGAATAGACTCGCGAGCATAACGAGTTGAACCTTATGAGGCTCGAGCTAAGCTCGATTTGTTATCAAGCCTTGGACTAAGCTCAAGTTTGGCTCAAATATTTGACAAACCAAGCTTTGATAAAAGCTTGATTCATTTCCACCCCTAATTGGATCAATATTGGTATATAATTTGCACCAAATTTGCAATTGTTTTTGGTCATGCTGCTTTTTATTGACTTGCTACATTTTCTTATTGTTTTTATAATTGGTTTGATTGTTTGCTATGGTCTTGTTATGTTTGCCAGGTTTTGACATTTTTGTCCCCTTTGAGTGTCATTTTGATCTCCTGTACCAAGTTTGGCACTAGTGTCTTTTTTTGGATTGATATGGTGTAAACCATTTGATTTTTTTTTCAAATGGGTCGGCCCTTTTTATATTTTGTACATTCTTTCAATAATTTTAATAAAATTTATATTTTAGCTTTCAAAAAAAAATGCTTGTCCACTTTCTGTAATTCCTATTATGTTTGTGTTTATTGTATCACAATTAAAGAAAGAACTAAATTTAGAAAAACCTAGACATAATGAATATAATTTGTTGATCAAAGCTAGTATTAGATACTATGTCCTTAAGACAAATTTCACCCTCCACACTGGTGCTATTGGATTTCTTGGACGTTTGTCTCCTAGAATACAATGATCAAATGCAAAATACAAGTAGCACAACAATGTACAACGAACCAAAACAATGTTTTTGTACTCTCAAACTTTCTAATGCAATAATGCGAAAGAGGATTACACTTGAATGAAAAATAAAAAAAAATCTGATGAAAAAGGATAATTTTATAGAGATAAAGCACCTATTAGAAGAGACACCAATGGAACAGCCACTTCCAATCATGAACAGACATACCTAGTGAAGAAACCTTGTTCAAAACGACGTAGTTTTGAACATTAAAATTATTTATTAAAACTACATCGTTTTAATAAAGTTAACCACTTATTAAAACTACGTCATTTTAATAAATTCCTTCATACAAGAATATAAGAACACTTATTCAAGTAGGTCACTCTGGAGCCAATTTTCTCATTCATCACTTACTCATTTTGAGCAAATGAATATACCACGTTAATCTCCTAATGGAGTAGAACGCTTCTATATAAATTAATAACCCAATTGAAGATTGGACCACACTTTTATTTGGCTCTCAAAATGGACAAAATTGCCATTTTGTCTAACACTTTCTTTATATACTAGTTTGTCTGCTTGTTAAAGTTTTGGAATGCTGCAAGTTCATTTGGTGTATAATATTTGCTTATTGAGTTTACTGTTTTGTTGTGACGAAACCTGGGATGTGTTCATTGTTGGTCTTTTGTTGAGGTGTAATAGTGATTTAGTTGTGTTTTTGATAGATTTATGTTTATGATAAATAAAGCCTGCAATTTTGGTGATTGGTTTTTAGTCTTACTGTTAGAAACTAATTGTGGGATGCATGACATTAATATAAATCTTGATATTAGCAAAGCAGTTATAGGATGCTTATTGCTATATGTAGCTTGGTTGTGACGTTTTGGTTTCAATTAAATTAAGTGTTGTTATGGATTTGGATTTAAGTTTATGTTTTGTCTGGTTACTAGAGAGATTAAGGCTTTATCTTCTTTTGTCCCTTACCTAGCTTGAGAATTTTTAATCTAAGCTAGTTGTTTTAGGTTCTTTGACCTTGAGAGTTCTTTTCTAAGTTAGTTGTTTTGAGCTTTATTTTAATTTACATAAGCATGCCCCATGATTTTGTATTTTTTATTAATTTATTTTTTTCTTACCTTTTAAAAAAGAAGAGATTATTGGGTTTAACCGAAATGAATGACAACCATTATAAGCAATAATTTTATGTTCCATTTATTTTTATTATATTTAGCTAATTTAGTAAACTCATTATTTTATTTTTATTTCAGGGATTCGGATCAAATTTTGATGTGGAATGAATTTTTTTTTTTTTTTGGATACTATATGGAAAAGTTAAGTTTGTTAGTTTTTTTTTTTAAATACAGTATTCGAGACATTTTTTTGGTATTATATTATAGATTTTTTTGGTATTGTATTATAAATTTTTTATGTTACACTATGTGTAATATTTTTGTTTTTCTTAATGTGTTTGAATACATTATATATCCCATTTAAATTACAGGTACCGCGTATTAATTAAATTCATTATGGCTGTAAATATAATGCTGATTGCATAGATAAAAAAGTAACTATCATAATTCAATTAAAATTTAAAGTAATTAATAATATTAGCTATGGCCATGGACTATAGCCAAATAGTATATAGAAAAATATATATATAATTTTGATACTGACTACTACCTAAAGTCGTAGCAAAAAAAAAAAAAAACCTTGTAAAATTAAATTAATATAATATTATTTGTCATGGGCCAAGCTGTAACCAAAAGTCAAATATGGGTCATAGCCAATATTATATAAGAAAAATATAATTTTTGATATTAGCCATGGCCCAAAGCTGTTGCCAAATGCTTGTAATATTAAATTAATATAATACTATTTACCATGGTCTAAGTCATAGCCAATAATTAAATCTGCAATAACCAATGATTTTACGACCCTTTTATTAGCCACTTCATACATGCCGTAGCCAGGTCGTAGCTAATGCCCTTTGGCCACGGTTCCTTAATTTTTGACTGCCACTTTGGGCCGTAAGTAAAAGGTTTTATTCTAGTAGTGGTTGTTATCATAAGAGATATGAAAATTGTTATGATTATTGTTATGATTGTATACAACTTCGGGTTTTGGTTACTAATGTGTAACCTTTGATTATTTATTATGTTTTTTAATTTTATTTATATGGAAATTAGGGACAACTATAAGGACTTTGGTTAAATGTTGATGTGATTTTACCTTACCTTAGGTCTTTATTTGGTTTAAATTTAGTTCTCAAATTCCCATGTTGTTTGTTTTGGACTCCAAGATTAGGGGCGTGACACTCAATTTATTGGGTTGGTATACACATATCATGCATAATGCAATATATACAAACAAGATGCAGTCTAAATTCAAGTTTCCTAGGGGTAAGGGGGTTATACATGTTGATTACGTAAAGCGAAAATTATGTTATGAGATTCAGACTATGAAAAAAGGAAACTATTGTTAAACCCTTGAAGGTGGAGCTAGTCCTGTAACACCTGGTATTTTTTTTACTGTTATTGAGATTTTGGGCCAATTAAATAATTGGACTTGAGGTTTAGCCTGGTTGGTTAGATTTATTTTAATTCTCCTGGTTCAGGTTTGGCTGAGAACTGTACTGGGTTGGAAAACTGCACTACAGGCCTAGCATTCTTTTTATTTTTTTTCCTTCTTTCTTCTTTTCTTTTTTTTTCCCTTTATCTTCTTTCTTCTTCTAGCAATAGTAGCATGCAAGAGAGAGAAAGAGAGTGAGTAGAGAGATAAAGTGAAGTTTGAAGAGGGGAGTTGGTTGGATCTTGAAGTATTTGAGGCCGTGAACAATATAGTGGTGATGGTTTTTGGTGATTTACTCCGAGGTGAGAGATATAGTTTTTGGAAATTTGGAAACCAAACTCATATTTCTCCATTTTCCTTGTTTTTTCGGATTTGAGATAAGTGGGGCTTATATTTGTGTTTCTATGTGTTATTAGCATGATGACTAATTGGTTGAGTATTGATTAATTTGTGTTGATATATGTGTATATATAGTTGTGTATATATATGCATACATATGTTGAAATCTTCTACTCCTTTGAGTTATTGTTTAAATTAATATTGTAAAAACATGTTATTGAGATATTTGGATGTTTGTATGATGGATTGTTGAGCTTATGGTTTGGATTGGGATTTGGGGAGTTTTTAGTTTGGAGTTTGATTGAAAACAAACCCAGCAAATAGGTTTTAGGCATTGTCATCCAAAGAGGGCCGTCGAAATGGTTCTACTAAATTTTCATGAAAAGCTAATTTTTTGAGTTTAAAAACTTAAATTATGCCCATAGCCATTGGTTATTGATTTTTAAAAATTAAATGAACTCCAAATCATCATCAAGCCTAATAGGAATACATTGTTATGATGAAATACTATTTATTTATATGATTGAGTATATCATATGCATGGGGCCAGAGTTGTAACATCCAGTTTGATACTATGATTGTTAATTAGCCGAGAGTACCATATTAATATTGTTGATGTGTCGAGTTACGAGTCATATATATGAATGTTGATCCCCAATCATATATATGAATGTTAAGAAAAAATGATAAAATGAAATTTTAAAAATACCGGATAATCCCCAGTTAATATATATCACTAAAAAATAGTCATTGGAGTTGGGACGTTAATGTTGAGATATTATTATGAGATTTTATTTGGATTGTAGTTGGACTCTACTTGAGACAAATAGACGCCTGATTAAGGGTGTAACATAGTTTCCTAACATAAGGACTAAGGGGTGTAAGATGGTTCCCTTGAGTCTTACAATAATGGGGTGTAATACAGTTTTCCCACTCGTGATGTATTTTGAGATAAACATTTGCCCTTAACGTAAATAGTGGGGTTGGTGGCCTTGTGTGCTCCACAAAGTGTCACCCGTCCTAGGATGAGATTAGGGATAAATGAAGATTAGAGAATGTATTAGCCATTGCATCACTCTTGCATTGATTATATTTTATTTTTGTTGAGATTGTTGTGAGCTATATTATGTGTTGGATTATTGTACAATCATACACACTTACACAATCCTATCATTATTTGGTGGTGCGTACCCCTTCCTTATTATAGGTGACCCTGTAATGCTAAGGAGCAAACACTAGGAATTAAGCTGAGACCAATGAACATGACTTAGTGTTATTTTATTTAATTGTTGGATTATTGTACTCTTATTTGTGTGACCCGGGATATGCATCCTAGACTAATTATATCATTAAGATTGTATTACGATGATGTTTATTATGGTTGTATATGACTTCAATTGTGTCACTGGGGTGTGAAATTAGATTTTATTTTTATAATTCATCTATTATTATTTTAATATGTGAATGAAGGACATATAAAAGATGCTCCAATTGTTATTATTTGACTTGACTTGATCATGTTTTATTTATTTGATTTAGTTCTTATATTCTTATGTTGTCCATCCCAGACTACGAGGTTAAGGGCATGATAAGTCCCTAATGGAGTCATTAGGTGTCATAATTGGGGTCCCTGTGAGATGGGCTATGAGCTTTCCAATTGTGACCGAGGCGTTTATAATTGCTTAAACATATAAAATGGATGAAAAATGTATTTTTGATTTTGAAAAAAGGGTCTTGTCATAAAGATATGGAATCGTCACCTAAAAATTTTCAAAATGGGCTATCAAAACACCTGAGGTTTCATTCCTGATTTAAAAATGTTTTGATTTATGTTTTGAAAATATGATAAAAGTCATGTTTTAGTGATTCCAGGTTGATCTGCAGAATGAGAGAAATGGGTCTAAGGGTTTAGCTGTGCATAGCAACTGTTACGCCTGGGTACTTAGGGATATCCAAACTCCATTTCCATTATTCGTATGTTATAATCTTATAACAATCATCTAATTTAACAATAATCAATATATAACAACCTCAAATGTATGAAAAATGTATGGGAATATAATGTGAGACAGTCGAAACTTGCAGTGCTGCCTATGTATCTCATAGGGAATCAAGCCAATTATATCTCGTATATGTAAGTGTAGTATAATGCTTCCTAGTGGGTTCTATATGAGAAGTTAGACTTTATAGGCAATATTAAAGGCTAATCTTCATGCAATCCACTGTGATACTTTGTAAAAGGTGAGCTTTGCTAGGGATAATGATATGCTCTATTGGGCAAGGACTCACTAGGGAGATAGTAGTGAGTAATGAGGATAAAATGGATGTGTGATATGATAAGAAGTGTATTGTGATTTATGGTGTGGTGATCAGACCTAGGTTATACTTAAGCTATCTACGTACCCTGTAAATGTATCATGTCAATGTAGTTCAAACATAAAGCAGTTTGAATTGTGCTAAACACAATATCTTATGTGCTAAAAAGTGTGAAGCGATAAAGTGGATATATGATGCATCGACCTCAACTTCATGTTGAATCTGCTTGCAAATCCCTTATCTAACTCGCCAAGTATAGTGGATAATTAACAGGTGTTATGGTAGGCTTGGGTTGGGAGCACCAAATAACTTCCTCATGTTTAGGGATGTAATTATCATCATGATCATTATCATCATCATCAAACTCAGTTAATTTTTTTTTTACCCACTTATTTATTTTATTGGTTGGGAATTCTAAACCCATCCTTTATTAAACCCACCCAACTCATTCCATCTTACTCGACTCGTTGTAATAGGATGGGTTCTGTGGAAGAACACACCCATCCTGCCTGGCCACTTAAATACCTAATCAATAGTAAAAAAAAAAAAAATAGATAACAAGAGTAATTGTTGACATTAATCATATTGAATGAATTTTTTTTATACCAATTCTTAACAATCAACAATTGCTTCAACACAAGATCTCTTATTCCATACTTAAACAAAGCTAAGGTAGTAATATCCGACACAAACAAAAATTAAAAAAAAAAAGTAAATAAAGAGGCTAAAATACAAGATCCATCTAACATTATCAAAAATAAAAAAAAAATTAGTTCTAGTCAAGTTAAACAAAAGTGAAAGGTACAAAAGATATTTCAAATTATTTGATTTTTACTTTTAGGTTCATAGAAAAAGGAATGATAAAGGTCTCTGTTTTTATTTTTCCTTAATTAGATCACAAATTTAATGGAAAATGAATGATAGAAGATTGCACATACTCACATTTAGTATAAAAATCCTCCACAAGTTGTGCTATAAGCGCGTTGGATGACCACATAATTGTTAATCAAGGTTGTTTAATTATTGATAGGGTGAGGGAGATGAGCTTTCGCTAGATTTAGATATGAATGTTGTATTTATAAGTTAGGCCACTAGTTGGAGTTATCGATTGGTTGCTTCACGTTTAGTATTATAGACTCTTGCTAGAGATAGAAATTACGACTACTAGTAGGGTTTGGCTCAAGAGAAGAGGGCAGGCTCATAGAAATGAAAAGTGACAGAAGGCTAAGTAGGAAGAGTAATAAAGCATATATGAAGGCTCTGTTTGGCACACTAAAATTAATCAAAACTTACAAATTTTAACTAATTTTATACTTTCTCCCAATTAAATTTTGTCATATATCACATTTATATCAAAATTTTATACTTTTATTGTACTTTTGACCCCACTTTTTTTTTCCCAACCAAATAGGGTGAAATGTCACTTTTGATTGAAAAAGAAAAAAAAAGTCAATATTTTTAGATTTTTTTTTTATTGTTAGGGGTAAAATTAATATTTTACAAATAAATAAATAATTTAATATATTATTTATTTGAGAATTTAATGTGCAAGTGTCAGGTAACAAATACTCCATTATTAGATATTAGCACCAGATACTGCATAGACGAATTCTAATTATATATGTATATTTATTTTAATATTAAATCCGTCCTAATTTTACGAAAGTACTTTTTAATAAATTTTCAACGAATAAATAAGTACTTTCATTACCTATTCATTTATATCCTTACCTGTGTTACTCTTAGGCACTGTTTGTTTGGGAGATAAAATTGGGAGATTGGATAAGTTGCCTACTATTTTTGACCAGATTGAGGCCATGTTTGATTATAGGATAAAAAAGAGGAGATTGGACTATAAGTCTAGTGGGACCTAATATTCTTTGTTTGGTTTTGTAAAATAACTAAGGATAAATAGTCCATTTGGATAGTATGTCCTTCAAAATGAGGGACAAGTAATACCATGAGAAATGTGGTATTATTTATACCCCATCTCCGGATTTGTTTCTCGCCAAAATCTAAATATTCAAAATTATTTTCTGTCATATCTCATGTCAAGTCACATCTTTTATTCCAGTTTATATCCCACCAACCAAACATCAAGAAAATAATCTCACATAAAAAATTAATCCCATATTATATCTAATCCCATATATTATCTTATGGTATTACTTATACGCCATCATCCAATCCCTCAAACATACATATCCTAACTTTAGTCATGTGTTTGGTATACAATATTACAACTCGGGATTAGATTTCATATCCCCCAAAATGAGAGATAAGTAATACCATGAGGGATATGATATTACTTATACGCTACCTCTGAATTTGTTTTCCATCAAGATTTTAAGATTTAAAATTATTTCTTGTCACATCTCATATCAAATTATATCTTTTATCTCATTTTATATCTCACAAACCAGACAATAAAAAAATAATCTCATATAAACAATTATGGCTCATTTAGTTTGTTTTTCTATTTTCTGTTTTCTGTTTTTGTTTTTTATTTTCTGTTTTGAACTCATTTTCCATTTTACACTTTTGAAAATAAGAAAAAAGCTCAAAACATATTTGGTTATTTATGTTTTCAAAATTTGTTTTCAAAAATAGAAAATAGACTTACACATAAAATGAAAAATGACAAAAAATTATTTTGAGTGTTTTTAATCCAAAATAAGAAAAATTTTCAAATAACGAAAACATAGTATTTTGTGTTTCTCTATTTTAAGATTTTTAAAACATAAAATAAAAATAAAAAATAAAAAATAAAAAAACAAACCAAATGTCACCTTAATCATACGATATATTCAATCTCATATATTATACTATGGCATACCCATCATCCGATTCCCCGCCTCACTTCCAAAGCAGGTCATTTCAAAATTCCCTCCAAACAGCCCGTCTACATTTCATCGTGATCATAATCACATTTCCATCACACAAATCTCTAGAGAGAGATGACGAGAAGCGAGTTGTCTCCAGGTTTGCGAATCCGACTGTTGGAGTTCCTCATCCAATCCGCTCTTGTAAGCACCCGTTCAATTCGATTTTCTTTTATCCGCAATCACGGAATCAAACCCTAACGCATATGCTGTAATTCCACGTGCAGCTACTTCAAGTTCGTCCTGTCGTCAAGTACTCTGCATTATCACTATTCGCCGACCGCTTCTACCCTTTTGTCTCCCGGTATGACTGTCTTGTTTACTCCTATTATTCTTTAGCATTGAATCACATATGACTTTTACATTTTCTTACCTTCAAATATAATGATCTCATTTTGGATATACCATAGACTGGTGGATATCCAGACTGGTATGAATTTTACTGAATCTGACTGCAATGCGACTTGTTTTGCCAGTTTTGTGAAATAATTAGAAACAGTGGTTGTGGTGGTACTAATTTGTTGCTAATATCTGACTGCAATGCGACTTGTTTTGCCAGTTTTGTGAAATAATTAGAAACAGTGGTCGTGGTGGTACTAATTTATTGCTAATATTTGGAAGTTGTGATCCTTATCAATGCTTGAATGTTTTGAATTAGCCATGGAAATTGGAACAGAATGTCATGAATTATGAAAACATGTACACTTTTGACCCACTCAGCTAAATTGTGCGCTAAGTTATTTCCTTCTTACTTCATCCCCATAATAATAAGGTTTAATTACATCAAAATCCCCTTAAACTATGACTCAACGTCACTATAAGTCCCTTTATTTATTTATTTATTCATCTATCTAAATGCAATGGCATTTTTATCTAAGAAAATGTTGACTGTTTTGTGTTAATATTTTTAACAATTGTCTAATGGAAGGTTTGAAGTGATAAAATTTCATAATCAAGATATTTAAATGTAACATTTCTTAGTTTAGGGGATTTAAATTATATTGAATCATGGTTAAGGGGATTCATGTAATTAAATCTAATAATAACCAAAGCAAGAACTACTAATTACTTCACTAATGCTACATTTTACGTATGAATTAAATGGAAAGGAAGGTTGGAATGGAACAAGAGTGGGAATGGGAGTCAAAGTTGGAATTTAGCAAAAGTGACCATTCCCATTCTCATTTGGTTGTCAAATTAAATAATCCTAGTATGCAAAGACCATTTTATATTTTAGTATAACTTTAGATTAAATTGAAATGAAAAAAAAAAAAAAAAAGTTCCAAAAATTGTAGTAGAGGATAGGTGAATGGTAGTAGTAGATGGTGGTGGAACCCGGTGGAGGCCGCATTGGTAGGGGCAAAAAGGTGATGGATGTGTGTAAAGGGTGGTGTTGTAATAATGACAATGTAAGGTGTTGAAGGTGACGACAATTATGGAAAAGGTAGAAGGTGCTGGCGGAGATAGAGGAGAGTGGTGGTGGTGGTGGTGGTGGTGGTGGTGGGGGGGGGGAGGTGGTATGTGGTTGGCAGTGGGCACTATTTGCTTTTGTGTTTTCTCTCTTTTATTTGATGAGGGAATGAGTCAAATGACAATGTGGGGATGACCATTCCCTCCCTTGATAAAGTATTGACCATTTCTACAGGAATGGCATTATCACTTCACTTAAATGAGTAATGGATAGGAATGGGCACTTCCTTCCATCATACCAAACATCGTCTAAGTCAAGGGATTTGAGTTGTATCATGTTCGTTTTTATTGGTAAATATTATTTATTAAGGGAAGGGGTTGGAATGACTCGAACACATGACTTTTGGTTTTGGTGAGGGTGCTTTTTCCACTTAATCCTATGAAATATTAATGTTGATGATTCATACAAATGCTCTTTAGTTTGATCATTTGACTTCACCTATATCTTTGGCCACTTTGCTTTTTATTATTTATTTATTTTTTCAATTACTACAAAATGGTTTCGAACTATCCCTTGGATTCTTTAATTTTGTAATAAGTTGTTTGACATCCATGTAGCAAATGGAGGTCACCATCAAATCTAGAAAAATAGTCAATAATCTTTATTGTTAATTATTATTGATATTTCACAATGTTGTAACTAATTTTGCGAATTTCTAAATAGATGCTTGACTAAAAAGTCCATTTTTTGGAGTGTGGCCTATAGCTCAGTGGTTAAGAGTCTTTCCTGCTCACTCGTGACTCGAGTTCGAGTCTTCTCCCTCCCTCCTTAAAAAAAAAAAAAAAAAAAAAAAATTACCTTCAAAAAAAAAAAAGGCCCATTTTTTGGTTTTCAAGTCCATGCCACTTAACATTTTCAGGGCACACCCACAAAATACGAAGAAACATGTTCATGGCATAAGTTGAATTCCATTTTCATTTGTATTGAGTTTCTATCTCAAAATTAAGTGACTGCAAGAAAACTATTTTTTTTGAAAATGTTCAGTCTCTACGTTGAAATGTTGCAAAGGGTTAGGATGACTAGAGGGCTTGCCCATGTTCTTTCCTCATCTTTGTGTGTGTGTGTGTGTGTGTGTGTGGGGTGGGTGGGTGGTAAATAACAACCCCAAATACCATGCCAAATACTGAACTCTTTGTGGGATCAATGAATTTGTAATACATGGACTCTAAAGATATGATGGCATTAATTACAGAACTCAAGTTCATCTAGGAAAAGCATACATGTCTTCACTTTATTGAAAATATGAGAATTGAAATCTAGAAATTATTTTTAAGGTCCCACTTTCTGGTAGATATGATGCAGAAGCAAAGTTACTATAGAAGTACTATAGCGATAGTATTACTCATAGTTACTATTCGTGCTATAGTAACTTCTATTTCTAAGAGCTTATTTGTCTTTTTTGCTTTATTTAATTAGGTTATCGTGTATGGTTGGGATTTAATTTGTCTTGTGGTTGGGATTAAGAGCTATTAAGGTTTCTAAGCTAATTATATTATTTTAAAGAGTTGTAGCAGCCATATTATTATCCAATAAGAGATTTTTAAGGGAAAAGAGTTATTTTCTTTCCCTAGTTGTAACAGCTGAAGGCCATACTCCACCTTTCAGTTGTTGTTATTCTCATTTTCTCTCTCTTATGGTGTGCTTAAAAGTTTTAAAGTATGGATTTTGAGGTGTTTTCAAAGTATAGGTTTTGAGACGTTAGATGGTATGGGTTGGTCTGGATTCTGAGGTGTTCAGAAACATAAGTTTAAAATAATGAACTCATGTTTGGGACTTTATTTTTAAATGAGTTTTGAGATGTTTATTAATGTATATAATGATACATATATACCTTTGTTTATTTTTTAACCAGTAAGCACTGCACATATAAAATAATATATTATGATATACAATGAAGAAACACACACACGCACACACACAAAAAGGGACTTTCAAAAATGACATCCAAAAATACAAATCCAAATAAGTCACATCCATATTGTAGATCATCCAAAATACTTGTCCAAATAAGTCAAATCCAAATTTTAGACTATCCAAAATATATAACATCTAAGTTGTAGCAATGTGAAATTGGGAATATAAGTAATAAGGTTTTGTTAAAAAAGGTCAAGTTTGGATTTCAATATTTTAATGAGGGTATTATTGTCCAAATTTTTATAAACCCATAAGAACCCCCCAAATTAGGGTGTTTAAAAAATTGGAACAGGATACTCACTTATGGGTATTGAGATGTTCAACAAACTCTTGAGAATACCCCAAAATTCATCACTTAAAAGCTCCTAAGTATGGTTTTTATGAACACATCAGAACTCATATTTTAAAATCCCTTAGAATCCATGAATTTCTCATTCTCAAGCACACCCTTAGAATCATATCATAGGTTGTTCCCATTGGTGTTTCTTGTATGGGATTTGGTAGAGTTAAAGAATGATCAAGGTTTCAATGGTAGCATGACGTGTGAAGGTTCCAAGGTTTAACCTACACAACAAGGTGATATGTTAGAGATACAAAAGATGATTGAATGATGTGGACGTGGCTGCAAATAAGTTCTTGGGCTAGTTGGATTGCCAGAAGCTCAAAAAGACTCGTAAAAAATAGTGGGCCCGATGACGTGGCAACTAGGGTGATGGGGATCATGATGGGCGTTTCCATCAAAGATTTCAGGCGGGAATGCAATATGAATTTGATATGCTTATTTAGGAGTAGAGAATTTTTTGGAGAGAGAATTTTATTTACGTTCCCTAGATAATTTTATTTACTTTTTTTAGATTGTGAGATTTTATTTTATTTGATTTCAGCCCTAATTTTTTGTAAGAGATTGGTAGTTTTCATTATTGATTGAATACATAATTTTCTGAGATTTTATTCTCGCTAACTTTCGCTTGAAAGATTAGGGTTTATACGCTTTTGGTTGCGTCATTGAACAACTAATGTGGGGATGCAAAACTTGTAGCATAGAGGTCGAGTTGACGCACAAGTGGCTTTGGCTGAGAATGACTGAGAGCCCTTGAATCAAACTATTAGAATATGACCTACAACAATAAAATCAAGCCTTCCAACTAGTATAAAATCTGTGGGCTTCTCCACTTATTGCCGACTGGTTTTGAGGTGGATTCTTTAACATGGTATTAGAGTTGGAATTTGGAAGGACTTGTCCCTCCTTTTATCTTGCACTTTTGTGTTTCTCTATCCGTTGTTCATTTGTACTTGGTGCACCTATTTGTCTCTACAAATGTAAGTGTCTCTTGTGAGGGTGCGTGTTAGAAAATTTCCGACATTAATAAAATCAAGCTCTCCAATCTAATATAAGATTCTAGGGGCCCTCTTCACTCATTGCCAATTAACTTTGAGTTAGATTTTTTCACTTAACTGAAATGAGATATATAGAGAGTAGAGATGATTTTGAGCAGTCCATTAACCTGCTTCTTGGTGTTGCAGTTCATGAACAATCTAAGCATGGTAGACTTCTTTGAGCACTCAAACTTAACTTTGGAGTTCGGACCAAAGTTCCAAACTTTTTCAGAAAGATGCATGCTGAGGATTTCCTTGATTAGAATTGTTGTTTGGAAAATTTTTTTGAATGGAAGCCCATTTAAGAAGAATGAAAAATGCTATTTGTGAAGATGAAGCTAAAGGGAATAGCTCTCTATAGCTGTGGAAAAGATTATAGGATTAACATTTTAGACATGGCAAACCAAAGATTTGAACTTGGTAGCTAACGAAAGCAAAGCTTCAGAAGCAATTTCTCCTAGCTGATTACCATGTGTTGGGACACTTGACAAGTTGACAAGGATACTTGAGGAGGGCTATGTTATACATATCACAAATATAGTTCAATATCCATAGAAATATAATTAACAATTCAATTTTGGCACATAATTTATGCTTCGTATTTATATCTTATCCATGAAATATTATAATAGAATCTTGTTAATATCATTTTATCCCATAAAATAAAATAATTATATTAAATATGTAAATATTTTCATGCCATCATATCATTAAATAAGAGAATTAATTGCTCGGACTCTTAGACATGTATCCATATCTGACACCAATATCTGAGTCCATGTAACATAGCCGTTGATAATGCTTCAATTCCAATTAAGTACTCAACTTGATTTGCATGTGATTATAGCAAAAAGTTTGTTATATTTTGCTACCTTGCAAAATAAGTTAGTTTCATTTATTTGCCACTGCAAGTTTCGTGATGGTTAAGTTGAAATTGTAAGGATTCAGGCGTAGCAATGACAAGGAAAGCTGGCTTCTACATACCATGAGTGAGAGCAACCTGCAATTATTTGCCCTTACTTCCATATGGATCTCAAGCAAAGTAGGTAATTGTGTTTTGTCTATCATGGGGGCATTTTTTTGTTTTCTTATTATGTCAATGGTTTGCAGATGCATGATTCTCTTCCCCTATCTGTAAAAAGTTTGAAGGCTGTGGGAGACAAGATGATCGAGGAGCAACATTTTATGTCTCGCGATTTCTTGGAAGCAGTAAGCTTATCCTTAACAATTGGTTTAAAAAGCTTGCAGTTCTATTGCTTTTTATTATTGTGGTGATTGATGAAGTTATTCTGCAGGAGGTGATCTTAATGCAGGTAAATCCTTAAAGCTAGTGATTACTTGCATTTGTTAACTGTTCTCTCTCTCTCTCTCTCTCTCTCTGAAATGTTTGCATTTGTCAGCTTCATCTGAGATGCTGTTCTTTCTTTTCTTCTTGAAAGGTATTGAATTTTGAGATTGGCACATCTAACATCGCTTTTAATTTTTTCGAGGAGCTATTCATTCAGTTCAAGTGAGCTGATTTTCTTTGTCATCATTAAAAAATATATGCTTCCTTCATTAGGAAATCATCTGATTAAAGTTCAGATTAAGTTCTTTTTTTTAATCCTAGCTGCTTATGAATTCTGTCTTTTTCCTCTTATATTTAGGGGAGTCGCAAGGGTTGGGAAACTTGTAAGCATAGAAGCATGCATGGATATCATGGATCTTCTCTATGAAAAGGAGGAGAAGTCAAATCTTTATAATTCTCCAATATATCTTGCTGCATCAATTTTGGCATGTGCTTTCACATTTCTTAGTTCTAATTTGCTAATATGGAAATGTTGCCCTTGCTATGTCACTGAAGAGTTCTGGACCTTTTTGCAGGTTGCTTCCTATGCTATCACAGTTCCCAAACAGAGATGGGAGTTTCCTGTTCTTCCATGGGGTAATTTTTCTATGCTCGAAATATCCTCAGTTAATTCCTGTTTTGATTTGCACTTATCTTTTAATGTTTCTATAGTATATGACCCCCACAGAAAGAAAAAAAATGTAGTGAACTGCAAGCAGCAATGATGCCAATGATTCCATACCATTCTAATTCGATGTCACTAAATCAGGCTTGTTAATCGAGGAAGAAAAGACTTGTAAGTTAAGAAGTGTGGACACTTCTAACAATGCTAGGTCTAACAGGACACCAACACTCATAGATACTCTCTTGACATGCACTGGATATTTGTCCAAACATATCCTAAAATTTTAAGAACTTTTCAAAACTGGACTTTTTTTCGGACACTTCTCAAACACATGTTCATTACTACTGTTAGAGAATATTGTAAATACAGATACATAATTAGGATTAGTTTATTCTCTTTCCCAGAATAGGAAATTAGATTCTATTGTGATTGTATTTTCATACTTGTACCTGAATATTGTCAGTATAAATATATGTGCTAAGATCCAGAAGGGTCAAGCAATTCCATTCCTTCTCAATCTCTACAATTACATTTCATGTTGAAGAAAAAACTTGAAATCCAATAATTAAATAAAAAAATATGGATTTGTACCTCTTAATTCCTTCTCTTTTTTAGATAATTTTTTTATTTTTATTTTTTTTTACATTAAAAATTTTAAATCTTAAAGGTTCCAATTTGTTTTTAACGGAGTCTTTTAAATTGATGTTAGGACTTTTCATTCACATTTCTTTTCCAATATATGTAATAAAAATTGATTTCTTTATGTTTTGATCTAATAAAATATAAACTTGTAAAAGCAAAATGATAAATATTTACTATTTTTACAAACATATATAAAAGTACATATATTTATGTTTTGTGTCATGATTTTTCAAAAAATTACCGAGTCTGTGTGTTCATAGCATATCGTATTTAAATTTTGCATCCATATCTATGATTTTTAACTTGTAAATTAACAAACTAAATCTATAATAAAAAAATTGATCTACTAGGGTTTTTGCAAACCTAAAGTTTTTTAGGATAAAATATTTGGATCAAAGAAATAATTTTGTTCATATCTAACTAATTACGAGGTGACTCAGTCTAAGAAATGCTTTTGTTTAACTAAATACTTCAACTTGAGCTTGAAAAATGTTAGGCAAGCTTGATGTGAGTTAAGTGATTTGTGAGTAAAATTTATGGCTGATTGTCACGAGTATAATCCGAGATACGCATGTGAAAATTGAATTATTAATGCATACATCTCATGCATCACATGTTGATATAGGTTGGAATTGGATGTGATTTTGTATTCATTAGGTCGTAACTAGTTTCATAAAAAATATCTATGAGGCTCTTGATGGATTTGGCTCCCTTTTAATTGGACAAACTATTTGGCTCATAAGCCAAGCTTGGCGTTTCTTTTAAAAGCTTACCCAAAACCTATAGATTTGTCAAGAGGTAAAAGAGAAGCTAGGGCCATCCTCTTGAATATTGATAGAGTTTGTTTGGTCCTATTTGGTAACGTTTTTGTTTTCTGTTTTTCTGTTTATGTTGTCAAAATTTTGTAAATTAACAATAGAAACATGTTTGTTAAGTCTGTTTACGTTTTTTTGTTACAAAAAAAATGAAAACTTAAACAAAAAAACGTAAACAAAAAAAAGGTGTTTTCACTCTGTTTTCTTTTTTTGTTGTAAATATTTTGTCAATTCTAATATTTTATTCATTTTGTTACATCATATTAAAACAAATTATTTTATCCAAATATTTTATTAAACTAAAATTATTTTTGATAAATAATATAATTAAATTGAATTAATTAAATTAATATGTAATATCTATTATTAATTTCTTTCTAATAAATAATTAAATTAAATTAGTTAATATAATTAATATGAAATATATATTATTAAATTATTTTTAAGGAATAATAAAATATAATATATTAATTTAATTAAATAAATATTTTAATTAATATAAATATATTTTATTAAATTTTTAATAAATATTATAATTAAATTATTTAATTTAATTTAATTTAATTTGATAATTAATTTAAATTAATTAATTTAAATAATATTAAATATATTTTATTAAATTATTTTTAATAAATATCATAATTAAATTAAATTAATTTAATTAATTAATTTTATATGAATTATATTCTATTAAATTATTTTTAATAAATATTATAATTAAATTATTTAAATTATTATGAATTATATTTTATTCAATTAGTTTTAGTAAATAATATAATTAAATTATAATTAATATATTTTATATTTACTCGATTAAATAATATAATATTTATATTTTATTCAATTATTTTTAATAAATAACATAATTAAATTAAATTAATATAAAATATATTTATTAAATTCAATTAATTTTTAAAAAACTAATAAAATTAAGTATTTTATGAAAATAAAAAATTGATAATTGTAAACAAAATTATATTTTCAAACGCAGTTTTAGTTTTCATTTAAAAAAAAAAAAACGACGATAGAAAACAAAAAATAGAAAACATAAATATAAAAACATAAATAGAAAAATGACAGTATAACCAAACGGTCCCTAAGTGTCATTTGGTAATGCTTTCATTTTTACTTTTTTTTTCTTTTATTGTTAGATTTTTTTTGTTTTTTAACAAGAAAATAGAATAGAAAACATATTTAGTATTTATGTGTTATGAAAATAAAATTATGAAATATGATAGAAGTATTATGAAGCAATAAAGAGTGATAATGGGAGTAATAGTGGTGGTGTGGAGTTGCAGTTTGTGTTAAACATTATAATAATTGGAAGTAACAAGGTGGCGGTGGAAGTAATAATAGGTGGCGGTAGCGGTGGGGCATAGTAATTGTGTGACAATGGTTGGTTTATTATGGTAACCTGTAAGAGTGGGTGGTTGTGACAGTTGTGAATGGTTAAGAAGTAGTGAATATGGTGGGCGATATTGGGGATGGGTGGTTAGAGATGGTGAAGATGACAATAGTGTGGAGTTATGGAATGAGTAGAGGTAGTGAAGTCGAATTTCAAGTGGCAACATGTGTGGTAGTTGTGACTCGTGAGTAGGTAATGGCAGTAATAGTAGCGGTTGTGGTAATGGTTCTTGTTGTAGTGAGTGACAGAAAATGAAAAGCAAAGTTTTGAAAATAAGTGAAAACACATTATTTCTACTTTCATAAATTTTAGTAGCTTTGAAAACTATTATAAAAAAATATGGTAAGAAAAGCGTTAACATGTTTTCAAAATTTTGAAAACAAATGCAACAAAATAGAACAAAAATGTAACCAAACCTGCAATGACTGGGAGTATGATTTCTAAAGCTAATGTGTAACGTTTAGGGTTAAATGCTTCTATCTATTGGCCATTCATAACAATACAATATTGTATTGTGGAGAGGCATTAAATGACAACTTTCACCCATTGCACAAAGAAGGTTTATATTGTGAAGAGAATTCGATTCAAACCTATCATTGTCTAGTTCATATCCACCTTGAGGTGCAAAGGATGAGGATTGATCTTTCATGTCTTTGGAGAATAATGGAGAGCTCTTAGGCCCACAACAATGTTTGTAATCTTGTGTTTGGCTCCAAACAATGGAAGCACATTGACCTTGAGGTATGAGGAAGTTTAATTTAGGTTTCATGTTGTTCACCATAATATTGAGATTATTTGTGTTATGAGAAAATTCACCGATAGAAATAATAAAGTCACTCCCTTTCTAATAGTTTAATACTTTTAGGTGAGAGGGTAGCTAACATTAACAATTTGAATAGTGGATCTCATATATTGATAAGCTTAAATTAGCTTCTACTTTGGAAACTTCAAGTATTGATGTGATATTGGTCAAGCTGTGACGTTTGACATTGGTGACAACCTCATCAATCGGATTGCTATACAGAAATATTGAGGGGGTGTTTGGTTGGCCAAAATCAACCAAAATTTATCAACTTTTACCAACTTTTGTTACGTTTTGTCAATCAAATTTTATCACATATCACTTTTACATCAAATCTTTGTACTTTTACTGTATTTTTTGATCAAACTTTTGCTAACCAAACACCCCTGAACAAACGGGAAATTATCCCATGGACGCAAAACGAATGTGCCCATTTTCTTGACATTGGTAACAATCTCATCAATTGTATTGCTATAAAAAAATAGTGAGCCAATGAAAAATTATCCCATAGACCCGCAACATAAATATGTTTAATTTTATTCTAGGGCACATATGTTCCGGGTCTATAGAATAATCTCTCGTCCAAATCCTTAATAGCCCCAAGTTCAAAAGCTACAGCTTTAACCTTTTGATCAGAAGGTTTCATTGGGCTAGCATTTATTTCATATATAATATCAACAATGCGAATTTATAAGCCTTATAATGTAATTATATGGAAAATTTGGATGGACTAGCCTTTTTGAAGTATCTAGTGAATTGAAGTGTTCAATTAATTGGGATTTTCAGACCAATTTCAATCCGACACCCTTAAGTTTGATAAACTTATTTCTCTTTTATAGATGGTAGTTGAACATTGAAATCTTGTCTTCGAATTTTAATGATTTTCATCTTCTTGACTCCCCCAAAACTTCTGTTCCCTCTTTTTGAGCCTTTTTTATTTAAGAGGTAGAGTAGATCCTTAAAAAGTGCCATTCTATAGAGAAATGAGCTCCTTTTTAAGGTTTCCCACCTTTTTTTGGCTTTCATGTCAGTAGGAACTCCATCTAGCTGACTCATTCCCACATTTGACCAAACTTTATTGTGTCAATTTATACATTTTAAGGCCCTTGAAAGATACAGATATGCTCCAAATCCTAATTAATTGCAAGCCTCAATCCTAGACAGTCTCTAGCCTTTGCATCTATAACTTGTTGACACCAAAAAAATAATTTTACTACATCAGAAGACACTGAGACATTTATGGAAGGGTAAGTAAGTCCAAATGAAGAATTTAGCTACGTAGAAGTCACAGGGCAATTAACTAAAGAGAAGTTGTAAAAAGAATTACACACGGGCGGTTTTAAGCATGGCTTAAGGGAAGATTTAAACTCAAATTCAAAAGGAAAACTAGAGGAGAATCTATTATGTGACCAAAATAGTTAGATTGGATTAGTTAGTTAGTTACAAATTAGTTTGATTGGTTAATCATAGTTAGATTAGTTGGTTAGTTAATTCATAGTTAGATTAGTTAGTTAGTTAATAAGTGTAATAGAGCTTATAAATAGGAAGTATTGTAACAAAATATTAAGGAAAAAGCAATTTCAGAGAATTTCTCTCTAATTAGGAGGCATGGGGGTCTTCGAATTCTTTCAGTTTCTTTTCACTGTTTCTTCTATTTTTCCTAATTTTCTCATCACACAAACATAAAGAGATGGGGTCATCACAGTTGGTATCGGAGTCCTTCTTTATTCAACAGCAGCTAAGCAAGCTGATGAAAATAATGGAAAAAATTAGCAAGAGATTAGATGACTTATCTCTTCAAATGCAGGCAAAAGCGGAGGCAATCCAGAAAATGCAAAAAAAACCATGGAGAAGGAAGGGAAGCAGAATCATTAAAGAAATAGAAAACTGAAGAAATACAGGAGGAAAAAAAATTCAAAAAATCCAGAACTACCAAGGAAGGAAGAAGAAGAAGAAGAAGAAGAAGAAGAATATGTGACAATGGATGTTTCAAAAGAACAAAAACTATCTTCTTCCTCTTACAGACACCCAAAATCAGAATCAAAACCAAGAGCAAGCGACGAGCGAGTTATTTTAGATAAATTTGATTTTTTTGCTGCCGTGTCATCCACCATTGATGGACCTACAAGGAAGGAGAAACTCCAATTTACAAACACCTAAAATCAGCAGCGGGCATGAAAATAGCCCATTTTGTGATTTTCAATCTAGGTGGAGTTAATCAAGAAACTTAGACAAAGGAAGGGCCGAGATGACAGCAAAATTTTCCATATTAGCAGAAGTTGATTTTTGCCAAAATGCAGCTTGAAATAGAATGAGATCTTAGCGGTGAGGATAAACTAGATCTCGTTGCCGGGAGTTATTCTCAATGACACATAGACAGAGGTTTTAGAAGAGGTGGGTAGAGATAGTTCAGATGGAGGCATTCGTATTGGAGAATCCAAGACAAACTTAGATGGGGTCTTAGGCCCTTTGGTTTCGATGTCAAGCGAATCACTATTCCATCGGAGAATCGAGTCCCACCTGGCAAAGAAGTTGTTCACTGGATTTAATAAGGGCGGTGGAGATTTTGAGATGGTGACTCTAAACCCTATGACTTCGGATTCCTAGAGGCCTAGTGGGTCGAACCAAGTCAGTGGTCCATCGAGCTGGGAAGAGACCAAATGGGTCAGATTGTTCGGATGTTGTGTTGGACCAAAACCATAATGGATCCAAACCCACCTTCAAATTGCTGAGACTATGCTACTTTCAGTACATGGATTCAAGGTCAAGCATCAACTGTTGCATCTCCGGGAGGCAAATCAGATATTGATGTAGTATAAAAGAGAGAGGGTTTGAGTAGGGTTTATGTTGGTAAAGAATAAGAACTCAAAATTAATAATTAGGCAAATATCACCTACAAAAATAATAATAATATAAAAAAATAAATAAAAAAATTTTGCATCTCCCCACCTTGAGGACAAGGTGGATTTAAAGGGGGTGGGAATTGTTATGTGACCAAATTAGTTAGATTGGATTAGTTAGTTGGTTACAAATTAGTTTGATTAGTTAATCATAGTTAAATTAGTTAGTTAATTCATAGTTAGATTAGTTAGTTAGTTAATGAGTATAACAGAGCTTAAAAATAGGAAGTATTGTAACAGAAAATATAATGAAAAAAGTAATTTCAAAGAATTTCTCTCTTTAATTGGGAGGCATAGGGGTCTTCGAATTTTTCCAGTTTCCTTTCACTTTCTTTTTTATTTTTCCTAATTTTCTCATCACACAAACATAGAGAGATGGGGTCATGACAGAATCATCCTACAATCCGTGCTAAAATTTTTTTTTTTTGGGGGGGGGAGGGAGTGAAGCCCAAATAACTACCTTATTTTGCCAATAAATATATGAAGAAAGCAATAGAGGAAGGCTTGCACAGTACGAGATCCCAACAATTGGGCGTTTTTCTTTTATTTTGCAGGAGTAGTTAACTTAGATTGTTACAATTTTCAATTTCTTGTAATCACAGTTTATTACTTTAGTATTCTTGTCGAAATAGTAATAACCTTAGTTCATTATATAATTGGTGTTTGATGTCGGTCTGCTAGTTAAAAATTAATTCTTAAGTTTGTTTTTCTCACTTGAAAATTAGTAAATTTGATAAGTTCTATTTTGATGGATGTCGATCTTGATCTTCGACATCGAAGACTAACGAGTTTAATTTACTCTACTTGATTTCCACTTTAGCTTGATATCCGAACTACACATGCACAAATATTGAGTCATATTTCACGTGTTAGTTTTTGCATCTAGCAAGTCCTCAATCCAGAATTTTATTGGCTATACAATTATAGGCAAGTGATCAATGCTCATCTGAGGGAGATCAATCACTACAGTGCCAAGGAAAGCCAATATCGATTCCCCAACTTTTCTCGTTCTCATCCGTCCGTTAGGTTATTGTACCTTGTAAATTGGCACATTTGCTCTAGAGATTTATGGACTCAAATTGATCAATATAGTCTGGATGGGCCATTGGAAGAGGCTGGGTGCTTGTATCGGTCTTGAAATAGCGAAAATAATAGGTTCCCATGATTATGAATGGATAAATTTATTCATTTTTTTATTTTGGGCTGGATTTCAAACCAGTTCTAGTTGATTTGTTATTTATTATTTATTTATTTTTTCTATGCTCAGTATGAGAAACCCCAATTATTCAGAATTAGAATTGCCGTGTCGATTACTGCGACGATAGGTTGTACCGACAATTTAGGACTCCGGAAGTGAATGTTGGGGGAGGATTTTACTCATTAGGTGAGTCAAATTTTTTAGCTGTTGACACGTGCTGAGATCACACATTCCCTGTCAATCCAACCATTACTTTTAGCAGTATAAAGATGGGCGGTTGACCACCGTCCATTTCAACGGTGGGCCCAGGGCAACTAGGTCAGTGTTGGTTAGGTACTTCTATATTAATGTACAATTTGGTACCTCAGATATTTACTGCTCGTACCATGTCAATGGAAGGCTTCACACTGCCAGAGGATGGTAAAACTTAACAAACCCCTGTTGGGCTATCTTTCATTTTCATTTTTTTTTAAATGCTCATTTTTCATGGATCCCAGCCGATTTCAGCCTACAGATCTCAATTGATGTGTGGAACTTTTTTTTATAGGCTGGTGGAGGATCATCTGTTCATTGTTAATATAAAGTTTTCTGTATGTTTCTTCAAGAAAAAAAATAACTGTAATTGCATTGGGAAAAATATTGATACAACCATTGAGTCTCACAATTTCTTTATTAAGGTTAGTTTTATGCCAAGGGAGATACTATGCTAAAGTAAGAGAGAGAAGGGAAAAGCAATCATTAACAGCCTTAGACAACATTCCTCTTTTATTCACATTAGTCGTATACAAATGCCCTTCCAATGCCCCCCAGGAATTTTGGTTTGCAAGTAAATGAAGAAAATGCTAGCTTTTTTTTTTTTTAATTAAAGTAATAGCCAAAGTTGAACCATCCTGCAATTAATTTCTCCACAGATAAAGAGAAATTTATTTATATTTAAGTTCTATAAATCTCACAATGCAAGAGCTTTGTTGCCCTTTCTCAGTTGAAGTTAAACCATCTCTAAGATGTGATTGAAGTAGAGGCTTTGTTTTATTTTAAAAGAAAATTATAGTTTTTTTTTGGTAGTTTTTTTTCTTTTCTTTTTTTTTTGTTGTCTTTTATGATTTTTTCATTAAAATTTGATTGTCTTTTTAAAAGTTGGAGCTTTTAACCGTGTTAATTGCATTCCTAAAAAAAAAATTGAAAAATTTATGTTTGTTTGAGTAAAATCTAACTATTTAGATAAAAAAGTAATGAAAAAATTGACTTTCTATTTTTTTTATTGTTTTGTACTTTATCCAAATGGACATAAGTTTTTTGATTTTTTTTTTAATTTTTACGAATGTGATTAAGATGTCTAAAAATTCCATTTTCTAAAAAAAAAAAAAATCAAATTTTGGTTAGAAAAAAAAGTTATGTAAGATGGAAAAAAACTATATAAAATGAAAGTTTAATTTTTTTTTTTTTGAAACCAAAAAACCCTTGTTTGGATTTGAATAAAGCCGCTAGGTTTTTGGGAAGCTTTTTTTTTTCCCTTTTTTTTTTTTTTGTCTTATATGACTTTCTTTTAATCAAAATTTGATTTTCTTTTTAGAAACTGTAACTTTTAGGTGTATTAATCGTATTTGTAAAAAAAAAAAATTAAAAATTCATATCCATTTGGATAAAAATTAGAAAAAATGAAAAAAAATCTACTTTTTTGTTGTTATTTTTAGCCAAAGGAAAAATATTTGCTCAAACAGACGATTATTTTTTGATTTTTTTTAATGAATGCAATTAACACGTTTTAAAACTTGGTGAAATGGAAAGAATTGCACCCCCCAAACTGAATTTTGATGTGTAAATTTATATACACAAAAAAAGTGACTATACACACTACCTTAGTGTCCATTTGGATTACCAAGTGACTAGATACACATTAACACTAGTGTACTTACATTAACACTACATTAATTATACTACATATATTAACACTCTCTCTCAAGTTGAAGCATATATATTATATGTTTCAAATTTGTTACAAATGTATCTCTTTGTAGCTCTTCCTAAGGTCTTAGTAAATAAATCAGCTAATTGATCTTCGACTTCACATGACTGGTTTTGATGACATTTTGTAAAATTTTTTCTCTGACAAAGTGATAATTAACTTCGATATATTTGGTTCGCTCATAAAACACTGGGTTAGACGTAACGTGAACAGTAGCTTAATTATCACAAAATAGGCTAACAGGTTGGGATCCAAGAACCCCTAATTTTGTTAACATATGTATCCAGACCAATTCATAAGAAGTATGTGTTATAACTTTATATTCTGATTCTGCACTTGATCTTGCCACTATTGTCTGTTTTTTACTTTTTCATGATATTAAGTTCCCTCCCATAAAGATACAGAATCCAGTAATTGATCGTCTATCTGATGGCAAACCAGTCTAATCTACATCTGTATAATCTTGAACAAGTGTATGACCATTATTTCGATGCAACAAATCACATCCTACTGCACCTTTTAGACATCTCAAAATACGAATAATCACATCCAATGACTCGATCAAGGAGCTTTAAAAAACTGACTCACTACATTCGTAGCAAATGAGATATCTAGTCGTGTAACAGTGAGATAATTAAGCTTCCCAACTAATCTGTGGTATTGATTAGGATCATCCAATAATTCTACTTTATCTGCTAGAAGCTTCGTATTAGAATCCATTGGAGTATTAATTGGTTTGGCTCCTAACGTGTTGGTTTCAGATAGTAGATCAAGAACATATTTCCTTTGAAAAAGGGCAATATTCTCTTGTGATCTTGCAATCTCAATGCCCAAGAAATACGTTAGTGCACCCAAATCTTTGGTGTTGAACTTAGTTTGAAGGAATATCTTCAAATCATGAATGCTTTGTGTGCCATTTGTGATTACAATATCGTTCACATAAACTAGCAACCATATCTTACCCTAAGACAAATGACAGTAGAAAACAGAATGATCAACACCGCAACGTATTTATTCAAATTCTATCACCACATCACTAAACCTGCCAAATCATGCGTGAGGAGATTGTTTTAGGCCATACAGTAACTTTTTCAATTTACAAACTAGTCTAGACTCTCCCTTGAGCAAGGAGCATGCTCTATATACACCTCTTCTGTAAGATTACCATGTAGGAAGGCATTTTTAACGTTGAATTGATGAAGAGACCAGCAAAAAATGACTGCAAGAGAAATGAGAAGACGTACTGAAGTGATCTTGGCCACAGAAGAAAAAGTCCTTGAAAAATCAAGGCCATAGACTTGAGTGTATCCCTTGGCAATAAGCTTTGTTTTCAATCGATCAACTAAACCATCAGGATGAATTTTGATATTATACACTCATCGACAACTAGCTATTGACTTGTCATGAGGTAAAGTGATCAAATCCCATGTATCATTGGCTCAAAGAGCTGATATTTCTTCTTCCACGGTATTACGCCATCCATAATAAGACAATACTTCAGACACAGAGTTAAGAATAGAAATAGTAGACAATGAGATAAACAAAAGCATGATGTAATGGAGACAAAGCTGCATAAGAAACAAAGTTAGAGATAGGATGAGAAGTACAAGTGTGTATACTTTTCTGAAGAGCAATTGGAAGATTAAGATCATAAGGTGCCAGTTCATGAGCAGGATCTGAATACTGGATAAGAGAAGGTAAAGAGTTTGAAACATCAGGGAAAGACTCTGAAACTGCCCGCCATCTAGAATAAACTTGTAGATCAGGACAATAAAGACGAAAGGGAGAAATCACAAGTAAAAATAGACTTTTATTTACATTAGAGATAGAGGAATCATCAAAAAAGAAAGGAGTGCTCTTAAAGAATAAGACATCAACACATACAAAATATCGATGGGGAGAAAGACTATAACATCGATATTTTTTTTATACCTGAGAATATCACATTTAAGGGCACGAGAATCAGGCTTATCAGTTCCACTGTCAAGTTGATGGACGAATACAGCACACCAAAAGATTTGTGGAGGAAGAGGAAATAGTGGTGTTTGGGGAAACAGTACAGAATAAGGGGAGCAACCCTTCAAAATAAAAGATAGCATTTTGTTAATTAAATAACACGTGAGAATAGTATTCCCCCAAAAAATCTTTGGAACCTTCATATGAAACATTAAATAACGAGTTGTTTCAACAAAATATAAATTTTTCCTCTCTGCAACTCCATTTTGTTATGGAGTGCGGGGACAAAATGACTGATGAAACATGCCAAATGATGTCATAAAATCTGTGAAAGGTTTAGAAAAGTACTCTGGTGTATTGTCACTATGAAGAGTTTTAATAGACACATCAAATTGAGTTTTTATTTCAATACAAAGTGATTGAAAGATAGTCAATAAATCAGAATGATCTTTCATTGAATAAACTCATGTAAGCCTTGAAAAATCATCAATAAATGTAACAAAATACCTGAACCTAACTTTGACATGACTCAACTAGATCCTCGTACATCTGAATGAACTAAATCAAAAGGATTTAAGGATCTATTATTGACTCTCGGATTGAAGAACGCATAATGATGCTTTCCTAATTGACAAGACTTGCAATCTAAATACTGAAGTTGATTCAAATTTGGAACTATAAATTTAGTCTATCAAAAAACGGATGACCCAATTGGCAATGAATTTCAAATGGTGAGGCGGTTGTAGAACACGTGATAGATGAAGAACTAGCTAGATAATAGAGTCTCTGAGTTTCATGCCCTTTTTCAATCTTCTTCTTTGTCTTCAAATCCTAAATAATCACAGAATCAAGAAAGAATGTCATTGAGCAATTCAATTTCTTGGTGAGTTTACTCATAGATAGAAGTTGAAAGATAAGGATGGAACATATAAAGCTGAAGATAAGGATGAATTAGGGGATGGACCAATTTTACCAGCACCCTTTAGTAGATTAGATGAATCATTAGTTGTGATGACCTTGGGGATACGAGAGCATTGAATATCAGAAAACAATGTGGGAGTTCCAGACATATAATTTGAAGCACTAGAATCAACAACCCAAGATGTATGTGAAGAGGTGGATACATAGGTAGTTGAATCATATCAATAGGCTAAAGAATATTGGAAGAGATGCTTGCTGAGCCGTTTGATATTGGAGAAATTTGGCATATTCTTCTTCTGAAAGAGCCATAGTTGATGATTCACTTATGTTAAGTTTATTTGAAGAAGTAGGGACATCAGATGAAGCTACATGAACTATATGGGCTAGCTTCCCATGAAGGTCCTAGTAATTCTTCTTAACGTGTCCAACACGTCCATAGTTAGAACATTTAGGTCTGGTACCACGACTTCCACGATTACAACCACGTCCTCTATGACCACGTTCACCAGATTGAGACGGAGGCTTATAAATAGGATTTTGGTTATCTACGAAAGTCTAACTAATTAAGGCAAAATGCGCAAAATCTGGAGTGGTGGATGAATCCTTAGAAGCAACCCCCATAACATTGGAATATGTTTTTACAAATGAAGGAAGAGTAGCTTCTTGAGAATTTGGGCTTTTACTACCTCGAACTCAGAATCTAAGCCGGCAAGAAAATGAAGTATCACCATTTGTTCTTTCTGTTTCTGTATCAAGTTGATATCTATGGATAATGGTTGCAAAGAGTTCAATTCCTCATGGACACGCTTTAGAGAGGTAAAATATTTAGTGATCGAGATTTTTTGAATCTAGACTTAGATCTAGAAGATGGAATAGAGGGCTTATAAAAGTCCTTTGGAGGTTTTCTTTTCCTAGTTTTATAAGAATAATTTCTAGATTTCCTAGGCCTATGTTTGAAAGGTTTGGAAAGTCTAGACTTGGGAATGTCGAAGGCGAATTGATCGCAGAAATCTCCTAGTTCCTTTCGTTCAGAAAGTTTCTGTTTCTTTAATTGACCTTTAAGCTTAAGATCGTTACAGAGAGCTAAACCCTCTTGCTCACAAAAATAAAATAATTTACCATAAGTAAGATGTGCATAAGGTATAACAGCACTATTGGTGGCTAATCTAATGGATTGCCTAACCTTTTCGGCAAAAAGAGAAGGAAGACCATCAAGAAATTTAGATTTCCAATGATCGGCACCAGCATCACTTAATTGTACCACACGGGCTAAGAAAGTATCCTTATACCACCTATAGTGACTTAAGGAATGACACTTTAAATTCTGGAGAAGTGTCCTAATGGTTTCACTATTACTGGTGATTTGACCAGTAAAATGCTCCATGATCGCACAGATCAGTGTATTTACTGCATCTTCTTCGTGGATCGGAACTGTGGAAGATGACTGAGGACTAACGACAGTCTCTTGCTTAATCTTAGTGGCACAGAGAATTAGATCTCTTTGTTCATCACTAAGAACGTGATCCCACCAACCACGGAGGGTACCTTCAAACCCTGAAACTAGATTTAGGGCTGTTTGCCTATCACTTCTACCATTAGCTTTTTGAACTGTGGCATATATTGTCATTCTATGACACTGTTGAAAAATTAGTCTATTAGATAGACCATCAATGTTCCAAGAATAGGCTTGGCGTGGAGCAAAGGCTACTTGCTGAGTACCTAAGTCTTCTATTTCCTCATGGAGGACATCTACAGGCGTGGGTCTAGTATAATAGAATTTGCCCAAAGGTCGAGGTGTAGTTGTAGAAACTAACCTATTAATTTGCGGAGGATCAGGAGATTTGGGTTCAACATCAGTTTCAAACTCAGAAGAGGATGATAGACTTAAAGTCTCTATTTTTAGAGTTCCAAATTGTTGTTGGATTCGGTTGACTATAGATTCAACAGATAATTCGGGTTGCCTAAAACCTTCAACAGGTTCGTTAATGGGCCGAATGATGGGATCTTTAAGATCAGATTGAAAGGAAGTTGATTCCTTAGGAGTAATAGATGTAAGGGCAGAAATCTGCTTTTGAACAGAGGCAAGCTTTTGCTCTATTCTCGTAAGCTGAGCACCTAGGGTACTCATAAAAACATGAGAATAATTAAGTTGTTTATACAACAAAATTATTTCTGGTAGAGCTTTTTCAGGAGGTTGGCCTACATAGGCTGTAGCTTCTAAGTGGGATGATTTTAGAACTAAAGACTCAGAAGGAGGATGGACTGAACTAACAGTTCGACCATCTTTGGTTTGCCAAGTTTTCTCTAAAACATTTATTTGCTCATGAAGAGTTTGTAAATAATATGGCAAAAACCAAGGAATAAAAAATTGAATTTTGTCAGTTTGTTCCAGCGTAGAATAATACTGAATTTTATAAAATTCTCGCTGTTCTGGAGTAAAACTAGAAAAATACTAGTTTCTGAAAGTCTGATTTCTAGGATCTTCGAAATCATTTGAAAGGCGAACTCTTAGAGGGCTGCCTGGAGTTAAATCCAACTTACCTTGTAAGGTAAGTGTTCCTATATAAGATATATTATTCATCTAAGGAAGTTGAAAACTCATCTCAGATGAGGTTGGAGAAGTAGGTCTCCTCTGAACCGAACTTGAATCTGGTTCTTGGCGATAAACACCTTGAGGAATTTGAGAGGAAGATACTCTTAATCCTTGAATTTCTTCAGGAGAAATTTCAGAAGGAGGTTCAGACACTCTATAAGGGTGTTGAGATGTAGTGGATCTAGAATTGAAAGGTTGAGACCTAGTAGATTTAGAATCTACAGATGCTCTGGCTGGTAAAAACCTAATTTTGTTAGTTGGAGAGAAACTAATCTCTATATCTCCAGTTTCATGCTGGACTATTTGATCTATTTCTTATTGAGTTGGCTCTATAGGGTCAACTGCTCTTGGAAGAGTCCATTGAGAAGGAAATTGAATCTCATCCCATCCAAGGACTCGATTTGTAGCAAGATTTGAAGACAATAGATTTGTCTCGATAAAGACAGTTTGGTCTTTTAAAGTTATGTGCTTGGCTCGAGGACATAAAGTTCTCAAAAGCTTGAAATGGACTCTATAGATTATGGCTATAGTCTCTGATCCAGGCAAGAAATTATATCCATGCGTCTGGACTCTCAAACTTAAAGCTTTAGAAAGATTTCGATCAGTAAAGCTTAAACTTAAGTTTGGGTACACATTAAAAAAGACTGGTCCATGACACAGACTTGTTTGAATCACTCCCATAAGTGATTCTTTCCAATCTCTACATCTAGAATCTGTAAGACTAGCTAGAAGAGAGGTATTGAGACCGGGTAAAGTCAAGGGCTTAAAGGCAACTTGAACTAACCCTATATGGAGATATTTGTAACCATGCATATATGGTGCAAGGTCTGCAGGGGCTAAAAGCTCTATGTCCTTTAGGGAGGAATCCATAGTGACGGTTTCTTCCATAGTTTTTATTGCCAGTTTAGACTGATCGAAACGGTCTGTGAAACCTAGTTTGTAGATTTCTTTAGGAGCTACTTTAGGAATAGTCCAATCATTAAGTTCCTGGATTTTGTCCAGGAAGTCTACCAAAGTGGTATTTTTAGGGACAGCATTTGATCTGTCTGAGCTTGTAGAAGCTCAAGAATTAGTTCTAGTAAGCCAAGACATGGGAGAAAATTCTAAGGTGTAGGTGAAGGAAATAAAACTTTAATTCTTATGCTTAATTTATCATGTTCTCAGTTCTTACCAAGTTTTCTAATTATTCTTATTCTTTTTCCAAACAACGACGCCAAAGGGAAAATACGGGCAACACTCATGCCTTACACTCCCTTACCAGGCGGAAAACATGGAATAAAAACAGAATAAATAGAAGGAGAAGTAAGAACATAATAAAAGAAACATAAATAAAAAAGCAATATTTCATTCATACACACCTTAGAGGGAAGCAGTTTAGAACTGCATGTATAACTTGGCTCTGATACCAAATATCAGTGCGTAGGAATTGTGGAGTATATACAGAAGCAAGTAAGGGAATTTATTACAGATGGTTCAAGTATTACAATATTACAAGGGGTTTACAAGGGGTAAGCTTAGTGCAAAGGGAAAGGAAAGCGTGTCTGGACAGGTCACAGACTACCGCTTAAATAGATAAACAATATTACTATTCGGACCCGAAATTTTACAAGTTGGAATCCGAAATTATTATTCTACTGTACACCTTTTTGACAAAACAATACCATTGTTGTTTGCGTGTGCTGGCAAGGTGCAGTCGGTCGGCCAACAATGGTGACAGCTGTGGTGATGGCACCGAAAGTGAATTTGTCACTTTATGAAGGTGGAAAGTGAGTTTGTCACTTTGGATAGGTGGAAAGTGAATATATCACTTCAGCAGGCAAAAGGAATCCTGGCACATGGACGGCCAGCTTTGGGTGGACAGCTGTCCACGATCCCTTAATCTGATGCGATACCTTTGCCTTTATTCTGTCGGAGCAATTCAATGGCTGCTCCCAAAACTTCGTCTGTTGGAGGATCGTCCTCAGGATTCTGGCTTTCGCCAGCTAAAATAGTGTCATCTCCTGAATGGGTAGAATATGAGTCAAGAGACATAGTAGTTCTGTGCTGATTTAACTTTTCCTCGTCGAATTCACTACTGAATTCATTCTGAAGATATTCCAGGCATTTAGCCAGGAGGGCTCTGTTGGAGATATTTGAATGTCTCCTCTTAATACTTAATTTTAACTGGGTCATGTGATTCGACTTAGATTCAAACTGATCTGGGCTTTGAGCCACTTGCTTTTGCTTAAAACTTGATGTTGCCTTCGTAATTTTAGAAATTAACTCAGGCAAATCAATTTGTTTCCACCATTGAAAGTGAAAAGTTCTCATTAGATGAGGAATGCTTAGATCATCCTCACTGACTGTTAATCCCCATTTCCAGATCCAAGGGATGTTGAACTCAGCCCAAAAATAGAATTGGGACTGTCCTACAAACGATTTCATATTTAAATCGCTTAATATAGGATGAACCTCAACCCAAGAGTCATATAACTCCTGCAAAGGGGGAGGTGTAAGATCCATAGGCGGACCAAGAGCTTGCCACTGTTTAAAGAACCAGCGGGGAATAACTTTTGTTTTTTCGAAAAAGTCCTCTCTAATTCTTATGAACCAGGAATGTTTTCTTTTTGCATTTTTGTAGAGAAAAGTGTATTTCCAGGCATTAACATAATCCCAGAAATTAAAAGAATATTCTTTTTGTGGATCGTGAGGGATCCTTAACTTGCGAGTTTTCATAGGATCATTGCCCCAATTAATCAAAGTGTATATCTTAGAGATAAAACACTGGCTATAATTAATTTGTGGCCCCACCTTGTTATTGGGGTAAAAGTGGCGTATTTCCACTGATCCGGTAGTTGTCAAAATTGCTTCATAGAGATACTGGTACTTGTATTCTGGTACTGGATACAAAGTTTGATCCATATATTTTTGTTTGATATAAAAGGGATCATTAATCCAGTAATCACTTCATCTTCCAGAGGCAAAATTGCTTCTGTATATGGGCTTGTAATATATACAGGCTCCTTTTGCAGGACTTGGGCTGCAGTCCCAGGTTTAGAACCTTGAGCAGAAGATTCAGCAGACTTAGAATCTGACTGTTTGTATTGGGCCATGACAGCCTTTAATTGGGCTTCCTTTTTATTAAGGTAGTCATTGAGATCAATAAAATTTGGGCCTTCTTCACCTAGAATGTTGAAGGGATTAGTTGCTGGGCCTAGAGCACCAATATTGGACCAAGAAAATTGGCCTCTCTGTCTAGTGGTTAGATTAGATCTACCACGACCTCATTGATGGGGCTTAGATCCCCTTCCTCTACTGCTACTCATGATCCCTGCAAAAATTCACGGGTTAAGAAATCAGGTAGTGAATTAGATTCACCCTTAATATATTCGACTGTAAAATCGAAGCAAGATAATTGAGCTTGCCAACCAGCATAGATCTGTTTGGAAACTAAATTTTTTACATCATTTTCAAGAATTTGTTTTATAGCACTGCAATCAATGCGAACAAGGAAATGCTGATTTAATAAATCATCTTGGAATTTCGTAATTCCTTTAACTACAGCAAGCATTTCTCTTTTAATAGATGGATATGCCATCTGGATCGGGTTCCATTTTTCCGAAGAAAAACGAATCAGATATTCCTGATTATTTTTTGGATTGCGCTGTTTTACAATAGCGCCATAGCCAATTTTGCTGGCATTTGTCTCAACAATCTCCTCGCCAAGAGCTCCCCGGCGACGACAGAGGAAGCAACCCGCCTGCTATGGCGGGGCGGCTTTTTTCTTTCACAATAAGACCTAGACGATTATCCCAGAAGGATATAGTATGAAAGAAGTCGTTCGGCGTCTTAGTTTAGACCCTCTACAATCCTTTCAGCCAGTATCTATTCAGCATCTTAAGAGAGAAGTCAACCTTCTCAAAATGTTTAGTGACCGGTCTACCGGATTGTTGGAGTTGAAAGAATTCCAGTGATAGAATATACATCTGGGTGAGATCACTAAAGAACAGAAGACAAATATACTTCTATATATCTTTACATGTGTCAAGATGGATACACATATCAGAGATATTTGGCTTTATGGAATTCCACAATGAACTAACAAGATGAGTTATCTTCTTGGATCCAAGTATCGTGCTTAGGATCATCTTTAGGAGGCCCAGATTCAATCAAATGCTTTTGCTTTCTATACGCCGTTAGTGCAATTTTAATGGTTTTGGATCATTGAATGTAATTCGTTTAATTCAATTTCCTTGTGGTATAACTATTGAGGCATGGGAATTGAGCCATCGATCAATTTCTGTTCAATAGACATCTCAAAAACCATTTAAAAATTGACTACAGTACACAAGAGTAGACTTTGGAGCAGTACAGGACACCAACAGAGGGCTGAAATGGAGAGAGAGATAAAGGTTTGTTTAAATGATGAGAGAAAAACACTGGTAGGGTCGTCTAGTGGAGGAGAGAAGGCTGTCAAGCTCAAATTTCCACCCGAACTCCACGTGCTTGCATGCGTAGCTTTATTGGAGGCACGTGAGGCCCATGCGCAGATGAATAGGTGGCGCGTGACAAACTTTCTAGTGACGGCATTCTTTTGGCAATGATCATCTCTCTCCGCTGACTACACTGGTATGGTTAGATTTCTGAAATAATGGCTTGGTGATGGACTTATACTTGTTGGAGGTCTAACCTTCGCTTTCGTTACACTGGACGTTGACTGACAGATTTGAGAGAGAAGCTAACAGAGGCTAAGAATAGGACTAGGAAGGCCGAGGTTCTGGTACCATGTAAAATTTAGTGAAATGAGAAGAATTGCACCTCCAAACTGAATTCTTGCATATGAATTTATATATACAAAAAGAGTGAGTATAAACATTACCTTAGTGTTCATTTAGATTACCAAGTGACTAAATACACTTTCTAAATCAACACTACATTAATTATACTACATATATTAACTATGCTTAAATTTTACAACTTATAAAAAGAATTCAGATTTTAATTAAAAAATTCATATAAGACTAACAAAAATTATAAAAAAAACTTTCTAGTTTTTTTTAATCCGATGGTAATGAACCGCCTACCAATAAAATCTTCTCTCTCTCTCCAATCATGGATTTTGACAATGCGAGGATGGGACACATTTTGGAATTTTCTGCAGAGAGAGGGCCTTGTTTTTGGAATTTTCCGTAGAGAGAGGGCCTTGTACTCTCTTCCTGCCAGCTGGTGGTGGTCTTAGGTGAGGTGTATATTACTTATCTAATAAAGCCTGGAACCACGAGTGCGAATGCAGGTCCGAGTTTTAAGCAAGTGTAGGGTTTTATTCGGCACGTAGGATTATAGTTGTATTCTCTCTCCCACTCTTACAGGCTGTATTTTCTGTCTAGTAGTCATCGTTAAGAGAAACGCAACCATGAGGATGATTAAATTTGTTTATCTATGACATGGAGCGGGGTCCCATTTCGACCCACCGTTACGTGCATTTAGTAATTAATTTTCAATTTTAATCTAGAGAAATGATGATTCTTTTTTCTATTATTTTCTCTACGTATTGCTTGATGTCTGGTCCTTATTCTTTCGTCCTTTTTTGAGTCGTATATAAGAGTTCAGATAAAATATTGTTTACGTTATTTTTTTGGCTTTTAACGTTTGACCAACTAATCATAAAAAAATAAATATGAATAGTGAAAATGTTCGAATCACTCAAACGAATTTTACAAATATTTTTTTTTGACATATAGAAATTTTATAAAAATTTACGTAGTTTGAAATGAAAAAGATTTTATAAAAATTTGTAAAAAAATTTTGATCTTTTTTAGTATTCTAAACGCCCCCTTTGTTCTTGCGCGCGCGCGCGCAAGGGCTTCACAAAACACACTCTCTCTCCGTTGAATTGATCTTGGAGCTTAGACTTGTTTAATTAATTTACGGGCTTAACCAAAGCATCCGACATGGTCCAGTGAGATGGATGAAACGGAACAAAACAGGAAAATTATGGAAGTGTTTGTATTGGCAATTAAATTTAAAGAATATATATATATATATATATATATATGTGCGCGCGCGCTCGGGCATGCCTATTTATGGGTAATTGAGGATGTAATATATTTAATTGGAATTAGAAAGTAGACGAGTGTAATTACGTTTGGTATATAGAGAATAAGTTTGGAAATGAAATAGGAATGATATTTATTTTTAGGATAGAGTAGAATAAATTAAATAGTAGTATAAAATGATTACATGTATATATACTAGCAAATATTTATACTCATTGTAAAATATATATATATATATTTTGACTCATTCTCTTTATAAGAAGTTAAAAGTCATTTTCATAACTTTGTTAGATCTTATTTTTACTCGACCAAACGAGGGTTATGCATGGGCCTCCTGTAAGTTTTTTTGGTCATATATGAATAATGTTAGCTAGTCATAAGGTGGTCCATGCGTCTGCCTTGTACCTGTATATATATATATATATATATATATTTTTTTTTTCCTCTCTCTCACGCAGAGGTCACGTACAGGTCCTCCCTCATGTGTGCTTGCCCGCAAGGACATGGACCAAGGGGAGCGTGCCTAGACCATAGGATATAGTAAAAATAATAGGATACATGCCTTGATAGTTATATGTTTCCGTGCACTCTTTTTAATTTTGTGAGGTTATTAGGTGAGATTTGATTTGTATTTGTATTTTTTATTTTTTATTTTCCGTTTTATCCTTTATATATTTTAAAAATCTCACATTAAGGAAAATAAAAAATATATTTGGTTTGACATTTCTTTTTTTTTTTTCGCATTTTGAGTTTTTTTTTTTTTTATTTTAGGTTGAAAACATTCAAAATGATTTTTTACCATTTTTATATTTCATTTATAAACCTATTTTTTATTTTCTAAATTAGATTTTGAGAACATAAATAACTTAATATGTTTTAAACTGTTTTCATTATGTTAAAAACAGTAAAATAGAAAATGAGTTCAAAATAAATATATTAAATGGCATCTTAATTTCATATTTTGGGTTATGAAATTGTCTATGTACTCGTATTTGCATTATTAGATTTAGTTTAAATATTAAATTTTATGTTAAAATTTTCATTTTATTCATAATACCTTAATATTTTCTTTAAAGTAAAATACTAATTTATTTGGAATAAATAAAACATATTTAACACATAGAATTCAGTCATATCCTAAATATATTCAGGGATAAGAAATATATGATTCAACATGGAAACTCGTCCATGTCATCCAGGCCTTGAAGATATATGGATTGTATCTTATGATTTTTTGGTGTGTTTCATAGATATATATATATATATATATATATGTAATATGTCTTTTTGTCACTAGTTAAGAGCTTACAAGGTTTGATTGTCATAGAGTTTTTGGGAGGGGAAGTGATTCAGTCGCTCACCGGCTGCATCAAATCACTTGGTCTTTGGTATGCTAATTGTAATATTGTCATTAAATGTGTAAACAAAATGTGATAGCAACGACGTGTAGGCTTCCTTCCTATCAAGAAGCTAACCACATACTAGTTGAATCCTTGCCTTTCAAGTTCTTTTTATAGAGTTTTTGGGATTATCCCACATGCAGTATTGATGAAGGCAAATTCGAAAAATCTTTTTTTGCTGCAGTGAAGTTTGTGACCTCATGCAAGGAAGAGGATATTATTGAAATGGTAAGAGACATTCTCAAGCATGTGTTTAAGCCTTCTTGTGGTGCAGGGCGATTGAAGAATTGAAAGCCTCGGTGATAACGTTTTTACTTCGTTAAAAGAGTGTACTGATTTGATGCTTTACCGAAACACAATTCAAGCTTCTCTATACATACATACATGCATAGACTACATGTATATATGTTTTGTAGTAGTAAAAGTGAGGTTCTTTGGATGACCCATCTTTGTACAAGTCTGAACTCTCACATTGGAAGTGTTTTGTGGGTACTTCGATGAATATGTGGGGTGCACCACAAGGGCATGTGGTCCTGGCAGGAAGTGAATTGAATTCTCCTTTTTATGTGTGGGGCAGCTCGCATTTGGTACCACAAGGGAATGATAGCTGTTGAGAGAGTAGTCAACTATCGATGATAATAAAACTTCCCACTGGATTCTGCTCGATCAGATCAAGAATGATTATTGTTGGGGTCAAGCATTGGATGGATAAATGATATATCTGACACTATAACTCAGTACTCACTCAAATATGGGGATAAGTTAACTCAACTCACATTTACAATTATTCGAAGATTTTGAGTTCGATCTCTCCTTCCTCTTGCAATGTGAGATTTTAGTGTTCTAAAATAAATAAATAAATAAAATAAAAATTGAAAAAAATAAAAATAAAAACTTGGAGGAGAAGTTATTTGGTACTTTAGAATACTTGGTTATTAAAATTTTATCACACGAACACATTTATGGTGAAACTTATTTCCAAACAATCTTTAGCTTATTTTTCATGTACTTACGTGATGTAATTCCAACAATCTTGAACTCATGCTCCAAGATCGCCTACTAATTTTTTCAATTAACGGTTGTGTTTTCATTTTTATTTTTTTTTTCTATTTTTGTTGGTGCAATAGGAAAAGGGCGTTTTCAACTTTATTTGTGAAAAAGACACGTCAGCCTTATCATTCAAATGGTATGTGGGGGTCACACGTCCCTGTTCATTCAGAAAAAATCCTAAATTAAAATATATATGTATACAAATACATAATTTAGTAACTATTCGTGGAAGATGATTTGATAAGGGCCAGCCCCATGGGCAAGGGCAGTGGCAACATCACCCACCTTGAAGGTTAGTTCTGAGTTTGAGTCAAAGCTAACTATTGGCAACTTTATATCGGAAGTTGTATAGATATATATATTTTATAAAATAAATATTTGAATCATTTAATTGGCATTTGGTTCATTTTTTTATTTTTTTGTTTTCTATTTTTATTTCATGTGTTTTATATGTTTTAAAAATTTCAAAACAAAGAAACAAAAAATGTTTTGTTTTTTTTTTATTTTGAAATTTTTCTTATTTTGGGTTAGAAATTATCAAAATGATTTTTTGTCATTTTTTATTTTATGTGTAAACTTATTTTTTATTTTCTAAAATAAAATTTGAAAACACAAGCAAATGCGTTTTGAACTGTTTTTTTAATTTTTAAAATTGTAAAATAGAAAATGAACTCAAAATAAAAAATAGATTTTGTCTTTTAAAGTCATCAAATTAAAGTGAGTAGTTTTATTTATTAATCCATTTGATATTCAAAATACAACGCCAAAGGAGCTCAGCGTTGAATTGCTTGATGACTTCTTTCTTGACCTCAAGGCTCTATTCCAGTTTTAGTCTGCGAAGCTTTTGCTTGAGGAATCTTGATTCTGGTAGTAACGGCAATGTATGTTCTACGGTCTAAGTATCCAATTCTGGTATGTTTTCATATGATTAGGTGAATATATCTTGATATGCCCTTACCATCTAATTATTTCCCCCTCTAAAAACATTAAATCGTTACATAAGACTGGGATGGACTCCAAATCAAGTCAAAAGACGTAATCATATAATCACATAGCACACGAAACAAAAAGACTCCCACTGTCACCTTGTATTCTAAATTTAAGTTTTGGTACCAATCTGTCAAACTATGAATTTTATAACTCAGAGACATGTTCTAATAATCGCATGCAAATCATGATTAATCACAATAAACCTAATCATAGCCATATAATTACCCTGGGGTATATATTAAAATATAATAATAACAATATAAAATAAAATCTTGGTCCAAAATTGGGCAAAAGAACTCCCAACAATACAGGCTTAAGTGGCCTTTACAATCAGATCGATTATCAAATTAAATGTCTATTACAAAATCTCTCTCTAGGGATCAACATAATATAAATAACAAAATATAGTTTGAACATAGTAAAAATAAACAACTAATCTCGACTCAGGGGTTCACCTATACTTCAGGTTCAACACTTACAACGAGGCCTATAGGAAAGTAACCATGGGTCCACTTGTGCCCACCATATACATGAACAAGTACATAAATGTAATATCAAGACCTAGCATGCTATTATCGTGTATCACATAGGTATCCTCATATTAGGTATATGATCAACAACTAAATCCATTTTATTTCCATCAACCAATTATCATCTTCCCGTCCTACACATGCACATGTGAGGAAGGTACTTTATAAGACTGAATCATAGTCGTGATGTTAGTGCCAAACACATCCTCATCTAGTGTTTGTGCTGTTTTGTGAGTCACTCTCTTACTGGATGCGATAACCAATAAATCATGCCACTCTTAAGCATTTGCATTGTTTTGTGTATCAGTCATGCACTAGATGCAGTGACCAATTAGTGTCGTTATGTAGGTTACTAACCTACTGGAATGATAACTAACTTTTGTGCAGGTTTAAGAATTTTCAACTCATGAGTATACGTGCCCTCTATTTTATAGTACCTTATATCCCTAAATTCAATATCAAATCAATCACATTCTCATGATTTATAACCAAACACTTATAATTAATCCATAACCAAGCACTTATAATTAAAATATGATTTATATTTAATACAATGCAACATTAATAAAGGGCGCATATGGCGTGCATACGGGACAAAGGTTTAGTGTGCATGGGAGGTAAACCAACAAGTCAGGTGCAACAGACAGGAGGAGAAATTAGAGCGTGTACAAGAGAGCTCCATTCTTATGCACACAGGAAGCCAAATTCAAGGTTGTGTGCATTGCCTTAAGCAAGAGTGCGCACGACAAAGGACCTTACACACTTTAAATTTTATCATTTATAACCTTACAAAATCACCATAATCATCCATTTTCAGTCCATGTGAATGTCTAAAGCTTTCCAAACCATTAAATTCTTATTTAATCAAGGATTGAATCAAATTCAAATTTACTATTCATCATCTTCCTTAATGGACTATATGTATATATGCATACATCAACCATCCGATAGTTATATTCTGTGCCATATGTTAATATCATTATCACCATATCCATCAACATAACACAATTACAATCTAAAATGAAAGTTTCTTACCTTGAGTTTCTTAGTTGAAGAAGAAAACTAAACAGATGAACATAAAAAATGCCGGAATTCTGAAACAGTCAACAAACCACCAACATAGAGACCTTGACACCACAACAATACTCTAAACTAACTCCTTACCGCTCCAATCTCCCAAAAGAATTAGGAGGAAGAATCAATTTTTGGAAGAATGATTAACTCTCACCATTTAGACTTTTCTCTCATTTCGAAAATCTTCCAAATTACATCAACCTATGCATATATATAGACTTATACCACCTTCACCATGAAGGAAGAGGAAAGAGAAAGGTAGGATGACATGGGTAGTGGGTAGAGGGTAGGCTAGGTGTAGGCTTGGGCGAAAAAATTAACTTTGAGCTGGAAAACTAGAAAAAGTAAACAAGTTGTGACACTCAGGATTGTGCACATGAGAAAAAACTTGTCGTGCACATGGGAAACCCAGCATGGTGCGCATGACCTATAAATACCCAATATAGACTTCCCAGCCTTAGTATGACAATACCTAAATTGAAAATTGAGCAGCCAAGTCAACTCGTACATCAATCAGTCATATTAAACTAAAATAATAAGGAAAAACTCAATATATCATGAATAAAATAATATATAAAGGTGCGGGTCACTACAAGTCATGCAGAGTAGCTAACCTAATTTATTGCTTTGATTATGTTAATGATGGAAATAGAATAGTGAGATGATGGTGTTATGATTATAACGTGCTGAGATTCATGTTTATCATGTCTTATGTTAGTAATATGATAGGATATGGCATTTAATTTTATTATTTAGTGAATACATCTCTATGAGTGCTCACTTTCTTACAGACTCTACTGTAGGTTTCGATAGGACTTTACATGATAGATAGGTTAGACTATTAGGTCATAAGGCATAACTGCCCAAAATTTATTCTGAGTATCTAATTTTGTTTGAGAGATTATGCATTCTTTGGAGTGAGGATTTTATGTATATTTTATTATAGCCTTCGATGATATTGTAATGGCCATGGAGTCTTACTTTATTCTTTTGAGAGCATTGTCTAGCCTAAGTTAAGGCTTTTTTGCACATATATTCTATTCTAATTGTGTCAAGTGTTGCTCAACTTATGGTTTGGCTCTGATTAGGAACATGGTTTTGTTTAATTGTTTATGATTTGCATGTGTTTCACTTGCACTTTAGTTTACAAAAAATTAGGGTGCAACATATTGTTTTAAAGCTTAAGTTTAGGATACCTTTGAATAACGGGAGTCTTTTGACTTGTGTGATTATGTGATTAAGTGCTCACACGATTTATGCGTTTGGTTTATTTGTAACTAGTTTTGCAGTTGTAAGGTAGACCTCCATTTAAGGCTGAGTAGACCTCTAGCTAGGGTTGAGGTTGAGATAGCAGTGGAAGAGCTCAAGCTAGTTAGGGTCAAGGTGTTCTAATGAGACAGGATGTTCTTGCAACACCAGTTGTGGGACAAAAGCAAGGGTCACACATTATTAGTGGAGCTGAAGTTCCACTAGCTATACTATCGACAGATGATGTGCTTTCCCCAGCACCGAGTATTCATCAGCCAAAAGCTAAAGGTGTTGGCTAAGTAACTGGCAACAATTGTAGCCATATTTGTGAGGGTACTATAGGCAGGTAGGGATGTGAAAAGGGTGGGTTGAGCTGGGTTCGAAAATTGCCTTAGCCTGGCCCGACCCCATCGTCCATAGGACCCACCCTATGCCCCACCCTTACTCCATGGGTTTGGGCTTGGGTACACCTCTGACAAAACATTAAGATGACTTTAATCTTTTAGACTAGTAGAAGGGACAATAATCTAAGTTTCCAGTTATTTCAGCTTTAGCCTGTGATATTCTTGCATTTCCAGTTTCTACCGTAGCATCTGAGTAAGCGTTTAGCGCAAGTGGCGCGTTATCAATCAATTTAGGAGTCGACTGGCTCCTTCAATAGTAGAAGCCTTAATGTGTTTATGAGATTGGTATCTCGCTGAAAACAGACAACCAAAAGATGTCGAAGAATATCAACTTACCCTTGACTTGGATGCAGTGTATTTGGGTAAAAGAGAAAAACACACTAGTGGATTTAGTAATGAATTATAATGATGTATAGATAGAGTAATATTTACAAATGGTAATCACCTTTATAGGTGCCAACCTAGTTGGGATCTATAAGATGTGAAATAATGCACCTGTTTATTGCTCTATTATTTTTTTTTAAATTTTACATTTGTAATTGCTTTTTGTTTAATAAATTTTAATTTGTGTCAATAATTATTTTAATGTATTTGTTTGAGTTTTATTTTATATTTTATTTACTTTAAAAAAATAAAAAAATATTAAAAAATATTAAAAAAAATAGGCTAGGTTAACTGGGACAAGTTAGGGACGAGGATTAGTGACCTTGGCCCGACCCGACCTTGCCCGAAAAAGAGGAGGGGTGGCTGGGGCAGGTCACCCGCGGGTCAGGTCGGCGCTGGATCAAGGGGTGGGTCAGGCCTAACCCGACCCATTTCCACTACTATAAGAAAGGCAGTAGCCTTCTTGCACATTGGGAGAGTTTCGAAGGATGAGGCCTCCCACTTATAATAGGGTGGCCGATACAAAGGTCACAGAGAATTTTTTGGACATGTATAAGCATATATTGAAGGCGATGTACATTACTGATAGTCAAATACAAATTTCTTACACTACTTTTTAGTTAGAGGGTAAAGCAGCAGCATAGTGGGGTTCAGTGGAATCATCCAGAGGGTAAATTGGACTCACTTGGGATATGTTTAGGGAGTTATGTATGGATCATTTCTTCCCAAAATCCATAAGGGATAGGAAGGGAGATGAATTTCTATTTCTAATATAGGATTCTATGTCAGTATTAGAGTATAAGTACGAGTTTTCAGCTTTGGCCAAGTTTGCACCGAAGTTGATGTTTACAGAGTATCTTTGATATAGTTGGTTTGAGACCCGCACTGAGGACGAGGATGGTTACTTTGTGCTTGGAGAATTATAAAGTTCTAACCAAACGGATTGTGGTGGTTGAGAGGGACATATCAGATATTAGGGTTGAAGAAGAGAGTAGGTAGGGCAGGAGTGTAGGACCACAACCGTTTTGGCCATCGAAAATAGAGTTTAAACAACCACTCATAGGCAGTCGCTAAGTAACACACTAAGTGGCTACTTTTAGACCATTGGTATTTGTGAACGTAATGTTAATTAGAAAAAAAAAATTACTAATTTGTAGTTTGCCAATAAACGAAAGAGAAAAAAGAAAAAAAAATTAATACAACAACACGTGTGATTGAAAATGAAATTGGAAATTACGTGAAAAGTGATATTCTAGTAGAAGAGAAACATGCTAGCCAAGGAAATTTCCACTAAAAATTCAGGAGTACCTTGCTCATGAGTCGATCAAAAAAGTTGTACATTTATTTTTTTGTCAAATTTCGAGCGAAACTCAATTAATATGTTCTGTTGGTGTTTCGTTTCATCTACCCGTGGGTTTGCTATTAAAATTTCAAAAAATAAAAAATAAAAACGTGCTTAGTGGATGCTATAGTTTTAATCTGATAAATATTCGTCCACACCAACCACAAAAGGTGTTTTAATTACCTAACAAATTAGTTTAGATCTTAATCAGAACGTCACTGTGCTGTAATTGCCTATTCAAGGTAAGGAAAATATTAGTTTCAAAGGATAATATGAAAGTTAATGGTTGCTTGTCTTTGATTGTAATCCATCATTACCAATCAAAGTTGTTCTAGGTCACATTTTTATTTGATAATGTCGGATAATAATTCTAAATAACCAACCCACAATCCACTTTTTAATGCTTTAATTGTACAATTTGCCTCCCACCCAACTACCATGCTGCCTTTGTTTAATTGTGAGAGGTTGGTATTAGTCATTTTCTGTTCATTTCTTCTTTTGAAGAAAGTACTAGCTAGTGCTTATTGTTTAATGAATTATTTCCTTTTTCCTTCTCCCCCCAAACTCCCCCACCCCCAAAAAAAAGGGTTCATGGATAGTCTATTTTTTCTTCTAATAAAAAGCAAATCACAATGAAAAAGTCCAAAACTAGGGCTTGGTGAAATGTTTGTTGAGATTCCTTTATACGGTTGGTTAGAATTATTATAGAAATCGATATTTTAGATTAAAAGCATTGATTTTATATTCAAATACAATGATTCTACTTTTATATATTCTAACCAAAATAATTTGTACAATATGTTTCATTTCTATATATAAATTTGAAATGAAAATTAGTTTTCGCATAAATTATTGAAAATAGTAGTTCAAATATTGATTTTGGAATTTACTAGTAAATCCAAGTGGTTTAACTGATAAATTAAGATTGATTTATGTAAGATTTTTAAATGGTACATTCTAAATAAAATTAGAATTTGATTAATATTTTCATATAGGTTGTTGGAGTTCAATAAGTCTCAAAATTATATTTCAATTTCTAAATATGTTAAGAAGTATAGAGCTGATTTATAATTCTTTATAATGAAGGTATTTCAGTGTAAACGAATTTAAGATTGTTGAAAAGTCATTTTGATACATTGAAACAAAGACAAAAGATTTTGTAGTCTTGGTGTAGTTTAAATTTTCAGACTTCTAACAGAAAATTTCTCACAGCCTAACGGCAGGATGCTCGAAGTCTCGAACTAACTCATAACCTACTTGAGACTTTGACCTCAAGAGTTTTTGTTCTTATAGACTTCCTAATTCACTTGTGTACTCTAGTTTTTATACAAACTTCATTCATCTGATTGTAATGATATACAGAGGATTATTTAAGAGGTCTGAGATATTATTTTTTTGAGTTATGATTGAAAAATTCATAACATCTTTGCTTCATGGTTTTTTTTTTTTCCCCAGTAAAATCTTAAAGAAGCTCAAAATTGGTTTCTTTCTCTATGAAGTGTCGGAGAGTTTTCTTCACTTGGTCATGGTGTATCGAGAAGTAGAGTAAAGGGTTTGTAAATAGATTTGAGAAGTTGATTTATTGCACACAAAACCTTATAACTAATTTTATAGTAAAGATTTTTAAGTGATTTTCGAGAATGAACCTACAATTTTATCATACTATTTTTTTGTAAGGATTTCTCAGTTATCAATCATGTATTTCCTCTGTAATTGATTATCTTATTATTTATTTGTGCATGCTTACATCTATTGCCATTGAAAAAAGTAATTTGAAAATTTCAAATTAAAATAACCAAGTGCAAAAATTATTTAAACTATATGTTTCATACTGACAATTCAAAATGACCAATATTATTAATTTTCTCATGGTAGTGACTCCACTTGTATCTTTTTAAAACTTCAATCATAAATACATTTATTTAAAAATTCATACTTATTCAGATGGAGTATTAATGAAATATTTATTAAACAAGAACATAAAAAATAAATTTAGCTTCTAAAAATGTTAAGGGAAAACGAACTATTTGTGATACACTAACAGGCACACAATCAAATTAAAATACATACAAGATAAGGGAAAAATCACACACAATGAGAATTAATGCGGTTCGCCATAAATTTATCTAAATATACGAGTAAAAGAGAATAAATTCTACTATAACCATAAAAAAGTACTGTTCTCTTATGTGATCCACCATCTCTATCGCCCTTGATCCCTATGTGAAACTCTATAATCTCCATAAGTTTACTATTTGGAAAAAAAAAATTATAGAAATTCTAGTCCCCGTGCAATACAATTGAAAAATCTTTCCATACATATATTTGAAAACCCATTAAACCTAGCTAAGACTCTAGAATAAAGTCAAATACATATAATTAAAATTTATATTGAATTTCAGAGTTCTAAATAATCCCAAGAATATAATTCCTGCCCATCCAAGTGTCTGTTGTGAAGATTCATTGAATTGAAATTGTTCCCTTGTATAGGACGATCTGGCAGCTTAAATAGTCAAATACAGTGTTTTCTTTTCTTCTCCCCCAAACCTTTTGTAAAGAAGGAAAAAGATGGCCCCCTGGAGAAATTTCCTATTAGTATAATGACGAAGGCATCTTCTTCCTATGATTGTGATGGTTGACACTGAAACTTGATAACAATTCATTGGGACCTCCAATATAATTATTTTCATATTTGTCTTTACCTTGGTATCTTTTTCACTTGCACATTTTAATAAAAGAAGGATGCTCATGTCAGTTCGGTGCCATTAAGATTGAGGGTCGTTGATTAAAATTTAACGGTTCAGATATATTTATTTATTTTTAAGTTCAAATATATTTACCTATTCAGCTCCAATAATCTGAATCTGAATCTGAATCTTATATGTGAATATATTTGAGTCGTTAAATTTTAATTTAATAATTCCAACTTGGTAATTTTTAAACTGATATCGATGATAATCCCATCATTAAATTTTATTTTTAAACCCTAGTGGTTACTACCAACCACATCTTTTTCTCTCTCTCATCATGGATTGTTGCATTATACTTGTGTTAGATAATAATAGCAGTGATATATTAATAAACAACAACTACCATAATTTTTATATTGTACTTGTCATTATAAGTTTCATTATTCTTTTATGTTTATCCATTAGTATTATTGAATGTTTCGAGACCTAATCGAACAAAAAGACTTTCATTATCATTTGTATGTGTTTTGAGAGATAAGAAGGCATTAATGTTGGTAGATCAAATGTCAATCAAATTCAGCGTATGAGACAAAAGATGTGATAATAGCGAATCGCAACTTGCATGTAACCTAATCTTCGCGCTGTAAATAGAATAAGCTCATTTGCGATCACTTGAGTCGGTAACTACGAGAGTTATAAATATGCTTGTTAGCTTAGTTCTAAAGACCTAATATTAATTAATTGTGTCTTTAAATTTAAAATTTGTGAATGGAAATGTATAAAAAAGGGAAAATATCAAGGTTTGTCATGCTCTAAAATTAGAATGTTTGGGATGAACAACATGAGAAGATAGGAATGGATTAAAATCCAATTAAATCTAACTTAAGCTTTAGTTACATCAATGAATGGTGATCATACGTCATTAAACTAGACTAGTGTTAATCCAAGCAATGCACAGGATTATAAAATATTTTACATTAATAAAAAAAGTTTTGTGAATGAATCAGTTAGTAAGAAAATATTTAGTCTGACCAAGTGTTTTATAGCATGTATATTGCATAGTTTGGTATAATCTTATATTTATATTTTTTATTCATATAAATTTTAATTAAATTGATAGAACTAATCAAAGTCAAGTTTCTATATAGGTACTAAAAATTTATAATTTTATCAAATCTTAACTCAACCCAATTCGAAAAATCAAGCTTGGTGGGTTTAGAATATATATCAAAACTTATCTAATTGCTCAGTTCTCTCTTTTTTATTTCAAGAGTTTATCAATTTCAATATATATATATTTAATTATTAGCTCATTTTGCAAAATTAACTTGAGTTAAAAATATTATTAATTTTAATTGTATTAAAATAAATTTTGATTGCTTTTATAAAAAAAAACTAATATTAAAAATATTAATATCATTAATCGTATATCGTATATTATAGTTTACAAAAATAACTCAAATATTAAGTGTTATTAAATTTTTTAACCAGATAATTAATATGACTAATTTAAATTTAAATTTAAAATTCTATAAAAATTTATTACCCACGAACCTAATTAGCAATTAGAATTTTTTTTTGAAATTAGATAAATTAAGTATTATTAATCATTTAAAAATTATCAACATGAAAAACTTAAATTTAAAATTAAAAATTCCTAAAAAAAATTATTCCTGAGATTAAATAATATTTCAGGATTTTTTTATTTTTAAATTTAAGATATAATATGAGTTTTTATTGTAAGAGAAGTTAAAATTTTAAATTTAATTAACATTTAATATTTAATAGTTTTTAGAAAAGAATCACTCCAAAAATTAATTTTATTCAAATATTTATAAAAATAAAAAAAGTTGAATGATGAATTAGAGAGTGCCTCATAATATTTGATAATAATTTTTTGATTGTTTTATAAAAATATAGTACGTTAGTCAATGTGACCAATTTAAATTTAAAATTAAAATTTTAAAAAATAACTACTTCTAACCCTAATTAATATTTTGGTATTCTTTTATATTTTGATATCTTAAACATTTTAAGAGTTGTTATGAGAGAAATAATCTAATTATTATTTAAGAATTTTTTATTTGTGTTTTAATTTAATTTAATTTTTATTCATGTTTTTAATTTAATTCCTAATGTAATTAAAATATATAAATTTTACAGCTATATATAAATAAATAGGTCACCTTTTTGGAACTCATAAATTCATTTATATTGAATTTATAAGCATGTGGGTTCCCTTTTCGGAATCCAAGCAAGTGGGGCTTTTTTTGGAACTTACGAGCTCCTTCACACATATTGAAACATATGCTATAACTTTAATAATTTTATAGACAAATTAAAAAGTAAAATTATAGTGTTTTAGTGATGTAAGACAAAGAAACAAACGTTTGTCAATGAGAAAAGATGAGAAAAGAGAGGAGAGTGAAGGAATTTAAAAATAATTCAAAATTCTGTAAAAAAAAAAAGAAAAAAAATAGAATGGACAGCAAAAAGGCATGCCACGTAGGATAAGGGTGAAGGAGAGAAGGAGAGAAAAATTACATTATTTTAATATTATAGTATAGATGGTACAGAACTCTATCATACATTGCTCCTTATTCCCATATTAAAGTAATAAAATATAAATCAAGGAGTTTACTATTTAAGCAACCATGAAATCATTGTGCATGGCACTAACACATACAAATAGCACCAAGCTTTACATAAATGTAAGTGCCTAAGTGCTAGTCTACCTCAAGCATAAGTGTTCAAGTGCCAATCCAAACCTGACGTAACTGTCTTATGGCGAGTCACTCCAATTCACTGGGATGGTGTTAGCACCTAAATGTCAATCAATTCGATAACACAAAATGAGGCTCCCCACATGCGTGAGTGTTAAAGTGCTAGCCTAATCCTTCAAGGACATAAGTTTTTAACTGCCAATCTTCGTACCCCCGGTGGTGTAAATGCCTAAGTGCCAGCCCATATCCCAAGTCAACATAAGTGCTTAAGTGATAGTTAGTCTATCTAGACCAAGGCAAGGCTCCCACAAATGTAAGTGCTTAAAAGCCAATCCTCATAGATATAAGTGCCTACATGTTAGACCATAAATTTTAAGAGACATAAGAGTCTAATAGCCACTCTCAGAATACCTCAGTGGTGTAAGTGCCTACATGACTGCTCGAGCACACATAATCTAGACGGCATTATTAGATTGTATGTGCCATAGGAGCTATAGGTTTGTATATTCAATGGATTATTAATAAAAGTTTTCTTTCTTGTCATACATTTATATCATTAGAGTGATTATATTGATGCATGAGATGTGTTAGGGTTTGGGACGATACTTGAGTTGGATCTTATGTATGAATGGAATTCATGCACAGAGAGAGCTGATTTCAGCAACCATTTGTATTTTCATTTTTGGTTCATAGTCACAATGATATTGGCCAACTTACTCCGTTGGCTATAGCACCTGTAACCTTTATTTATAGAATAGTTTGTCTCGACCATAAGTGTTGACTCAAGATCAGTGTGTTGGTTTGCTTCAAGTACACTAAACCAAATCAAAGATAAGAACACATTACCACAACTGTCAGTTGTCGTGTAACTTCTTTCATAGCTACTAGTTGCAAAACAATTCTTAACCTTAGAGGGATTAGAGGACTTAAGTTCTAAATGGTATATGCTTTGACTTAACAGTTAGTGAGACTTTTACATGATCAGCATCTTGACATTTTGAATAAGCATTATTTAGGCTTGAAAACTCACAATCATAATATGGTTACCACGCTCATTTGAGTTACGTATTCCGTTAATTCAATCAATGTTTTGATCATTGTCTATAGGTTGGGTTTTCTCTGTATATTATGTTATTACTGACAAAGTATTATTTATTTTTAAAAGAAATTTTTGAAAAATAAATAAGTGTTCAATGATCAATAGCTAGATTGGTTTATCAATGATACAAGGTAAGTAAAATTGAGTTGATAGTTCTCTAACTTAATGTTTATTTGCGAATAACGTTTCATGGGGATTCATGTTTATGGGAACTAGTAGGAGAGGGATTTTGTCATAATTTCATTGAGAGTTTAAACTATTATCATTTAGTGGAGTTGATAGTAGTTTCAAAGATTACCATATTCATTAGGGGTTTAATCAAAAAAAGACTTGGGTGATGTCGCTCACTAGGAGTGAAAGGTTAGACCATAGAAAGGTAACGAACGGCAGTTCTTCTATGTATAATTAGAATAAACCTTGTAAACTTAGGAAAAGGAAAACCTAGAAGTCCCCTCCTTTCACACGAAGGATTATTTGTGTCTATATAGGAACACAAGCATAAGGAGGGGGGCTACATGAATTCCTACATATAAAATTTTGCTAAGAGAATAAAAAATGAGAAAAAAGAGGCTAAGAGTCCTACTAATCACACCTTAGTCTAAGTGTGATCAAGAAAGAAGACTTTTAGGTCTCTGAAACTATGTTCAAAGTCTTCAAGCATCAAGGAACAAGTTTTAGTTATTCTCATTGATTCAAGGTGTACAACAAAGCCCTGCGAAAGTGAAGTTCTAATTCTTTACTTCAGGGATCATTAGAAAGGCATAAGATTGATATTTATTTAAAATTTTTTGAAATCATTTTCTATTGCAGTTAATCAAATAACATAAAGTTAAGTTCCCCACGTTTGACTTTATCATTAATTTAGGTGTGGCATGTGACACCATGTCTCTTCCATGAAGATTACATTTAATCCCCAGTGGATCACCACATTACACCTACATATTTACTTGGATCTCTAAATAGCCTGCTAAGGCGAATGATGATGATTGAGGCCACCAAGTTTCCATCCATAACATTCTTGTGTCGCATACATATAGTTAGCTCTTTAAGGTTTTTTAGTGGCAAATCTATACAAAATCTTAAATTAAATATGGTAGATTTGAATGTTTCCTAAATTGAACATTTTTCAAATTGGCAAGTTTCCAAAAGACCACAGCCATAATATTGCAATCTAAGTCCAACTAGGAGTGAAGAAGAAGACTGCACAGATTAGGAAACACATGCGCAAAATTCTAGTATGCATTGCAGGCAGCATGTAGGGAGCATGTGACTGCACCACATTGGTGCTGGGAGCTCGCAGAATGCGTGAGGGTTCACCTATGTTGTTGAACGGATTCCAGCCTCACAACCTAGCTGATGGGAGCGCGATGGTTCGAGCAAATTATTTTATAGAAGATTCTGTTTCTGTTTAGGAAATCTATTTATATATTAAAGTCCTAATTGGAATAGGATTTTGTTAAGTCCATATATATGCACCCAAACTTAATGTATAATGGGAATTAAAAGAAGAATTGAAGGGGCATATTATAAAGTCTTTTAAGAGAGAGAATTTTTTCTTTGTGAGCTTATAGGTCTCTTTCTCTTATTTTTTTTTGTATTCTTTATTTACTTTCTGTGTGAGATAAAAAGTCCACTTGTAGGATTTGTCGAGTGAATCGAGCAACAGTGACGAAAAGATTCGTGCGAGCAAGTCATAGAGAGTTTGAGTAGAGTCTTGTAACCCATTGATAGTAGAATTTGAAATACAAGTTTTTCTTCCTGTGAGAGGGTTTCCTCATTATTCTCTGGTATTATTATTTTTGCATTGTGTGTAATTGCTTGGTTTGGAAAATTTTCAATTGGTATCAGAGTGGGTTACTTTACGTCATTGAGTGAAGATCTTAATTTGAACAATGGATCCACCGCATGAAGGAGGTTCAAGCACCAGACCCCCATGGTTTGGCGGTGCAAATCACTCTTATTGGAAGGTATGGATGCAAGCTCATCTTTTGTCAATGAATTTTAAGGTTTGGACTTCTGTAGTTCAATGATGGGAAGAAACAACATATGAAGTTGATGGTCGTATTGAGACAAAGCCAATTCTAACATGGACAAAAGTCAAACAAGAAAGCTTGGAATGGAATTTTAAGGCCTTAAGTGCTATATTTACGACAGTTTGTCCAAATGAGTTTTACCGAATTTCAAGCTATACAAGTGCACGAAAAGCTTGGTTAATTCTTGAGAACACTTATGAAGGTAACACCCAAGTGAAAACATCAAAGCTTCAAAAACTCACTTCCGAATTTGAAGGTTTGAAGATAAATGAAGATGAAAATTTTGATGATTTTTACATACGTCTGAGCCATGTTGTCAATTCTTGCCACAACCTTGGAGAACCTATCCCTAAGTCCAAAGTGGTACATAAAATCTTATGATCTCTTCTCTGTACTTTTGATTCTAAAGTTACTGCAATTGAAGAAGTCATGGATGTGAATTCTATGAAAATCAAGGATCTCGTGGAATAGTTACAAACTTATAAGGCAAACATACTCAAACCCCAAAAGTTTTCAAAAGGAATTGCTTTCAAAATAGTGAAAGAAGAAGATGAAGAGGAAGAAGAATTAGATGAAAAGATAGCTGAGTTGGCTAAGAAATTTATCAAATTTTTTGAGAAGGTTAAAAACTTAAAGTTCAATAGTGCTAACAAGAAGGAGTCAAAGTCTCTTGAGAAAAGCAAGAAATTTAAGAAACTGACAAAGAAAGTGTTAAAAAGAAGTTGAAGCAGATCTAGTGTTATGAATGTCAAGGTTATGGCCATTTTGCACACGATTGTAATAACAAGAAGAAGAACAAGAAACAAGTTAAGGTGATTATTGCTACATTTGATGATGAATTTGATTCAGGCAAATCCTCTACATTAGCCTCTTCTAATAATGAAGGTAATTTTATTGCTTTTATGCCTTCCCACACTTCCTCTGTAGGAACACCTTCTACAGCTTTGAGCAACACCAAGATATCAAATCATGAGAGTGATGACTCCGATAAAGAACTGGATGACAATCAAGAAGCCTAAGGTTGAAGAAGAAAAGAAAAGCCCAACATCAAAGAAAAAATATGCTGAAGAATGAGAGAGATGCTTTGAAGATTGAGAATGGAAAACTCACAGGTAAATTATCTTCATTAGAATCTGATAAAAATTCTCAATCTCAAAGTGTAGAAAAGATGAAAGCAAAGCTTGGTGAGAAGAATAAAATGTTGGGAGAAAAAGACAGAAAGCTTGAAGAAAAGAAGAAAGCCATTGGGGAACAACACGCAAAATTCAAAGAACAGGGAGAAATGATAAAACATGATGGCAAAGTTATTAAAAAGATGAACTCCAGTTCAAATAGGTTTGACGAAATTTGGATCAAGTAGAGGCCACATGGAGATAAAACTGGCCTAGGATACACTGGCAAGAAGACCACATCAGCAGCATCTTCATCATCTCTAGAAGTTTCAAAGATTATCCCAAAATATGCAGCACCATAAAAAATGAGTCCTCCAGAGTTTATACCGCAATCATTCCCCCCTCCAAAGGTGAAAGGTACACAATTTTCTAAACCTCTAACCTTTGTACCTGTGTGTCACCATTATGGAATTAAAGGTTATATTTGCCCTAATTATCATAAACTTGATGGTCTTCCTATGAACTATGTGAAAATTTTTTCAAAAGTCAAAATCCTAAAGTTCCCATGAAAAATAGGTTTCAAACTCTTGCTAATTTTTTTGAAAATAATTTTGAAAAATCACGTCAATTTCAAAAACTTAAAAACCTAAAATTTTCAAAATTTAAACAAGAAAAGTTTTTAAAGAAAAATAATTCAAATTTTAATAAAAAGCAAAGACATGAAAAAAATATTGTCAAGACCACTTTTCCAAAAACTAGGGCAGTTTGGATTCAAAATCTGATTTTTTTTACAAAACCCTTGGACGACTCTCACTTTGAATCTCATAGGAAGTTTTGGTATTTATGCACATCCCTAATTTTTCAAAAATAAAAGTGACAAGAGTTTATTATTTGTTTTGAAGATATTTTATAACATCTATCTCCTTATATATGTGTCAATCTTTCAGTCAAATAAATTTGTAAAGGATTAAAATTTTATATTTCCATCTAAATTGAAAAGAAATGTTTTGGTGAACTTCGCCATAATTTTGATGTGCTTCTTTAAACACTTGACTGATTTTGCATGTATCTTTTCCTCCACAGATCTTGAATTACTGTTTGATGCACTTAAAAAATGTTGAAGAGTCAAAAAAAATATCCTGTCTTGGAAAGTGCTACCAGTAGAACTAGTAAAAAGCCCCTTAATGACTCCTTGCTTATTAAGGGAAAAAGCTACCTACCTATAAACATATGAAAGCCGTCAAGACCTTTAAGATTTGTGCATAGATTAAAAAAAAAAAGAAGACTTGCGGCCGCATATAAAAAAATTGTGGCCGGATTAAAAAAATGTTGAATAATCTGCACTCAATTCATTTAGTGCATCAAATGTAATATCTTAATCTAATGATTATCTGAGGGGGAGATATATGTTTAATTAGTCATAATTTCACACGTGCACAAGCACTTTTTTCTGATTTTATGGCTCAATTCATCTCATGACGCATACTTAGAGATTTATTTGGAAAGATGAAATTTTTGTTCATTTAAATTTATAAAGATTGGGTGATAGATTTACATATTTGGACATAGGTGAATTAAAATTTCTTTGATCCATTTTGTGAACTTTCCTATCAATTTTTAGTATTTGTTTTTTAAATATATTCGAATTTTTTTTGGTGCACAAAATTGGCCCTATAAGAATTTTCCAAGAAAGGTTTGCATGGAAGGCATTGGCTATTTTTTATCTATTTTCTTTTTTCTTTATTATTCTGAGAGCTTGTCAATTCATTTCAAAAAGGGGGAGTAGAAAATTTAAAATTCTGTAATCTTATTTTTATATTTTGTGGTCATGTGGTCTTGGCACTTGAATTTGGAAATTAAACTTGAATGTTATTTTAAAATTTAATTTTTGCCAAATGATGCCTTAACGTGTTTGTTCAAGTGTTACAGATTTATTTTGAAACTTAATTTAAATTTTGATATAGAATTGCTAAGGGGGAGATTGTAAGGTTTTTTAGTAGCAAATCCATACAAAATCTTAAATTAAATATGACAAATTTAAATGTTTCCTAAATTGAAGATTTTTCAAATTGGCAAGTTTCTAAAAGATTGTAACCACAATATTACAATCTAAGTCCAACTAGGAGTGAAGAAAAAGGCAGCATGTTTAGAAAACACACGCATAAAATTCTAGTACGCATCGTAGGCAGCACGCAGGGAGCATGCGACTGCGCCACATTGGTGCTAGGAGCTCGCAAGATGTGTGAGGGTTCACCCACATTGCTGAACGGATTCGAGTAGACCTCACAACCTGGTCAATGGGAGCGTGATAGTTTGAGCAAATTATTTTATAAAAGATTCTGTTTCCATTTAGGAAATCTGTTTATATATTTGAGTTGTAATTGGAATAGAGTTTTGTCAAGTCTATATATATACACCCAAGCTTAATGTACAATAGGAATTAAGAGAAGAATTGAATGGGCATATTATAAAGTCTTTTGAGAGAGAGAATTTTTTTTCTTTGTGAGCTTATAAGTCTATTTCTCTTATTTTTCTTTGTATTCTTTTTTACTTTTTGTGTGAGATAGAAAGTCTAATTATAGGGTTTGTCGAGTGAATCGAGCAAGAGTGACGAAAGGATTCATGTGAGCAAGTCGTAGAAAGTCTGAGTAGAGTCTTGTAACCCGTTGATAGTGAAATTTGAAATAGAAGTCTTTCTCCCTGTGAGAGAGTTTCCTCGTTATTCTCTAGTATTATTATTTTTGCATTGTGTGTGATTGCTTGGTTTGGAGAATTTTCAAGCTCATTACCCATACCCAGCATTTATATACACACACAGTTGGAAACATATTTAGGTCTAAACTACGTTGACCTGATATCTTAGGTATGTAAGCAGCTTTAGCGAATTGCTTGAGTTTTGTCACCAGGCCTTCCTGACCACCATTTAATTTATTCGTAAGGACCAACTAGGTATGATGTCCTAATCTGTCTTTCAAATAAAGCTTTTAACATAATTCTCATCCCTAGTGGAGGTCATCTTTTATATAGTATCTCTAGTGGAACACTTAAAGTTGATGTAGCTTTTGTATTTTATGTAGTCTTTAATTAGCATATAAAACCCCCAATGAAACATTACTACTAACTACGTAGACATTTCATTACACAAGAACATAAGAACTGCATGACCTAATTCTTTATGAGACATGTAGGTAGCCTTACAAGGCTTGGTCACTTCAAATTACATGCATTTTTTATTATTTCTGGACTTATATTGTATTGTAAAGATGTTTTAGATATCCGTAAGCATCGAAGCATGACAGTTCCTGTGAACAACCGAACCCTTAAACACATTATCTCTAATGATGTATATTGTTTTGAAGTCACTAAATAGAGCAATTTACTGTAACTTCAAAATATAGCAAAACCTCTTTAAATAAAAACTAAAATTCTTATTGCTCGACACACTTTTTGAAAAGTGCCAGGTGGTAACTCGAAACCTTATATCATGGCCCTAGACCTTAAAAACATTTTTCAATCACATTATCTTGTCCTAATTGGACAATCATAGAAGCCCACGTCACAATTGAAAAATTCTCGATTTGCCGCGCACAGGTCTGGTCATAACATGACACCTAGGCACTTATGCTAGAAGGTCTGCGTGACATCCTAAACTTTTATTATTTTTAAATGCGTTACTAATTTAATTTTTATTTTATACTTAGAAATTTTAATTACATTAATGTGGTATTATTTCAAAGTTTCATTAATTTTAATTAGAATAATTGGTACACTTTTAAAATTTATTTAGTTTTAATTTACATTAATTAATAGATTAATTAGTTTAGGTTAGTAAATGTTAAATTGTGTTGACGTGACGTGGCAAGCCTATGTAATTGTTGGAGTGTATTAAGCTTTGCTGTTGGTGTTATATGTGTGTGTCAGTGGGTAAGGTTGGCTTAGCTACGTGGCACAGTTAGGAAGGAAGGGAAAAAAAAGAAGAGGAAAAAAAGATTTGACGCAGTGGAGACTTGGCTTAGAGGCCCGACTTATGTATATATATATCTCTCATGTGTGTGTGTGTGTGTATAAAGGTAAAAGAGAAATGCTAACAATAGAAAAAAAAATAAATAAGACCTGGGGATGAAAATAGCAAGAAAAGAGAAAAGTTAGGGATTTTGGCCTGACAGTTGAGGTAAATTATTTCATTTTGTTAATTTAAAATTAATTATTTAGAAGATAAAATAAGTTAAATATATTGCTGGTGTAATGAGTGTCTTTTATTTATTAGATTTATATTAATAATTAATTTGGTTTATATTTTAACCCGTTCAAAGTTTGATCTGTATATTTTATTTGGGTTAAAATTAAGACCTGAGGATAATCAGGAGCAACTACCTCAGTAATTTGATTTTTTCAAAATATTTGCTATTCAAGTGGTTGTATTAAACTTAAAGGTAAAAGATATTAAATGTGAATTGATAAATTATGTTTTATTATTTTTATTAATTATTCACGTTGATAAGAAATGCTGATTATTTATGAATTGTTTGTTTTAACGGTGAATTATGGTTATTATTGGATAATAAATTTAAGGAATAATATATTTATTTAAAGAAAAAAATATTATTGCATATCAGCATGGATTGTGTAGATTACATTTGCATTATGGCCATGGATTGTGTATATTATATTTGCATTATGGCCAGATAAGGTTGGAAAAGAAAAAAAATATGAGGGTAGATGGGGCCAGAAAAAGAAAAAGATAAGACCAGATAAGACCAGGTCAGATGGGACCAATGATGAGGCTCGATGCTGTCAAGTCGGATGGGACTAATGGGACATGCTAAATTAAAGCCACTATCCATAGTTGAGCGCTCAACTCATAGACCAGATAGGGCGAAACGTGCGTTGCATTATTAATTAAATTATTTATCATGCAAATATGCCATGAGATGGCTAGTGGGGGCGGGCCTGGTGATGATAATGATGGTTGTTAAATAAAAAGTGACGATAAACTGTGTATTGAGATATTTTTATCACTATTAGTTACTATATATTTAAATCAATTATTATTTATTCGTGGGACAATTGTTTATATAATTACTATAGATTATTTTTGGTGTATATTTATTATATTTTATTTTAAGTATAATACTTCCACTAAGCGTGCGACACTCATACCTAGACTTACACATTTCAGATTACATTTTAGAAGTGGCTGCAAGTTACTAGAGAAGGCCTTAATTTTTCTATTTTTCTCTGTTTCAATCCAATGTTAGAATTTGGAGTTAGTGTAAATAAACCTAGAGTTTCAACAGTATCAGACTGATGTTTGGTTTAATTTTTAGAAGTTATAAGTTTGTACATATCTAAGTGCTTGTGAGATTTTTGTTTATTTTACCAAAGAAATAATATAAACCTAACAGATTATGTTTTATTTTAATATGGGTTTTATATGATTTGTGATTATTGATATATTATGGACAAAGAATATAGAGGTGTCCCGTCTACTTAAGGATTTAAATATGTATCCTAAAATAGGGGTGCGACAATGTGAGTTGGCATTTAGGCATTTATGCATATGGGGAACTTTGCTCTATGTTGTCAGATTGATTGGAACTTAGATACTTAAGTCATCTGACTACTTTGAAGTGACTAGATATAAGGCACTCACATCAAGTATAGGTTGGCATTTGGGCACTTATGCTTGGGGTGGAATAGCACTTAGGCATTTATGTCTATTTTGGAGCCTAGCTCTATTTATGAGTTATTATCTTGTATTGTGTTGATATGGTAAGTCAATGCCTTACACTTAACTTGGTTGTAGCTGTTGGGACTTGTGGCTCATACGGAGAGGAACTAAGTGCTAGGAAAGAGAAGCAGATGCGAAGCGGAGTGGAGTGGAGTGGAGCAAGGGAAGCGAAGCGACCGAGAGGAATGGAGTGAAAAAGACCATGTAATCCTATTAGGGTTAGGAATAGAGGTGGCTATAAATATTCTCTATGTAATCCTGTGATCAATAAGAAAGAACTCTCGCTCATGCTCTCGTGGACGTACTTAGATTTTGGGGAACCATGTAAATCTGTGTGTTGATCTCTTTACTATTTTTTCCATATATCGTGTGTGTGTGAATCGATCCTAGAGTAGCCTAGTTGTAATTTGTATAAGAAAGTCTAGCTCCTGATCATAATGTCAATTCTGTGTGACATGGGCCTGGCAACCAAGTGATGTGTGAATAATGTAGTCTATGTGCCATATATATGTTAAATATCATGATAGTTTATATTCTAGCATTCAGTTCTATCACACGTTAAAGTTGTAAAATGCATGTCAAGTATATTTATAGGAGTAATGACTTAGAAATCATCGGCTTAGCCAATCTTAAACCATTCTCAGTATATAGAGTGTTACTCATTCATGTGAGTTCTCTGGATATGGTAAGCATTTGTTCTCTAGGCTTTTGTTAACCTGAGTTTGTGTTCACATGTATTTTATTGTTCCTAGCATGTCTTGTTCACATGTATTTTATTGTTCCTAGCATGTCTTAAACGTGTAGGAGTATGTTAAGGCATATTAGAAGGCATGACATGGCATGTTACAGCATAGTATAGCATGACATAACATAATGATATGGCATGATAGCATAGCATGACGATAGAGCATAGTAGCATAGTGTATGGTATATGATGATATGATATCGTATGTGACCTATGTCATAGGTACGTGATATTATGCATGTCCAATGTTGTCTTGAATCATCCTGGTCACTATCACCCCCTAGGAATATCTTGAATGTAAGAGTCAGAACCTAGTGATTTCGGGTGTAGGTGTCTTTTATTGACAAACGTTTTAATTACATATTAAGAAATTCTATTCTAGTTATGCAAATAAAGAAATTTAATAATTTAAAAGGATTAGAAATTAAATCGATACAAAGGTTGATGAAGATGATGACTTGAGAGCTCCTTGAATGCTTTAATGTGATGTGGGTGGTGACATTGAAATGGGTTGAAATGGAACCTATTTATCGGCAAAATTTTAAGTTGGAAGAATTTTAAGGAAAAGGTAAATTACACCTACCACTCCTCAACATTTAAGTAATTACACTTATACCATTCAACATTTAAAAATTACACTTACTGATTGCATGCAATCATTGACATTCTTTAAGCTCATTTCACACTCTTCTCATCAACATTTTGCCAAGTAAAACTCATTTTTATCGTGTTTTTATTATTTACTTCTTCTTTGTGTGTTTTGTAGGATAATGGAGAAACGTAACGCAAGGGAGTCAAGTTAGAGCTTAAAATTTCAAGTATGGAAGGAATTAGTCATCCTTGGGCACACAGCTGAGCAAGACCTTGGGCGCCCACAGAGGACGGATCACACAGGGGTTGTCCTAAAAAGCACCATGGGTGCACAAGAGGTTGGGCGCCCGGCTGAGTGAAACCATGGGCGCCTGCCGAGGATCAACTCTGCTGGACACCTTATCAGTCTTTTAATCATAACTTTCTGCTCACAACTCCAATTGACCTGATTCTTGTTGTGTTGGAAAGAAGACTCAAAGGGCTACAACGTTTGTGTTATAGCAGAAGCCTAAATCTGTCTTCTTCAAGGTCAAAATTGCATTGGAAGTCAGGGATAGAAAGATGTTAATGAAACACTTGGTTGAGAAGCTTGGGCACACATGGCTTGGGTGCCCAACTGAGTTTTACCTTGGGCGCCCATGATGACTTGTCCAGCACACTTTTAAGTTAAATTTCGAATTATGAAATTACACTTTTACCCTTGAGTTATGTAATGATATAAAAGGGCAAATTTCTGATGTACAGGAGTTCGAAACCCTACGCACTTCTTTTCCTTTCTTAGTTTAGTTTAGATTAGGGTTAAGGTTTTGATTTCGTTTTGGATTACAGAGTTTACGTTTCATCTTCGTACTCAGATTTTCTCTTGTAAGTTCAATTCTTATTAAGTTCAACTGAAGTTGTTTACTTTCTTATTGTTCATATTTGTCATTTATGCTTTCGCAAACACTTCGTAACACTTCGTCTTAGCTTGTTTGTGTTTGATTTGATTTCGAAAGTGATTAAAACCATTTCGATTTACTCCGTTTTTGTGTTTGAGTGTATAATGAAGATTATTTTCTTTTCGAAAGGTTTCGTTTACGCTTTCGCAATGCTAGGCTAGGGTTTTTCTTGGTTTTAACCTAGGAATATAATCGAATTGAAGGAGTTGAATTCGGATAGTTCGAATTGAAATTTGTTTATCATCTTTTGAATAAAAACGTAAGGATCGTAATCCTAGATTAATTTTTGAAAACGAATTACCCGTGATAAAGGTGAACTTTGGTTACAATTGTGTAAATTGAAGGTCAATTCCATGTCCCGGTGATTTCGAACTTGATTTCAAAACCCTAGATTAGCGATCTCCTTATGAAAAAGGGTTTTCAGTTGTTAAATCTTCCGACCTAATATTACAGGTGTAAGAATTAGATTGCGTTAATTATATATCCGAATTCGACCCTTCGAGGACATTACAGGATTAGGTTAAAGCCAAGTGTTTCAATTTACATAGTTTGCTTAAGTCTAATTCGCGTAGTTTGTTAAAATTTTCATCTTCGTGTTTTTGTTTTTCGTTTAAATTGTGTTTGCAATTTTCAAACCATCATTACAATTCCCTATTCGAAAACTCCAAAAAGATTTTCATCTTTTCTTTTTAAGATTTTTGCAAGTGTTTTCGAAACCAAGTTTTGCAAAGATTTAGTCACACCCTTGCTCCCTGTGGAAGATGACCTAGGACTCACCTAGACTAAACTCAACTAACCTCTTATACTTGAGAGTGAGCCACTACCAAATTAGAGAGTGGTCACTTACCTTCCTTATTTTGAAATGTTATTAACTTAACCCCCTTCCGTTAAATCAATTGTTAAAACTTAACAGAAAATGTCACACTAATCAAAATTTTATGTACTTTTTCTATTTTACCCCTCTTAATCTCACATATTCATCAATTTTTCTTTTCAAAATCCTCAAAATTTTATCGGTTTTACTTTGTTTTTATTTTGTTTTAGGATTTTTGTAGAAAAAACTAACAAAAATATGAAAGAAAGAGGGTTAAAATAAGAAAACATCTAAAATTTTAGTTACTTTAAGGTCTTCTTTGAAGTTTTAATGGTTGATTTAACGAAATTGAGTCAATATTAACAACATTTCAAAATAAGGGGTGTAATTTTTAAATGTTGAAGGGTGTAAATGTAATTATCCAAATGTCGAGGAGATGTAGATGTAGTTTACTCTTAAAAAATTAAAATTTTGTAAGAAATCCTAGGATATGTGCTCTTTTTTTTTTTTTTTCTTTTTGGCAAACAAATCCTCCAAAACACGCATTTTGCAAGAAATCCTCCAACATATGCATTTCCTAAATTATTTTGCAAAATGGAGCATTACAAGGAAGGATGCTGATCATACTCTAAAAGTGTAATATTTTGGCTAATTAATTGACATAACTTGTTATTAATACTAATTAATAATATTATCTTAGGTTAGTATTTTAAATGTTATTGATGACTCAGTAAACTGACATCCTCCAAGTGTCCACTCTAAGTCTGGAATGCTATCTAATACACCTATGTGATGCCTGTCAAAAAATCTCTGATGCTTAAATTAGCAAGGGAATTGGGAAAGTATTTTGGCAAAGTTTTAGTAAGGCAAAGAGTGTGCGTACCATGCACTTGAGAGGATCGTGTATATATAGAGGTGTAAGACTTACATAGGCATGATGCATGTGAGTCTCACACAATTATGCTTTCTTTCCAATCATCTTATGACACATGTAAGGTCAATTCTCATAATTAGTTATCAAAATCATTAAACAACAAGTAGCACTTTGAGAGGAAAGAATCACGAAATATACCAGAATACGGTTATATATGTGATTATAACTTAAGCAATTATGTCCTTAATATGTCGATCGGTCGGCCTAACCGAGGTCCCTATTGTTCAACCGAATCGGGTCTCGATCACGGTCACTCGGGCAACCCTGCTCGGTCGAGTGCACTCTATCAATTATTATAACAAACACTATTAATAGGAATTAAAATAAATTAAAGAAAGATGGATACTGATAAGAAAATGAACAAGAATCCAAGAAAATCAATTAGTATCCAAAAGTTAGGTGTCTAGATGGCCACAAAGCATCCAGACTCTGCCCATCCTGCAATACCTCAAACCTTTGTGTTAACATGAATATATGGCTTTTGATACATTTTGGAAGTAATGATATGTTGATTTAGTAGTATGGATCATTTATGGTACTTTAGAGTTGAGAACTTCAAAAAAGATAAGCCAAACATACAAAAGTTGGCATTTTACAGGAAGGAGGCACCTTGGGCACACGGAACATGGGTGGCCAAGGCTTGGGCGCATGACTGAGAAGGGGTTGGGCGCCCGAACTATAGCAGAAGTGACAAGTATGGTTTGCTCTGAATTGTGCAACCGAGCCCTCACACTTATATACCTATATCTAGCTAGGAGGAGTGGGAGAGCCTGGAAAATACTGTGGGAGATTAAAATATTAGCTAAATTATATATATATATATATATGTGTGTGTGTGTGTGTGTGTGTGTGTGTGTATGATGCAAGAGAGAGAGAGAGATGTTGGTTGGAAGAGAAGAACTAGGAAAAAGAAAGAATGAGGAACTGGGTGGAGTTTTTGAGGGTAAGTTCTTCTAGTCTTGGTTTAAAATCAAATTAGCTTTGCAAAGGTGTAATTGGACACTTAAAGAACCATTTTATGTGATTCATTTGTAGTTTGGATCAAGGAGTGATAGGATTAAACCCATCAAAGTTTGAGAGCTTGAAACTGGAAAGAGATCACCCCTTGTTGCTTCATCTTTAATCAACTTGAGGTGGGGATTTAACGCTTCATTCTTATATATGTGATGTGTAACAAGGACTAAAATACCATTAGAGAAGCCTTTTCAAGTGTTGATTACATCTATGGAAGAAAATAGAAGTTATATACACATATATGTATGTATAGGTTGAGAGAGTGAAAATGGTGTTTGATCCATAACTTGGCCCATAGTTGATGAAAACTCAAATTGTTGGTTTCCTTTGGTGCCTATAAGACTTGTGGTGATGTTAGAAACATGAAACTTTAGGTATTTTATCTTAAACTTGGTCAATTTGAGGTCCCAAGAGTAGAGAACCAAAAGCCCTAAAAACAAAGCATGAAACCTACCAAGTTGTGGGTGCACAAGGTAAGAATTAGTTGGGTGCCCAACCCCTTGGGCGCACGGCGCACGACTGAGTGTTAGTTTGGGTGGCCACCAAGGCCATTTTAACTTTCTGACTTTGTTTATTTTGATCTTCTACCCTAAGTTTATAAAAGAGTTTAGTAACATGTTTTTGGTGTGACACTTTATTTGTTTAATTGCACGAATTGAGAAAAGGAATTATGTTTTTAAAAGTTGTTAAGAGTTGATTAACTTATGATAGTGGAAATTGACATGTAATGGTAAATAAAAGAGACTTTGAATAAAGTAAAATGTAAGGATACCATGAGGTGAGATCTATGATTAAGTGGATTATGATTATGTGTTGTTGTAAAGTAAGTGATGATGAATGTGAATAAATGATTGAATGAATTGAAACGTGATTGATAATGTGCCAAGGGCCGTGGTGGGGTGCAGAAATAGGAAGGGTTTTGAGATTACCCTCGAGTTGAAAGACCCGGAACCTGCGTAGGGTTTGGTGTCCATGTCGGTGGGTTAGTAGCCCACAATATAGTGTGTGTACTGGCTACCCATGGCCTTGGACTGCGATCCTAAACGATGGTGTTCGGTTTATCATTTATGTTGGGTCTGGACCCATAAAAGATGATATTGTGTATGCACCCAACCTCCGATGACTTGTGTGGAAATGGTTATGTGATTGAATGATGTTTAAATGATAGAGTGAAGATGGAATGTGATTTGAATTAACGATTGAGATTTCAAAATATGAGTATTAACTGGAATTAAATTTTATACCATGGTATTGTTGAATGATAATGTGTTTTACCTAAATTGGTTACTTGTTGTGTTGATGATCGTTATAGCTCTAGAAAATGTTGAAGTAGCTAAATATACCATGAATAGCATGCATGTTTAGATTACATATCATATATGTTCGTTTGAGGCATCATGGGCACAAGTGGACTCGTGCTCACGTCCCTATAGATTTTGATACAGGAGCAGAACATAACAACCAGGTGGGCTAATGGGGCTGGACTAGAAGTGCATTTGCATGAGCCACTCCAGACTTAGTAAAATTTTTGGTTACTTAAAGTTAAATGTTTATGTGAAGGTTATAATATTAATATATATTAGGAGTCTCATTCGATTTAGTTATAAAGGCCTTAAAGCCTATGTAATGCATAAAGGGGAAGGATGTGTTGTAGAGTGTGTGGCCTAACACTAGCCGAGGCTAATTTATGTTACTTAATACATGTTATAGCTCATCCAGGAGTTGTTGCGCTGCTCTGATCATGGGATGGTAGAGTTAGTGCATGTTATGTGTGTTTATCACTCACCCCTCGGTTGCGAGACTCGGGGCGTGACACGTTCAGACCCTTCCTCAGTGTCCAAACGCCACTTTTCTATTGAGACAACATAATTGGGAGTGATTTTCTCAACCTTGAATTCAATAAAATTGGAAACAATACACATCAATTCTCAATTGCAAAATTGGATGATTGTATTACCACAAAAGATGAAAAGATTATGACATATAAATTGTTTCCAAATTAGGTATTATGGTTTGAGGGAAGTTGTATTCCTAGATAGCTATAATATATACTCATATATATATATATATATATATATTCTATAAAGCTAGAGAGCAGAAGGTCAAAATTTTAGTTTACATTTAAAACAGAAAGTTATAGGAGTAGTTTAGTTTTAGGGTTTTGCTTTCATTTCCTTTATGTTCTAAGATTTGATTTCTATAACTTTATCAAGATAAATGTTATTTTTGCAAAGAACTTCCAATGTAATCGTTTTCTTCTTTGTTGCTGTTTATTGCATTTGGATTCCATTATAGCTTTACTTCAACAAAGTACGTTTTCTCCTTCAATAATTTTTTATCTTTAATTTACTATCTTTATTCTTTTGTTTTCGTTTATCTATCTCATTATTATTAGCATGTTGGATTAGGGTTTTATTTTTGCTTCAAACTAAAGACAAAGAATAGAAATTTTGTTTGTTTGATTTAGTGTTGCATAATTTTTAAATTATTTCTTTTCTAATGCAATTTTACATAAACTTGAATTATGATTTTATTCTTTCAAAAAACTTTAGAACCAATCAAATTTTATGTATTCTCTTGTGCTTTCATCGGATTAGATTTATAAATTAAAATCAAATTCATAGGTTTACCTATATGTTTTAAGTTGAAAATCTTTTGATTTTTTTTAATCCTTGAAGTGAGATCGAGTAATTTGTTCCTTTATCCTAGAAAAGAAAAAAAAAAAGGTATTTCTAGTTTGCGTGGTTCAATCATTGATCCTAAAAATTTAAGCTAAGTAATTTTTAGCATCTAATTGAATATATAAAATTTTATCTTGAATTAGAAGTTGAATCAAAACCTGTTAAGTTCTAGATTAAAATTTATTTAATATCTATTTTAATTCTTAATAATCATGTAATAATATATTGTTTTATTTTAGACTTGTTAAAATTTATTTTATACACTTAAAATCAAAACCCGTTTTAGTCAGTTTTAATTATGTGATACCTATAGTTAAGAGGAATGAATTGTGATTAAAAGTGATTAGTTCTTTCCTTATGGATTCGACCCTAGACTTACCAGATTTTATTAATAGACAATAACCCATGCACTTGGGAGATTATAGAACACTTCTGAGTGTTAATCGGGTGCATTCCATAGCGCCACACCCTCTTTGTGTGGCAGGGCCATTTGTGGCTTTTCAAGCTAATTTGGTTGGGCCTCAGTGCTTGAGTCAAGTTCAATGCAAGTTCGAATATATTTGGGTAGCATCAATGCATGAATTGAAGTTTTGAAAAGGTTTTAAGATCATTGGGAGCTTCCTAGGTACACTATAAAGAAATTAGGTTTGTAAGGGTTGACTTGGACAAAATTAAGTTAAAATTAAAGTCTATGACCTAATTACGATAGTTCAAAAGTTATTACACTAAAACAAGTTGAGATAGTGATAGGCCCTTTTGATATATTTTAATTAACCTTTGCAAAAATATAATCGATGCCGTAAGTTACCTTTCTGGATGTAATAAATTCAATGCCTGGTATGGCCCAATTGGTTTTTGGGACTTTCTGTTAGTATATTGTCGGTATTGGCAATTTTAAGAATGTATTTCAAGTTATATCCCAAAAATTGATCTGATATATTTTGACTAGATGGTTTACTCGAGAAATGTGTCATTAATCCTGTGAAATTTTAGATCATTCTAATATGAACAAATGTCTAAATTTAAAACCCCTGATAAATCCACTTTTTTTTTTTTTTGGTAGAAGCTATTTCAAGTTCGTGATCCAGGATGACCTCGATAAGAACCAATTTACTATATGGGTCCTTTCTCATGCTCCCCTGCATGTCTTTGAAAATTATGTAGCTTGCCATGACATCTAATTTGAAATAGGTAATCTAATCGATAAGAACGGCATGTTGGTAAAAGCTATTTTTTACTTTTGGACTGAAATAACTCTTAAATCATGATGTTGGCCAATTTCTCAATGTGAATTTCTTCAATATAATGTCTTAAATACCCAGTGTTCCAATTCAATTAGGCATCCAATTTACTCTTACCCTTTTCTTAAGGACATAATCATCATTTTCGAAAATCAATTATTTATACTGAACCCTGACATTTTGATCTGCTTAAGACTTATGAAATATAATGAAAAATATATTGGGGATTATAATTGATCCTATTAAATTATAAGAATTGATCATAATGAATTTTATGTAGAGTTCAGAGAGATCAGGCAAAAATGGGCTACACATATATAATGATGCAAACTACTGAATTCTAAATGCAAACTTTTAGGTATGGACTTCAAACTACAGGATAAATGCTAGCTTGCAAACATTAATGCTATACGTGTGATATACATAATATGGCCTAGTAGCTGTGGTGATTTCATTGAAGAGAATGCCTAAATTGCAAACCATTGACTTGCAAATGCAAGTGAAGGCTTAGTGGCCATAGTGATTAGAGCCAAATAATGTATCTGAGCTACCGATGTACCCTATAAATAGATTAGGTCAATGTAGTTCAAATTTATAGTGGTCTAAACTTCCAAAGTGTGATGTGTGATGTGGAATGCAAAATCCAAACTTCAGACTAAATACAATGCATTACTTCCATTAGGACTAGCTATGACATGTAAACAAACTTTAAATTTGAACGATGCAAAAGAACTTCTGTGAACTGGTGTCCTATTCCACACCTAATTAGGGCTTTATGGTGAGTCAGTATCTTATTCCACACCAACTCGGTTTCTAGGGCTTCAAAAGAAATGATGGTTTGCAGGTTGTAAATAACCTAGCATAAGCAGCCCATTTTTCCCAGCACACTATACAATCTAAAATTCATTTTGAGCATATCACATTCTTCTGTGCATTAAATCATAGGTTTAGAATTTTTTTATAATTTTTCTTGAGCATTAGAGGGGGCAATTTGGTCAAATTCAGTGTATATAATTGTTTGGTAAGAATAATGGATACATCTCGTACAAAAGGATAAAATTAAACTAGAAGCCCAAACAAAGTCAAAACTTTGTGAAACTTGGCAGAGATATCTAGGACACTATACTGAAGACATCCATACTAATAAAAATGACCAATTTCAAAGTTCAGAGGCCATTCCAACTTAAAAGACAAATAACATTTTCTGACACACCGAGAGATTTGTATTTTCCAAACTGAGTAGCCTAAATCAGAAAACTATGAGAATACACAAAACCATTACGCACATTTAATGTTTATGATCAGTACTATACACTGACAATTTATCTTATAACATTTATGTTTATCATGGATGATAGTTCATTATGCATGATAGATATCTTCTAAGGGGACGGTGCTTAGAGTTAAAAGCTTGGCTTGATCTTAAGACATTCCAAAACTCTAGTATTTGCACTTACTCAAGTGAATTATCTAAATTTAATCAAAGTTTCAATGCCAAATTTGGTGTAAATCCTAATAGGAGCAATGTTCATTTATACAGTGTCCTAGCATGGTATGGTAGGACTCAAGGGAGCTGACATTTCTCACCATTGTCAGTGAAAGTATGTGCATGTTAGGAAGAAGGAGCAGAGGTAGAGGTTGATTGTGTGCCAGCAAATCAAATAATGGAAATGGTAAACTATATTACATTCAAGATGGAACCTAATAGACAAATCGTTGAGATTGATGAGGTAGGTAGAATTAATCTCCACTCAATTACAGATGAAGAAACATTCAAATATTTTGAGATTATTGATGATGCACAGATATAATTGTATCCAAGGTACAAGAATTTCAATAAGTTATATTTTATTATCAAGTTATTGAATCTGAAGGTGTTGAATCAGTGTACAAACATGTCTTTCAAGATGCTACTTCAGTTACCACAAAGAGTTTATCCTGATGTTACAAAGTCTTTGTAGTCCTACTACAAACTCGAAAGTAAACTAAAAATCTGGCATTCTTTTTTAAGACATGGGATGCATGTTTAAAAACTGAGTGGTGGAAATTGTGTAAGGATGCTCTAAACATCCTTTAGCGAGTCTCATAGGTCATTTTCCCTGAGTAGTAGCCTGAGCTTATTCACTATTAGTCTAGTGAGGAAGCCAAAGTAAGTAATTTGTAACATGTTCTAATTTATTTATAAAATTTCCCGAACATGTAGATAATGAATCCATACAACACAATCAAACAAACAATCATAGAGAAACACACGATTGACAATGGAGAAACTCTTAATAAATAATAAGATAAAACACCCAAATAGTTTCCACTATAAAACTTAATACGTAGATAATGAAGCCACACAACACAATCCATTAAATAATCACAGAGAAACACACAATTTATAATGAAAAAAAACCATAACCGAATAGTAAGATAAAACCCAAGTCCAATTTCAGAGACTACCTAAATAGTTTTCACCATAAAACTTTGGTAAAAAAATTGAACTTGAACTCTATGACTTATCGCACTATTCACAATATCTTACTTAACCCCTTGATGCACCAAGACGAATCAAAAAAACATTTTTTGACTCCCCAAAAAACTGTCTTGAAATCCTTCAAAACTTACAGACTCAAAGTATCTAAAATTAAAAAAAAAAAAAAAGAAAAGACTCTAAGCTCTCATAATTTTTTTTCCTTCAATTCTATAATATACTCATTGTGTATTTTTTTTTCATTAAGTATAGACGCATAATTATAGATTATATAGACCCAAAAAAAATAGAAAATAGGATCTGTAAAAAAAATCTAGCAGGTCGAACCACTGGGTTTCCTATGCCTTCCTTGCGAGCTCCTCTAGACAAGCTCAAACCTTCAACTTCCCTGAGGCCTAGCTGAGAGCTTCACTATTTTGTTTTTTTTTTTAATATTCATCATTCCATCTTGAATTAGAATTCCTCAATCTTCAGACTTTTCGCCAATTTGGAAAGCAAAATTTAGGAAGTTTAGCCTTCATAGCAATTTGAAAATCTTTTGAGATGCAACATTCTCCAACTTAAGAAATCCAATCATTGTTGAAATAAGAAACAAAACCTTTCATTAATTTAATCCAAATTTTGTTTGGACTTGCATAACGATGATTCTACAATCTCCCAATTGGCAAGTTCGTAACAAAACTTCAGATTATATTTCACTGTATCACTTAAACAAACACATTAAATATATCATATGGCAAAATAAATTAGCAATCCATAATGGCAAAATAAATTAGCAATCCATAGTGACATTACAACACAATATTACATAGTCAAGTTAAAAGATTACATACCAGCTAATTACTCCCCCCCCTTTTTTTTCACGGGATTGACAAAAGTAAGGGAATTTGCTCGATGCCTCAAGCTTCCATCAACTAACCTACAAACCTCTCTAGAAATGTTTAATCAAGGTATGTTTCTACCAAAAAAAATAAATAATACAAGACAAATTATAAAAGATAAGAAAATTTCACAATATATTTATCAAAGAAATTTTAATTCTCCTATATCCAAACATAAGAATTAGTCCTTTAATCAATTTAAATTAAATTGAATCAAAATTCATCTTCTCAAATAAAATTCCAAGATTGTTTCATGAGATGAGTCGAGCCATAAAATCAAGCAAATGCTTATACTTTTGTGCATGTTTAACTAATTAAATATATATTCTTACCCTTAAACGAATCATATGATAAAAGATTAAACTTGAAGCACCAAATGAATTGTGAGCAATTTTTTATTTTTGGCTTTGTTTTGTATTTTACTTGATATTATCAACATACTTCAACATTTGTAGAACTTTAATGTTCATTCACCTAAAATTTTTTTATTTGTGAGTATCCCTTTTGAGGTCTTGGTGGCCTCACACGCATTATGGGTAAGTAGTCTTTTTCTTTATATTGTCACTCCTAGATGGTGGTTATTTGGATAACCGACATGTCAATAAGTTTGCTTTACTCTAATCCACTGGTAGCCCTTTCCAAGATGGGATATGTTATTTATTTAACTGTTAATCATTATTTTTTAAATGTACCAAGTAATATCTAATTTACACGAACAAGTAGATGGAAAAATATATACAAAATTAGTCAAGTGTTTAAAGTAGCACATCAAAATCATGGCAAATTTCATTGAAACACTTCTTTTCAAATCACAAGAGATTAAGAATTTTTTATTCAACACCCAATTTTGTGGACTTAATGTTTAGTGCACATAGAAGAAGACAGACTTCATAAAATATTAGATTAACAATTTGTGAACTTTTATCTCTCTTAATTTTAATCAAGTACAATTAAAGATAAGCACAAATACCCAAAGACTTCCTAAGAGATTCAAAGTGAAGCTAGTCTTTTGTAAAAAGGTCAGTTAGCTGATTTTCAATTTACACATATTCTAAAAAAAATCACATTATTCTTGACCGACACTCTAATGCAATGATGCCTTATATCAATTTATTTGGTCTAGAAAAAGTAAAAGAACATAAAAAAAAAAAAACTATCACAACTATAACAACAAATAAATAAACAAAATAACAACCAACACGACTACATTATATAGTCAAAACTACTCCCCCTCATTTTCAAAAATCTTTTAAAAAAAATCATCCAAATAAAAAAAAAAACAAATTAGGCAAAAAAAATGATTTATAAAACTAGGTAAATAAATTAAACAAGGCACACAACCTTTATTTTTCAAGATTTACCCTCTCAAATTTCTTAAGGGTATGCATGAGATTCAAGTCACTCTTTCTAACCCAAATAGACATGTCTTTTAGAAAAATAGTTTCAAAAGTGGTGCTCTTTTCAATATGTTTATCTTTTTGATAAAAATGTGAATTATTTTGTTTAGATAGATGATGTGGTTTTTTGAAAGATGTATTAGAAAAATTTTTATTGTTGAAAGCTCGAAATCTATTCATCATTGGAACTCTATGGTTTTGATTTTTTGAAAATGAATTCACATAGTTCAAAGGTAAACCATAGAGTTTATGACAGTTAGGTCAAATATGAGTTTTAATTCCACAATGGTGACATATGGGTACAAAGGTGCAGGAATTATGAAATTGTGTATCTTTCATTTTAGGAGAATGGAATGATTGTGGCATGATTTTTGCAGTACTCCTTCTTGGTCGATTGACAACTTATTAAAATTTCTTTGATAAGCGCTTTTTTGAAGGATTGGAGACTTATGGATTCTACTTCGGTAGTCTTTTTTCTTTTGTGTAGCCTAGTCCTAATTTGTCCCCATACCTCCTTTACTTGCTCCAGATTTCATCAATAACTTGTAATCCTGCATTCATCATCTCAAGAATGCCATTATTTGATCTGGCTTTAGATTTAAGGTCCTTGAGCTTTGGTAGAAGTTCTTTCATTTCTCTTTTTTTTTTTTTTTTTTCTCTTCAAGCTTATTCTTCAATTTTCCTACAAGCTGATATTGAGATAGAAGTCTTCGAATCAAGCTTAATCTTCAAAGTGTCTCTATCTTTCTTCAGCATTATGTTTTTTTTTTTTTAGCACTTCTTTAATCTTCTTGAGTTCGCAGCATTCTTCAAAACAATTAGTTGTATGCTTGTTGAAGATCTTCAACATCTAATTTTTCATTGTCAATCGAGATAGAAGTCTCTAAACCACTAAGTTAAGTTTTTTTGTTCCTGAAATGGAATTAAGTGAGACCATGAAAATAGTAAAGTTATCATCTTCTTCAAATAATGAGGATGAGTGAGAGTTGTCAAAATTCGAATCATCAAAAGTGGCGTCTATGACTTTAAACTGTTTTTTATTTTATTTTGTTTTATTTTCTTTTGCTACAAGAGCTTTGAATTATTTAACCATCTTCAATTAAAGAGGTTTTGTATCCAATTTGGATGTTATCTGGTTTGAATTAAGGAGTATAATGTTGATTAATCAAGGTTTTAGTTAGTTTGGATTGGTCATGTAATGTAAAGGTAATTTTGAAAAAAAAGGTTGCAAATTGCGTTTGGTGCCCCAATAGCTTCCTTCTCATCAGTAGGAGCCATTTTGAGTTAGCGGAGCCTATATGATTGCTGGAGCAGTGTTTTGGTTATTTTAAGCTATGTTCTATATTCTTAGCATGTCTTGGGATGTTTTGTATCTTTATGTATGTTCTTGCTTAATCTAGGCATTTCGGTTGATACCGTCCTTCGAGTGCGTCGGTAAAGGTCATTTTTGACTTCTAGATTGAATTAACTCTTGACTCTGAACTCTAGATGTTTTGTTAATGCATGGATCCTTAGTTTGGTGTCTTAGACATGTCTATGCAATCTGGTGGCATTCTGCCTTGATCTTGTCCTTCAATTTGACTTCTCCCTAGCTCTAAGGGTACAATCGTCATTTTGTTGATTGTTTGCTCATTATCGAATTTTGGTGCTTTTGACATATTCTATGATTAAGAAAATTTAATCAGTGGAACACCATTCAACTAAAAGTATCAAATAATGTAAATTTTAAATAAGGGGGCAAATTTGGAGTGTCTACATATTTGAAATAAAAAATGAGAAAAAACTATAAGCTCTCACGAGAAAATTTTTCTCATTTAATTCTATAATGTGCTCTCTGTGCATCTTTTCATTAGGTACAGATGCATATTTATATATTATACAAACCCCAAATAAAATAGGAAAGAGGATCGGTAAAATATTCGACAAAACAAACCCTCAGGTTCCTCGTGCCTTCCCTATGAGCTTCTTTGAACAAGCTCGAACTTTCAAATTTCCTATGGCCTAGCTATGGGCTTCGTTGTTTTGGTATTTTTTGAACATTCATTAGTCCATCATGAATTGGAATTCCTCAATCTTTAGACTTTTCATCAATTTGGAAAGTACACTTTAGGAAATTCAATCTTCTTAGCAATTTGGAAGTCTTTTGAGATGTAATCTTCTCCAACTTAGGAAATCCAATCATTGTTGAAATAAGAACCAAACCTTTTATTAATTTAATCCAAATTTTGTTTGGATTTACCATAACTAGGATTCTACAATTTATTTATTATATAATTTTTGTATTGAACATTAGCAATATTACAAAAAGTGGCAAGTTAGTTACCAAGAATCAGGAGATGCTTAGCCTATTCCACACTACTAGAGCCACTCATTTCTCCTTTGAATGCTACGAGGTAATTGGTTAGTTTGTATTGATATTGTTTCAAACTTTGATGCTTATATATTAACCTTATTGTTTTTATTTAAAACTTTGGTGATTGTATATTAATCTTACTGTTTCTTAAATCACATTTATGTAATACTACTACCTCCACTTGTAATAACCCAAATTTTCATAACTAAATTGATGATTATGGACACGTTATAATGTGATGAAGTGTTAATGATGATAACATGAGGGATTAATGGATTTAATTGAGCAAGAATTGGAATTAGAGCTCCATATTGGCACTTGAGCAAATTTGGCCAAAAGAAAGGGGGTTAGGCACACGGGTAAGCTTGCTTGGGTGCACAAAAGAGAGCGGGTGCAAGGAAAAAGGAACTCGAGCACTCAATGTAATAGGTCTTTGTTTGATTTATCGGCTCTCGATTTTGCTCTATCATATATGCCACTCAATCGTCACTTCAATTTAGGCATATGTGGAAAGAAATGATAGGGGGAGGGGGAAAGGCTATCTACCTTCCTCCCTAAGGTTTAGTGCATATATATATATACCTATATATGAGTATATGTTTGGTCAGAAGGAGAGCCGCAAGCTAAAGAAAAACTGACATTGGTAAGCCCTTCAAACCTCAACTAAATTCAAATTAATTTTACAATTAAGCAATTGATTTATTTTGAACTTGTTGGAGTGATTATATTAATGTTAAGAGTGATCATTTGAGCATGCAGAATTTTGGAGTCTTTCCGAAGTTTCCCAAAAGTGAATTATATTCATTTTCTTCTTCACAAGGAGCTTTAGGTAGGGATCTAATACATTTTACTTATATATATGATATGTAGAAAGTGCTAGGATGTTGTCACTTGTTTATTCTAAGGTTTGAGTATATTTTGTTTGAGATTTTGCAAGTTGTATAGATGTATATATGTATGTATATGCCGTAGTGAATATGATGAACAGTAGTGATAGATTTTGATCCACAGTTCATAAAACTTCAAATTGATTTTATGGTTTGTTCCGTATAGGTTTAAGGATGAATACTGAACATTGAAATTGGGAATAAAATGCTTTAGAACTTACCAATTTCGTTTACAAGCATTTGAAATCAAGAAAATAAGAAAAATAGCCTCGTTACCAACATTCTAGACCAGGCCTGTGCGCACGGCCCATGGGCTGGGCATACAGCTTAGTTTGAGCGCACGAGCATGGCCCTCCAATGCACATGGATCTTGGTCAATATTCTAGTTTCTCCCTTTTTGCTTAGTACAAGGTGTTTCCTTTCCCAAACCTCGAATACAAAGGATTTTAAAAATTGTTTTTATAAAATAAATGATGTTTTAACTATATGAATGAGTAGTATATAATTTGAGAAACATGATTTGGGTATTTGGTGAATAATATTAAAGAAAAGATGTTTATGTTATGTTGTTGAAAAATATGATTATATGAGCATGTTATTATTTATGATGAATTGTTAAGGATAGTGGTTATGACGATGTGATCCATTGTTAATCGGTTATTATGATTATAAATAAGATGTATTAAGATAATGAAAGAGATAAACGAAATGAAATAATGTTGTGATTGCAGTGTTGGTAAATACTGAAAAATAAGGAGGGTGCAGAGACTACCTATGGGTTGAAAAACCCTAAATCTGCATAAAGGCTGGTTATCATACTTGTAGGTTAGTAGCCTATATCATGATGTTTGTTCTGGTTTATTGTGATCCTTAGATTATGATCCATAAATGACGACATTTATCTGGCTAATCATGGCCCTGGATGTTGATCCATAAATGACAACAATGATGATTTGGCTAATCATGGCTTGTGAGCCCAGACTCACAAACGATGACATTTCGGTTGATCATTGATATTACGTGTTAGCCCATAAAGACGACATTGATAGTATTCATCCCATAATTGTGATATGATGATGTGAAATGGTAAAGAAATAAATGAAAGATAATAAATGGATAATTGGTCATATTGATTATTAGGATATCAAAATTAACATATGATTATTAGATTTTGATGTTGAATTATTATGATGATATATTGTTATTGGATATTGTTATTATGATGTTTATTTACTACTCCATTATTGTTTCATACAATATATATTTTTACTATGCATCGTGGATACAGGTGGATTAGAACTCCCGTCCCTACAAATTATGTTGAAGGTGCAGAACGTGAAAGTTAGGTGGGACCCACTATGTTGGATTAAGTACTATTTTATTAGAGTTGATGTTATTCATTAATCATTTAGAAATGTAATATTAATAATTTGGACATATTCAATATATTTGTAAGGCCATAAGATCAAAATATTATATTGGGACTTGTGTTAGAGCACTGTTACCTAGTTTGACTAAGACTTAATTATTATCATTTGATTGTTACGTGATGTGGATGTCTGCTCCAGGGTGTTACGGCTCTGATTAGGGGTTATGTTAGGCTTGTGCATGATGTATGTGATCACATTTAGCTCACTCCTCAGGTCATGAGATCTAAGGTGTAACACCACTAATCGGATGATCATTAATCAGGACACATAATCTAATGAATATGAAGGTCTGTGACATTCTAGTGAGTTTATATACGCCTTAGAATTCACTTATTAATTGTTACATCTTGCAAAAGATGATTAAATTTTATCAATTGTACAAGCCTAATTCCAAGCTCACCTAGACAAGCTGCCTAAGTCAGAGTGCATTTTTGAGGAGATTTGGAATAAGATCTTTGAGGATATTATGGGACAAGATGTGCATGGATACAAGCTCACATATGATAGCGACACATCCAAAGTTGTTACACACGATCCTAGTTTGGATCTTCCTCATCCCAGTCATTGTACTTTCATAGGGACAAGAAGATGAAGGTCATCATTGTTATCTAGGTCAAGGCCATATTCAAGTAGAGGATGGAGCAAGTTTAAGAGGAGGTCCACAGCAAGGTCATGGCTAAGCTGGAGCCATAAATAGTAGATTTGACTAGATAAAATCTAGATTAGTCGAATGGATACTAATAGAAATTAACCATGTGTTAGGAACCAGATTTGTACTAGTGACGCATTCAGATATCTCAGAGCTATGGAGCCACCGTAAATGCTCATGATCCTTCTTGTGCTCAAATTAAGTAATTACGATTGTAATACTTAGTAATTATTATTACGTATTTATGTTTTTAAGTAATAAAATAAAATATTTTTCTGTAAGTCTCAAATGCTAATAATGGCCACCCGGTGGACCCAGAGTCAGTTGGTGAGGGTAGCATAGATTCTTCTCAATTAAATGATTAAGATTAGGTACGCATAAGTTAAGTTTTATGGTTAACTTTAAGATTTTATTTAACTTCACATTTAAGTTTTAAAATTAAACTTAGAAAGTTTAAGACAATTACCCAAATTGACAAAACGAGGTTAGTTATCTACAAAACTTAGAGACTTGTAGAAACCCATAGCATAGGATTTGGATGCTTGGATTATAGTTGGTTTTGGTGTGCATGCGATGTGACATTGGGTCAAGCTAGTGTCTGAATGCTATAATGTGGCTTGCTCGTTCTAGTTGGTTTTTATCTCTACCTCCTTAGTCTGAACATGAAAGCTTGGTCTAGTTTAGGCTGTTATTATAGCTCATTTTTTGCTATTTTCTTGCGTTATTTACCATTTCTCACTCTTAGCTTATCCTCATTTGCATCATTGATTTCCATTTGATGTTAAATCATTCCATTAAGATTGAAAACATGAAATACTAAGAAAATGCAAGGAAATGGGATTTTTGTGGTAAAATTAAGCCTAAAAATGATACAATTGATACGTTGTAGATCCCTTGTATGCTTTACAATTGCTTGCTGGGGAATGTGTCTTAATAGAAAACCTTTGTGTGGCATTGCATCATGCATACATAGTTATCCACACCATATTTAGCTTTGTTGACACCATAGGTAATAGTCTGCGTAATGCTAAGAACATCAAATCTCTTCAATGATAAAAATTAGAGTACAACTCAATGAAAATCATGTGCATGAAAAGACAAAGATCAAGGCACAACTTAGTAGATGTCATTCATATTCACATGAATGACTTAAGTAAGTATCAACTATCTAAAATACATACCATCCACATAATATCATACACGTGTGAAAATATATTACATATTTATGCCATGCTATGATTCATGCAACAGTATGGATCACATCATCACATTGTCATTTGTAATTCAACCATATTTTAGTAACATCACATATATGCATGAATGTCACCTATCATACCATATGGGATATGTCAATGTCCATCATAGGTTGTAGCTTCAGCTAAAACCCGCACGTCAGACATATCATGTGAACAATTACTAATACTTATAATCATATCAAACACATCTCATGCTTATTAGTACATTCATGTTATACCATTACAATGACACATACATGTTCACATGCTATCACAAAAATGCCAAGTTATATCTATCATTAACTTCTTAAAATGAAAATATTAAACAACATTTGTAAGGGATATGGCAACCCTTAGGCTATTGAGGCAGTCGCCTAGGTTCCCACAAAAAGAAAAGGCTCTAAATTTTTAAAACTTTTATTAATAATTAAAAATAACCAATATTTTAAACTAATCAAAATTTAATAAATTTATGAAACTTCCTTCATTTACTCCAATTCTCACATAATATACTTTCGAACTTTCTATATTAACTCTATCTATATATGTTATAATTATCTCATATTTAATGCATTAATTATTATTTTTAATTTTATTTAGAATTCTATCTAATGGACACCAGTAAAAGACTTTTAAACTTCCCACTTTAATTCTATTCATCCATGCCATAATTATCTCATATTTAATGTATGAATTATTATTTTTCTAATTTTATTTGAAATTCAATCTAATAGATATCAAGAAAAGACTTTTTAACTTCTTACTTTAACTATTTTTATACATGTCAGAATTATCTCATATTTATTGCATTAATTATTATTTTTTAATTTTGTTTAGAATTCTATATGACAGACACCAAGAAAAACTTTGAACTTCCTACTTTAATTTTATTTATATATGTCATAATTATCACATACTTAATACATTAGTTACTATTTTTTTAATTTTATTTAAAATTCTATCTTACAAACACTAAGAAAAGCAAAAAATCAACACAATTTCAGACCAAAACTTCAAAAATGCACTGCCAATTTATTCAACTATACACGTATTGATATCGTATCCATCTTCATCGAATTAAGTAGATGAGTTGCTCATTTTGCAAATCATCCAGTCCTTCTTTAGAACAAAACTTTAATTGAGATCAGTCAGAGTTGTCTATGAAAAGAGGGACAAGAAAAAAGAAAAAAAAAACAAAAAGATGTGTTATGCAATTCTTACGCATTAGTATTAGATTTTATTGTTTCATAACCTTCTTTTTTTGTTTTTATTTTATTTGTAGTTAATTTATAATTTTTTTATTTGTGTTGGTTACTTGATTTTAGCTTTTTTATTTAAAAATTAAATTTGTATTACTAGATACTATGGTTGTCTATTTTTTAACTTTATAGTGAAGAATATATCAAATAAAAAATATGAATGTGGTTATGAGAATTAAAAAAAATAAATAAATAAAAGAAGTGAAAACTTAATTCAATCTCAACGTGGTGTTCTTGACAAATTTGTTACTATTAATTAAGAAAATGTTATAATAAGCTCGATTGGATAAAAAATAGTGGAACAATCATAAATAACATTAAAAATATTTGTAATCCTAATTTTAGTCAAGAAGACAAGGAAAATTTACGTGAAGATAGTTTACTAGAACAGAATGTTGAACATAATAGACATCAAATGAAGTTCATAAAAATATTTTATGATCAGGGACAATAGAAAATTATTGATCTAAAATTTAAAGATTTAATGGTAGAAAGTGGTCCAATTAGATATAATGATTTATAATTTCTAAAATATGAAAATAATATACATTTTTCTTCATTATTTTACCAATGAAAATTGCCAAATAGAGAAAAATATGATAAATGGCTAGTTTATTCAAAAGATTTAGATAGAGTTCATTGTTTTTGTTGTAAGTTTTTTGATTCAAAATATAGTACTAATTAATTACTTAATGAAGAGACCAGAGATTGAAAAAATCTTAGTCCCAGAATTAAAAGTCATGAAACAAGTCATGAACATATCACTAATAAAGGCAATTTGATTGAATTAGAAACAAAATTACAAAAAAATAGGACAATCAATAAAAATGCACAAGAACAAATTAATAGAAAAAAATAGACATTAGAAAAAGTTTTTACTAGAAATTATTGATATAGTGAAATATCTTTCTAAAAAGATATAATTGTATTTTTACCCCTTATACTTAACGTGAAAATTATGTACATCCCTTGAAGTTAAAAAACTACCTTTATATTCCTTATACTTTAAACTAAAGTAAAATTGTATATGGCATTAAATTTTCAAGAAAAAAATACTCATTAAAAATTAAATAGAATCAAGGGGCTTAAATATATGTAATATAAACTCTAAGGAGTATCAATGCAATTTTTAAATTTACTTAAAGTCACAATCATTATGTTTGACAGATTTTTTAATGTTTTTACTTTAATCCAAAGTACAAGGGATGCAAAGATAGTTTTTTTTTTTTAATTTAGGGGGTGAAAATGATTTTTATCTTAAGTACAGTGCGTAAAAAAGTAATTATCCCTTCTAAAAATAACCTTTCTTTCTATGAGACAAGAAAAAAGATATATGAAAAAATAATGGAAATTTTTTAAGTTTAATTAAAATGATAGAGAAATTTGATCTAATTATGCAAAAAAAAAAATGTTAGATGCATTAAAGATGCTAAACTTCGTGCTCATTAATTAAGTAATACTATATAAAATCTATATAATAAAATACAACACATTTCAAAAATATGCCTCTCACAACTAAAATCCAAAGGCTGATATTGAGTTTTATTCTTCAATGAATGGCTGAGATCTTTTGCGAACCAATGCTTCCTCTCAAACTTTCTCCCAAATTTTGGGTCATTTCACATTCTGACATTGACTTGAATTTAATGGTGATATCTGATGAGTTGTATTAAGAAAGACAGAAATTTTGCTTCACGGTATTATAATAAAATATAACATATTTCAAAAATGTCCTTGTCATAAACTAAAATTCAAATGTTGCGATTGAGTTTTATTCTTCAGCAAATGGCTAAGATCTTTTACAAATCAAAATTTCTCTTCAAACTCTTACCTAGTCTTTGGGTCACTTTACATTCTAATAAATCATTAAATTAAACTTAATGATGGAATCTGAAAAGTTACATTGAGAAAGGCAAAAATTTTAGTTCTCAGTATTACAATGAAAAGGGAATTTATTTTGGGTTTTTGAAACGAAAAATGTGCTAACATATTTCAATTCCAAATGCATGCATATTTAATTTTACTTGAGAAGTGTCGTAAGTATAGGTTATTCCCTAGTGAACTATTAGAATTGTTAGCTTCTCAAATAAAAATATAATAATTAAGAAATTAAAGAAGTAAAATATTTTTTGGTCGTTCTTAATTATACTCTTGATGCAAGTTATCAAGATCAAATGACTCTTATTTTAAGATGTGTTGATAATTTCTAATAAAAATTGAAGAGTACTTTGTAAAATTTTTAAAAGTTGATGATATATCGAGAAAAGGTCTTTGTGATGAACTTATGAACATATTGAAAAAACATAAACTTGATGTTAATGATATAGGGGGACAAGATTATGATAATTGATTTAATATGAAAGATAAACATCAATGAGTGCAAAAAAAGATTGTTGGACATAAATCCTAGTGCATTTTATACACCATATGTTTATCATTATTTGAATATAGTTTTATGTGATATAGCTAATTTATGTCGAAAAGCTATTTTTTTTTTTGGGAGTTTTACGTTGCATTTATTTTTTATTTACTTTTTTAACTAAATGATAGAAAATTTTACAAGATAATATATATAAATTTTTTGTTAGATCTTCATGCCAAACTCAATGAGAAAGTACAATTATAAGCATTAAAGAGATAAAGTTTCAAGCTCTAATGATAAGAGATGTTTTAATTCAATTATCAAACAGCAGTGACGATCATAAGATAAAAAATGAATTCGTATATGTCACGTCCCGAAATTCACAACCGGGCACGTGGGAACAAAACCCAAAAATAAATATCAAACCATGAAAAATGTACCATATTAGAGCGGAAGCTAATTAAAGTAAATATTATTCAATTTCTTGAATACTCAAAATAACTTTAAGATGCCCTCAAAATGGGCTACAAAACTATGCCACAAATATGGGCCCAAGTCAAAACTCCATTACATTATAATGTAAATTTTGGAATGCAAAATAAAACAAATCATCCAGCTATCACAACCCAAGATGGCTAGCTAACCCACTGGTCCATCATGAGCATCAACCCCTGCATTACCAACTGTAGTAGGCGGTGAGCACTAAATTCCATGTGTGCTCAGATAGTGTTCATAAAATACAATTTCTTAATCATGCAATGCTTTAAACACTAATTAATAAGAAAAGAAGTTAAAAAAATCTTAAGATTTTCAAAATAGCCATATTTAATCATTACATTCAAATTATAAAGTCACTTAGCCATGATCCCGTAGTCTCATGCTAAAAATAAATCATATCACTTCATTCATATCACCACACACCAATATCATACTATGGGTCAGGTACTCTGCAAGTTTAGTCTGTGGCCTCAGAACTAAACCCAAAATAAATCCCCAAGCCTAAGCCGTGGGGTACAACTAGTCCCGCAGTCCTAGATGTACTCATCACGTCCCCAAATCTCAGTCATGGGATACAATTGGTCCCGCAGTCCCAAATGTACTCATCACATCCGCAAACCTCAATCATGGGGTACATTTGGTCCCGCAGTCCCAAATGTACTCATTTGCCTTAGTAGGCAAACCGGTCCCACAGTCCCGGTACTAAATATATGCTATAATAAGTCGTATATACATTTTGTAGGTTTCTAGTCTACTGGTTATGCTAACCACCCTGCGCAGGTTTTGGGGCTTTTAGCCTTTGGGCTCTATAACCCACTCTTTCTAGTACCCTTAATGACCCCAATAACCCAAAAATCAAATCTCAAGTAATTCCTTTTATTAACAGCACAACATACACAAAAGTTCTCCCTAATTTGATTTTTTTGTGTGTTCTTCCCTTTACTTTATAAGTTTTATGAAGTGTGAACGTGTTTCGGGCCTAAGTTTCATGTTGCCCTTTCATAAAAATATTCTCATACAAGATTTATCAAATAAATATCATGCAACCATATTCAGGAATATATATATACAGCTAGCTTGGTAAATAAAAGTTTATATCAAGCATGTCATGACAATGAAGGATTCAAGACATAAAGTTTGATAATTCATTAAAAATAGAAAACGAAACATTTTACACTAATTCAAAAGCCTAAAATACTTATAATTAAGTCTAGTTTCATAAAAACAAGATTTAAAATTTATTCATAAAGCCATCTAATACAGATTTTAAAAAATACTAAATGGGTATTTCTGTTAGAACCATACAGAACAGCTCACTTTCACGATTTTTTACAAAATTCATTTTTTATCCAAAAACTTTGAAATTTTCACAGAAATCTCATTAATATATCTAGTTTAACATATACAAATTTCAGAAATTATATCAACTTTTATTTATACCTTTTATACCAAATATCTAACGGCTATCAGTACAGCAATGTAAACCAAATAGCCAAGTTTCAATATTTTTATAAAATAAAATATTACTCAAAAATTTATACAAAATTTACTGCAGAATCTCTAACATGTCCATTTTCATATATAAAAGTTTTAGAAATTAATTTAATTTCTAGGTATCATTTTTGTATCAAAAATCAAACTCCTGTCAGCACAGCAATTTAAAACAAACAGTCATCTTTCACGATTTTTGTAAAATCCATTTTAACTCAAAAAAAATATGAGATTTTTACTGGATGCTATTTTGGATATGTACTCCCATATAAAAAAATATCAAAAATTAATTTAACCTCCAAGTATGAATTTCATATAAAAATAGTGTGCTGATCCAGGTACAAAAATCCCAACCAATCAGTCAAGTTTGACTATTTTTAATAAATTAATTTAAATTTCAAAAATCATAAAATTTTTACAGGTAACTCGTCTACATGTCTAATTTAACATATAAAATTTTCATAAATTAAATCGATCTCTAACTATGATTTTTATGGAAAAACAGTGTACCTATTTCAGTGTGAAAGTTTCAGAATTTCACATAATCAAGAAATCAATTCATAAATCAAGCTTTTCATATCTTGCACACACATATATATATACATAACATGATAAAAAAAATTATATCAAATAAACACAATCCCACCTACCTCAAATTATATACGTCGATAAAATATATAAAACCCCAAATAAAATACTAACGCAAGTTGGCCCTACGAGTAGTCTCCGTCGAATTCGCTCCAAATTTTCTCTACGATCACGTTCGCCTTTTCTTCCAACAGATAAATGGTAAGCACTACTCCCTTTATTTTATTATATATGTATATATTTTTTTCACACAGAAAGGAAGAAGATAGGAAAGAAAACAATGAAAAACAATGAAAACAATGCAATTATGTAGATATAAGTTACAAACCCTCTTCTCTCCTACTAGGTGCATGCACCGTCATAAAACCTTCATAATTTCCCCTATAACTCCCACCACCCGCCAACTCTTAGCCTCCCTCATTATAATTATTTTTCAGCCACCTCTTTCATCCAATGGGAAAACATAGCACAATATACATACATACATGTCACTGTTCACACTCACAAATACAAATAAACAAAAAATTAATGTAAGCACACTTAATGCATATAAAAAAAAATAATTAATTAATTAATTAACACAAGATCAATATACATAAAATATAAATGGCGGTCCAAAATATTATAATTTAAAAACCAAAAATTTTGGGTCTTGACATCCTCCCCTCCTTAAAAAAAATTTTCGTCCTTGAAAATTAAAACAGTAGAAGGAATAACAAGATCACGAAAACAACTGGGGATAACGATGCCTCATATCTTGCTCACGCTCCCAAGTCGACTTCTCTATTCCATGATGCTTCCACAGTACCCGAACCAATGGTATTGTCTTTCCTCGAAGAACCTGCTCACGAGAGTCCACAATTCTTATAGGCTTTATCTTGTAGGAAACATCGGAATCTATCTCAAGCTCTCCCCAATCCAAAACATGTGACGGGTCAGGGATGTACTTCCTCAACATGGACACATGAAACACTGAATGCACTCCAGACAACCTCGGTGGCAAAGCCAAACAGTACGCCACCTCGCCAACCCGAGCCAACACCTCGAATGGCCCAATGAATCTCGGCGACAACTTGCCCTTACGGCCAAACCGGAACTGTCCCTTATGTGGCGAGACCTTTAGAAACACATGGTCTCCTACCTCAAACTCTAATGGCCTCCGCCTCCGGTCAGCATAGCTCTTCTGGCGACTTCGCGCCGTCTCAAGCCTCTGCCTAATGATTTTGATCTTTTCTGTTGTCTCTCGAACCATCTCAGGTCCCAACAAAGTTCTTTCTCCAACCTCTGCCCAGCAGATAGGGGATCTGCATGGCCTACCATACAATGCCTCGTAAGGTGCCATCTTAATACTGGACTGATAGCTGTTATTGTATGCAAACTCTACCAATGGAAGGTGCGTTTCCCAGCTACCCTGAAAATCCAGTATGCATGCCCGAAGCATATCCTCCAAGATTTGAATGGTACGTTCAGATTGCCCATCTGTTTGAGGATGATAGTCGGTACTAAACATCAACTCTGTACCCATGGCTTGCTGGAGACTCTGCCAGAAACGAGATGCAAATCTGGGATCCCGATCTGATACGATTGACACCGGAGCCCCATGTAGCCTCACAATCTCCCTAATGTACAACTGAGCCAAACTATCCATTGATTCAGTCAAACGAATCAGTAAAAAGTACGCTGACTTTGTTAATCTATCCACCACCACCCAAATCGTATCATGCTTCTTGGGAGACTTAGGCAAACTAGTAACGAAGTCCATTGTGATATTTTCCCATTTCCATTCTGAAATTGGCAATGGCTGAAGCAATCCTGTTGGTCTCTAATGCTCTGCTTTCACTTGCTGACAAGTTAAACACTTGCTCACAAATTCAGCTACATCTCTTTTCATCCCAACCTAAAAGAACTGTCGGCGGAGATCTTGGTACATCTTTGTCCCTCCAGGATGTACTGCAAATTTGGAGTGGTGAAACTCCCTCAATACTGCATCTCGAACTGAGATTGGCACAAATAGTCTTCCCTGAAATCTCAATCCTCCATCCGACCCTATCGTCCAACCAGGTATGACCTCATCACTACTCATCCGTACTCGGTAGTCATTAGCCTCAGTATCAGTACCTTGGGCCTCCACAACTCTACTTAGTAAGGTAGGATGAATCACCGTAGAACATAACACTACTTGGTTCTCCATCTCCTGATAGTCAAGCTCAAACTCACTCAAACTATCCATCATCTTCCACTCCCGCATTGCCATACTAGCTAAGGTGGCATAGGTCTTCCAGCTTAAGGCATCAGCAACCACATTGGCCTTTCCCGGATGGTAATGTAGTTCAAAATTAAAGTTTTCCATGTACTCGACCCATCTCCTCTGCCTCATATTCAAATCCTTCTGAGTAAATATGTACTTCAAACTCTTGTGGTCAGAGAAAACTTCAAATTTCTCCCCATAGAGATAGTGCCTCCAGCTCTTGAGTGCAAAGATAACTGCTGCCAACTCAAGATCATGCACCGAGTAATTCTTCTCATGAGTCTTTAGCTACCGAGACTCGTAAGCTACTACCTTACCTTCTTGCATTAAGACACAACCTAAACCTTCTTTGAAAGCGTCACAATAAACTGCATACCCCAAACCCCTTTCTGGAATTACAAGCACTGGAGCAGAAGTCAATCTTTTCTTTAATTCTTGGAATGAACGCTCACAAGCTTCATCCCACACAAATTTGACCCCCTTCTGAGTCAATCTCGTCAACAGCCCAGCTAGTCGTGAAAAATCTAACACAAACCTCCGATAGTATCCTGCCAACCCCAGGAAGCTACGGATTTCGAACACAGTTGTTGGCCTTGGCCAGTCTATAACTACGTTAATCTTTGAAGAGTCTACCACAACACCCTCAGCAGATACCGCATGTCCGAGAAATTTCACCTCTCAAAGCCAGAATTCACACTTACTGAGCTTGGCATACAGCTGGTTATCCTTCAAGATCTGAAGCACAATCCGCAAATGCCTCTCATGCTCTTCTTCTGATTGTGAGTAGACTAATATGTCATCAATGAAGACAACCACAAACCGATCCAAATATTTACTAAATATCCGATTCATCAGATCCATGAACACTGCTAGAGCATTTGTCAACCCAAATGGCATGACAAGGAACTCGTAATGGCCGTATCGAGTCCTAAATGCTGTTTTGGGGATATCCTTTGCTCGCACCCTTAACTGGTGATAACCCGACCTTAGATCGATCTTCGAAAAAAACACTGACCCCTTCAGCTGATCAAATAGGTCATCAATCCTCGGTAAGGGATACCGATTCTTAATGGTGACTTTGTTCAGTCTTCTATAATCAATGCACATCCTGAGAGTACCATATTTCTTTGCTGCAAACAGTGCTGGTGCACCCCACAGAGATGTGCTAGGTTGGATAAATCCTTTTGAGGTCAGATCCTCAATCTGGGTCTTCAACTCAGCTAGTTCTGCGGGTGCTAACCGATAAGGCGCAATAGATATTGGCTCAGTCCCTGGAACCAAATCAATTGTAAACTCCACTTCTCTTTCTAGCGGTAACCCAAACAAGTCTTCCGGGAATACCTCTAGAAACTCACAAACTACACGTGGCATATCAGCCACACGCTACTACTCATCTTCCACTATTAAACAGGTAAACAAACTACAAAGGTCCACTCGTCCTTGCCCATTTAGAGAAGGCAAAGTCTGAAGACTATAGCGGTCTCCTGTAAACTTTATCACTCCCCCCTCAGGAGTGTGCAAGGTCACACGTCTCTTAGAACAATCAATAAATGCTCGGTAGGCAATCAACCAATCCATCCCGAGTATCACATCAAAACTGTCCATTTTTAGCATAATAAAATCATGCGAGAATTGATAATAATTCGCTGAGATCTCCATCCTTGCTGCTATCACACAACCCCGACAAACTCTATCCAACTGAGAGTATCCCCCGATTGGGGTTTCAACATGTAAAGGTGGTGACAAGTATCCAACAGATAATTTAAGTGCAGACACACAATTCTCAGATATGAATGAATGTGAAGCTCCCGTATCTACCAAGACAGTAACTTGTGAAGAGAAAACTGTAAATGTACCTCTAGTCACAATGGGCTCAGTAGGTCCATCAGTCGGTGCTATGGCAAATACCCTCCCCTGAGTGGGAGCTACGGGTGGCCTTCCGCCTCTCTGCCCCTGCTGCGGACCATCCTGAGCTGTCCTCTGAAAACTTTGGGCAGTAACCTATGGTTCTTGCCGGAACTAATTTTGGAAAGGCCGTGATGCTGCCGGCCTGTTACTTTGAACTGACTGTGCCAGATGTTGGAATCTTGCTGTACTATTACCCTGAGGGCAGTTTTTAAAGATATGGCCCTGTTGCCCACAAGAGTGACACGTCAGCAATCCTGACCTTTGCTCAAATCGTGACTCAAATCGCTGCTCAGTTCTGGCCAGTACACTCCTCAGTGGGCAGTGATACTTCTTATGCCCTGGTTGATTACATATATGGCACACAATCGGCCCTTGAGACTGCACCCTGCTAGCTATCTGAGTAGGAGCAACGCTCATCTGCTGGAAATGTTGTGGCTGCGACTCACTGGGTCCTTCCCTGTTCCTTTTCTTGTGCCCGCTAGCAGATTGAGGAGCAATACTCTTACTTGGTTTGTTTTCATTCATCATCCTAACATCATTCAGGTCCTTCTCAATGGTCATAGCCTGACCAATCAAGATCTTGTAATCATCCAACCCCAATGGGACAACTCTGCTCCTGATGCCTACTCGTAGACCCCTCTCAAACCGTCTGCACCTGTATCTCTCTGTGGACACCAGTTCTGGAGCATAAGTGGAGAGAGAAGCAAACCGGCGCTCATACTCCAACACTGTCATGTTTCCCTGAGTCAAGGCAATAAACTCGTCCCTCTTGGCATCCCTGAGAGCAATAGGGAGAAAGTGCTCACGAAATAGCTCCTTGAATCTCTCTCAAGTCAAAGCTGCCACATCTTTTGAACCTTCTACAAAGCTCCACCACATAGCAGTATCACCAATGAACTGAAAAGTGACGAGTGAAACCCTCGTCTGAATATTTGTGATCTGAAGAGCCTTGAGAATTTTCTCGCATTAGCTAAGAAAACCCTCTACAACATCGGAGTCTGGCACTCCGTCGTAGCTAGGAGGCTTCATCCTCCTGAAGCGCTCTAAAGAACCCGCTGACTGACTAGAAGCTGGTGGAGGTCCCACTCGTGCTTTACTTCCTGCTAAAACTGCCATGGCTGCTGCCACCTGATGCATAAAAGTAGTAGGATCAAATGCCCCTGGTGTCTGAACTGAAGGCTGTCCAGATTGCACTTCCTCCTGTTGTGGCATTGGAGCCACACCTGGCGGAATCTCAAACCCTGCACTAGCATTAGACCCCTGCTCACGGGTAAACTCTGGATGTCCCCCCTCAACTGGGGCACCACGGCCTAAACCAGCCTGAACTCCACGGCCGCGACCGGCTTGAACCCTGCAACCCCTAGGTCGCCCACGTCCTCTACCCCTAGCAACTGGCGCAACTCTCGGTGCCATCGAGCTAGAAACAAGGAAAAACAAAATTTAGAGTTTGAAATTTTAAGGCCCGAAAAAATTAAATCGAGCATAACACATTTTATAACACATAAACCCAAAATCATAAAAAGAAAAGAAATTCCCACTGTCCCTAGGTATTCTTAAATCTAGGCTCTGATACCAAGCTATCACGTCCCAAAATTCACAACCAGGCACGTGGAAACAAAACCCAAAAATAAATATCAAACTATGAAAAATGTACCATATCAGAGCGGAAGCTAATTAAAGTAAATATTATTCAATTTCTTGAACACTCAAAATAACTTTAAGATGCCCTCAAAATGGGCTACAAAACCATGCCACAAATATGGGCTCAAGTCAAAACTCCATTACATTATAATGTAAATTTTGGAATGCAAAATAAAACAAATCATCCAGCTATCACAACCCAAGATGGCTAGCTAACCCACTGGTCCATCACGAGCATCAACCCCTGCATTACCAACTGTAGTAGGTGGTGAGCACTAAATTCTATGTGTGCTCAGAGAGTGTTCATAAAATACAATTTCTTAATCATGCAATGCTTTAAACACTAATTAATAAGAAAAGAAGTTAAAAAATCTTAAGATTTTCAAAATAGCCATATTTAATCATTACATTCAAATTATAAAGTCACTTAGCCATGATCCCGTAGTCTCATGCTAAAAATAAATCATATCACTTCATTCATATCACCACACACCAATATCATACTATGGGTCAGGTACTCTGCAAGTTTAGTCTGTGGCCTCAGAACTAAACCCAAAATAAATCCCCAGGCCTAAGCCGTGGGGTACAACTAGTCCCACAGTCCTAGATGTACTCATCACATCCCCAGATCTCAGTCATGGGGTACAATTGGTCTCACAGTCCCAAATGTACTCATCACATCCCCAAACCTCAATCATGGGGTACATTTGATCCCGCAGTCTCAAATGTACTCATTTGCCTTAGTAGGCAAACCGGTCCCGCAGTCTCGGTACTAAATATACGCTATAATAAGTCGTATATACATTTTGTAGGTTTCTAGCCTACTGGTTATGCTAACCACTCTGCGCAAGTTTTGGGGCTTTCAGCCCTTGGGCTCTAGAACCCACTCTTTCTAGTACCCTTAATGACCCCAATAACCCAAAAATCAAATCTCAAGTAATTCCTTTTATTAACAGCACAACATACACAAAAGTTCTCCCTAATTTGATTTTTTTGTGTGTTCTTCCCTTTACTTTATAAGTTTTATGAAGTGTGAATGTGTTTCGGGCCTAAGTTTCATGTTGCCCTTTCATAAAAATATTCTCATACAAGATTTATCAAATAAATATCATGCAACCATATTCAGGAATATATATATACAGCTAGCTTGGTAAATAAAAGTTTATATCAAGCATGTCATGACAATGAAGGATTCAAGACATAAAGTTTGATAATTCATTAAAAATAGAAAACGAAACATTTTACACTAATTCAAAAGCCTAAAATACTTATAATTAAGTCTAGTTTCATAAAAACAAGATTTAAAATTTATTCATAAAGCCATCTAATACAGATTTTAAAAAATACTAAATGGGTATTTCTGTTAGAACCATACAGAACAGCTCACTTTCACGATTTTTTACAAAATTCATTTTTTATCCAAAAACTTTGAAATTTTCACAGAAATCTCATTAATATATCTAGTTTAACATATACAAATTTCAGAAATTATATCAACTTTTATTTATACCTTTTATACCAAATATCTAACGGCTATCAGTACAGCAATGTAAACCAAATAGCCAAGTTTCAATATTTTTATAAAATAAAATATTACTCAAAAATTTATACAAAATTTACTGCAGAATCTCTAACATGTCCATTTTCATATATAAAAGTTTTAGAAATTAATTTAATTTCTAGGTATCATTTTTGTATCAAAAATCAAACTCCTGTCAGCACAGCAATTTAAAACAAACAGTCATCTTTCACGATTTTTGTAAAATCCATTTTAACTCAAAAAAAAAATATGAGATTTTTACTGGATGCTATTTTGGATATGTACTCCCATATAAAAAAATATCAAAAATTAATTCAACCTCTAAGTATGAATTTCATATAAAAACAGTGTGCTGATCCAGGTACAAAAATCCCAACCAATCAGTCAAGTTTGACTATTTTTAGTAAATTAATTTAAATTCCAAAAATCATGAAATTTTTACAGGTAACTCGTCTACATGTCTAATTTAACATATAAAATTTTCATAAATTAAATCGATCTCTAACTATGATTTTTATGGAAAAATAGTGTACCTATTTCAGTGTGAAAGTTTCAGAATTTCACATAATCAAGAAATCAATTCATAAACCAAGCTTTTCATATCTTGCACACACATATATATATACATGACATGATAAAAAAATTATATCAAATAAACACAATCCCACCTACCTCGAATTATATACGTCGATAAAATATATAAAAACCCCAAATAAAATACCAACGCAAGTTGGCCCTACGAGTAGTCTCCGTCGAATTCGCTCCAAATTTTCTCTACGATCACGTTCGCCTTTTCTTCCAACAGATAAATGGTAGGCACTACTCCCTTTATTTTATTATATATGTATATATATTTTTCACACAGAAAGGAAGAAGATAGGAAAGAAAACAATGAAAAACAATGAAAACAATGCAATTATGTAGATATAAGTTACAAACCCTCATCTCTCCTACTAGGTGCATGCACCATCATAAAACCTCCATAATTTCCCCTATAACTCCCACCACCTGCCAACTCTTAGCCTCCCTCATTGTAATTATTTTTTAGCCACCTCTTTCATCCAATGGGAAAATATAGCACAATATACATACAGACATGTCACTGTTCACACACACAAATACAAATAAACAAAAAATTAACGTAAGCACACTTAATGCATATAACAAAAAAAAATTAATTAATTAATTAATTAACACAAGATCAATATACATAAAATATAAATGGCAGTCCAAAATATTATAATTTTAAAATATTATAATTTAAAAACCAAAAATTTCGAGTCTTTACAGTATATTTAGCAACTTATACGATTGAGAATTTTAATTTTTTTTTAGGAATTAATATTTGGTATTACATATTATTTGGTATTAATCCCGCTAGTGAAAACTTGCAATCTAAAGACATTCATATAAATGTTGCTATAGATCACTCTAAAAGTTTTATTGCTTATTTAAAATATTAAATGAAAAATTGACTTGCATCTGCTTTGGACTATTTTAAAGAAATGGCCATTGAAATGGATATAAGACCTAAATTAATTTTGTAAAAAGCATATAATTCATAGAAAAAGACAATTTGATAAAAATATTAATGGTGAGATAACACATTCAACTAAAGATTCTTTTCATATTGATTATTTTTTTATATATGATAAAATCGATCTATTTCTTTTATTGAAAATAGGTTTGAATGATTTTTAAAATATGAAACTATTTTTTTATTTGAGTCACAAAAATTTAAAACTTTGGATGACGATAAATTGAAAAAATATTGTATTAATCATGAAATTTTTTAAAATTTGGTGAACATTCTGATATTGATGGTCTTATTTTATTTTTAGAATTAAACGTGTTGAAAGAAGTGTTAACAGTACTCTAATAGAAATGTTAAACTATATTAAAAAATAGATTTTTTTTCAAAATACATGTGTTGCTTATAGAATATTATTGATAATAGCTAACTACAACAATTAACACTTTTTTGGTCGCTAAAGGTCACTTTTTGGTCACTAGAGAAATTAGTCGCTAGAGGAATTGCTGACCAAATATAGGGTGTGTTTGGAGTTGTATAAAATTATATAAAATGGTAAAAGTTAATGTCTTGTATTTTGTGCAGTGAGCAGATGATCTATATTTTATTGTCTTGTAATTCGTGTTTATAGAGATTTGTAAAATTTTGTATATTTTGTTTAACTCTAAACACACCCATAATTTGATAGGGAAAAGTTACTCTTTAGCGACCAAATTTATATGTGGTCGGAAAAAATAGTCACCAAAAATATTTTTTCTTGTAGTGTCTATGATTGTTGCTACTATTAAAAGAAGTTTTCAAAATTAAAATTTCTTAAATCTTTGTTGAAATCAATTATGTTACAAGATGGATTAAAGGGATTAGCCATATTATTTATTGAGAGTGAAAATTTTAAAATATATTGATTATAAAACTTTAATAAATGATTTTGTAACTCAAAAAGTTGGAACAATGAAATAATGAGTTATCTAGGCCAGGTCTCCCCAAAGTTTCACCTAAAACTCCCAAATTTCTAAACATGATCATAACACTCATTTCATTCGGTACTCACGTCAAGACATCACCCTATTCAGACTAATTTTTCGTGCCTAGGCACAATCTTTAGAGGTCATTTTGAATTGAAAATTACTATTATTTCTAAATGCCGTTTTGATTGTTCAAATACCACGATTTGGAGAATAGATATTGTGGGTGTTATTTTTGTATCTAACACGGGGTATATTTACTCACATTTTAATGAGATATAATCATCCACTTTAATATTTTAAAAACTAAATCTTTTAATTCCTTCTAACATTGTTGGATTAGAATTTAATTAATGTACATGCTTCTAAATTGAAAGCTACATTTAGAACTACGTGTACCTAAAACTGCTCTTATAACTTAGCCAAGCATGCAATAAAGCACATTGACCATATCGAAGTACTTGTAAATTAATCATCTTGAGGCACACAAGATTGCGCTATTATTACCTTTTATATCCACGGGTGGATGAAATGATTTGATGAAAGCGTGTTTGTATTTTTCTTGCACGATGTAGGTGTGTACCAAACTACTCTGTTAAATACCTGCTCAAATTACCAACCCAATAATTTCATTGCATGCAGTCTTGGACCCACCACAAGTTCAATATATATGCTTCAATATCTTCACTTATATATATATATGTGTGTGTGTATGTATATATATCTGTTCGATAAAGTTCTTTTTTATTATGGAATGTAATAATTGAAGTTGTCAATGAAAAGAGGGCCATGTGATTTTCGAGAGGGTACGTGTCTCACTATGTCAACTCGTAATTACACATAAATTTCTTCTTCGTCGGCATGTAAAGTTTAATTTTTACTCCTTCAAAAAGAATCTTGAAAAAAAAAAAAAAAAGAAAGGAAAGAAAAGAAAACTTTTTTTATGTACCAATCTCATCTTGTCTGACTTTTAACCATCTTTCATGTTGGATACTTGAAAACTTTTCTTCTTTAGTTTTCAGTCTACACTTTCCCAAAGTGGTGCACGATTGAGATCAATTAATAATTTAGGTGACTATTGAATAAAAGTGAAAGCAGTAAATTTTCCTTACTTTATGATAATCAAATTCCAATAAATTACAGTTGATCGACATAACAATGAAAATTCGTATATTGAGCAAAAATTCCCCTATAATAAATTTGTATAACTTCCATAAATACCGTGATTGTACTTATTCAATTGAAACAACAAATAGGATTGAGTATAAATATTAAATATTTACTTAGGGTGTGATAGGAGGATCAAATTTGATTAAAAGTCTTTACCTTTTTTTTTTTTATAACTTTCTTGACACAATTTTTTTTTTATTTTTTTAAACTTTCTTCATTTTTTATTAATTATTTTCAATTTTTACACTTTTTTTGAAATATATACTAAATACTTAATAGGATAAAGTACAAAAAATACCTTTACAGTTTACCCTTAGTATTACTTTGGTCCAATACGTTTCAATTGCAATAGTCAAATCCCTATATTTTCGGTCAAGTATCAATTCGGTCATTCCGTTAGTTGACTGTTAAAAATAACCGTTAGATTGAAAGTGATACTGATGGTAAACTATAAATGAAATTATTATTTTATCCTCAGTCTAACGGTTATTTCTAACGGCCAACTAATAGAAGAACCAAATTGATACTTGACCGAAAGTGTAGGGATTTGACTGTTGCAATTGAAATGTGTAGGACCAAAGTAATACCGAGAGTAAATTATAGGGGTATTTTTTTATACTTTACCCTACTTAATAATTTAAAATTTACTTACTTTTTATTTCTCTTACAAAAAAATTGACACTTCAAGAGACGCTTAATTTCCACCTATATTAGACCCATTTGGAAGGGCAAAAATTAGCGAAAAAATACCAAAAGTTACTCTTTGGGTGTTTGACAAAATGCCAATTTTTATCATTTTTTATTTAGTTACAGTAATTGGTTGTATTCAAAAATTATCAAAAATTACTAAAAATTATTCAAAGTTACTAAAAGTTGTAAAAAAATTACTAAAACTTATAAAAAATTGCTAAAAATTTTATCAAACATCTAAAAGTTATAAAAAATTACTTAAAATTATTACTTGTTTTACTTAATACTCCAAAAATTATAATTAATAATCTTTAACCAAAAAAAAATCAAATATGGGGGGCGTTTTGGAATAACTAAAAGTAGGATAAAGTGAAATAATTTATAAATTTATAATTCGTGTAATAATATAAAAAATAAATAATTTTTCAAAATATCTTAATTTTTTAACATTTTTTTAATTAGCTAAACGCACCCACAGTTGAAACTTAGACTTCGAAGCTATACCTCATTCACTTTAACTTCATTTTTATGCACACAACTGTCATGCATTTGCAAACAAAAAGTTTACAATACTTGTCTTTTTTTTTTTTTTTGAGAGCTGATATGGACTCCTTGACAAAAAGCTTGCAGTAGTCCCTCGTAGAAAAAAAAAAAAAAAAAATCGTTCACGTAACAAAGTGCAAATAAAATTTTTTTCACTTTCCTCGAAACTAATTTATCAACTTAATTTTTTAATTTTTTTAAAAAACATCAAAATGACCTCCTTATATTTTAAATCTATTTTAAATCATAAAAGATAGAAATATTAAGGTTTTGTTTGAGGTGACAAAAATTTAAAAATGATGAAAAATAATAAAAAATTTTAAAAATTATTTACTTTTTATTTAATTGTACAAATTACAAATGCTCATTTTATCTCATTTTTTATTACTTCAAACGCACCACAATTTATCTTATTTTATTTCATTTTTTATTCTTCAAACGTACCTAAAGTTAGATAAGTTATGAGTTCGTAATTCGTACAGTAAGATAAAAAATAAATAATTTTTAATATTTTTAATATTTTTTATATTTTTTAGAATATTTTATCATTTTAAACCGAGTTTTTATCTCATTTTATTTTTTTATCACTATAAATGTACTTTAATTTGAAAAAAAATTAAAAAATTATTTTTTTAAATAAAAAATAATTAACGAAAAAATTTTTTCCTTCCCAAAATGAGGCCTTATTGCACGCGCTGGTGATAACTTTGGTAAGCCAATCTCTCTCACTACACAGTTTAACCGCCCAAAAAGTCTGAATGAAATGATAGGTGTATGTATGTATACATTCAGATTTATACTTTGTTAACTATCAAAAAAAAAAAAAAAATTTATACTTTGTTTCTGCTTACCAGCTGTTGGGTTGAGCCGTCGTCACTCGCACTTGAGAGAGAGAGTAGAGCAATAAAACCCTAGAAATCTGTGCTAATGTACGCAGATCCGTTTTGGGTTACCCCAACTCACCTGCAGCATGGCGCATTTTAGCCCAGCCTACGAACCATAAAGCTTGTCTCTCTCTCTCTCTCTCTCTCGGGTGGTTGTTTGTGTCCATTTGCGTTGTTACTCTGCTACGTTTGGCTTGTAGTCACCAACTCTCTCTCTCTCGCTCTCTCTCTCATACGTTACATTTTTGTTTTTCAGTAACACTTCCGGGTTCTGGTCTTTGGTCGGGTTGTGTTGCGTTGTTTCTGTTTTCAGAAATCAATAATCAAATAGTGGGGTTGTGGGTGGGTTTTGAACTCTGGAAGTTTCAGATCTGGCGGAGCAGAGACGTGTCTGGGTTCTTTCGTGAGTTGGAAGCCTTCAAATGTAGCTTATGATTGTTGCTAGTCCTTTCTCTTCGACTTAAAGAACTAACTCTCTCTCTCTCTCTCTCTCTCTCTCTCTCTCGCTAGCTCTGTGCTTTGGAGAGTTCTTTTGGTTTCTCTTTGTGTGTGTGTCTTGCTTGGGAGTCTCTACTCTCTCTCTCTCTCTCTTCTGGCTGCTGCTCTCGCTCTGTCTCTCTATCTCTCTCTCTCTCTCTCTTTGTGCTTTGGAGAGTTCTTTTGGTTTCTCTGTGTGAGCCAGTGTGTCTTGAGAGTCTTTACTTTGTTGTAGGGGTACCCGTGGCAAAAGTTATCTAGGGTCAACCGTTTCTTGGGTGGTTTTGGAGAGAGATATTAAGAAAAGCTAGAGAGAGAAAGCATAGAGATCTGTTGTAATGTTGGCGATCGGGAGTCCTACCAGTGTCCGTACGATCACCAGTTGCAATGCTTTACTTAGAGAACTTCAGGTCTTTCTCCATTCCCCCCCCCCCCAATCTTTTCTGCTTTTTTGGTTTTCCTTTCATGATTCTGTTCAAAGGACAGTTTATCTAGCATACTGTATTCAAATTGGGTTTTTTCTGGTCCAAAAAGTTAAATTTTTCTGCAAATTGTTCTTGTTTACAATTGTTGCTGGTTCCATTTTTGTCGGCTGTCTAGTCGGCCTCTAAAGTGAGATGTATTGTGCTTGGTGATGGGTTGAATCGAAGTGGATAGGTTTGGGTTGTAAAATATTTGTGTATTTTTCATTTGGGGTTTGACGCGGCCTTTATGTACTTAGTCGTGGGTTTATGTCCCGCCTCCGCCGAAGTTTGGAAGAATGTGTTAAAGGGTTTGATGGGTCTAGTTCAGTCGGATTTAATGTCATGGCTTAATTCTGTCAACTTAAGTGGGTCTTTGTGATTTTGTTTTGTAATAATAAATTTTTGTTTATTACTGGGATTTGTAGTAGAATTCATGTTGATCTGGGTTTGAATTAAAGTTGTTTCTTCCTCTTTAATGTTATTTTGTTTGCTATTTAACATTTTTGTTTCTTTTTGGAGATTGATGAGGCAATTGTACTTGCTTTGGTTTTGAAGAGTCAATTTTATTTCGGTTGGTTGTTTTTTTTAGTCAAGTTTGGAAGTACTTGTTTTGAAAGGCTTTCTTGGGTCTAGTTGAGTTGGGGTTAGAGCCATGGGTTTTAGATAAATGCTGTTAATTTTAGTGGCTTTGTCTAATTTTGTTGTATTGCAATAAATTATTGTTTATTTCTTGGATTTGAAGGGGAATCGTTCTTGGTGAGGGATTGAATTCAGCTGTTTCCTGTTTTGTTAATGTTGCTGGAAAGTTTGTTCATTGTTATTGTCTTATCTTTTTTTTCTTTGTGGGGGAGCGTCAAATTTAAGGCGTTTCTTTTAACTTTCCTGCTTTGAAAACAAATTTGTTCTTCATCCATCAATCAAATTCGAGAAGAAGATAGAGGGCCCTGCTTATTACTTTTCCTCTTTTGATGTCATTATAATGATAAGAACAGCAAATCTGGAATGACATTGGTGAGAGTGATGTGGATAAAGATCGAATGCTGTTGGAGTTGGAGAGAGAGTGTTTAGAAGTTTATCGGAGAAAGGTTGATGAAGCTGCCAATGCCAAAGCACGTCTTCATCAGTCTGTTGCGGCAAAGGAAGCAGAGCTTGCGACCCTCATGGCTTCACTTGGAGAACTTAATATTCATTCACCGGTAAAATTTGCCATTAGGATTTAAATCATTATTTCTTTTTAGATCTGAACTTTACTTGTTTTTCTGCTTCTCTGTTTGAGAATCAGTTAGTTGGGATAGCTGATTAATTTCAAATGTTTATTATGCAGTCATGATTGCAGTATCATCGCATTTTGTTCTAATTTTGAAATTATTGAATTAGTTATGATGTTTTTCCATGTTCAGGAAAGAAAGGCAAAGTTCATGTGTATCACTTTGGTTTTATTAGTTGTGTTTTGTTTGGAATGGATGTTCTCACAACTTGACTCATGGGGTTTCCTTAGTGAATAGGGTTAGATTTGCTAGTGGCTCTTATTTCTCTATCATTCATTAGTTTCTTTGACTTTTTGTTCTATTATGAATTCGTAATTTGTCTTCTAAACTAAACTTGGTGTGGGGTGTGTGGAAATTTTATTACTGAATATTCATTAGAAGTGATTTGTGTGGACTACATCTGAAGGACACTGCTTATCTGTCGTTCAACTCAAGTTGGATATGTGCCCATTTTGGAATTTAAAGCCTGTGCTAGGGTCACTGAAATAGTCAATTGCTAGACATTGAATGTCTTGGACAACTTTACCAATTGATTCTTAATGGTTCTCAAAAATCAAAATTGGTGTTGGGACATCCAGTTTATGAGCAACATGATCTGTATTCATTATGTTGGCTAATCTGCCATTTTGCTGTTGAAGGGCACAGCCGGGGAAACTGAAATAGCTCATTGCTGATTATTATATTTTATGGGAAGTGTTATTGCCTGGTGAATTTAGAAAGGTTCGCCAAAATCAAGAAGTTAATGTAGCATTCAATTTATTTGTAGGGATATTCAATATGTGAGCAATATGATGCGTATATCATATATAATGCTTCTCTTTTTGTCCCCCCCCCCCATGTAGTGTATTTTAGATAACTCGGTGAAGGCACTCATAATAGTTTACAGAATCATGCCAGATTGTGCTCATAGTATAATTAAATGTTTTGTATTGACTTGATTTCTAAAATCTTGTTATTTATGAAGCGTGAACACTGTAAAATGGATATTATATACATACTTGATGCTTATTAAACACACACACTCTTCAGATGCCATAATGTATCTGAACAAATTTGATAAAATATGTATGGCATGCCTCATCATATGTTTTCTTCAAACATGATTATGACAAGTAGAAGCTTGGGTAACGGAGATTTCTACAATTATAAAATTTTCGATCTCATATTTTGTTATAGCTTGTGTGTTGAAATATGTATTGAATTATTAAATTAGTTTTCTTGTGGATGTTATATTAATATATCTTCATTGTTTTAAAATTGCGGCGTCATGTGCTTGTATCCGTATTGTTTTTGTATTGTGTATCCATAGCCATCCTTTTTAGCTTGTTATGCAATGGATGATTGTTTAGATGGAAGGTTTGACTTATCCATTTGAGGATTTGATCATCAATGGGGGAGTGCAATTGCCTTGTAATCCAGGTCAATCACTGATCAATCTTATCAGTTTTTTCACTCTCTTTTCCATAAGATTCATAACGTATTACTAGTTTATTTCTCCTTCTGTGTGGACCTTTATGTTCTAACAAAAGCTTTAGTACCAATTGACATCTAGTTTGGTCTTCCTAATGGTTCCTAAATGTATTCCAGTTTTAGATAGCCATCAACTTGTACTTACTTTGTTCAGACTTATTTTCTTGCCCAAGATTTTAATTTCACTTGTTTACTGATATGCAATAAGCAGATCCAGACGGAGAAGAAAGCAACATCATTAAAAGAGCAACTTGCATTTGTCACACCATTGGTAGAAGACTTAAAACTAAAGAAAGTGGAACGAGTTAAGCAATTTTTGGAAATAAAGGCACAGATTGATAAGATCACTGTGGAGATCTCAGGATACAGTCATATCATTAATGCTGTGAGTTCCTTCAATCTTGAAGAACAAGACTTGTCAATGAGAAAGCTTACTGAATACCAAACACAGCTTCGAAGTCTTCAAAAGGACAAGGTATTTATATCTTGGCCATTTCAGTTAATGTTGTGATTGTTTTTGCTTTCACGTCTCCTAAAACCAATTGCATGCAATGGGATATGCCTGTTGTTAATGCTTGCGACATTTTTTTACTGGTGATGGTGACTGCTTACTTTTTGATATCTGTATTCCTGTTTTGAGTGAAGGGTTGTGTTAATCCTCCAAGTTATCTTAATAAGTTTTATCATCAGATGCAACTTATCCTTTTTTTATGATGGTCGGGGAATCATTGATGTGTAATAGTTTTGTATGTTGCATAAAAGTTGCATGTATTTTGCATTATGGAAGCATGACTCTGGTTCACATAATGACTTGAAGAAATCATTAAAAAAAAAAAAAGCCACTGGGTACAGTTGCCAATTAGCATGGAACAGAACCAATACTTAAATCGAGCATTCTATGGCTATCCAATGTGCAACTGTCTTTTCTTGGCATTTCCCAATATGTGAATCTGAAGCATGTAACACCATTACTCTACATCATTTAAATATTGTGCTTCAATAATATCCTTTATGTAGGACAACTTGCATTTTGACAAGAAAGTTTTTAAGGGCTTATTGATGAAAGCAGAATGTATAACTTCCTATATGATGTGAAAATTTTTAACCATACTGTGCTTTTCTGTCGTTTGCAGTCTGAACGGCTTCATAAAGTTTTAGAGTATGTGAATGAGGTGCATTCCTTATGTGGTGTGCTTGGGTTGGATTTTGGCAAAACTGTGGGTGATGTGCATCCTAGCTTGCATGGAACAAGTGTCGAGCAGTCTACAAACATCAGTGATAGCACATTGGAGGGTCTAGATCAGACCATCATTTGGTTGAAAACAGAAAGAAAAGTTCGATTTCAGAAGGTAATGCAAATTGTTCATTATTATATTTTGGTTTAGTGTTAGTGTCATCAGGAATAACCCATGTCCTGAAATGCAGCTGAAAGATATTGTTACATCATTATCTGAACTTTGGAATCTGATGGACTCAACAATAGAAGAGAAGAGTAATTTTTCGAGGATTACTTCAATACTTGGATTATCAGAATTGGAAATTTTGGAACCAGGTGCTCTTTCAATGGAGAATATTGAACAGGTTTGAAATTACGCATTCTGTGTTGTTTTTCTTTTTAATCACTTAAAGTTTTGGACTTCTAAATATTCTCTTCTTTCTGCCAGGCATCAGCTGAAGTGGAGAGGCTCACTAAACTGAAAGCAAGCAGAATGAAAGAACTGGTTATGAAAAAAAGGTCAGAGTTGGAGGAGATATGCTATAAGACCCACATTGAACCTGATCCAAGCACTGCTCCTGAGAAATCTAATGCTTTGATAGATTCTGGTGTGACATTTTGTCTTCATGTCATAATTCAATGACTTTTTAACATTGCTGAATCTTTACATCAAGGTAATGGATTTAATTTTTCTGTTGCTTAGGTCTTGTGGACCCTTGTGAACTTCTGTCAAACATTGAGGTTCAAATAAGCAAAACAAAAGATGAAGCTCTGAGCCGAAAAGAAATTATGGATAGAATAGAAAGATGGCTTTCTGCCTGTGATGAGGAAAATTGGCTTGAAGAGTATAATCAAGTAAGCTAAAAATAGTTTCATATATCTTGGTAACTTGTTAAAAAAAGCATGGAGATCTAGTAATCATAGGATATAAATTATTTGAATAATCTTAATATCTGGTTTACATGGCAGTTTTAAGTGGTAACTTCTAGATATTGGTACTGTTCTAAGACTAGCAAATTTTCAGGATGACAACAGGTACAGTGCTGGTAGAGGAGTTCACTTAAACCTAAAACGTGCAGAACGAGCTCGAATTACTGTAAATAAGATTCCAGGTATCTGATCCTGATCTTGTATATTAATGTTGTCTTCTGCCTGAGCTAGCATTGTTCTTTGGAGCTTATTGGCTATCCTTTTCAGCAATTGTGGACAATTTGATAAATAGGACTCTAGCTTGGGAAGATGAGAAAAAGAAATTGTTTCTTTACGATGGGGTGAGTTTTTCTGTAGCATAAGATTTCTGGATCATTCTCTTTTTTCCTGTAATTCTTGTCCTTGAAGTAACTGTATGTTGGCGTATTTTAGGTCCGTTTGGTTTCAATACTAGAGGATTACAAAGTAGCCAGACAACGAAAGGAAGAGGAGAAGAAGCGATACAGGGTAACTTTGAATTATCTTTATATATTTATATATGCATCATTGTGAAATATGTAAAATGATATATTTATATGGTCCAAGCTAGTTTTTATATATTCGATAGTCAAGTTGCTTTTGCAAGTTGCCATAAAGAATATGTATTTTGTGCCCTTAGACTATATGATTTTTCATTAAATCCTGACTGAAATAACACAAATAACATCGAGTATTTTACTTAAGAGGCATTTTGAACATGCTATGAAACTATGCTGGTTTATCTGTATTTATATGTTACCAAATGATACCATTCCATCCTTCTGTAGTGTGATGATATGTGTTACCCATATTTTGCTCAGGACCAAAAGAAGCTCCAGGATCTGCTGCTTACAGAGAAAGAAGCTATGTATGGGTCTAAACCTAGTCCAAGAAAAAGCAATAGCTTTAGAAAGATAAATGGGTATCGTGCAAATGGAAATGGATCCTTGCCTCCAACACCTCGTCGAAACTCTGTTGGTAGTCCAAATGCGGAGCTTTTGACACCACGTTCATATTCAGGGCGTCAAAATGGGTATTTCAGGGAAATGAGGAGACTGTCTACCACACCACTGAACTTTGTTGCTATAGCAAAAGAAGATACCATGTCATTCTCATCTATTTGTGGTTCTGAGCCAGGATCTCCCCCTCAAGGTTGAAGTTGACACTTAAATGGTAAGTTTCCTTACCTTACCTTCGCCCCTTTTCACTGCAATGGATGAGGAACGCTGTGATGAATTATTCAAGATGGTTCCAGTCATGTGATGGACTAATTTTAAATTTGCCAAGAACATTGTTACTTGCATGACTTATTTGCAGTACGGTATTCGTGTTTGATGGTTAACCAATGTGGGATTTCAACAACGATGAATATTAATGCATTTCTACTTGGCTTAAATAGAACCTCTTTTTTTTTTTTCCGGGGGGGGGGGGGGGGGGGTGGTTTGTAATTTATCATGCTGGTCTTGCTGTTATCCAGGATAGATCTGTACTAAAAAAAAGAATCTGTAGGTGCTTCAATGGCTTTAGGATCTGGTAATTTTGTCCGTTATCTAGACTTACAGACGTGGGTGAGAAGCCTGTGAGTTCCAGTGAGATGCATGAAATACTCTATATATATATATATATATGCATGAAAGCCGAAATTATTTTGCTTCAATGAAATTTCCTGATATTTATTTCGGGTAGTGCAATGTTGCTTTTTATTAAAACCTGTATTCTGATTGTTTCATGCAGGAACCAGCACCCTAATCGTGGTTTCAACCAATGAAAAGATTGGGGCAGTGGAAATCTTGTGAATATAAAAGGAGTGTACACTGTATGATTGTGAACAGTAGAAGTACTTGGACAGGTGACTAACATTTGAGGGCGTTTTTGGGAGATTTCAATAATCAGTGCCAAAGGTGGGGTGAGATATGGTGGAACTATAGTGGATATACTAGTTAACTTGAAGTCTTAAATCTGTGGAACTGGGAAGTACTGACCGTTTGTATTGTGGATGATGTTTTGTATTTTTCTTTCGCACGTGTATATACATGTATTTGAGTGTGTTGGACTTTGAGTGTCCATGTAGGGAAAACTTTTCGTGCAATGCAGTTGATAGGTTTTTAAAAGTTGAAGTCCAAAAGAAAGATATAACAATTGGTATCCTTGTTGCCCATAAAATGTCCCCATTACTCTTGGTTCTCTTGCAGCTGCAGCAGGAGTGGGTTCTTTCAACATATTGAAAATCAGATGCTAGCAAGAATCGGAAACCTCTAGTGTGCTTTTAATTGACTCTTTGGATCCACCGATGTTTTTGGCTTTGAACTAATGCTGTGGGTGGCCATTCCAATAGTAGCAGGGTAGCAGCTAATGTTCTTCTGTAGCGCCAACCTGTGATTGGTTATTTTGAAGGATGCAATTTGATGTGAATTTACTGTCTTTAGCTCTTTTTGACTGTTAACTGCTACGTGTTGTGTTTCCCAACTGTACAAATGTGTGGATCAGTTATTTATTTATTTATTTTTTTTGGGGGGGGGGGGGGTTTAGTCTTGAATGCTGACTCTGGATCACGAGTTGGAGGAGTAAGTTTACTTTGCTCCAAGGTATGTACAGTGCTTGTTTTTGCCTTTTGTCTTGCTATTGTGAATGTCTATTTTCCCTTTGAAGTTTTAACAATAGCAATCTCTTGAGCTGTGTTTAGATCAACAAATATTGGATCAAGAATTTGTCAAGAGAGATTTGAACTCTTGTTTGGTTTATGGTGGAAAATAAGAGAAAAAAATGCATTTAGAGTTTGAAAATTTTAAAATGAATTGATAATTTTTTTTATTTTTTTATATTTTTTAAATTCAATAAAATAAAATATACATATAAAATTTTATGTTTGCTTTTATTTTTTTTGTTATGTATTTATTTTTCTCTTTCGCTTTTTGTTTTTTTTTTTTTTGACTAAATTCTCAGCCTAAACACATTCTTAATGGAAAGTTACCATATGCTTGGATGCATTCGGAGGTTGGGTCCGGGAGGGAAATTAGGAGAGGGGAGGGCAGTATGGTGTAACGTTTGTGTTAACGAGGCCGCGTAACTTAAAGTTTCCTGGGAATACGATCCATCATAAATTTATCAACTTTTGGGATTTTGAGTGTTTGATAAAACACTAAATTTTATTTTAATTTTTTACTTAGCAACAGTAAGTTGTCCAATTCAAAAGTTATTAAAATTTTTATCGAATACAAAAAGTAAAAATTTCATGAGATCGTGTAAGTTAAAGTTTTACGAGAATATGATACATAATAAATTTATCAACTTTTGTGTCACGTTTCGGATCTTGTGACGTGAGGGATGAGTAATAAACACACATAACATGCATTAATATAATCAACCCATGATCAGAGCAACGTAACATAAACTAGTGAGCCTGATACATAAGATAGGATAACATAAGTTTAATCTTGACTATTGCTAGGTCACGTACTCTATATACTATTCCCATTAATACATAACTCAGGCTTTAAGGCCATTACAACCAAATCAAATGAGTCTAGTAGTGTACAATATTATAATTCCAAAAGAAATTTAAATTAAATGACCAAGAGTTTTGCTAATCTTGGTAGGGCTTATGCACACCCTTCTAGTCTAACGTCATTAGCTCACCTAATTGTTATGGCCTGTACCTGCATCAAATTCTGTTGGGACGTGAGTACAGTCCACTTGTGCCCACAATGTCTCAAACAGGCATATATGACATGTAATCCAAACATGCATGCTATTCATAGTATATCTAGTTATCTCAATATGTTCTAGAGCTACAATAGTTTATCAACATAACTACATAACCAATTTAGAATATATACATGTTCACACAACAGTATCATAAGAAGGATTCAATTCCAATAAATACTTAATCTTTGAAATTTCATTTATTGGTTCAAATCACATTTCAATTATCTCTTTGATGTTTAATCATAATCACATTCCATGCCACCTTATCACATATTCAACATTCAATCACATATCCACATTCACATTATTACTTTCCATCAATCCATCACACAACCATAGTCACACAAATTATCGGGGGTTGGGTGCATACACAACACCGTCTTTTATGGGTCCAGACCCAACGAAAACGGTAAACCGAACACCATTATTTAGGATCACAATCCAAGGCCACAGGTAACCTATACACTCACAATGTTGTGGGCTACTAACCCACTGGCATTGACACTAAACCTTGCGCAGGTTCTGGGACTCTCAATCCGAGGGTAATCTCAAAACTCTTCCTATTTACCGTACCCCACCAGAGCCCCCAGCACACAAACAATTATTCATCATATAACATCTTATCTTTCATAGGTTCACATTCATCATCATAAACTACCCCACACACATGACAATGTTACGGTTCATTCTATGGCTTATTACATATCACATTGATCAAATTTTGTTAAGTATTCCACATTTACCAACATATTGAACATGTGACCCTTTGTCAAGTCACATTTCACTAAATCAATCATAAGTTCATAAACTTCAACATTTAGTTTACATCAACGCATATTCACAATTCTACTCAATTAAGACTCTTACCTTCAAGTAATATTCCAATTCATGTAATTCAAGGTGACATTCACTTACCCTTACAAGTTAAGTTCCATTAGCTTAAGATAACCAATCCTTAATCACTTTTTAAAGCACATTTCATTTTCTAAATCTATACAATTAATCAAGTAAAAGTTTCAGGTAAAGGCATGTTACTAACTTTTTCATAAGCCCAAGGCAGGAGGTCAAACTAAGCAAAGTTAGGAAAATGACCTAGGCTCGGTGGGTGCCCAAGCTGACACTCAACCGCGCGCCCAATGGGCTTGGGCGCCTGATTGTGTCTCCCTCGTGTGCCCACAGCTTGGTCCAGGTTACGAGTTTCATGCTCTGTTTTTTGGTTTCATGGTTTTTCACTCTTAGGACCTCAAATTGACCAAGTTAAAGTAAAAATACTTAAAGTTTCATGTTTCTAACATCAACACAAGGTTCTTACGCACCAAACAAAATTATCAATTTGAGTTTTCATCAACCAAAAGTCAAGTTATGGATCAAAACACCATTTTCACTCTCTCAACCTATACATACATATATATGTGTATATAACTACCAATATCTTCCATACATGTGACCAACACTTGAAGAGGGTTTTCCAATGATAATCTACTCCTTGTTACACATCACATATGTAAGAATGAGGCATTAAATCCCTACCTCAAGATGTAAGAAGATGGATCAACAAGAAGGTGCTTTGTACTTCCAAGCTTTCAAGCTTTGATGGACTCAATCTCCTCCCTCCTTCATCCAAACTACAAATAAATCACATAGAAAGGTTCCTTGAGGTTTCAATTTCACTTTTGCAAGAGAAATTTTGTCACGCCCCGGGTCTCGTGACCCGAGGGGTGAGTGATAAACACACATAACATGCACTAACACAACAAACCCATGATCAGAACAACGCAACGTAAACTAGTGAGCCCAAGACATAATATAGGATAACATAAGTTTAACCTTGACCATTGCCAGGTCACATACTCCATACACCATTCCCATTAATACATAACTTAGGCCTTAAGGCCATTACAACCAAATCGAATAAGTTTAGAAATGTACAACAGTACAATTTAAATTTAAAAATTTGCACTAAGAGACCAAAAGCCTCGCTAAGTTCTAGGAGGGCTCATGCAATACACTTCTAATCCAACCCCATTAGCCCACTTGATTGTTATGGCCTGTACCTGCATCAAAATCTGTAAGGATGTGAGCACGGGTCCACTTGTGCCCACGATGTCTCAAACAAACATATATGATATGCATTCCAAACATGCAAGCATTTTATGGTGTATTTAGTTACCTCAAAATGTTCTAGAACCAAAACCATTCATTAACATAACTAATTTAGAATATGCACCTTTTTACACAACAATATCGTAAAAAGAAATTCAATTTCAACTAATGCTTAATCTTTGAAATCTCATTCATAAGTTCAAATCACATTCCAATCCTCTCTTTAATGTTTAATCATAGTTGACCACATAACCATATTTACAACATCTATCGACATTCAATAACATTGTAATGTAGCATTCAATTCTAATTATTCTTCATTATTGAATTTCCTAACATTACATCTAATCATATTCTCTACCACATTATCACAAATTCAACATTCAATCATGTATTCACATCCATATTGTCACATTCCATCAATCCATCACACAACCATAATCACATAATTCATCAGGGGTTAGGTGCATACACAACACCGTCTTTTATGGGTCTAGACCCAACGGAAACGGTAAACCAAACACCACTGTTTAGGATCACAATCCAAGGTCATGGGTAACCCATACACTCACAATGTTATGGGCTACTAACCCATTGGCATTGACACCAAACCCTGCGCAATTTCCGGGACTCTCAACCCGAGGGTAATCTCAAAACCCTTCCTATTTACCACACCCCACCACGGCCCCCGGCACACAAACAATCATTCATAAGTTCATATTCAACATCATATACCTTCCCACAAGACATATCCACATTTCGGTTCATCCCAAAATTCATCACATAACAACATTGATCAAGCATCATTAAACATTCAACATTCTTCAACATTTTGAATATGAGTTCCCTTTGTCAAATCACATTTTATCTAATCAATCACAAGTTCATATACCTCAACATTTAGTTTACATCATGACATATTCTCAATCCTATTCAATTAAGACCCTCATCTCAAAGTAATCTTTCAATTCATGCCATTTAAGGTGACATTCACTTACCCTTACAATTTAAATCCTATAGGTTTAAGTTAATCAATCCTTAATCACTTTTTAAAGCTCATTTCCATATCAAAATCCGTGACATTAATCAAGTAAAAGTTTCACATAAAAAACATGTTACCAAATCTTTCATAAGCCTAAGGTAGGAGGTCAAACTAAGCAAAGTTAGGAAAAGTGACCTAGGCTCGGTGGGCACCCAAGCTGACACTCAGCCCTGCACCCAAGGGGCTTGGGCGCCCACACCTTGTGCACCCAAGGGCTGGGCGCCCGACTGTGTCCCCCTCGTGCGCCCACAGCTTGGGCCAAGTTCCAGGTTTCATTCCCTGTTTTCTGGTTTCGTGGGTTTTCACCCTTATGACCTTAAATTGACCAAGTTAAAGTGAAAATACCTAAAATTTCATGTTTCTAACATCAACACAAGGTTCTTAGCACCCAACAAAATAAAAAATTTGAGTTTTTATCAACCAAAGGTCAAGTTGTGGATCAAAACACCATTTTCACTTTCTCAACCTATACATACATATATATTTGTATATAACTTCCAATATCTTCCATACATGAAACCAACACTTAAAGAGGGTTTTCTAATGGTAATCTACTCTTTGTTACACATCACATATGTAAGAATGAGGCATTAAATCCCTACCTTAAGTTGTAAGATAATGGATCAATAAGAAGATGTTTTGAGCTTCCAAACCCTCAAGCTTTGATGGACTCAATCCTCTCCCTCTTTGATCCAAACTACAAATAAATTACATAGGAGGGTTCCTTGAGGTTTCAATTTCATTTTTGCAAGAGGAATTTGATTTTCATGAAGGTTAGAAAGACTTACCTTCAATTTTTCTCCACCCGGTTCCTTGTTCTTCTTCTTGTTCTTCCTCATTGCTTCTCACCCGATTTCTCTCTTCTCGCAACACTATCTCCCTCTCTCTCTTGTATCAAATCAACAATATATATATATAAACCAATATTTTATGTCCCTTAACAGTAAATCTCAGGTTTCCCATCACCCCTAGCTAGGTATAGGTGTGAATAAGGTGAGGCTCGGCTGAAAAATGCAGAAGAACCCATACCTATCAATTCCACTGTACCTTGGGTGCCCATGGCTTCTCAGGTGGGCGCCCAAGACCTTGGGTGCCCATGCCTTGTGCACCCAAGGTTCCCCCTCAACCTGTGACTGCATAACCCATTTCCTTCAAAGTTCTCAACTCTAAAACACCATAAATGATCCATACCACTAAATTAACGTACATTACTTCCAAAATGCATCAAAAAACTTATACTTGTATTAATACAAAAGTCCGAGTTATTACAAATTTGATTTTCATGAAGGCTAGATGAACTTACTCTCAAGGATTCCACCCGGTTCTCTTCTTCTCCTTCTTTGCTCTTCCTTTGCTTCTTTACCTGGTTTCTTCTTCCCCAAACAATATCTCTCTCACTCTCTTGCATTATATATACAAATATATGTATATAATCAATATTTTAATCCCCCAAACAGTGAATTTCAGGCCCCTTCCTCACCCCTAGCTAGATATATGTTCATAAAGTAAAGAGATCGACTGAAAAATGCAGAGCAACCCATGCCTGTCAAGTCTACTGTACCTTGGGCACCCATGCTTTCTCAGGCGGGCGACCAAGACCTTGGGCACCCATGACTTGTGTGCCCAAGACCGTGGGTGCCCATGCCTTGTGCGCCCAAGGTGCTCTTTTTCCTGCACTTGGCTAAAATGCCATCTTTTGGTTGCCTAACTCATTTCTTTCAAAGTTCTCAACTCTAAAACACCATTAATGATCCATTCTACTAAATTAACATACATTGCTTCCAAAATACATCAAAAACCATATACTTATGTTAATACAAAGTCCGGGGTATTACATTTTGGGATTTTGAGTGTTTGATAAAATATTAAATTTTGTTTTTTTTTTTTCTACTTAGCAAAAGTAAGTTGCTCAACTTAAAAGTTATTAAATTTTTTACTAAACACAAAAAGTTGTTAAAAATTTTACAAAACATTTTAAAGTTGGTAAAAATTACTAAAAGTTGTTACTTATTTTACTAAACATTAAAAAATTTTACCTACCAATTTTTGGTAAACAAATGTTAAAATTGTAAAAAATTAGACTTCCAAATGACGCCTAGTGTTCCACGTTCACTGTGAGGGATTGTGAGGGACCTGCCCGTGAGGGACTCTGCCTGCAGAAGAGTGAAGCAGGAGGTCAAGCAGAGAAGTAATACCTCCCATCCCACATCGCCTGAGTCGTGGAAGGAAATGGCATATATGTAATATTCGATATCAATCTAGTACAACGCGTTTTAAAGTCGTGAGGGCACTGGGTTTAGTGGGAACTCCAGGGTTAAGCGTGCTCCAGTGGGAGCAGTACTAGAATAGGTGACCTCCTGGGAAGTAGCTTACCAAGCCCAAAGCGGACAATATTGTACTATATGGATGCGGGTCGTTACAAATGGTATCATTGTACTATATGGATGCGGGTCGTTACAAATAGTATCAGAGCCAATACCTAACCGGAAGTATGGGATCACGCATAGGCCCCACGTGTAGGGGACCTGCCTGTGAGAGACTCTGCCTGCGGGAGAGTGAAACAGGAGGCCACGCCGGCATGCGTGCCCTGTAAGGAGGGAGGATTGTGAGGGACTGTGAGGGACCTGCATGTGAGGGACTCTGCCTGCGGGAGAGTGAAGCGGGAGGTGAAGCAAAGAAGTAATGCCTCCCATCCCACATCGCCTGAGTCGTGGAAGGAAGTGGCATATATGTAATATTCGATATCAATCTAGTACAACGCGTTTTAAAGTCGTGAGGGCACTGGGTTTAATGGGAACTCCAGGGTTAAGCGTGCTCCAGTGGGAGCAGTACTAGGATAGGTGACCTCCTGGGAAATAGCTTACCAAGCCCAAAGCGGACAATATTGTACTATATGGATGCGGGTCGTTACATTCACGTTTATATATACTCTCACGAACGCTCCCCTTGTTGATAAATATATATTTTGCTGTGGGAAGCAAGCAGAGTTCAGTATAAAGAAGACAAAGAAAACATAAACTTCGAGTGCGGATGCCAATTATGTCTACAAAAGTTTAATCGTGGATATAAGTAATTTGTAGATTATATTATATGTAGAAATCTTTGGAATGGTGTTTCAATTGGCTAGATAGATATAGTTTACATCTTTTTTATGGTGTTTGGTTTGCCTAGATATGATATAGTTACTTTATTGTTCAGATGTTAATATCTTTCGAATGTTAGTTTGGTTTGGGTTCAAATCACAATGATATTGGATATGGACTAGTATCAAAACCTTTCAACTTTCAAAAGGTGGTCAAGTTTGGCCTTATATTCGAATGATAATGGGCCTCATTTGAATGAAAATTCCTTTTGGATTGATCATTCGATTAGTATCCATTTCTATTCGAACAATAGTGATTGGGTCTAATTAAGTTTGAATAGTTATTAATTGGGTCCAAATGATGATATCTATATACACATGTATTATATATATGTACCATGTTTATGTTATGAAATCTTACTAGTATTTCTCATTGTGCATAATTATGATATTTCGATTACCATGTAGGATTATTGGATACTATTTAGATTATTCATTGCCAGTACCAGAGTTGGGATTAAATCTCAGTTATTATACTTGATGCATGACTTCTATGTTATGGGCAATGGGCACAATTAGTATAATTCATGCATGGTGATGGGAGCTCATAAGTACTTGGTGTGAAATGTATGTCCCACTTTAACTTAGCTAGTTAGCTTAGTTAGTCATGACAACTGGGTATTGCAAACTCATGATCGAAAGTGGTGGTCATTGGAAAACATTATGGGTGTGGTAGACTGCAGTGCACCAGAAGTGTTGGATATTGGAAGGCATTGGCTCTAAAGCTAGGGGTAGATATTAGAAATAGGGCATTCTCGAGTCCCATGTTTATTGTTGCATTATGATTTATTATTATATCTTGCATGCGGTTGATTAATATTGTTGTGCATATATGCCATATTGTATTTCACCTATCATTGTCATTATGCTCATTTCATATGGGTTGACCACTTTACAAATGTACAGTTGAATAAACCCCTAAGTATAAGGGCATGCGGTATAGTTTTACCTGGTGAGTCCAGAATCATATTCACAGGAAACTTTGAGATTGAAAACTAGGGTTTTTTAAGTTCTTTTATCTACTAGTTTCTTTAAAAAAAAAAATAAGAAAAGAAAATTGGTTTTAGGTTTTGAAAAGTTTTGATTAGGTAACTAATAACCAAATAAATAAAATTTCAAAAATTAAACTAAATTAAAATTCAAGAACTTAAATTACTTCTATTCTACTTAATAGAAAAGCAAGATTCAAAAACTAAATTAAACTAAAATGATGAAAGTAATAAAATTATGCATTCAAAATAATTAAAGATATTGATCTAACCTTTCAATTCGGGTGAATCTATTATTTCATAGTTTGATGTGTTTTTACTACTCAATTCATATTTCACGTAAGAGGAAATATAAACTGGAATATATTTTCGTGAAACCCTTTCAAAATCCAAGACGCGATTTCAAAATCTCTCTAAGGATTAAAAAATCAGAAGATATTCTAGGTTATTAACCTTTGGTTTCGGATTTGACCTACTCAATTTAAACTTTTTATGAAATTAAAATCGAAAACACTTTCTAAGGATTTCAGAGAATATGAACAAGAATCTTCATTTTCGAAGGTATTTGAAAGAGAATAAATCAAAAATCTGAAAAATGTAAATCAATACATGAGCGTTTTCACTTTACATGTGTCGTTCTAAGCACATCAAAATATTTATAATGATTCACCCTTCATTATTATGGCTAGATCAAGATAATAACTTTAGCTTAGCATGGTTTCATAATAAAATAGTAAGCAAGAAGATAATACAAAAATAAAATAAATTTCATTAAATAAAATGAAACGTGCACCGTTCTTAGCAATGAATTAAACTTGAATCTGAAAGTAATCAATCCAAAAACTCTCCAAAATTTAAACCAAAAACTCTATAAACTAATCTATTTTTAATGAAAAACTCAATGTGAAAAAAATACATAGAAAAACCTTTATATAACGGCTGAGAATAATGTATAGATATAGCCTAAACTAAAGCCCTAAAACCTAAAATTCCATGCATGTTGGCCGCAGGTGTTCGGACCACCTGGCTAGATGTCTAGATAGCAGAGAGGGTCAAGCCTAAATTCAGTTTTATTCCTTTTTCTCGAGCTGTCTCTTTGATGCTATTCAGACTGAACATTTAAGTGTCCGGACAGTAGGAGCCTTTCCCTTATTATCTTCATCATTGCTAATTTCAATAATTTTGGTTTCTTTCCTACATTTTGAAAACGAAACACCATAAATAATAAAAAATAACTAAAAACTTTAAAATTAATTAAATAGATGCATGATTTATGTTCTAAATTATGGTTTGTAATTACACTTTTCAAGTATAATCACAACCCCTAACTTAAGCATTGCTAGTCCTAGCAATGATTTTATTAAAAAAAAAGTAAACTAATATCCTATTTCTCTTTTCGTTGGAAACACAGTTGCACTTAGTAGTGTGCAACCAGCCTTTTAAACCCTTAGGTTCCCCCTAGTAGACGAGTGAAGTCTCATGAGAGTTTACAGTGAATTTACCCACAAAATTCTTAAATTAGTTTGATATGTAATATAAGTCAATCAAATAATTCATAGTTCAATCTCAATAAAGAACAAGTCACAGAATCTAAAAATTGCTTAAAACCTCCCAATGCATATTAAACTTACCCAACTCTCAACCATTTAATTTCAAGTGAACCAATTTATGTCATTCATTCAACTCAACCACCAAGTATACCTAAAAGACTGCAACCTTGACTTTAAATCTCACGTAGTTGTTCACTCCCAAATAAAATCACTCAAGAAGGGTTACTCTTATGATTCATGCAGGAATACAATATCAAATAAATGCAATGAACCCAAATCAATAAGTGATTGAAAGAATTAAGATACAGAGTATTGCATAACTTCATGAATGGAATGTATTAATGCATAAATAAGAAAACTACTATCAACCACATGAAATAGATCAATACTCTTACAAGTGTCTTTCACTTAAAGTCCACTGGGTCTTTAATAGGTTGTAGATTGGCCATAGGGTATTGGTTAGACAAAGAATAAAACGAAACATGTACCATTCTTCACAATGAATTAAACTTGAATCCGAAAGCAATCAATCCAAAAACTCTCCAAAAACTAAACTAGAAACTCTCTAAATTAATCTATATTTAATGAAAAACTAAATTTGAAAAAAAAAATACATAAAAAAACCTTTATATGACGGCTGAGAACAATGTATATACATAGCCTAAACCGAAGCCCTAAAACCTAAAATTCCGTGCATGCTAACCGTAGGTGTCTGGACCACTCGACTAGGTGTCCGGATAGTAGAAAGGGTCAAGCTCAAATTCGGTCTTTATTTCTTTTTCTCTAGCTATCTCTTTGTTGCTGTTTGAACCAAACGTCGAAATGTTTGGACAGCAAGGGCCTTTTCCTCATTATCTTTACCATCACTAATTTCAATAATTTCGATTTCTTTGCTTCATTTTGAACACAAAACACCATAAATAATAAAAAATAACTAAAAACTTTAAAATTAATTAAATAATTACATGATTTATACTCTAAATTATAGTTTATGATTACACTTTTCAAGTGTAATCATGGCTACCTAGGGGTTTGGATGACTATGCTTTAAAAAGTTTCTACCCTACTTATTTTGTAAGTAGTATTTTTCAGGCAAGAAGTGGTGGCTCTAAATTACTTTAGTCAGACTCTCCAAAGTATTAATTATTTGTTTATACCTGACTTGTAGGTGACTAATTTGCAAATTATATCATATGTATCAATGGACAAATTTTTACTGGACATTTATATTATTTTATGATGATTATTTATTTTTAGTGTGTAGTATACTTTGTAACATTATTATTATCACATATTTTTCTTGAATTATAGCAGGGCTAGCCTAACCCCTTTTGGGAACTAAGGTGAAATATTAAACTGAACTTTTTTATTTATTTGATCAATAAAAGTAATTATTATAAATTATAAGTAAAAACTGTAAAAACTTATTTAAAAATCATTTTTCTTGCTTTTGTTGATGCAAAATTATTAATTAAATTCTAATATTTAAGTTTCGTTATAATATCATTTTCAAGAAGATGTGCTTTTTTAGCGACAACAAAAGTCAACACTAAAAGTATGGCCTGTCACAGAAAACTTTTAGTGACAACATTAATAACAACTAAACGTTGTCGCTTATAATCCCGTCACTAAAACCCAATGTGACGATAATTTGTTATTGTCACTAAAACGAACATTCAATGGCAAAAGTATGTCGCCATAAAAGGATTACTTTTTATGACATTTGTGACAACTAAACCCGTCACTAATTGACATATTTAGTAACACCAAATATTGTCACAAAATCCTATAAGATTGTCACTATAGCATTTTTCTATTTTTTCTAAATTAAAAAAACATATCCTTATAGTGACAATATATCTTGTCACTAAAATTACATACTAGTGACGAGTAATTTCACTGTCACAACAACTACGGTAAGTGACAATATCTTTCGTCACAAGTAATGTGTTTGGTGACATGACAATTTTAAATAATTGTAACAAAAATGAGATATTGTCACAACTTTTTTGTCATCACTTTAGCATATTTTTTTTTAGACAAATCTCTTTGTCACCATTATAATTTTATAATTTCACATTTAAATTTCATAATTCAAGAATTTCAAAATATCCTGTTTAACGCTATTTCTAGTAAATAACTTTTAATAAAGAAATCAAGTAAATAAAATTCATAGCATAAATAAAGATTTAAAAATCTCCAATACATGAATATATCGTAATAGTACTCAATGAAACAAATTTATACTCCAATAATGTTTGAATCTAGTGTACTATAATTAGCAATTAAAACATGATATAAAATATTTATAACTAAATATTCTTAAATTGCCAGAAGCAGCAAGTTGTCGTCTACTCTTCCTTACGATGAATTAGAAAAGATTAGGCATTTTCCTTAAGGGTCATGGTGTTGTTGATCTAGAATTACAAAATATTAGGCATTTTCACACCCCGTAATCTTCATAAAGTCTCCCCTCGAGAACAATTTAAAGAATGCTTCGAAATGCAACCACTAGACAAAACTTGTAGTTCCCAGTCTTACAATAATTTAGGCATGTATCCAGCCAAACAACTAAATATTTGAGAATTACCGATTGTGCAAATACTATTAAGACCACAATGCCCACAATTATCACATGGGTCGCTAGGTATCACTTGCATGGTAAGCCACTTAAAGGCTACTACTGTTCCATACATGACGTTGGACAACTCCAGAGTAGTTTAAGATAGACATTAACACAACAGCTTCATTTTACAAACCAAATTTATGGTATGTAGCCTTTGAATTTGTGATGACAGTGGGATTAAAAAGAGTTTGAGTGTAATAAGGATTCTACTAAATTGTTCACCATTCTAAGGCGCACTACAAAACTTTGTAACTAAACCATTGCAAATGATTAGTTGCGGAAGTCCACGAGGATCAACACATGAAAGAATTCTCCAGGAGAAGGGTCATATGCGCTCTTCTGTGACATTAGATATTGATTCAAACCAATTACAGGGTTAATTCTTAGCTTGATTCTTGATAATAATGTATCGAAGGATGATCAAAACTTTCCTAAATTTCATATGCCCACTTTGCTCTTACCTCTTAGAATAAGATTCCCTAAGTCCAAGAGTTGAGCAATTGTAGCTTGTGATGATGTGTTTTGGACATTTGTATACCAAATAACTTTTTATATCTGGTTAAGTAGGATCAAATCCCCATCCCCTAATTTTCAGCACCCCTAATGTATCATGGAGGGGGTTCTCTTTGTTTGTACCCACACAACTATCTGAGGAGTCATCTTGTACTACCATACAACATTTTTTGGATATTTATATGCATTGCTAACTAAAGGGATGTAAGATTATAGACTACATGCACAAAAGAAAGAAAGAGATGCATGATGAAAGTGAAAAGGCATATTGTACTCCTACCAAAATGTGTCTGTAATCTCCCACTTGACCACGTAGCTGCATAAACCCTAATCTTTGTGGCTATTTTTAAATTCATTATATTATCTCTTACTATAACCTCAATTGGTTGGCCATCTTTTCAGTTGTGTAACCATCACTTTCCCCATGTTAACTATTAGCATCATATTAGCAGCCATCTTTACAAAATGACATGACAAGTGTAAAAGAGACTCAAGGTAAACTTAAAAATTGTTTACACACACACACACACTCACACATATAAATATGAAGAAGGAAAAGGTTTTGTGATTAATAGTAAGATAAGAGAATGTGAGCCAAAGAAAGAGAACCTATTTAAGCAAGATCCAAAAATAACAATGTAATTGAAGATTACTCAACTTACAACAAATGGACATATGGAAACCATATATTTCATCATAAATCCAATTAGCCCAACATTTTCCTCATGGCTAACACATTTATGCCAAATGATATTATGAAGAGATACAGCAATAAAGCCTCAAAGAATAGATGCTGTTTATTCTAACAAATCATTATGCTCACATAAAATATCATTATGCATATTTTTGGAGGCATAAACTTTAGGCACTGCATCCTACACATTACCTTGAACTAAGTCATGGAGAAGGTCAACTCATTCAACAATCCACAACATAAGTTAAGTAGCCTTGTTTTAAATACGCCAAACTCGTTCTTATTATTGATAAATATACTATTGATAAATATACTAATTAGTATTTACAGACAAAATATCAATATTTCTAATAATCGTCTAAGATTAAGTAGTTATACACTGACAGTCAAGTGTTTAAGGACATAATAAAATTACAATAATAGAAATTATAACTACTTACGAAGTCCCTTCCGATGATTAGGGAATGTGCCATAAAAACTATATAAAGCACTGAGTTGAAGTTCATAACATCAAAAACAACATAAACATATCCAAATATTCTAATTCCTAACATTTTTCGAGTTACTTTCCACAACTACATTGACCTCTAATCTATACTGGGGACCCAAATGTATGAAATTTTATGCTTTTATTTTATTTTTTTCTATCTTATACCTTCTGTCTTTACAAATTTAATATTTTGGATCTACAGATATAAGGAAAATACTAAAGCGATAAAATTTATTTGAATGACCATAAAATAAATAAATAACTACAATGTGAATTTCTAAAAATAGAAGAAATCCAGAGATCAAATTTCCAAGGTCTTTGTTTACCACAATCAATTTGGAAATTTTCTTTAATAATTAAATATTTTCACAAATTTATGACAACTGCTCCTTCACTTCAGTTAATTGTTTCAAGCCACTCCCAATGTAAATTACTTATTTTAAAAATTGATGAACTCTAATCCTAGACAGTGAAAAGTAGGTAAATAGAGGTTTGGTGTGCCAAAGTAATTAAGCACAAGGATTTGCAGTGATGTAAAGTCTAGATCAAGCATGGCATGAAAGATTTGGTAAGTTACAAATAGAATTAGTATAAAGCGCTTAAGAAAAATAAAGGTTTAAAAGACTATGAAACATGTCACATAAACAAAATTTAAATAGAAAAGAAGAAGATAAGATTAGGCACAAGGAATATATGTAGACCCAGATTTCAGTATCAAATCTAAGGTAAATAAATAGAGTTAGAACTCTAGCATAAAAATTTTTTTTTATATCCATCAATACATTTAAGTTCCAAGACTACTAAATATTGAAACAATCATATAGCCTAAGAGCCAAAATTTCATAAATTTAATTAATATCAATAAAAATAAACCCAAAAATATGACTTGAAATTCAAATTATGATAAGTCTAGAGTAGTTCTTTAGAATCACTAATATTAAAGATCACTAATATCAAAGAAATGTAAGGATGACACTAAAATTCACATACAAAGAAACACAAACTAAATGGGAAAATAATGGGAGTCTAAAAAGACTAGTTGAAATCAATTTGAAATCTACATCTACTCCTACATAATATTTCAACTCCAAGACTTCAAAAAAAAAACCTCAACAAAAAAAAAACTAAAACCCACACAAGTAAACCCAAAAACATGAAATGAAAGAAAAATTATGACTTGGCAACGTGATACCAAATGAGTGCAGAGATGAGTCTTAAATTTAGAAATCAGTAACTCAATAGAGGAGTAGTGAGAATGAGAGCAAACTAATTAGTTTGTAACCTAAATCTATCCATGCATCTCATCTCCAAAAATTGGAAGTTTCTAGAAGAATTGGACAACCTAGAAGATAATAATACATAAATTAAATAATATCAACAAAAATAAACCCAACTAAAGGGGGAGAAGTAAGTAAATTACATGTTTTAAAAATTGATGAACTCTAATACCAAATAGCAAGAAGCACGTAAGAGAATTTGTTCCTTTGTGTGGTTCTCTATTCTTAGTTTCTAGTAGTGGGGGGATTTTTGATAGCAGGTAAGAGTTATCTGGTATAAGGAGGTGGCTGGAAAAATGAAGAGAGTTGTGAAAAGATTTTGTTTTCATGAACTTTGTTTAGAACAGCAAAACAACACAAGTAGCTTTAATGTATTTCATATTCACAGTGCAATAGTACCTAACTAGAAGCTAGAAAATTCCTAAGCTAATGCACTGGAATAGTTAATTGGTAATTTTATCAAATAGTTGGTCTGCACTGCTTGCCTCTAGCACCCTTGTTACATTCGATTCACAACCCTTTACAACCCCTCAAATTCAAATCAACAACATAAATTAGTTAAAAAACAACTCACAATCCCTCCCAATTTCAGCCAAACACTTACATACCAAAATAATCAATCCCCATCTCCTTATGTTCTAGATTTTAGAAATGAATTGATGAACAAAAAAACCCAATCAACTGAACCAGAATTGTAAACTAATCTAGGACACTAAAGATACTCACCTAAATCACACATTAGTGTTTCTATCATCTACGCTCCATGATATTTGGTTAGACTTCTCTCTTTTAATCGAATTAAACTCCACAATGAAGGTTATTGATTACTGAGAGAAAAAAGAGAAAACAATCGAATAGAGATTCTAAGACAACATGAAGATTATTAATAACAATACACTACATGCAACAAAGTGATACTTGAGGAAGTGAGAGTAATCATCGAGCGATTAAAGAATTCCTATTTGTCCTAATCACAACTTTCTAATTCTCAATCAAGCATTAGCGGCAGGCGTTGTGTTTTGAATTTTGGATAATTTAGGTTTTAAAATTTTAATAATAAAATTAACTAAATTTTTAATTATTATTTGTAAGATTCTACTTCTGCAACGATAAAACTTGTCACATTATATATTTTAGTAACAGAAAAAACTTGTCATAATAAAAATTTTAATCCCATTAAAACAATAATTTTTTTGGCACTAGTTGCTTTCCTAGGTTTTAATGTCAAGATTCAGTGATAACAAAATACCTTTTTCACTAAATATTAATATTTTACTGACAATTTATGTTGTTTGTCACAAAAAATAAACTTAAAATGCATTTTCAATGACAACAAAAAAGATCTAGTTAGTAAATAACATATATTATGACAATATTTTTCATTGTCACAGAAGACTCGTCACTGAAGCTCACTTTTCTTGTAAGATAGCTAATTATTTAACCTTTTTTTGTGACTTGGTCATTCATAAGTAAGATTTTATCAATTTTAATTTTGAAAAGCTCATTTCTATCGAATCAATTGTGACAGTTACTGGCAATGATATAAAACACACTTATCTTCAAGAATTACCAAGGTTCATTGCCTTCAAATTACTCTATTACCATAAATCTAATGAAAATTACAATCAACTAAGAAGAAAATTGCAATAAAAAAATGAACTGTAGATGGGCGAAGAGAGAAAACCTCTCTCTTCCCCTTAAAATCTAAAAATAATGAAAAATAAGTCTAAAGATTGGTCTCCCATGAAACCTTAATCATATATGTGGTCCCAAACTATAAATTTATAAATTTACCATTAAAATTCTAAATTTCTAAAATTTTAGGCAAGCCATTTGGACTCTTGTTCGAATAACAAAATTCATACTTTTGTTCTCGAAAGAAAAATTCTAAAAATGGTCAAGTGATTGATGTAGGATAGACTAGATTAAAGCAAATAGATGAAAGAGAGTAGGCCAAGAAGTAGAAGAATAAGCCAAAAAAAGAAGAAGTAGAAGAAGAGGAGAAAAGGATAACAAACTACATAGGCTTCAATTCATTTTTTTTTTTTTTAATCCATCAAAAGTCTCTTAACATTTACAATAGAAGTCTTTACGAAGGCACTCAAATCAACTATCTAAGGAAATCAAATTGAAGATAAAATCAAATAAATCAAATCCTAAGGATAAGATAAAAATATAATCCTAATAATATGGAAATAGAAATCTATTACATTAAAATCTTAAATTTTTAATTTACATCATTCTCCGCTACTTAGAAAAACTCGACTCCATCAAGTTTCAAAACTTGTGCATTAGTATCCTATCACATTTTCTACTAAACAAGATATCTTTAGAGTTGAAGAAAAATGACTTCCCCAATGTTGAACACACATAAGCACTGCTAAAAAGGTGGAGGAACTGAAACTGGCATGAATATCGCTATAACCTACAAATAATATTTGTGACCCAAAGATGCCTCAACAAGGTAATAAGTGCTCCACCTTACAAATTACGACAAAACTCATATCACATTGCAAAGTAAAAAAAAAAAAATTACATTGGGATTAGGATCACAAAGAATATATAATGGTCTAACATCTTTACCATGTAAATTTTGCCATAACGATATAGGATAGTAAGTAGGCTATACATAAGTCATCATTGAGTTACATCCATTAGTCTTTATTCCCATCAAAAACATCAGTAGACAATTTATAATAATTATTACTCAACCCAGTTTTTCATTTAATATCAGGATTATCAAAAAGAGATGGAATACATAGTTGAGAAGAAATAACAAGTGATGATACAACCAAACTCATTTGTCACACTCCGGGTTTCACAACTCGAGTATATGAACAAAGGAACACACATTATATTATTTAATAACTTTCTTTATCCCATATCAGAGCCACACATACACTATGGAGCAAGGAATATAAAAATAAATGAAATTAACTTTAAAGTAAATAAATACCTTAGTCAAAACTGACTACGCAACAAAGCTCCAAAATTAACCTAACAATATCTCAAAAATAAACAATTAACTATTACCTCACAAACAGAGGTTTATTAAAATCCGTTAAAAATAATTTCCTAGAGTCTAAAACAATTACATAAAAATAATAAATAAAACTTTAATTCCTATGCTCAGAAGGTCTACACGTGACTCAAATTCATTACCTGCATCACAAGCTGTAAGAGGTTTAGCACTAATATCACGTGTGCTCGGAACCCTAATAATAACAATATAAATGCAGTATACCCTAGCATGTTATTAAGTGAAACAATTATACACAAGTAGCAATTTCAGACAAGAAATTAAATCAATTTATTAATTTATCTTCGTTACAATTTAATTGTGTTACAATACCATCCAACACATCAAGAAAAACAATTTAATTTCAAGGTACTGTTGCTTGGTTGTCTCGTAGAAACAAGACCCAACCAATATACATCATTCTTTGATGTCTGCTTGGTTGTCCCGTAGAAACAGGACCCAACCAATATACACCATCCTTCGGTGTCTGCTTCCTAGGCCGAAACCTTAGGAATATAATATGCCACCCTTAGGCATCTGCTTGTTTGTAGGTTACTAGCCTACTGGAATCGATAACCAACCCCGCGTGGGTTTTAGGACTCTCAACCCTTGGGTACGTATACCCAATATTTTCAGTACCCCTCAATCTAAATAAAACATATTATTAAATTTTATTTTATAACCACATTAAATAATTTGTCTTTTAATTCAAAAGCTTAAAAAAATAATTTTTTTTTTATAATCACAAAAGGCTCTGTTAATCATGTTACTAGTGCTCATCAAAAAAATATTCACCTGCTAATGCAAGAAAACAAACCAAACAGAATATTCTAAGGAATGCACGTCAATCACGTAATGACTAAAACAATTAAATAAATAAATTTTCAAACAATCAATTGTGCTGCCATTAATAGTCACTTTCAATCATCAACCAAGGATGTTCCAGCAAACATAATGAAAATATTAAATATATATAATATTAAATATATAATAGATAAACCTTTAATCATCACAAAAGACGTTCCAGTAAACTAACAGTACATCCAGCAAATTTTTTTTTTTTCATTACGATTTCACGCATCATATAAGGACAAAAGACAAACCATTAATACTTATGAATTTATAAACGTGCTGTACACAATTTAGAATATAATATATATATATATATATACACATGATTTCAAAAAGAAACAAATAGGCTGCTACTTGTACTGATCAAGTTCACATGTGCACACATATACATATTTATATTTATATATAGATATATATATTTACAAACTTTAGACAGAATTCCGCCCCTTACCTCGATTAATTCGGCAATTGGAAGAGAAACTAAGCCGCCGTTCCCCACTCTCTCCCTCTCTCCCTCTCTCTATTTCTAGGGTTTCTAATTTTTTTTCAAAATAAATACAGCTTCATATATTTATAAAAGAAGAATTTTAACCCTAACCAACTAATTAATTTCCTACTCCCCATAGGTTTGGGAAAATTACACCATTCTCCTAAAATTTTAAAAATCTTTTTAAATATAACCCAAAATTAATATTTTTAAATGCAACTTAAAATTAAATACCAAAATTATAAATTATTAAATTTAAATAACGAAATAAATTCACTGAATAAATAAATATATATAATAACTAAATTAAATGAAAAATTTGGGTCATTATATCTTACCCCCCTTACAAAAATTTCGTCCTCGAAATTTAAGAGGTAAATAAAAGAAAATTATGGAATTAATTCAGGGTATCTACTCCGCATATCTACCTCTCGCTCCTAAGTCGACTTTTCAATACCATGACGCTTCCATAACACTCTAACTAAGGGAATAGTCTTCCCTCGAAGCACTTGCTCCCTAGAGTCCAAAATTTTCACCGGTTTCACCTCATATGTTACATCTGAGTCAACATTAAGCTCAGTCCAATCTAATACATGTGAAGGGTCCGGGTTATACTTCCTAAGCATAGACACGTGAAACACCTCATGAACTCCTGAAAGCTGCGGTGGCAAAGCAGGACGATATGCCACCTCTCCAACCCTAGCCAAAACTTTAAATGGCCCAATATATCTCGGAGACAACTTCCCTCTGCGTCCAAAACGAAACTAACCTTTCTGTGGTGAAACCTTTAGGAACATATGGTTTCCTACCTCAAACTCTAATTGTCTTCGCCTCTTATCAGCATAACTCTTTTGGCAACTCCGTGCTGTCTCAAGTCTTTGTCGAATCACGTTGGCCTCAATCGTCCCCTGCACAAACTCAGGCCTAACAATTGCAGTTTCTCCAACCTCAGCCCAACAAATAGGAGATCTGCACAGTTTACCATACAAAGCTTCAAAAGGAGCCAACCCGATGCTCGACTGGTAGCTATATCATATGCAAATTCAATCAAAGGAAGATGGTTCTCCCACCTACCACGAAAATCAAGCACACACGCCTTGAGCATATCCTCCAAAATCTAAATTGTACGTTCTGACTGTCCATCGGTCTAAGGATGAAAGGTAGTGCTAAACAACAATTCTGTCCCCATAGCCACCTGGAGACTGCCAAAATCGAGAAGCAAAACGTGGATCCCTGTCTGAGACTATCACGCCCCGGATCTCGTGACCCGAGGGGTGAGTGATAAACACACACAACATGTATTAACATAACCAACCCATAATCAGAGCAACGCAACGTAAACCAGTGAACCCAAGACATAAATAAGATAACATAAATCTAACCTTAACTATAATCAAGTCACAACTTTCAACAATCCTCTCATTAATACATAACTTAGGCCTTAGGGCCCTTACAACCTAATCGAACAAGTCCTTAATGTCCAACATTATAATTCCAAAAGAAATTTAAACTAAATAACCAAGAGCATTGCTAAGCTTGGTAGGGCTCATGCACGCCCTTCTAGTCCAACCCCATTAGCCCACCTGATTATCATGGCCTGTACCTGCATCAAATTCTGTAAGGACGTGAGCACGGATCCACTTGTGCCCATGACGTCTCAAACAAACATATATGATATGTATTCCAAACATGCATACTATTCATGTTGCATTTAGTTATCTCAATATGTTCTAATGTCACAACAATTTATCAACATAACTACATAACCGACATAGAATATATATATATATATATATATATATATATTTACTCAACAAAATCATAAGAAGGATTAAGTTTCCAATTTATATTTAATCTATGAAATTCCATACATGTGTTCATATCACATTTCAATTATCTCTTTGATGTTTAAGCATAGCCGACCACATAACCATATTTACAATATTTATCTTTATTCAATAACATCATAATGTAGCATTCAAGTCCAATTATTCTCTATTATTAAATTTCCCAACTTTGTATCCAATCATATTCCATATCACATTATCACATATTCAACACTCAACCACATATCCACATTCTCATTACATTTATTCATATTTCAATCACGAAATCACAACCACAGTACCATCATTTCATTAATCAATCACATAGCCATAACCACACAATCCTCGGGGGTTGGATGTATACACAACACCGTCTTTTATGGGTCCAGACCCAACGAAAACGGCAAACCGAACACCATCGTTTAGGATCACAATCCAAGGTCACGGGTAACCCATACACTCACAATGTTGTGGGCTACTAACCCATTGGCATTGACACCAAACCCTGCGTAGGTTCCGGGACTCTCAACCTAAGGGTAATCTCAAACCCTTCCTGTTTGCCACACCCTACCACAGCCCCCGACACACACAACCAATCGTTCATCACATTCAATACTCATCAATCACAATTCACATTCATCATCGTCACTTTCCAATACACACAACCGCATTCCATTTCATCATGTAGCACAACTCATTTCATCTCTTCATTTTATTTAATCCAAGCCTCATTTAATTTCCATCATTTGTTAACAAAAGTTCACTTTTCGGTTCATCCCAAAATTCATCACATATCAACATTGATTAACCTTATTATACATTTAACATTATTCAATATATATACCATTCAACATGCATGTCAATGTTATGGTTCATTCCATAGCTTATTACATATCGCATTGATCAAACCATATTAAGCACTCCACATTTACCAAATTTATAAACATATGTCTCTTTGTCAAGTTCCCCTTTCACTTAATCAATCACAAGTTCATATACCTCAACATTTAGTTTACATCAAGACATATTCACACTTCTATTTGATTAAGACCCTTATCTCAAAGTAGGCTTCCAATTCATTTCATTCATGGTAGCAAGCTTTCCCCCTTTATAAGCTTAATCCTATAGGTTTAAGATAATCAATCCTTAATCACTTTTAAGAGCTCATTTCCATTTTGAAATCCATACAATTAATCAAATAAAAGTCTCACATGCAAACATATTCCTAACCCTTTCATAATCCTAAGGTAGGAAGTCAAGTTAAGAAAAATCAAGAAAGGTGTTCTGGTCTCTGTGGGCGCCCCTCCAAAAGTTCATGGGCGCCCCTGAGTGGTCATGGGCACCCCACATAAGAGCATGGGCGCCCCTTAAGGGCCATGGGCGCCCCACCAAAACCCATGGGTGCCCCTCTGTTGCCCAGATGGTCACTTTGCTCCAGTACAAGCTTTAAGCCATGTTTTTAGGTTCCAAACTTTACCCAATCCAATATCTAAACTAATACCTTATTTTCTTGAGTTGTCTAAGACCTAGAAGACTCCAGAAAGTCCATCGAAACAAATTTTAATCCATTCATTTCTTCAATACAAAAATCTTGCTCCAACCTATACATATATATACACACAACCATTCATCCACACAAACTCCACTTCTAAGGTTTCCAAATCTTAAATAAATTTCATAAAAGTGTTTACTAGCTCAAATACATCTCATATATGCTAAAATGAGACTAGAAATCCGTACCTCAAGTGGTAAGAAGATAGATCAACAAGGGGGGTCTTGAGCTTCCAAACCCTCAAACTTTGATGAGGTCAATCTCCTCCCTCCTTGATCAAAACTACAAACAAATGACATGGGGAGATTTCTTAAGGTTCTAATTACAATCTTGCAAAAGGAATTTGGATTTTATGAAGGGTGGAAGAACCTACCTTGAAAACCCTAGCCGGTTGTCTTCTTCTTCTTCTTTGCTCTTCTTTGTTCTTCTCACCCGGTTCTCCCTCTTCTAAGCAACCTCTCTCTCTCTCTCTTGCATCATCCACACTAATATATATATATATATATATAAACCAATATTTTAACCCCCAAATAGTGTCTTCCAGAATTTTTCACCCCCCTAGCCTAAATATAGGTGTGTAGGGTTAAGTCTCGGCTGGAAAATGCAGAGGTCAACTTACTGTCAAATTTTCGCACAAGTGGGGTGCCCCTCATGGACCATGGGTGCCCGTCCTAGACCCATGGGCCCCCCTCCTCTACCTTGGTTGCCCCTCTATATGCCCCCGAGTCAAAATGTTGACTTTTGAGCTATTTTGCCCAATTCTTCCAAAATTTACAACCCTAAGTCATCTTTAATGACTAAACTAACTTAATTAACGTACTAACATGCCCAAAACATGTTAAAACCATCAAATTTTATTAACATGAAAATTTGGGGTATTACAGAGACGATGGACATAGAAGTTTCATGAAGTCTCACAATTTTCTTGACATATAATTTAGCCAAGACATTCATAGAGTCGGTCAACCGAATTGGGAAAAAAGTGAGCTGATTTCGTCAACCTATCCACTATCACCCAAATAGTGTCGTGACCCTTTGGAGATCTCGGCTAGCTACAAACAAAATCCATTGTAATATTTTCCCACTTCCACTCTGATACTGGCAAAGGCTGCAAGAGACCTGCTAGTTTTCTATGCTCAACCTTAACTTGCTGACAAGTAAGGCACTTACTCACAAACTCTGCCACATCCTTCTTCATACCTACCCAAAAGAACTGATGACGTAGGTTGTGATACATCTTAGTAACTCTAGGATGTACTACAAATTTAGAGCGCTGGAACTCCTTTAAAACTATATCTCGAGTAGAGATGGGCACGAAAAGTCTCCCTAAATACCTCAAACTGTTATCGTCACCAATCACCCATCCTAGCATCTCATCAGGATTCGGGAACTTAGCTCGAATCGCTTCACATTCAACATCGGTCCCTTGAGCTTCTATCACACAACTCAATAGAGTTGGCTAAGTAGTCATGGCACACAAAATAGCATGACCCCTCATCTTCCTGAAACTCTAGTTCAAACTCACTAAGGCTTCTCATCATTTCCCACTCTGGCACGAAAAGAACCGCTATAGTACCATGAGTCTTTTGGCTAAGTGCGTCAGCAACCACATTTGCCTTACCAGGATGATACTGGAACTCGAAATCGTAGTCCTCCATGTACTCCATCCATCTCTTCTACCTCAGATTCAGATCATTCTAAGTGAAAAAAATACTTCAAACCCTTGTGGGCATAAAACACCTCAAACTTCTCACCATACAAATAGTGTCTCCAGCTTTTCAGAGCAAAGATAATTGCTGCCAACTCCAAATCATGCACTGGGTAGTTATGCTCATGAGTCTTCAACTGCCTAGACCCATAAGCTACTACTCTATCACCCTACATTAACACACGGCCTAAACCTTCCCTGGATACGTCACAATAAACTGAATAACCCATCCCCTCTTTGGAATCACAAGCACTGGTGCAGTAGTTAGCCTCTTCTTTAGCTCTTGGAAAGACTTCTCACACTTCTCATCCCAAGCAAACTCGACCCTTTTTCGAGTCAGCCTAGTCATCGACCCGGCTAACCTTGAGAAGTCACGAACAAATCTTCGGTAATACCCTGCCAAGCCTAGAAAACTCCGAATCTCAAAAACTATCTTTAGTCTTTGCCAATCCATAACTATCTCCACCTTAGACGGATCAACTGCAACTCCTTCCTCAAAAATAACATGCCCAAGAAATTTCAGCTCTTTGAGCCAGAACTCACACTTGCTCAATTTAGCATAGAGCTGGTAGTCTCTCAAGGTCTAAAGTACAATTCTCAGATGCTCCTCATGTTCTTCCTCTGATCGGGATTAAACCAGAATGTCATCAATAAACACAACTACAAACCTATCCAAATATCTTCTAAACACCCAGTTCATTAGGTCCATGGACACAACAGGAGCATTGGTCAGTCCAAATGGCATCACCAAGAACTCGTAGTGCCCATACCGAGTCGTGAATGCCATCTTAGGAATGTCCTCCTGCTTCACCCTCAACTGGTGGTAACCAGATCTCAAATCAATCTTTGAAAAAATGACCGAACCCTTCAGTTGGTCGAACAGATCGTCAATCCTCGGTAAAAGATACCGATTCTTAATCGTGACCAGATTCAACCTTCGGTAATGTATGCACATCCTGAGAGTTCCATCCTTTTTAGCTACAAATAGTGCTAGTGCACCCTAAGGTGAAGTGCTAGGGTGGATAAATCTCTTACAGCTCAACTCTTCTATCTGAGATTTTAACTCCACCAACTCTGTAAGTGCCAATCTATATGGAGCTATAGAAATAGGTTCTGTGCCAGGAATCAAATCAGTCGCAAATTCAACCTCCCGCTTAGGCGGTATTCCAGATACTTCTGAAAACACTTCTGAAAATTCATAAGTGACTCGTGGTAACTCAATCTCGTCACCATCCTTGTCCTCCAAAGCCATACAAGCAAATAAACTGCACAAGTCTACTCGTCTCTGCCCATCGAGGGAAGGCAAAAGCGGAAGACTACAACGATTACCAGAAAACTGTATCTGATCTCCCTTAGGAGTAAATAAAGTTACCCGACTCTTAGAACAATCTATCATCGCCTGATAGACTGATAGCCAGTTCATGCCAAGAATCACATCGAAACTTCCCATGTCTAACACAATCAAATCAAAAACTTACCAGTGTTCATGACCCGAAACCTCATCCCTGATAGTGATCTCACAACCCTTACAGACACAGTTCAACACAGAATGACCCGCTATCGGTGTTTCAACACGTAATGGTAGAACCAACTTATTCATCGATAAATTCAATGCAAACACAAATGATGTAGCAATAAACAAGTGGGATGCTCCTGTGTCTACTAAGACTGTAGATCTAGTAGCATAGATAAGAAAGGTACCTCTCGTCACTATAAGCTCTGCACGTCCATCATTCTATACTACAGTGAAAACTCGTCCCTTAGCCAGTGCTGTTGGTGGCCTACCCCCCTTTTGGCCCTGCTGAGATCCATCCTGAACTCTCTGCTGCTAAACACCACTTGGAACACCCATCTAATACTGCTATGTCCCACCTTGAGTACGTCTCTAAAATTGAGTCTGCACTAATTGTGATCCTGCTGGCCTGTTGCTCTGTACTAACTGAGCTGGCGTGGAGGTCTCATAACACTTCCATTACCTTGCCTCTGCGGACAATGCCTCTGCACATTACCCGGTTGGCCACACGTGTAACAAATCTTTACCTCAGTCCTATTTTCAGATCCACCTAAGACATCCTTATAGGGATAATAAAACTGACGATGCCCAAGTTGTCTGCAGTTATGACAGGTAACGGAACTCTGTGCAGGAACCCCCGCTGCTACTGACTGACTTGGAGCTGTACTCTCTTACTGAAACTACTGAGTCTGCGCCCCATGCAAATTTTCTCTTTATCTTTTAGTGGGTCTGTTTTCCAGGTGCTGAGTCTTTCCTTGCCTAGCTTCATTCTGTGCCCTGGTATCTGCCAAATTCTTCTCCACTACTATTGCTCGATCAACCAAAGTCTCATATTCATTAAGCACCAAAGGCACTATCCGATCCCTGACAGCAGGCCTCAATCCCTTCTCAAATCATCTACACTTGGTACGTTCAGTGGACACCAACTCCTTAGCATATTTGGCTAATGAGATAAATTTATGCCCATACTCCAGCACAGTCATTGGCCCTTGACTCAAATTCAAGAACTCGTCAAGCTTGGCATCTCTTAGAGATTATGGGAAGAAGTAGTCTCTAAAACGCTCCTTAAAATCATCCTAAGTAAGTGCAGATTACCCACGAGACTCCTTCACAGTACTCCACCAATCCTCTGCAACTCCCTCCAACTGGAAAGTCGCAAGTAGAACTCTGGTCTTGTCTTTACTTAATTGCATCACCTCGAATATTTTCTCATTCTCGTGCAAAAACTTCTCAACCTCTTCAATATCTGCTGCACCAGAGTATATGGAGGGCTTCATTCTCCTAAATTTCTCATATGGAGCTGTAAGCTGACTCGTTTGCATTCCTCCAGCAAACATTGCAACGATTTGTTGCATCCATATCTGTGGGTCCACCATTCTTAGCTGTGGCACACTTGGTGCTTTGAATTGCACCTCAACCACGTGAGGCACCCCTAATGGAACCTCTGCTCCAACCCCAACATATGGCCCCTGCTCCTGTGACACTCCCGTAGCAACGGGAACATCATCAACTAGAGTCTCATGGCCCTGCCTAGCCTGAATTCCTCGGCCCCCACCACGACCACGATCACGACCTTGACCCCTACCTCTAATGTTACTTCTACCTCTACCTCTAACACTTAGAGTTACACATGGCGGCATTCTCTAAAATTCACAAAAATATACTAATGTTAACGCCTTTTTAACAATCTAAGTTCAATAAAATATCAAATTCACATATCACAATTAAATAAACTGTCATGTAAATACATAACACTTAGAAAAATAAAAGGCCCATTGTCCCTAGGTATTCTAAACCTAGGCTCTGATACCAAGTTGTCACGCCCCGGGTTTTACAACCTGAGTATGTGAACAAAGGAACACACATTATATCATTTAATAACTTTCCTTATTCCATATCAGAGCCACATACACACTATGGAGCAAGGAATATAAAAATAAATGAAATTTAACTTTAAAGTAAATAAATACCTTAGTCAAAACTGACTACGCAACAAAGCTCCAAAATTAACCTAACAATATCTCAAAAATAAACAATTAACTATTACCTCAGAAACAGAGGTTTATTAAAATTCGTTAAAAACAATTTCCTAGAGTCTAAAACAATTACATAAAAATAATAAATAAAACTTTAATTCCTATGATCAGAAGGTCCAGCACGTGACTCAATTTCATTATCTGCATCACAAGCTGTAAGGGATTTAGCACTAATACCACGTGTGCTCGGAACCCTAATAATAACAATATAAATGCAGTATGCCCTAGCACGCTACTAAGTGAAACAACTATGCACAAGTAGCAATTTCAGACAAGAAATTAAATCAATTTATTAATTTATCTTCGTTACAATTTAATTGTGTTGCAACACCATCCAACACATCAAGAAAAACAATTTAATTTCAAGGTACTGTTGCTTGGTTGTCTCGTAGAAACAAAACCAAACCAATATACATCATTCTTTGATGTCTGCTTGGTTGTCCCGTAGAAACATGACCCAACCAGTATATCATTCGGTGTCTGCTTCCTAGGCCGAAACCTTAGGAATATAATATGCCACCCTTAGGCATCTGCTCGTTTGTAAGTTACTAGCCTACTGGAATCGATAACCAACGCTGCGCGGGTTTGGGGACTCTCAACCATTGGGTACATATACCCAATATTTTCAGTACCCCTCAATCTAAACAAAACATATTATTAAATTTTATTTTATAACCACATTAAATAATTTGTCTTTTAATTCAAAAGCTTAAAAAAATAATTTTTTTTTTATAATCACAAAAGGCTCTGTTAATCATGTTACTAGTGCTCATCAAAAAAATATTCACCTGCTAATGCAAGCAAACAAACCAAACAGAATGTTCTAAGGAATGCACGTCAATCACGTAATGACTAAAACAATTAATAAATAAATTTTCAAACAATCAATTGTGCTGCCATTAATAGTCACTTTCAATCATCAACCAAGGATGTTCCAACAAACATAATGAAAATATTAAATATATGATAGATAAACCTTTAATCATCACAAAAGACGTTCCAGTAAACTAACAGTGCATCTGGTAAATTTTTTTTTTCATTACGATTTCACGCATCATATAAGGACAAAAGACAAACCATTAATACTTATGAATTTATAAACGTGCTGTACACAATTTAGAATATAATATATATATATATATATACACATGATTTCAAAAAGAAACAAACAAGCTGCTACTTGTACCGATTGAGTTCACACATGCACCCATATACATATTTATATTTATATATAGATATATATTTACAAACTTTAGACAGAATTCCACCCCTTACCTCGATTAATTCGGCAATTGGAAGAGAAACTAAGCCGCCGTTCCTTCTTCTTTTTTCTTTTCTTCTCCTCCTCCTCTCTCTCTCTCCCTTTCTCTGTTTCTAGGGTTTCTAATTTTTTTTTCAAAATAAATACAGCTTCATATATTTATAAAAGAAGAATTTTAACCCTAACCAACTAATTAATTTCCTACTCCCCATAGGTTTGGGAAAATTACACCATTCTCCTAAAATTTTAAAAATCTTTTTAAATATAACCCAAAATTAATATTTTTAAATGCAACTTAAAATTAAATACCAAAATTATAAATTATTAAATTTAAATAATGAAATAAATTCACTGAATAAATAAATATATATAATAACTAAATTAAATGAAAAATTCGGGTCATTACATCATCAAATTAGAATCTTTTAAAGATGAATGAATGGAAGGAATCTCGGTGATATCAATAAAGCAGTAGTAAGAGATGCCACACATAACTTATAAGAAAAATTGTTCAATGTATGCAAGAATGTCTTTGTTATACACTAAAAGGGAGGAGGACCCATGCAATTGAATGATTTTACAGAAGAACAACTTGGACATAAACTCAAAGAACTCTCAATTGATGACGTCACTAAATAAAGCTCTTGAAATGTTTAAATAATATCCCCTAAAGATGAACAATCACTAATGATAAAGTTCTTGCAATCTCTACGGTCATTATTCATGATATCTTTAAATAAACCAATAAAATCAAGACAAGTAGAACATGTAACTTGTGTTTGAAGGTTCTTCCCATTATATAGTAAAGACAACAAAGGTGATGGTGGAACTAAATCAACCACTTTAGACACATTTTGAGAATTTGATGATTTGTTAGGACCAAAGAAGGAATTAATTGTCAAAAAAAGAGAATCAATAATAGAATCAAAAGTGTCAACAGAAATTATAAGGAGCTAAATCTGAGAGATGGATGGTATAACTCAATGGTTCGTACAAAGCACTCTGACTCTAAAAAATAAGACAATGCAGGAATATGACGAGTAACCTCAAGAGTGCTACTAGATGGAGTGGATGTAGAAGAGCTTACTATAGGCATAGGATATAAAGCTTCAAAATGGTCATTTGGTGGATGAACATATGGAGTCAAATGAAAAAAAATATTAGGTGCTAGACATTTGGGAAGGTATATACTGAGTATTAGAGAAACTATTTTTCAACACAAACTCATGAGACTCAAATTCATAGAATTTTTTAATCTTTAAATCTTTGGAGTAAGCTTCATTTAAGGTCATATGAGTGCATCGTTTAACCTTTTCATAAATGTAAGGCCTTAGCCCTTAGACAAATTTATTGATGGCACAACACTTATTTTGAAAATCGGACCACTTCCTAAGAGTTTTAAATTAATCTAAATACTTATCAACAAAATAATGCTCATGTTTAAGGCACATCAACTGAGAGCATGCTTCATCTTTAAAATTTTTAAGAACAAATTGATTGCTTAAAATTTATTTAATTACCGCAAAAAAAGTAACAGGTCTATTATCTAACCCATCATTTGCTAATACTCTTTAGCATAATTGGTCAATCTTATTTTGACCAAACAAATATGTTGATCATCAAATAGGTCATGATACTTAAAAATGTATTCAATATCACCTACCCAAACAAAGAACTCATGAGGATTGGGAGTGCCACTAAAATAAGGAGGATCTTTGACGTAATTTTGATGAATGGAATGAAGTCCTACCTTATTACTCAAGTATGATTGAGTTTCAAAATTCAAAGTAAAATGACACTAGTAGTATTTTATTTTATTTTATTTTTTCCAAAAGTTGATATTAAAAAAAATTAGAAAAAAAAGTAATAAAAAATATAAAATCCTAATATGCTTAGAATAGGAATTATGAATCTAATAAATAAAACTCAAAAAATAATTTAGGCAAGCAATGATTGATTAATTTTTTTATTTTTTTATTTTTTCTGGATGGGAAATAGTTAAACAATTCAAAAGGAAATAAGATAAATGAAACAAATGGGTAGTATTTAATTTTAAATTTATGCAAGTCACATTACTATATGATATAAGCATTTGTCATAATTAATAATGAGAGAATTCATACCTTAATTCAAATCTTAGCTCCAAGCTATGTGAACTGTCTACTTTTGAAATTATTAAATTTAAATTTTTTTAAACGAAAACACTATTGGGCTGCCAAAGAACTACTAGATCTTTGCCAGAGCTTTGATTGCCAGCAACAATGTATTGTTAAGGTCGCCGAATGAGGTAATTCTAGTGATGGGTGGTTGGTAGTGTGAGGACGAGCCACATACTGGTATGAGTAAAGAAGAACGACGGCATGTGGATCTCATGCGCTAGGGGTGGGTTGCATGTGGAGGAGTGTAAAGACCTGTTCGCTTTTGTAGTTGGTTGGCGAGGTCTTGTCGATGACTAGAGAGCCTAGCGATGGTCTTGGTTGACCTTATCGATGTCGGAGATGGGGCTAAGAGGGTTCTTGGGATGGGAGTGTAGTTGTGCTTCCGTTACTTGTTTGTTGGGGTATGTGGATGTTTGGATTTGATCGCAATGTGGTTGTTAGGCCTTACGATAGGTGATCATGACATCGATGAGGGTCAAGGATGCTATGGACTAATCCTGTTAGGTTTGGTCTAGTTAATAGAGAAGTCTTTTTCTTCGCTATAAAAGCTGAGTTTACATTTTTCGTACGTCATTCTCAAAGCTTGATAACGAATTGAGTTGCATTACTTCACTATACAATTGAATTTCCAATCAGTCCATAATAAAAGTATCAAAGCTTTCAATTCTAACAAATGGTAGATGGAATAAGATCTTAGGAGATAAAGAAACTTGAGACTTTAATCAGGAAGAAGGTTAGAGAATCAGAGCACTAGCAAGAGAGGCTTCACCGGGAGGCCGAAGAGAGGTATAAAAAATTGTTTGTGGAAATGAGGTCGTGGATAATAGGACTGAGTCTGCAATAAGCTGAGTTAAAGAATAGTTCACTAATGCAAGGATTTGGTAAGAGCATTGTTCTAGTGGAAGCAACTGGAAGCTCATACACTGAAGAAAAGATCCCCAGTGGTTTGCTTGAGATCAAGGAGAACTTATTTTCCTCCAAAGAAGATACCACTAAGCCTTTGTCTGATTACAAGAAGATAAGTGAGATCATGAAAAATCAGTCCACTAACCAAGAGATCACCACCGCCAACGGCACCATCATTGCATTTGATCTTGATCTCAATGCCTTTGGATTGAATAAAAGATTAATTAATGAAGAGATTACTACAATCTTTAATGACTAAGAGAGCTTTGCTATCATTAACAAGGGTTTGAAGTTTCCAGTGATCGTCAAGACATTGATAGCCGACGAGAGCGCAACCTCGCACAAGATGTCTTTGGTGTTCAATGGTGACTGGTTAACGACGTTGATTGTACTGCAAGAGTTTGTGAATCATGGCGGGGTCGTCTTTAAGGTTTATGTTGATCGGAAATTTGTCAAGTACGTAAAGTGACTGTCTTTGCTGGATATTTCACCAGAGAAGGTGGGGACATTAGGGGGTTTGTTGGTGAAAATCTTCAAAATACCACCAACATCGTGGCCTTCACCGACTGTTGATTTCTATTGCACACCTGGTTCTCCTTGGAGATAAAGGATTTTAAAAAAATAAAGTATTACTATGGACTAATCTTGTTTGGTCTGATCCAGATAATAGACTGGGGCGACATTTTCATGATTAGTTAGTTAGTAGTGTAGATTGCCGTAACAGACTTGAACCTGACCTTTAGTTTGGATCTAATTTGATGGTGGAGAAGTCTTCTTCTTCCTTATAAGAGCTAAGCCTATATTTTATGTACATCATTCTCAAAATTTGATAATGAATTGAGTTGCATTGTTTCACCGTGAAGCTGAGTTCCCAATCAGCCTATGACAGAGCACGTTGATGGCTAGTTACTTTGTGAAAGAGTCGACGACGAGTGTGAGGTTATTCACGAAGAATGCCATTGCATGGTAAAGGTCATTTGAACTAGCATCCAAACACAGGTGAATTTTAACACAAACATGGGCTAGCATACAAAAGGTTGGACATGAATTTAGGTGTCATTGGTGCTAATGTCCAAAAAAACTGGCCGGGTTCCGGGTCACCAAAAAAAAAAAAAAGTCCAAACGCCAGAGCTGATTTATTAGTGGATGACTGCATTGCACATGCTTATGCACCTAGGTCATGGATGTGTCCGCGTGGTGTCGTGCATTGTGTCTTGTATCTTTTCGTGTGTCCTACTTATTCTTCGCCAAATGGCACCTTTAAAGCTGACTTACTCACTTGGAGTGGTAATGCTATTACGTGGCCTGCAGTGGCATAAGTTCTTAGATCTTGCAGTTAGTGGCTTTCCTAAGGCTTGACAAGTTTTGAATGGCTTTGAATGGCCTTGCTTGAGCTTGCCTTGGGCATTCATTGTCATGTCTCAAATTTTCATGATTTGGGAATGTGTACTAATTATATGCAGTTATACATAATCACAATTTTAATCCAACATCAGAGCCAACAGTTGTAAATAGAAATTCAATCATCATAATCATAAATAATAAAATGTACAACCTTAGCCACTTAGGGATGTCAACGGGGCGGGTATAGGGCGGGTATAACTTTCCCCATCCCCGTCCCCATTTAGCAATACCCTTACCCGTCCCCGTCCCTATCCCCGTTTCGGGAAAAAAAATTTTTCCCATACCCGTCCCCACAAAATAATGAATTCCCCATCCCCATCCCCGTTTACCCGTCAAGTATATTAATTATTAAAAATTATATATTATATGTATAAAATAAATATTTAAAATTATTATAAATATTATATATATTAAATAAAAAAATATATTACATATATATATTAAATAAAAATTAAAAATATATATATAATATTTGACTTTGACTGATGCACTTAACCAAAGATGAAGTAGTATTTATTTATAACCTCACAAGACCTTCACTTCTTTGTGAGAAACCGATGTGGGACTTCTAAAGGAGTCACCACGCCAACAAAATTAACAAAACATATTTAAACGGGTACGGGGCGGGGTGGGGACTATCGTACCCGTCCCTGTCCCCATACCCGTGCGGGTAACATTTCAAATCTCCATACCCGTCCCCGTCCCCGCTATTAACATCCCCATACCCTTCCCGAACGGAGCGCGTGAAACGAATACCCACCGGGTATGGGTATATTTAACATCTCTATAGCCACTAGCTAGGTAGCAATGCTTTACATACGTATTGGGCTCTGCGATGACCCGAAAATTTCTAATTATTAATTTAGTAATTTTTGGGAAATATGTGAGATGAAATTGAAGATAAAAGAATTAATTTGGCTGATATATATAAATATTGGATTTAATATTATTTAAAAGAGATTGGGCTAGAAAAGTTTAGGCTTATAAGATCTGAAGCACCCAAAAGGGGTCCAAGGGAAGAGGGCGAGCGCATGGGAGGAACATCCTCTGGCACACGTGAAAGTGGGCACATGCCTAAGATGGGACGGGCGCCCGGCTTAGGTTGAGGTCATCCCTCTAATGGTTCGTTAGTTAATTTGCTGAGTGATGGTGTCCGTCTTTTCTTCTCAATCCTATGATAAGGAGGGAGATTAGGTTATGTAGCAACCTTGGGCTCCAAGTATTGTTTGATATATATGTATATGATGTATATATGTTTATTCGATTGGTCAGAGAAGAAGAGGAAGAGAAACCAAGCGAACTGACGAGCAACGATCGATTGTAAGTATACTAAGCCTCTATCGATTTCAAATTAAACTTACAAATATGAAATTAAACTCAATATGAACACAATGGCATAAAAATTTTGATGATAGGATTAATGGTTTGAGCGTAGGATCTACTTGAAGTTTTTTGGGTTTGCCGGGGAAGTTACGGTTCATTTTCAGCTTACTGTTTTCTTAGTTTCTTCACTTGAGATAGGGATTTAATGCCTCTTACTAACGTAAATGATGCGTAAAGAAGGTTAGAATAATATTAGTATAACAATCTAAAGTTTTGGATGAATTCTGTGGAAGATAATGGGAGTTATATATGTGTATATATGAATGTATATACTTGTAATGAATAAAATGAAATTTAATCCATACTTGGATCTATGATTGATGGAAACCCAAATTGTTTGTTCCATTTAATGCCTATAAGTTTTGCGATGATGTTTGAAATAAGAGATTACAAGAATTATTTTCTAAAATGAACAAAATTGAGGCTCAAGTGGATACTAATGGGAGAATAGAAAACAGAGTCTCACACCTGAACACACTATCACATTCAGTGGTGCACGTGGGAAACATAGAGCAGTGCACGCCTTCGGGGTCGCATGGGGTGAAACACAAAGGGGCGCCCAACCCCTTTGTGCTTAGCCTTCTATTCCTTGATTCATTATTTTAAATCTTGAGATAAAGAGGTTGTAGAACAGATTGTGCACGACATTTAAAATCTTCTAGTATGTTTGGCTTTAACCATGTGATCTAGAAGTTGTGCTTAGTGTTTTGAAATGAAGTTATTTGTTAGTTTAGGGTAATTGAAAGATGCATGAATTCTATAATGATGTGTGATTTCCATGATAAAGTCATGAAACTCTAGAACAAGAATTTGAAAAAGAAAATGTGCAAGGAAAGAAAATGATGAATTGTGATGTATTGATTATAAAGAATAAGTTGAGAATATGATGATAAATAAAATGCTTAGTTGGTATGGTGAAAATATGATAATGTTATAAGGTTAATAGTGTGGCATGAGGATAGAGGGTACGGAAAATAAGAAAGGAACTGAGATTATCCTAAGGTTGAAAGATCCAAAATCTGTGCAGGGATTGGTGTTCATGCCAGTAGGTTAGTAGCCTACAATATGACATCTGATGAGGCTAATCGTGACCCTTAACGATGACGTAAATTAAGGCTAATCATAGCCTTTAATAATGGCGTAAATTAAGATTAATCGTGGCCTTTAATGATGACATTAATTGTGCCCACCCTCGTAATTAAGTAAGAATGGAACATGAATAAGGATGATTATGAAAATGAATACCAAAGTAAGTGATAATCGAATAAAATGATGAGATTTGAGATAATGATCATGGTATGTGTTTATATAAGGTTTATTTTGGTAATAAAATTATGATGCTTATAGGTATGAGGATTTGGTTGTTGCTTAATGATGTTGCATGGTTATTGCTTTACATATTATATATGTTTTTAAGATGCTTCGTGGGCACAAGTAGTCTAGTGCTTACATCTTTACAGATTCTATTATAGGAGCAAATCCTAAGAACTAGATGGGTATGTGGTGAGATTAGAAGTGCATAAGATGTTAGCGGCATTGCATCTTTTATTTATTTAAGTTAAAATTTCATTTGGACTATAATATTACTTTTAAATTTGGAGATTTATTCGATTGGGTTGTAAAGGCCATAGGCCTATTTTCGTGTATTATTATTATTATGGGATATATTGGAGCATGATAGCTTGGCAATAGCCAAAACTTGTTTTATATTATATTATGCTATTATCTTACGTGGATGTCGCTCCAGGATGGTCTAATTGCTCTAATCAGGAAGTAGTTACTTATTGTATGATATGTATGTTATTCACTCACCCCTCTGGTCATAAGACCTGGGGCATGATAGGCTCAAGCCAACCCAAACAACCCATCCACAAACCATAATAAATATAATATAGCTCCACCTCACAACTAAGGCAAACACCACATAAAATAACTAAATCCTTGCTTAGCTGATTTGATATATTGCTCAAGCTTCAAGGTATCCAGGCCTTGCAATGTTAGCTGTAGGGGAACGAATAATAAATGACATTTGCCACAATGTAACAGAACGAATAATAAATGACATTTGCCATAATGTAACAGAATATGTAATAATGTTTATTATAGTACTATACTAAATCATGATAAAATATCCTAACCATCAATAAATAGAATGATAATGTCATTAGTTTATAATCTACAGTAATAACAATAGCTAAAACTCAATCATAACTGTATATCAAAACATATGTAGTTTATATATAGTTGTCTAATAATCAACCGAGCCCACTAATCACTGTTTTCCAAGCCCTCACTCAGCTACAGGTGGAGAAGGAATGGAGGAACCCTACAAGCGTTGGAAACAATATGTTTTTTTTTTTTTATGTAAAGGAATAACAAATATTATTGGATATGTACGTTTTATTTTTTTCTTTTAGATAGATGTGTTCTTTTTCTTTTTTAAAACCTTGGTGGATACATATGTTGCTATTAAATATGTGTTTTTTTATTAGATACAAATTTTGTTTTGAAATATGGATAAATTTGCTTGTTGAATTTTTATGTTGCTATATTATTGTTGTAGGATTGTAGTTTTTTTGTGTTTGATATTTTATGAGATATGATTTTGTTGAAAACTTGTTTCTGGTTAACTATTCTGCATAGGTGATTGGGTTAAGAAGAAAATACATTTTTAAGTACATTTTCATAAAAATAGAAAACACATTATAAAATTACATACAAAAATACATTATAAAATTACATTTTAGCAAAGGCTAAAGACGCGATTTAAATTTGAAATTGCGTTTTCAAAAGATAGATAGGTTGAATATGCATTTTAACAATAGATTTTTAGACAAAATAAAAATGTATCGGGAAAATACACTTAATTATTTTTTATCCTAGATAGAATTTGCGAGATATGTGATTACGCTTTCTGAAAATTTGAGTTCATTATAGATAATATAAATAGAATGGAATGGATGCATTGACCTACAGGGTCATCATTGGTGGCTTTTTTTTTCCTGATAATTTATATACTATATAAGGAATTGCTGTTGAAAGAATACTATTTTGAAAGTTGCTGCTCGGGAAAAAATGTGATATGATACTGCAGTCACCTGAAAATGCTATATTATATAACGATTCTTATAATGTTCAAGAACCACCATATTAGAAGGCGGTTTTAGCCTTTTTGGCTTACAACTGCTATATCAAAAGGTGCTTTTGGCATTTTAGTCATGGTCTCTCTCTCACTTTCTTAGTCTCGTAGTTTTAAGTATATATACAGAGCACAACAAAACTCCGCGTGGAAAGCTAAAAATGCCATCTGAAATGGTGTGTATTGCAAAAATGCCACATGAAATGGCAATTTTAACATTGCATTTTCTGCTACACAGTACAAACCTGCATGTCAAAACTTGTCCCTACAAGGATGCAGTAACTAACCACCTATCAACAGGTGAATTGAAAAAAAAAAGGTAAAATTTATGAGGATTGCAAATGGATGAAAATACTTAAATTTGAGTTTCTGGCCAAATAAGGGAAGGGAAAGAGTTCATGAGAATGCCATCATTTGGTCTGCTGAGCAAGCAAAAGACATTAAATTTGTCCTAGCAAATAGTGTGAACAATTGTTCTAATTAGTTTCTGAGAATTATACTCCATTTAAACACCCAAATTTATGAATAATATTTAATATTCAGTACATGTATATAATATATATATATATATATAAACTCTACCTCTTAGTATAACAAAGTAATTTATTAATAGCATCGGCACCAACGAGAAGGGGGATGAGCTCATTTTCTTGATGCCTTTGCATAACCATTGCAATCACCAAAGAAGGATTATTAATATCCCAAAAATATTCTAAGCCATTTTCTTTATCCTTTGATTGATGGAGGCTACAAAACTAATTGAAAAATTGAATGCAACCACAGTTGAAGGTCTTACTGTCATAGCCACTAATGTGTTTTCTACCAATAAATGCGTTCGAAACCGTCTGCTACCTAGTCCACTTTGCTAAAGTTGATTGCATTTCACTTCTGTCACCTTCAAGGAATATTAAACAAATTCCTTAAACAAATGGCAAAGGTCACAGACACCAATGTCTTAAATTTATAAAGTAACATAATTTCCAATACAGAATTGGTTAGATGGAAAAACCTAAAAATAAGTTCAAAAACTAACCAAATGAGGAGAATGGGTAGAAAAAGAAACCAGGAAACTAGTCTCAGAAGATGACAAAAAGGTAGTCTAGACCTTTCTCCGTGTCTAGATGTTATGTAGCCCCTATGCACATAAAGTTTGTCAATTGCTTGATTATAAAAAAAATAAAAATAAAAAGCAGTTCAAACCTTTCTCACATTTTTTTACTTGAGAAAGAAAATTAATAAACTCCAGAATCAAGACTCAGAAGCAATGAAGAGGGAATGGAAGAAGATAGTATTATCAATTTCTGCACCATTTAGTAATTGAGGAGTGCATACTCACTTTCCTTATTTAATTCAATGACCTTGTAACTTGCACTACGCTGGGAGAGCAATTATTTGACCCAAGGGCAATATCTACAACAAGTTTTACTGTAAGTAGAAGCAAATCAAATAAAGTTAATCGCATAAAAATAAAATAAAATAAATGAAAAACAGGGGAATAATAACCCTCAGCTGAGGCAGAAACATAACAACATTAAACTAAATTGCGAATTGGACTTGCATTACAGATTAACTATTGGAGAAGTACAGAGAAAAGATTTTAAGGATATCCCTTTCTAATATTTTCACCTGCAATCCTCAGAAAGGAAATCCAGCTAAATCAAAAGGATTGGTCCTTCAAGTGTTGATCATATCACGAGGTAGAAAAAAAAAACTTCACTTTTAAACTCTCAACCAGACCAATAATAATGACAATCATTAATCGAAACAAAATTGATGGATATATAACCAACTATGAATGTTGCTTTTCATTCAAAACTACCGTAAAATTTTGAGAATTGATACAAGCAAGAATGACTTGTTACTTGTGACTTGTGAGTGTAAATTTTGAGAATTGATGTAACAAACACCAAAATTAGGCACTTAATATGGAACTATAGATATTAATGCATGTTCAATGTTATTCTGGTAGAGTAGCTCCTAGACTACTATTAAAATAGAAAGTTATGAAAGACAAGATTATCGAACTAAATAATAATTTAACAAAATTCACAAATGTCAATATGAAAGATATGAAAAAAAATACAATAAACTTTATACCTTTACAATGAATGCCAAAATGTAGTTTTTCATTCCATTTCGCTGGTCACAGGAAATGCATTCCATCTATACTTGATTACACCATCCAAAATCGAACTTGAATATAGATGGACAACCTCACATCAGCACCTTGAAAGCAATACGTACATATTTAATTGAATAATTTATATTTGCATACATTAAAAGTCGATCCATTATAAAAAAAGATCTTGAAGTAGAACATGCCTTAGACAAGCTCTAAAAAAAAGCATTTTAAAGAAGAGATCAATGTCTACATTTCCAACGTCATTAAAATAGAAAGAGCACAGTAATATAGTGGAAACAAGAAACATGTTTGTAGAAATCAAGATACAAGAAACATAAATATTATAAACATTTACATATGAAAGTTGACTATTTCACTCAAGGTACATATAATAAAGTCCCTCATGGAAAGCAGGAGCTCAGAATCAAAATGTCAAAGATTCTATGATAAGCACTTATCACAAAAGTTAAGTATATTTATCCATATACTATATGTGTTCATAACAAAATACTAATGCGTGCCACAACTGGGAATCTTTCGAGTCCACTCTGGGTTCCTACACCTTTCCACTAGTTGTGACTGAGTCAGAGGCTCCGTTGGCTGTAAAAGTGGCTCAGTCCCCTGTGCTTGGCTGAAGCGTCCTCAAACTATACATGACTTGGCTCCATCTCAGGCTAATACTGAGGCCTCGTTGTCCTCCTCCTCCTCACTTACAGCGTTGGAGATTGTGGAACTAACCTACTTGGTGATAAAGTTAGCGTAACTAATGGCAAGTTGTGTGATGGCAATGCCTCCGCATCCTCAGTGATCACTGTGCAATTATCGATGCTCGGTAGGTCAATAGGTACACTGGGTGATGTGGATAGGCCCATCTCGGTAAAAGCGGAAGGTCCATCTTCGTTTGTGACTGATGGAGGGGTCGACGTAGACGGTCCAGCTCTAGCTCCAGTTGAGTTACACGGTCTAGCGCCAATTGTGTTAGACGATCCAGCTTTGTCTGATCTGGATCTTGTAGCACCCCCTCCAAGTTGGTGCTCCTCATTTAACGCTACAACACTCCTTCAACCCACCATCCTTAATCTCATCGCTAACTGGTGTACCTCTTCCATATCAGTGCAAGTGAAGAGCTCTACTGTAATCTATGTGGCCATGATTGCAGTCTATGCCTATAAAAAATAATCTAAGCGCTAGAATTGTAAAAATAAAAAATCATAAGTAAATAGGATTATACATTATATGTGTACTGAGAATAGATACTTACTAATATCTTCTTCATGGCAACCACTAGTCCCAACATTGTATATGTACTGAGAATAGATGCTTACTAATATTTCCTTCGTGGCAACCACTAGCTGTGACCCAATAGGAGGCACATCGCGAGGAGGCCCGATCGGATGCCTAGTAATCAGCTCATACCACTGCATATAAGGATTATTACGATCCATTGGACCTGTAAATGTGTTGGCAGTGACCATCCGAGCACGATGATCATTCTAGGTGGTGATGTGATCAACATGCGTGACATTCTAGTTAGTCCCAGTTATACCTCAACAATCAATAGCGTGAAACTCAATAGACGTATCACAAGTCGATGGCTCGTGCTGAATCATCTCGAACTACCGCATCATGCGATCAGGAAAATGCATCTCAACGATGTCAAAGAATATCAATGTTGATCTCATCTACCATATCTCTCGATCATGAGTTGGGATATCTAAATTCACTGGATATGGCTACCATGACATCTGTGAGTTTGCCATCAAGTCCAATTGGTCCCTATACTCAACTAGTGTACGTGAAGATGTCAATGTAAGCCCCCTATGCCATTCGTTGTAAGTTTAGATATATTTATTAGTTCATCATGTAAACAAGTAACATCATAAAACAATTATAAACAAAATAACTAATTTAACGCTGTCATACCTGCAGCTGTATGGGTCAGTCGGCTGTACTACAGGCCTGGCCCAGCTATTGGAGCTGCCACTCAAGATGCCACATCTAATGCATCAGGCTGTGGTGCATCAGGTTATACCTCATCTGGTTTCGTATGTTGAGGTGCGTTAGCTCGTTACCTCAATGTCGAACAATAGGTCTGAATACAGCAAATCATTTCCATGCCCATATATGGAGAATGAATAACGGGCCAGCCATCTCCTTCGCCTGTGAGGCCCTACATATCTCTTGGTATAAATAAGCCAATGCTGCTCCTTTCTAACTATACTGTCTGATATGATCTAAATTGTCGAGCAACAGTAGATACATTGTCAAGCAACAGTAGATACATCATCGGGATCAAACTACAGGACTTGTTAGGGAACAAGCATCCTTTATTCAACATGAATAGTGTCATACGGGCATACCGTGGCACAACATCATCGTCAGCGTTGACTGGGATATCTCTAAAGTGCTGGAGCAACCAACTACCAACTGAACTTGATCACATTCCCTCTGATGGCGTCGGTAGGTAAAGCTATGCCTAGATAGCCCTGTACTATCTCCCTTTACTTAGGCACTGTATGAGACATATCAACGTTGGTAATTGCCATCCCATCAACAAGCAATCTGGTAATGGCACTGCTGTCCTCCAATGTGATGGTGTACTTCACGATGGGCATAGAAAAGTGTGGGTCTCTACACGCCATCTCTCCACAACTGCTGTGATCAACGACCTATATAACATAAAATAACCTAGGTGATAAAAGCTATACACTCCTATCCTAACAAAATAGTCAACAACCCAGGCATCTCTAAGAGTCTATGTAGGGCCTCTTATGATGTGTTGGCCAGTACGAAGATCAAGTACAAACAACTTCTGAATAATAGAAAAATTACAATCATAATAAACATTTAACAATTGTAAGCATCAAAAGGAATGGAACTAACAAAGTAAAAAACTTACCCCACCGTTCCATATATATATAGATCTATGTCTGATATGTGCACCTAGTATAGATGTATCATGAGGTCCTGGGGATAATAAATGACGATTCTGATCACCCGAAAGATCAATAACCTATGCATAAAAGGCAAAAATTACCAACAATTCTAATTATTATAATAAGCGTTTCAAATTTTAGAAATTACATAAAGGGATAGTGAGAAAATATTTAAAATGCTTACAACTTACATAACTGAATAGTTCAAAGTCTTATAACATACATAACTAAACAATTCAAGGTCTAATAAGTTACATAACTGAATAGTTCATGGTCTACCAAATTACATAACAAAATGGTTTAAAGTCTTACAAATTACAAATTACATTTGATCAAAGAACTAAGTAGCTCACGGCTTTTTCGGGACAATTCTTCTTATTAGGACCCTCAGCACGACAAATACCACATCGTAACTTCGTTGAACTTTCATTCTTATCCATCTCGCTCATAATGTGAGTCGACATTTATCTTTTTTTTGTCACTTCAAATGTTGATTTGGGATGAATGTTAGGATATTTGGCACTTCCTAATATTTTGGATCATGTAAGGGGTAAAACGGAGAGCATATGTGTTAACATAGACATTGGTATTATACTTTACTGAAATTATGGCCATCCAGCCTTAACGTCATTCCTCACAAATGGTAACGACATGCAAGCATGAAATCCAGCGATTGCTCCATTTAGCACATGTGCAACTTTGATCTTTTAGAGAAATCACCTGTACAAGGCCACCCCCATTTACACATTGCCCCGGAGTTACCTCGTACACCCTGTTGATGTGGTTAAATCGTACAATTTGGTGACCTTGAGCACGTTGTTGATATTTATTAATCAATTCCAAGACTCCTAGCGGATGCCAAATCTCGGCCTCTTGAGATGCCACTAAAACTTCATTCCTTTTATTGAAGTATTTCACGACTTTGTAGAATGTAAATTGAGCACATGCTGCAATAGGTAACGATCTGGTACCCCACATGACATTATTGAAATCTTCAGAAATATTTATTGTCTTAATCCCATATCTAAGGCCTCCATCATGAGACATTGTCCACTGTTCCTTAGGGATCTGTACTAAATACTGCCACGCTTCATGATTGAGATCTCTAATCTGCTGCATTATCAAATCAAACTTCTAAATTTGTGGAGTTCTTGCAACATGAGACGTCAACTTATTCAAATGAGAGTCAGGAAATTTCTTATTAAAATTAGCCTCCACGTGCCTCAAACAAAATCTATGGAAGGCATAGGCGACCCCATCTAGAATTGGGGGTATTTATAGTACTGGTTATGCCATCGTACCTATCAAAAATTAAACACAAGCCTTGCCTATTTGTGACTACATATCTCCTTAAGTTGCACAGAGACCAGTACCAACTATCAAAGGACTCTTCGTCTACAACAGTAAAAACTAGTGGAAAGATCTGTAGGTTAGCATCACTTCCCATAGCAATAAGTAGCTTTCCTTTATACTTTCCATACAAGTAAGTCCTATCTATTGTTATGACGGGTCTACAAAATTGGAAGCCATCAATAGAGGGCTTGAATGCCCAAAACACATACTATAGGATAGTAATACCAGTGACTGGTCCATGATGGTAGCGATAATCGACAACGGTGCCAGGATTATATTTTTGCACTGCATAATGAAATTTAGGTAACTTACTGTATAATTCATCCCAGTCACCAAAAATGCTGACTATTGCCTTTTGTTTTGCAACCTATGCTTTGCTATCTAATATTACGCATTAAAATTGATTCTTCACTACCAGAGCTAAAATATGGGCTGAAATTGACGAATCCTCCTTCTCCAATTCTTGTATGTGCATTGCAACATAACTTACATCTAATTGAGAGCGATCTCGATTCATCTGAGCATAAACACAACTATGAGGCCCCTCGTACTTGGTGATCACAAACTAGTTATGTCTTTTCAGTTTAATAGCTCGTAATAGCCAAATATAAGGAGTTCCACTGGACATCTTACACTTAATAGTCCACCTTCTTATATTCGACTCAACTGTCCTCAGTTGAGTACTCGTTCTAACTGAGTACGTCTTCAGAGCCGTAATTAACTCAATTTTATCTTTAAATAAAACTCTAACACGAGGCTCATCTATCTTAAGGTCCTAATTGGAGTTATGGAACCTAGACATGGAAGCTACAGTGCTTGGCTTACTCAAAGTTGTAAACAATTAAGAGGTAGGCTGATGTGACACCCTAATTAGCATTAAGCCCAACATCAATATTGACATCGTCGTTACCTTCAAGGTTAACACTGTAATCAATATCTAACTCGAAGATTAAGTCTTCCTCTGTCATCATATCTCCCAGGGTCAGAGGCACAACCGATGTAGCAACACCTATTTGCTCCCCATGCTTAGTTAATTCCTGAACCACAACCCATTTAGCAAACTCTGCATGCATGGGACTGTTGAGCGATTGGAGATCATGAGAATTGGAAGCATGATCTCCTTCAGAGTTAAAGGTAGGTATTGCGTGCACATTTGCAACAATTGGCGCGTGTGGAGGAGAATCAACTGACAACACTTAATAGTCTAAGTACAAGTCAACATGCGACCATTTCAACTGATATATTGCATCCATCATTCCCCTAATCTCATTGTCGGTTTTTAATTGAAATGGCCTATAATGAGTTGTACGTCTAACAACCACTAGATACCGATACGTGACATTAAGCTTCACATGAGTTTCCATTACGGCCAATGTGTTGCAAAGTTTGACTATTAGTTGGTCATAACTTATAGTACTAACAACCCAAATGCTCTCTTTATAGTCACGATCATATGACAACCCTTCAACAGTTGAAGTTACATTCCCACCCTAATAGCAGAATACAGTCACGTAGTTTTTTAACAACATACCTTCTGTTACGAAAAATATGAACTTAAAATTAGGAAATTTGAAAGCCTTAAATAAGATTAATTATCCAATATTCATGATATGTTCAATCTATGTTATGTTCTGTTAGGATCTTATATATTTAAATATTAACGAATCCTATATCTATATGATAAAACATGATAGTCTTTGAAAATGTCTCTTTCACAAACTAAAATTCAACGGTTAAAATTAAGTTTTATTCTTCAACGAATGTATGAGATCTTTTACATTCATAAAACTTTTGAAAAAAGACCTACTTTTTTGGGTTCTAAAAAGTAATTCACTTAGTCATGGGCTGCAAAAGAAACACCATTTGCTTAACAATTTAATATAAGTGTTAAATTTATATATTTTAGTTAATTACTAATTAAATGAAAAATGTAGATAAGACACAGAGTTGAACTCACAAAAAAAAAAAAAACTTTAATAATAATTAGATTAGATTATTTCTCCTATAAAAACAACTATTAATATTTTTAAAATTTAAAAATACAAAAAATATCGAATATTAATTGGGCTTAGGAGTAGTTATTTTTCTAAATTTCAATTTTAATTTTAAATTAGTTACATTTACTATATTTGTTTTATTTTATAGAGCACATATGATTAATAATAATATTTTTTATTAATCTTATTTTTATAAAACCAATTAGACATTTATTATCAAATCATACGTGTCACTCTATACATTTATCATTCTATTTTTTTAGAAATATTTGAATAAATTAGTCTTGGCGGAGTGATTTTTTTCTAAATTCTAATTTTAAATTCAAATTGGTAAAGTTAACTAATTAATAATAATTTTTAATTGTCAAAATTTGTATTAAATTTTTATTTGTCACAATTTTTAACAATTATAATTTTAATTTATTTTTGACATTTCTAATTGTTGCAATTTTTAATTAATTTTTAATAGTTCTTATCATATAAATTTTTAATCAAAATCCCTAAATAATGAAATTGAAGAATGTCACAAATATTGATAATTCTAATCGACAAGATAGGTCAATTACATAATAAAATAAACAAACCCAAATAAACGTCACTAAATTTGTAATTGAAAACTGAAATTAGCAATCGAAAATTCAAATTCAACAATCACAATTTTTAATTGAAAAGTCAAATTAGCAATTACATAATAAAATAAATACACCCAAATTAATGTCACCAAATTTGATAATGTCACAATTTGTAATTGAAAGCCGAAATTAATAATAAGAAACCCATATTCAATACTATCACAATTTCTATTTGAAACCCAAATCAACAATGAAAAACCCATATACAACAATGTCACAATTTCTATTTGAAAACCTAAATCAATAATCAAAAACTCATATTCAACAATGTCATAATTTCTATTTGAAACCTAAATCAACAATCAAAAACCCATGTTAAGTAATGTCACAATCTTTATTTGAAAATCTAAAATAGTAATCACATAATGTAGATATGGTGAAGTGAAGAAATGCTGTCAATGGTAGCATTAGTGTAAGGTTAGAGAACTTATAGAAGTGGTGGAGAGGCACCACTGAACCTGAAGATGGGCATCGCCGGTGACGAAGGAACACCATCGCACTCCAAGTGAGAGAGATGAGAGCGAGATTGAGACAGTGATCGAGACCGAGAGTAGAGCAAGATTAAGAAAGCGAGAGAGATACCGAGACTGAAAGTGCTCTGCTCGGACTCAGTTATAAAATGTTAAAAGCATCATTTGATAATAGTTGTAAGCTAAAAAAAGCTAAAATCGCCTTTTAATATGGCAATACTTGAGCGTAAATTTTGAAATAGTAATCTTTCGATAGCAATACCTTATATAATATACAGATTATCTGGGGAACCAAAAAAAAACAAAAAAAAAAAAAAAAAAAAAAAACAAACTTAAAAAAACGCCATCATTGGCATAATTGTGATCTTCTTCGGGATGTTTGCTTCATCACCATTGAAGTCCCTTGCAAACGCGGTACTACATTGTCTCGTCCAAACAAGCCCTCGATAACCCCCACTTACAGTTTCGGTTCCCATTTGGGATTTCAAGCTTCAAGAAACCCCCGAAAATGGCGATTCGTGGTTTCCAGATCTCTTCGTTGTTAGTTGTTATAGTTTTGGGAATTGGTTTGTGTTCGAATTTGAGCTTTGGGCACGAGGGCCACCACTCGGATTCCTGTTCGTCACCTGTCCAAGAAGCTGATGCTTATCACCACTGTGATCACGAACACGACGACCACCACCGCCACCATGGTCGTCATCAACATCATCATGAGGAGAAAATGGTTGCATCAAAGAAGCTGCCAGAGGAATTGGCTGAGGAGGAGGATCTGAAATTGTACGGTTTTAGGTCCCCCCACGGTCACGATCATGACCACCACCACCATCAGGAGCATGGTGCTTCCGCGCTTTCTGGTGTCGGTAATTGATTGACCTTTGTGCTAAATTTATTTCATTTCAAGTTTGTTTTTCTTATGTTTATGCTTTGCTTGGTTGGGAATTTGAAACCTCTACCAGGCAATTTGCCTGCTCTCAACGCATTGCTGTTGAGAAAATTTATTTTATTTTATTGTTTTTTTTGTGTGTGGGTGTATAAACATCTGTGTCGTACTATATGTTTGGTGCTGTTTGATTTACTATATATCAATGGAACATAACGCATATATATGGCAACAACTTGGTGCATTTTTTCATAAGTCTGACATTAGTATCTTGTTTTGGAGACTTGGAAAATAAACCAAAGAGTCTTGATCTTCAATTGACACAGAGTTCATATGTATGGGAATTTAGACGGATAGGAAAACTTTAGAAGTTTCAGTTTGACATGTTACTAGATTTGAAATCACAAATGCAAATTATATGATGCATGCACACAAATGGCATGGAAACTATTCTACCGAAGGTCCATGCTTTGGTTTGGCATCTGGTGGATGATGCCCAATCCATTTGAATTGGGAATTGGATAATCATGTTTAAGGCTTTTACGGTCTTGTCTTATGCTTATAGTTACATTATTTATGTTGGTTGTCGGTTTTTCAAGTTATAGGCATCTTGATAACTGTAAAATTTGTTGAACAAGTTATGTGTTTCTATATAATTTTGAAATTTGTTGAACTTGGCTAAGAGCTTATGAAGTATAGACACTCCAAATTTGTGTTCAGTCTAGACCTTATAGTTGCTTGGGCCTATTAGGTTGATGCAGGCTTTTCACCAAATTGACAACCACTTTAATAACCATCAAAAGTCTTCTACTTAGTTGCCTTGCCTCATTGATGTGGGATTAGGAACTTACAAGTGAATCCAAGGGGGAACGTCACCTATAGGAACTTGTAAACTGTTCATGGTTTGTTGGTTGACGCAGGACAAGAAACACAAATAGCAGAAAGACTTGTAGCCTTGTTTCATCATTTAATTCCCCCATTGATTGGAGAAGAAAAAATACAAGTTGTATATAACTCCAACCTGCCCCTTAATAGTTTGAAAGTTGTCTGGTTGCAAGTTGCTGGGCATGTGTTTCAAATATTTAAGTATGCGCAGATTGACTATTGGGTTGGTTCTGTTTAACCCATTACCAACCTAGGACTGAACCGATTTGATTAGTTCTACCAAATCGAGAATGGGAACCATACTTAATCCTCTTTAGACCAAACCAAACCAAGCCAAACCGATTTTATCACTTCTACATGCTTTCGTGTATAAGTTTGGGTGCAGTTAGGTTACTAGTTCCATTGGTTCTTTGTTCACCCCTAGTTTGATGATGCTACTATCTTCATGCACTTAAATTATGAATTTGTAGGAATGCGTGCCCTTTGTGTCATCATGCTTACATATATTTGTAGTGTAATTTTGTCAAATGGATTGTTTCTAGCCTAAGAACCACAGACACTGACATGAAATGGATGCGCCAAGTCGATTTCCAAAAAATGCAGGACAGTACACGATTGGGAATTGGCAAAAATTTATATTTCATATCTTTTAAATTTAGTACTTTACTGAAATACAATATAAATAATGCAATACAACACTAACTAAATTTAAAAATTGTGTATTTCATGACTTAAAAATCAACAGAGAAGTCATGGTAATTGCATTCCATCCAAAATGATAATTAACACATCATTTTACATTTAAAAAAAAAAAAAGAAAAAAAAAGAAAATCATTTTAACAAAGTATTGTTCTATGAATCCATAAATTAAATTATCGTTACATTCTATCAAATCATCCAATTATAAAATCCAGAAAAAGTCCAAAACGAGTCTTAACAGGTGTCCAAGGTGAGTTTGCCTTGTGTTGGAGTCTTTCATGAGTTTGACTCATAAATGGAACCATTGATAGTGAGTCTGTGCTTTCTAGTTTCTAGCTATTTGATACTTTTGTTATTAATCCTTTTTGCAGCTATATTTTTGAATTGCTGCTCTGAAAGTCTGAAACTAACTACAGAAATTTTAATTGATCTTTGTGTATGCTGTAGAAAAATCATTAGAAAATGCATGTTGCTGGAATATCATTAAGAACGAATGCTGTAGAAAAATTATTGAAAGAATGCCAAACTGACAAGGAGATTAAAAAGAAAAAAGGAAAAAAAATGCTTATTTGTTTGATTGCCTTATTCCATCTCACTTTTTGTTTCATTTGACAGGTCTTTGGATTCATGCAATGGGGTGCTCACTGTTGGTGAGCATGGCTTCCCTCATTTGCTTGATAATTTTGCCTTTAATATTTAGTAAGTGGCGTAGGTTGACATGCCTATGTTCTTATCAGGACTTCGGCAGTTTTGCTGAAATTTCCTTCTGTTGAGGATACCTCTCTATGCACAAATTTTAACTTTTCTGAGTTGTTTCAGTACAAGGAAAACCGTCGAAGGCAGTTGTTGATTCGTTGGCTGTATTTGGGGTCAGATTCTTCCTCCCTTTCTTTGTTCTTTGATTTTATGAATTTGAATTACTACTTTCTTCTAAGTTTTTGGTTGTTACTCCTGTTGCATATATATTGCTTGTGCTATATATTGTCATACTAGTGTTGTTCATGAAGTTCTCTGACTTGCTTGATTTTTGTCATTTCAGTAAGTACTATATAATGGATTACTCTCTTGCTGTGATTACTACTTGGAGTACTGCATGTGCTGCTGCTCCAATTAGTTCTACTAATAAATTAGATTAGGATATTTAGTATTCAATGCTGCTGTATATTTGTTTCACTCTGGGGAGAATCAGGGGATCGCTTTTTTTTTTTTGATGAGTAAAAAAAAGTAATATAGTGTGAAAAGGTCCTTTGATTCTGTGATTTGAGAATCACAGGATCTTGTATTCACTAATTATTAAATTTCTATTAATATGATATTTTTCTCAAGCTTAGTTCATGGGTTTGTGCAATATAGTGTACACTAATGTTTGACCATTATGGATGCATAATAGAGGATGCCACCATTTTATTGAGGCTACTTTTTGTGGGTGTTGCTTGAATTATTTTAACCAACTGCTTCCAAGCGGACTCTGCCTATGTTGGCACATAATGGGAAATGGATTTAGTCATCTGACAGACAAATATAGGGTAAAAGGTTGTCTTTTTTTTTTGGGGGGGGGGGGGGTAAGTGTAATGGGTTGTCTTGACTACAGGGAAGGACCCCAATCCATGATTTGAACCAAAAAAAAAACATTGAATTGATATCTCTCTGTGCATTACAACAGATTAACACCATTTTGCATCAAGAAATAATATCAAAGTGCTTGAGACATTCGTTTCTATTTTGTTTGAAGAATGCTTGTGGAAGGGCTGAAATACTTTGAGTTATTAGTTCAAATGTTTTATCCCTGCAGAGGTGGTTGCAAGATGAGTTAGTTCCTGTAGAAGTGTATTTTTTTTTTTTTTTTTTTTGGCGATAATTAACCATTATATTCTTCAGGATAGGATGATATGTGCTTATCACACTTATCAAAAAAAGGATGATACGTGCTTGTCATCACTATGGTCTGTCCAAAGCACTTACTATGTTTCATTCTCTGGACTGATTTAACTGGTTCTGGAATTCTATTTCAGAAAATTTCATCCTTATTTAACTTTTGACCTGTTAAATTCTTCTTGAAAAATACCCCCATTAAAAAAAAAAAAAAATTCGAAAGAAAAGGAGGAAAAAATCTGACTTGAGCATTTCTATTTGGAAGGTTGGCTTCATTTGAATTATGGAATGCATGACGTGATTTTAATTGTGTTAGATGGGATTGATGCCTTCCACTAATCAAGAAAGTTTGTTGGCCGCAAGGGAGCTATGCAATGGCATTTCAGCTGTTCCTTAAACAAAATGTTACTTTATAAAAAATTATGTTAGGTTTCTTTGGTAGATTTTTGCATTGTCGTATTTTCTTTTTAAAACTGATATACACACACACACACACACACATTTAATTTTACTTACAAGTTGATTGTTGAGAAAATGAATATTGCATTGACTGACATTCTATGAATGGAATGGAATGTCTGGGGGATTTTATTTCTCCAGTTTCTTTGTTATGGAGGCTGCTTACCTTTTGTCTTTTTGCTATTTGCAGGCTGGGGCCATGTTAGGGGATGCTTTCCTTCACCAATTACCGCATGCTTTTGGTAAGTATCAGGTCTGATATTGATACCAATATTTGGGACTTTAATTATGGTTGTTTCTTTAGATCTACTTCATGTTCTTGAAGTTCCCTCTTTCATTACCCTAAACAGCTTTAGCTATTATTACATTGGAAGAAAAATTGAAGATTTAAAATTTCTGTTGGGATAAGATATGATCCGTTGATGGAGGTGCATGATTGTCCTCTTCTAGGACTCAAATTCTCAAGTGGTCAAGTGCTTATCGAAAGAAGAATTAGTTTAGTTGATTCCATCATCTTTCTCCCATGAGTGTGCAGTTGGTTGGCTCACCCTATAATAACCACCTTGCCACGTTAATCAACTTATCATTGCTAAAACCAAAATCTATTTCAAGTCCTGCCTGGAAGATCATTTTTACTTTTTATTTGTTTTTAATACCTTTCTAGATGGATGATATTTAAGAGTTGGGTTGGTCAATCCCATAGTCACCATAAATCGCTACTAGTCCTGTGAACCAGGTTTTGGTACAAACATTTTGGAACATAGTTCACTAACGTTCCAGTATACCAAATATAATGATCCAAAAGGATTATATGTATATTATATTTTCATTAGAAAAGAGTTTTCAAAATAGTGAATCGATGACAAATCATGTTATATTAACCAATAACTTTAAGCTTTTACGGAATGATAATGAGTAGAGATTCGTATCAAATAGAAAATGCACTTTATTCCATGAATATCTAGTTTTATTCTATTTTTGGAAAATAAGTTACCTTTATATACCAAAATATTTTAATAATTTAACAACTTTATGAGAAGCCTACTTCCCCCCTATCATATTGTATTTTAGAGTACAAGCGTACTACGTTCCTATTTCCGTTTCATGTACCAAAACAATCCGCGGTCTGGGTAATATTGTTCAACAGGCGCAAGCAACTTGTCGAAAGGGCCAGTGCTTTTATTGACCAATTCTAAATCACCCTTGAAATTTCAATTCAAATTAGTGAAAGCAAACCTTTTTGCATATTATCGATTCCAAGTCTCCATGATGTGGATGTGAATGAGTCACTTTTTTTTCAATTGAATCAAAATTCTAATTTGAATTCAAAACTGTACTTTATTAAAAAAAAAAATTCCAAATCCAAATTTGATCACTATTTTGTGACCAATGCTTTTGCTGACCAATTCTATATCACCCTTGAAATTTCAATTCAAATTAGTAAAAGCAAGCCTTGTTGCATAATACGGATTCCAAATCTCCATGACGTGGATGTGAACGAGCCACTCTTTCTTCAATTGAATCAAAATTCCAATCTGAACTCAAAACCACATTTCATAGAAAAAAAAAATCCAAATTTTGTCACTGTTTCGTACTGAGCGAAATGATTGAAGAAGAGAATTGAACATGGGGGTGGCAATGACTCCCTTTTATTGTATCTTACATTGGTTTAGGCTACTCCCATTTTGCTTGCTACTACTAGAATAATTTCTTTTACTTTCTTTTCCTTTGGTTGCTAAGGTGTGTAATTTGCTGGGTTGTCTTTGACTGTACCCCTTCCCCTTTTTAATAAAATGCAAACTTGTGCCAAAAAAGAACATTATCTTTATTTTCATACATCAAATTCATGGATTATTTTTTTGGTGTTTGGTTAGTGGAATATAAAGTAGGATAAAAGATGTGATTTGTGATAGGAAATTAGTATAATCTAGCTATGGGGATTTACAATACCACACCCCTCATCTTATTGTGGCTGTGTTTGGAGCACCATATTTTTCCAAAAATCTCTAAAAATCTTCAAAAAAACTCTAGTTTTTTACTCACTATACGAATTATGAGGGTGTAATTTTTATTATTTTTTTACTAACATTTTGCCACTCCAAACATTCCTAGCATATTATCCAGAGTGGACTCCATATCCGGTGTCCATCTTTTTTACTAAACACGAGATGAGGTGAGCCCCACGGATTGGTAATCCAATCCTCCACCTCATATCCCACAAACCAGCATTCCCTCAAACTTAGTGGTGCAGTATTGGTGGATTTAACAATTCCAATAGCGGCAATTACCTATCACAACTTGGAAACCAATTGGGCTTTTACTAGAGTGAATCTTTATTGAAGCAAACTTTGCATAATAGCACTAGCCGCGGATGGTAATGCTAATCTATAGCTAACAAAATAATATGAATCATATGAGAGAGAGAGAGAGAGAGAGAGAGAGAGAGACTTCAATCTATATTACAAAATTGTGGTCAAGGTGAGTGAAGTTGAATTTTACTGAGTTCGTAATGCCGTGAAATTTGGTCGTTTGATTGGAAACATGGTGGAGATGAAGATGGATATTTTTTCTATGGAGCAATCCAAAATTTCATAAAATTCGGCCTTTAGGGATTCAACTTTGGATTCTTCATGTTTTATGCAGTTACCTTCATTCTATAAAGCACGAATACTTCAAATTAGGTGCTGCACTCATATCGGATACTTCGGGAATACGGATACGGCTAGGATACGGCCGGATACGTAACGGATACGCTACGTAGTGTATCCTAATTTTTTATTTTAAATTTTGCTGGCGTATCTTAATTTTTAATTTTAAATTTTACAGAGGATACGGCTGAGATACGGGAATGATACTTCTAGGATACGGCTGAAGTTCAAATGTAATATTTTAAACCTTTTTGGGGGTACAATTGACATGATAAAATTTTAGTAGGGGCCAAACTATAATTAACTAAAATATATTGATATAATTGAAGTTTGATCTAACTAAAATTTAGGATATGAAAAAACTATTTTTATTTTGGAATGTATGAAATTGTATTTGATACTTTTTGTTATATTTGTGTTTTGTGCATGAATGATGTTGATAGTTTTGAGTATAAATGGTATTAATTTATGGATTGAATAATATTTTTCAAGCTATATAATTGTTGTTTATATAATGTTTAGTTGTATATAGATGCTATCTCAAAAATATTTTAAATAAAATATATATTTTATGTTATTTTTTTTGCCGTATATTTGCTGTACCCATATCCTCATTTTTTGAAAATTGCCGTATCCCGTATCCGTACCCGTACCCGTATCCGCTCCCATATCCGTATCCATGCTTCATAGCCTTCATTTGATTTCTGTTTTGCTTTGCTTAATTTGAGGAGTCTCAATATATGCAGCTTTTGTTTTGGTTTTATTTATTTATTTATTTGTAATTTTCTTAATCTTTGGTTAATTAGACTTCATTTAGAGTTTTGGTTCTTACAAATATAAATGTTATGCCACAAAAAGGAGCTTGAGTTTAATAAAACTTTAGTGAGCTTCTTTTATTTTTCCTCATTTCCTCATACTTTGGGTATTCTTTTTATAATCAATCATGATTGATACCTTTGATGGGGTTTTATGTGTAAATCAACATATTTAAGAAGAATCTAGTCTCATGCATTGGTGCATGAATCAATGGATTCAAGACTATCTATACTTTCTTCTTCACAACTTGCTGTAATAGTTGGTACTAGAGCCTACTACTCCATATACTAGTTGGTATTAGAATCAACTTCTCCCTACATCAACAAGCGTGTAGAAAGATCAAATTTTGGCGAAAAAGGTGGTGTATAAAGTGATTAAAGAAGGTGTAATGTGTAAGTGATTAAAAAAGAGAATGGAAAATGGATGGACACGTAAAAGAGCTTGTAAACTATTGTATACTTGATTGAATCTCATTTTGCTATTTGATATGGAAAATAGAACTTTGATGAATGTGGTTGATGTGGAATTACAACTTCAACAAATTTGGAATAATTCCACCTCCTATTGATTTTTATGGGTTGGCGCTAGGAAATCTTATCGATTTGGGATTCTACAGGTTAATTTTGCAGCTAGGGAGATAACTTTTTCAGGTGGATAAGATGAAATTTTGGAATTTTTGAGTTAAAAGATTTTTCATAAAGCCTTGGCAGGGGACAGAGGTTTCCTTTCCTCAAAAAGGGGGTTGGGCGTTTGAGGCTCCATCTAAGATTGTGTGTGTGTGTGTGTTTTTTTTTGGGGGGGGGGGAGGTGGGGCGCAGAGGGTAGTGCTGGCAAGTTTATTATCATTGATACATTGATTGGTTGATGGGACATCATGTTTATTGGTGTTTCATGAGTAAGCAAGATGGAATAGGTCAATAATCTCCTCATTCATTATATGGTGGTACACCCTTGGTTCCTTTTACATATACATGTCATTTACTTAAAAAAAAAAAAGCAATATAATAATAAAATATTCTTTTTAAAATTAGTAAAATTTTTAATTAGGCAGAGGAAAATGGCTTTTTAGGCTTTAATTTAATATGTCTACATACTGATTAACTATGAGGCATAGATACTTCAAATTAGGTGCCACACTCGTATCAAATACTTGGGGATAAGGACATGGTTCGGACACGCGAGTGTACGTATCATGGCCTGTCCTGATTTTATTTATTTATTTATTTATTTGTTTACATCGGACACGTCTGGGATACGGACACGTACACGCCACGCTGCTCCTTGCTGCTGTTTGCATATAGTTATTACTTATTTTGTCTGCTTTCTTAAAGGAAGTTTGAGTTGAACTTTCACATGGGTTACAAGTTTTTAAGGAAAAAAAAATACTGCATGTTTCAATTTATGGTGGTATAACATGCTGGTTTATGAATTATGTTATATTTTACAGGTGGTGAACGCTCCCATTTGCACAACCATGATGTGGACCATGCTCATTCTCATGTTAATTCTGGACATTCTCATTCACATTCCCTAAAAGATCTCTCTGTTGGATTGTCTGTTTTGGGTAAGATGCGAATCATGTCACGTGCATAGTTTGTTTGCTATTCTGAGACTTCTCACGACATGCTTCCTTGATTTGCAATACATGTGTATGAATTGAATGCACACAATAATTATCTGTATTTTATTTATATTCCTAATTATGCCCCCAATAACCTGTAAACAAATGCATTCTCATTTCATACCGAAAAAAAAGAATGATAAATTATTAATAAATGCATATTTATTGATAAACCAAATGTGCCAGTAGTGTAAATTGTAGTGTTTCAAATTAATTGAGGTCATGGTTTTAAAGTCTTTTAGGAATGCTGAGGTAATGGTTTTAAACCAAATGTGAATGAAGTTTTCTCAAATTAAAAGGGACATCGAGACAGCCTTTAGTGTATTGTAGTTTACACAACTTTATAAAGTCTTAACATTTTTTATTCTTTTTCCTTCGGATTTACGTTTTGTCGGTCTTGTTAATCCGATTTTCATGAGGCACTTTCCAGATTCAATTACTACAATCAGTAACTCTTAGTAGTGATATTTGGTTGTTGCAGCTGGAATTGTACTTTTTCTTGTAGTAGAGAAAATTGTAAGGTATGTTGAAGATAATTCTGAAGGAGCCAATGAAAGGAAGCATGGTCACCACCACCATCACCATAAGAAAAGTAAAAAGTTGAAGGATGACAATGACAACCATGACAAGATTCAGCAGCAGTTTCTCAATGAAAAGAATGGATCAGAAACATTATCTCAAGGGAAGCTTTTAGATGGAGGGCCTGATGAAAAGCAAAGTCAACCTGAATCTATTCGGAAGGTTAGATGAAAAGAATTACAATATTGTGATTTCTTCTACATTTCCTTTCAGGTTGAGATCAACTTTTAACTAGGTTTGATTTCAGGTTATATTTTCAAATGTGAACCTAGAGTAATACTCTGGCATTGGCTGGGGTAGAAGAAGAAATTTTACCAAAAACGAAAAAATAAACAGTTGTCCCAAGGTGTGCGTATATATGAACACATGCAACGTATATGGATCCATGATCTGTATATGTTACTTGCAAAAGGTAGGGGATGTAGACATATTGAGATGTATGGCCTTCAAATCTAAAAAATTTTAGGTTATATTACAAGGCACTGGAAGGAAATATGGGTGAAGATTACCTGTGGAAGAGCATTTGGGTTAATGGGGCTCCCCTGAAGGTGGCATTCTCCATTTGGTGTTGCCTTGTTTGAGGTTAAATCTTATTAAAAGGAATTGGAAAGAAATATAGGTGAGGATTTCCTTGGCGGGGCATTTGGGTTAGCAGTGCTTTCCTAAATGTGGCATTCCCCATCCTGTGCTTGCTTCATGGTAGCACACTTACAATTGACAACCTCATAAAAGATGTACATTTTGGTGAATTGTTGCTGTGTATGCAAAAGAGATGGGGAGACCATTGATCATTTGTTCACACTTTGTAGTTAGACGAGAGAACTATAGGAGATGATTTTGGCTTGTTTTAGTATGCAATGAGTCTTCCCATTAGAGGCAAGTAGGCTATTGAGTCCTGGTGGGGAGCAAAAGTCCGCAAAGGGAGGAAGAGAGCTTGGCGTTTAATTTTGTTTTGCAGTTTGGTTGATTTTGGGAAAAAAATAGGAGAATTTTTCAAGACACTAAACTATCTTTGTGCAAAATGAGAAGTATTTTTTTCTTGATGTTATACAGTGGGTTATCCTGCGGAGAGCCAGATTTTCATAGTTCTTTTTTTTTTTTTTTTTTTTAGTTTTTACTGTCGTTTTTGTTTTTGTTATTGTTTTCTGACACTATATTGAGCACATAGAAATTACTTGATTGGTTTTGACAGAAAGATGTCTATATTTGGGTGGCATCTTCTTAATGCTCTTTCAATATAATTACATGTTTATTTATATTAAAAAAAAAAAAGTTCTTCCCTCATTCCATCCTATAAAAATTCCTTTCAAGATTTTCCAATCTCTTTGCTACTGGCCTTGATAATGTAGAAAGGGTTATAGAATAGGTTGACAAATTAGATATTGTACTTTTAATTACTTGATTGATTTTAACAGAGAGATGTCTATACTTGGGTGGCATCCTCTTAGTGCTCTTTCAATATATTTACTTGTTTATTTATTTAAAAAAAAAAAAAAGAAGTTGCTCCCTCGTTCCATCCGATAAAAATTCCTTTCAAGATTTTCCAACCACTTTGCTACTGACCTTGATAATGTAGAAAGGGATATAGAATAGGTTGACAAATTGGATAGCATACTTTTAATTAATCCCTACTCCTTTTGGTATGTAATTTTTTTTTTGCAAACTAGAAAGCCTACATTTGAGTTTTTCCTATAGCACCATCCTGCATGTTCTTAGCCTAAAGAAGTACCCAAAGGAAATCCTAAATAGGAAGAGGGGAAGATATCCTTCTTTGCACTTTTTAAAAAAAAAAAAAGATAGCCTCCTTTGCAAAGTCATCACCAAATCGAAGTGCAAGGGGTTGATTGTTAGGGTAATACGTAAGAATAAATAGGAAAAATATTAGGTTTAATTCTATTTTTATTATAGGGGTACTTTTGTAAATATAGTAATTTAACAGAGACCCTAGTTTTTCTTCTTTTTTATTAAGAACCATCATTATCAATCTTTTGTCATAAAACACCATTGAAGAGGGAATAAGGGGGGGGGGTGGAATTTGGCTGGAAGTGAATTGCATTAAAGGCCAACGTAGATCTAGAATTACCTTACTGCGTTTGAACTTCTTAATGAATAACTATATAAGCATGGGTTACTTATATAATATTCAAGTGGCATATACTTTCTTACAGGGCTTTTTACACTTCCATGGAACTGAAGCCAACAAACTACAAATTAATGGCCCTAATTTTTGTAATTTCAAATAGATAGATTGAAGAAAATATGAATATTGTAAATATGGTAGGATGTTAATATGCTTTGATTAGGGAGATTAGGAAGAATATTCTCTAGAATTCTTGTTTCTTGTTTTGCTTTCTATGAATATAGTCTATGACAATTGTGAGGGTGTAGTCATTTCATTCAATCTTTATTTGTTTGACATGATATCAGAGCAAAGATCGTAGTCTTTGTATTGGATTTCTCTTGGGTTCTTGTCTCTATCAAGAAACCCTAGCCTTGTGGTTCTTGTGTTTGTATCAAGAAACCAAAATCGATATTGTCTAATACTTATTAGTCAATCATTGGTGACCCAACTAGAACTGATGAAGGATCGTCGACTGCAATTCGAACCTTAGACAACCATCACGACCGTCACGGTCTCAAACATTGCCATCATCTTCATTGCGCCATCCAACCCTCCAGGTGACGTTGCCATTGTCGTCATTACAAAATCCTTCAGTCAACTAAGGTTAGTCAATCTCAGTCGAGCAACTACCAGTCGACCAACTTCCATCATCTATGAGCATCCAGTATTGAGCGACAAGCAATCCCACTGCCAACGAGCAATGGTTAGTCAATCATTGTTGAGTGATGACCATGTGACTGGATTCCATCGTCGACAAGCATCCATTGTCAAGTGGTGACTAGATTCCATCATTGTTTATTCTTGGCATCATTGTCTATTCAAGGTTATCTTATTCCAATTTTTGAACCTTATATTCATTTGACCTTCAAATCAAGTATCATCACTAGTATTCTCATGGAATCTAAGTCAATTGGCTCCACCAATTGGCCTAATTGTTTGACTACCTGAAAATTGAATGGCAAAAATTTTCTCCATTGGTCCAAGTAGGACAAAATTGCTGTAAGTGGACTCAACAAACTGAAACATTTTATTGACTCTGCACCAGCATATTCTGAACCCACTTGCAACTTCTGGATTCAAGATGATGTTCATATTGTGAGCTTGCTATGAGACTCTATGGAAACTGAAAGTGTAAACTTTTGTGATCATCTTGACACATGCAAGGAGATGTAGGAATATGTTAAGCTATAGTACTCGAGTGATCTTAGTCGACTTTTATAATGTTTAGTGACTTTTTCAAACTCTAACAATTTGGTAAAAACATCATTCAATATTTTGCAACTCTCAACAAAATGTATGAGGAATTGAACTCTTTGCAACCATTGTTTGCTAATAGTCATGAGATGCAGAAATATTGTGAACAGATAGTGGTTCTCGAATTCCTTCTTGACCTTGATCCATAATTTGAATCAGTATGGACACAATTACTTGGAGTAGCCTCTCTTCTCTCCTTTGTTGAAACATATTTTCGAACTCTTATGGTTGCATTCCAGACCCTCTAAATAAACTTGAGTCAGCATAATTAGCCTTCTCCAGTTAGACAGTTACTCATAATCCTTCTAATGGATGTGGATGCTAAAGATGGTCGTGGCATCGATAGTTGAGGAGATTGTAGTGGACCCAAATGTACATATTGTGGAAAGATTAGTCATCTTCATAAGAAATGCGGGTTTCATGATGGAAAACTAGCTTATATGGCTTATCTTGCTAATAGTTCTGCTCCCACTGTGGCTTCTAGAGACACTACGCATCCACAATTTGCACCAGCGACTATTTCTAGGGAGTAATATTCCAAACTTCTCTGGTATCAAGTAGCTCATCAAGCATCTCATCCGACTGCTTCCCTACTCACTAAGACAACTCCAATGCTTTTCTATCTACTTGCCCTTCCACATCTTGGGTTATTGATTCTGGGGCTTTTGACCATATGTCAGGAGTAGGTAAAATGTTTTCAGTATCCACTATTCATCTACTAATTCTCTCGTGATAACTATCGATGGTTCTACTAATCTAGTAGGAGGTTTGGTATCATATCTCCTTTCCCTTTTTATCATTATCATTTGTTTTATATGTTCCCTCAACTTCATTTCTATTAGTAAGCTCATAAAACAATTAAACGGCTGAGTAACCTTCTTTCTTGGTCTATCATTGTCTAGGATATGAAGACAAATGAGAGGATTGGTGGAAGGCATAAAACAAATGGGATTTACTGCCGAGATCTTCCATTTGTGCCGCCTTCTACAACTTCTTTTGCAGTTGCTTCTCCTATGGACATTCATTGTTGCCTGGGTCTTCCTTCTCTAGATTGGTTGAAGGTTCTAGTTCCTAGTCTGAGTTATTTGAAATATTTACATTATGAGTCCTGTTAGTTGAAAAAACATCATTTTACGTCTTTCCCTCCTAGAGGCAATAATAGAGTTTTGTGTTCTTTTGATTTAATTCACACCAGTATTTGGGGTCCAAGTCGTGTAGTGTCTAATCTTGGTTTTCAATACTTTGTTACTTTTGTGGATGCTTTTTCAAGAATTACTTTGCTGTATTTAATGAAAGATCATTTAGAACTATTCTATCTTTAAATCTTTTTATACTGAAATTCAAACTTAATTTGGGCAATCAATTAAAATTCTTCGCAGTGATAATGTCAGGAAACTTTTATTGATTTCATGTCATCCCGTGGTATACTTCATTAGTCATCTTGCTCTTACACAACAAAATGATGTTGTAGAACGTAAAAATTTACTTCTTATTGGGACAATCCATTATCTATCATTTCAAATGCATGTCCCTAAAATTTACTAGGGGAATGTTGTGCTCATTACTTGTCATTTAATCAATAGGATGCCATCCTTTACCATACACAATCACATCCTTCATTCTCTACTATTTTCGAATTGGCCTATTTTTCCTCTTCCACTTCGCATATTTAGGCGTGTGGCTTTTGTTCATTAACTTGACACTTCGTTGATAAATTAGAATCTTATGCCCATAAGTGTGATTTCTTGAGGTACTCTCGCTTACAAAAAGGATATCGGTATTACAGTTTATTCCTTAACTAATCTTTTGTCTGTGTAGATATTACCTTCTTTGAGCATACACCTTTTTTTTTCTACATCCCAATCATTATCATCACTGAATGAGGATACCCCTTTTCCGGTTCTTCTATCACCTAGCCGTCTCCATTATCCTAACTTGCAAGTTTATACTTGACGCCATGTAGTTGTACCTCCCACTATTTCAAATGCTACGCGATTTCTCCCTGTGTCTCCAAACCTTGTTGATGATTCACATCTTTCTATTGCAATTTGGAAAGGAATGAACTTATACCTCTCATCCTATTTGTTAATTTGTTTCTTATCATTCCTTATCTCCCTCACTACTATCATGCCTTTGTTTCCTCATTATCTTCTATTTCTACTCTTATCTCTGTGAATGAAGCTTTATCTCATTTTGGATGGCATACAACAATGGAGGATAAGATGCCTGCACTTTTAGCCAATAGTTAGCGTGTACAGCTTGTAGAATATTCTGCATTAATTCTGTTTTCTTATTTAGATTTCCTTATTTAGATAGGAATTGATTTAGGAATTGATTAGCTGTCAGATTGATTGAATTGCCTAGAATAGGCAGTATATACTTTGTATAAATATCACCTTGAGATATATGAAAAAGTATTCAGCCAATTATCAATTTGGTATCAGAGCCTAAATAAAAAAAGTTCTTTCCGCTGCTGTTCTTTTTTGGCTGAAACCCTAGCCGCCGCCTTCTTCATTTTTTTCTTTCCTCTTAGTTCCTACACCATGTCTGAGAAAACAGATGTGAATGTTCCTGACAGCAAGAAGCTATCCACGGTGACTGTTAACGAGACTTCTTTTCCAACAATTTCGATCAAGTTGGATGGTGCTAATTATCGTGTTTGGTCTCAAATTATGGAGATGCATATTGCTGGCAGGAGGAAGAAGGGATATATCACAGGAAGGCTGCACCTGCAGAGAACGATCCAAGCTATGATGAATGGGAGGCTGAAGATGCGCTGGTTAAGTCTTGGCTCATTAATTCCATGGCTGACAGGCTGATGGCACTTTTTGTGCAGTGTGGAACAGCGAAAGAAGTTTGGGATGCAGTCAAGAGGAGCTATCTTGATGTCTCAGATTCTTCTCAAGTCTATGAATTGATGAAGAAATCATTCCAATCACACCAAGGAGGTCGTCCTCTTGTAGAATATTACAACGAGTTGAACTCAATATTCTTGGAACTTGATTATCGTAGGCCCAATGATATGGAGTGTCCGAAGGATATTGAGAAACTGAGAAAACGCACTGCTGAAGATCGGGTCTATATATTCCTTGCAGGTCTTGACCACAATCTTGATCAAGTTAGTGGTCGCATTTTGGCTACCTCTCCCTTACCAAGTCTAGAGGAAGCATATTCACAGGTCCGTTGAGAGGCACAAAGGCAGGTTACCATGGGATTAGAAGATCATTCTGAGGCTTCTGCAATGGCTGTCCAGAAGAATAATCCACGGTCAGCAACCTTTTCCTTCTCTCGCCCTTGTACCCACTGCAACAGCACCAAACACACGGTAGATGTTTGCTGGAAGAAACATGGCTATCCGGAGTGGTACAAACTGAAACAAGCTGAGAGAAAAAACAAGAAATCAACTCAGGTTGCTCTTAATGATACCCCATCTACTACTGCCTCTGCGTCTCAGGTTTCTCGTTTATCTTCTCCAGAAGGTATTTTTGGCTCAGCCTTTGTTTCTTTTACCCCTAACACTTGGATTGTTGATTCAGGGGCCACTGATCATATGACTAGTAATACTTCCCTACTTGACACTCTAATGCCCTCAACTGTTAAGACTGTTCAGGTTGCTAACGGGACTCCTATGCCTGTTTCGGGAGTGGGGAACATCACATTTTCTCCTACACTCTCCATGTCCTCTGTTTTACTTGCACCTAGCCTTTCTAATAATCTCCTTTCCATTAGCAAGATTACTAAACATCTTAATTGTTCTGTAACCTTTCATTCTACTCACTATGTGTTTCAGGACAATCTTACGAAGATGACGATTGGTACTGGTAAGGAGAGGGGAGGCCTCTACTACTTGGAGGGGACAAGAGAGTTACAATCTGAATCGGACCGTGTTTTCCAAGTAACAAGGGAGACATCTGATAGAGAAAAAATTCTTCTATGGCATTGTCGTTTAGGTCACCCATCATTTCCTTATCTGGAACGTTTATTTCCTAGGTTGTTTACAAATGTTTCAGTCTCTAGTTTACGGTGTGAAAAATGCATTTAGGCTAAGAATCATCGTGTAACTTTCAAAATAAGTTTCAATAAAAGTCCGATTCCATTTACTCGTGTTTTTACAGATGTTTGGGGTCCTTTCTCTACTCCCTCAACTTCAGGTCATAGATATTTTGTGTCTTTTATTGATGACTGTACTAGAGTGAGTTGGGTGTACTTGTTGAAATCTAAGGATGATGTATTACAAGTTATTCCTCAATTTTCAAAAATGATTGTCACATAGTTTAACACACAAGTTAAGGTCTTCCATTCTGACAATGGTCGTGAGTTTGTCAATCAGTCTCTTGCTAATTTTTTCAAAGAAAATGGGATTCTTCACCAGACAACGTGTACATACACACCCCAACAGAACGGCATAGCAGAACGTAAAAATCGCCATATTCTTGAAGTGGCGCGAGCTTTATGCTTTACTATGCGTGTTCCAAAATGTTTCTGGGCTGATGCCATCATGACTGCTTCTTTTCTTATCAACCGCATGCCTGCTCGTGCCATTGACTAACTCCATTGCGTATGTTATCCAAGTTTCACTCTATTCCTTCTGCCTTGAATCTTTGTCCTAAAGTTTTTGGTTGTGTCTATTATGTTCATGTTCACCCACACCAACGGGACAAGCTTGATCCTCGTGCTCTTAAATGTGTCTTCCTTGGTTACTCCAACTCTCAAAAGGGCTATAAATGCTATCATCCTCCTACAGGGAAGTACTATGTCTCCATGGATGTTCAATTTTGCGAACATGAGTCTTACTTTTCTGGGGATGTGACTTTTGTTCCCCTTCAGGGGGAGATTGACAGTAAGGAAGAGGAAAAACTATGGCTAGAAGAAAAGAAACTTTGGATTTCAGGAGGTCAAGGGGAGGACCTAGCTGATGGTCAGGGGGAGTGTGAAAATGGTCAGGGGGAGTCAGAGGAGTCTCCAAATGGGGGCGAACCTATAGCTGTTGAGCCTGAACCCAGGAAAAGAAGGGAGAGACCAGATGAATTGTTCTTCAACCACGGATATACAAGGAAGAACAAGGATGTTGCAGCCATAACCCCTCCAAGCTTCAGTGCTCCTCTCAATGATACTACCATACCATCGGATGATTCTTCTAAGACAAGTCCTGAGGTAGATCCTGAGGTACATTCTTCTTCACCCCCTTTGATTCCAGAACCTCCTATCTTGAATTCACAGACTGAAGATCAAGGTAGGAGATACCCTCTTCGGGATCGTAAAGCACCTGATAGGTTGGGTTTCTCGAAATCATCCTCTAACATTGTCTATCGTATTTCTGATTTTATCTCATATCATCGTCTATCTAAGACTCATCTTGCTTTTGCCCTTCAATTATCCTCTGTATCTGTTCCTAGTCATTTTCAGGAAGCCCTTGAAGATCCTAAGTGGAAGTCTGCTATGGTAGACGAAATGAAGGCTCTCCAAAAAAATTCTATTTGGGAGATGGTCGACTTACCTAGGGATAAGAAGACAGTAGGATGTAAGTGGGTTTTCTCGGTAAAATACAAGTCAGATGGAACAATTGACAGGTACAAAGCGAGATTGGTTGCCAAAGGATACACTCAGACTTATGGAATCGACTATCAAGAGACCTTTGCTCCTGTGGCAAAAATGAATACTGTTAGGGTAATATTATCTCTTGCAGCCAATCGAGATTGGCCATTAAGGCAATTCGATGTGAAGAATGCCTTCCTACACGGTGATCTTTCGGAAGAGGTGTACATGGATCCTCCTCCTGGGTTTGCACCAAAAGGAGATAAGGTATGCAAGTTGAAGAAGGCACTGTACGGCTTGAAACAGTCACCAAGGGCATGGTTTGGCAGATTGAGCTACTTTATGAAGGAGTATGGTTTCAAGCAAGTTGTGGTAGATCACACTTTATTTTATAGGAGAGATGGTGATGATATTACTCTACTTATTGTTTATGTTGATGATATGATTGTCATAGGAAGTAACTCCAGTAAAATAGAGAAGCTTCGGAACTACTTGTCTAAGGAATTTGAAATGAAGGACTTGGGAGTTCTAAAATATTTTTTGGGCATTGAGGTGTCTCGATTTAAGCATGGACTGTTTCTCTCTCAACGGAAGTATACGATGGACCTCTTGACTGAAACTGGAAACTCAGCCTGTCAACCCGTAGATACTCCCACTGAGGTGAATCATGGCTTAAGTGTCTATCCTGATCAGATTCCAACGAACAAAGAAAGATATCAACGGCTTGTGGGGAAATTAATCTATCTAACTCACACTAAACCTGACTTATCATATGCAGTCAGTGTTGTGAGTCAGTTCATGCACAATCCAAGTGACCGACACATGAGTGCAGTGAATCGTATCTTGGCTTATCTTAAGTCTTCTCCAGGCAAAGGTATAATGTTCTCCAAGCATGGTCATCTGGACATTGTTGGTTATACAGACTCAGATTTTGCTGGATCTCGATTGGATAGGAAGTCTACATCAGGATATGTATCATTTGTTGGGGGCAATCTGGTGACTTGGAGAAGTAAGAAACAAAATGTGGTTTCATTGTCTAGTGCGGAAGCTGAATACCGTGCTGTCCATCATGCAACCACAGAGCTTACTTGGCTGAAGATTCTCCTAAGTGAACTCGGTTTTGGTTCAGAAAAACCTATGACACTCTTTTGTGATAACACAGCAGCTATTGAGATCGCAAATAATCCAGTGCAACACGACCGGACTAAGCATGTTGAGCTCGACAGGAACTACATCAAAGATAACCTAGACTCTGGTAGGATAAAGGTCCCTTACATTAAGAGTGCAGATCAACTAGCTGATATGATGAGTCATGCTGTTCCTAGTGGACCATTCTATACAGCACTATCCAAGTTGGGCATGTGTGATATCTATGCACCAACTTGAGGGGGAGAGTTAGCGTGTACAGCTTGTAGAATATTCTGCATTAATTCTGTTTTCTTATTTAGATTTCCTTCTTTAGATAGGAATTGATTTAGGAATTGATTAGCTGTCAGATTGATTGAATTGCCTAGAATAAGCAGTGTATACTTTGTATAAATATCACCTTGAGATATATGAAAAAGTATTCAGCCAATTATCAATTCCAATTATACTTGAGACTTGGTTTATCTTCCTCTTGAAAAGTTAGTTTTTGGTTGTTGTTGGGCCTATATTCTTAAGATGCATACTGACGGTTCCCTCGATTAATTGAAAGCTCGTTTGGTTCCTAACGGTTATACCCAAGTATATGGCTTGGATTTTTCAGAAACTATTTCTGCAGTCACTAGGATTACATTTGTTTGTCTTCTGATCTCCTTGGTTGCTAATTATTGTTGGTCACTTCACCAACTTGATGTGAAGAATGCATTTCTATACGGTGATATAGAGGAGGATGTTTATATTGAGCAACATCCTAAATTTGTTGCTCAGGAGGAGTGAGTTAGTGTGCCATCTTAAGAAATTTCCGTATGATCTGAAACTGTCTCCTAGAGTGTGATTCGGCAAATTTAGTGCTGTAGCTATGGAGCTTGGTCTTACTAGGTGGGGTGTGAGTTTGGTCTTACTGGGTGTGGTGTGAATCATTCTGTCTTCTATTATCACTCCACACATGGCAATATATGACTCCAATTATATGTAGATGTATTGTTATCACAAGAGATGATATGATGATACACGAGATCATTGATTGAAATCATTTCTTCAAAAGAGGGTTTGTACTGAAGACTTGGGAACATTGAAGTATTTTGTGGGTATTGAGGTAGCTAGATCACGAAAGAAGATCTCTCTCTCACAATGAAAGTATGTTCTGGACTTTTGATTGAGACATGTATGCCAGGCTCTAAATCTGTTGACACAAGGATGGGTTTCAATACAAAGTTGGTTGCCGATGAGGGGATTTATTGGACAATCCTAGTTATTACAGAAGATTGGTTGGCAAGTTGAACTACTTGACAGTGACAAGACTAGACATTTGTTTCCTATGAGTGTAGTTGGAATAGTTTTTGGAATTATCTCGTACTAGTTATTGAGATGTCATTGTTGAATTCTGAGACATTTGAAGGGAGCACCTGAGAGGGGCCTGCTATATTAGGATAATGAACACACCTCATTACAAGAATATAAAGAAGCAGATTGGGTAGGATCTCCACAAGATGGACACTCCACTATTGGTTATTACATTTTTGGTTGGGGGTAATTTAGTGTCATAGAGGAGCCCAAAAAAAAAAAAAAAAAAAAAGAGAAGAATAGACAATAGTAGCAAGATCGAGTGCAGAGTCTGAGTATAGGGCCATGGATCATACCACATGTGAGTTAATTTGGATATTGAATATGCTGAAAAAATTAGGAATTCAATATTCACAACCTATGGAGTTGTTATGTAATAATTTGATTGCTCTTCATATCCCTTTTAATCCAGTTTTTTATGAGAGGAGTAAACATGTTGAAGTGGACTGTGAATTTGTTAGAGAGAAGATTTTGCAGAGCATCATTAAAACTGATCATGTTAAGTTTGAAAACTAGCTTGTTGATTTGTTTACTAAAGCTCTTGGGAAATCTCGAGTTTAGTATATTTTACCAAACTTGGAATGTATGATATAGGGTGCGTTTGGAGTAATAAAAAATTAGTAAAAATTGATAAAAGTTGAAGCCACGTAATTCGTGCAGTGAGACAGAAAGTTGGATTTTTTTGGAAAATTTTGAGATTTTTGGTAAAATTTGGTGCTTTAAATGGAGCCAGAAATGCTTCGACTTGAGGGAGAGTGCTAAAATTTTGTAAATATATTTGATATGCTTTGATTAGGGAGATTAGGAAGAAAACTCTCTATAATTCTTATTTCTTGTGTTGTATTTTTTGTATGTATATAAATACATGCTGTGACAACCCTAAGGGTATCAAGCCATTCTATTCAATATTTGTTTGTTTGCCAGAAACCAAATTACCCGAGATACCCTACCCAAAAATCAAATTTCGCTTCCCTACCCACCCTCCACCATCCTACCCTTGGATCTAGAATTGTCTTATTGCGTTAGAACTTCTAAATGAAAGCTATGTAAGCATGGCTTAATTGTTTACCCATTCTTGTTTCTTTTTACCTTGTTAGGTTTTTAGCACTTCCATAGAAATGTAGCCAACAAACTACGAATTAATGGCCCTAATTTTTGTAACTTCATGTAGATAGATTGAAGAAACCAAATTACTGAAACATGATTTCCTCCCAAAATACCATTTCCAAAAAATCAAAATTTACCTACCTTCCCACACACCACCATGTAGCTCTAACACAAATAATTGAAATTCAATTTTTTGCGGAGACTTGTGTTTTTGGTAAACAGTCGCCCCAGGGGGGGGGGGAGGTCCTACTAGTCAGTCACTCCCACCCTATTCTTGCCACCTCTACCTCAACCTGCCAACCCTAACTTAGTCAACCCACCTAAATGCCGTCACCCCTCCCTACAACAAGCTTCTCCCACTCTAGCCCTACCACTCTATTCCCCCAACCATTGCTCTGGTTCTCATTACCTCAAGAATTGGCGTCCCCTTTCTCTTTTTCATCTTCATTTTTTTTTAACTTTTAGAAAATGTTTTAGTCATTACAACATGATGTGTTAGTTATAGTTACAATTGGTGCCACTTAGCATAATACAAAAGAAGAAGAATAGGAGAATAGTGATGCCAGGCTGGTGGGACAGTGGGTGGGGAGGGGCTGGTTATGATTGGAATTTGGATATTGTAATATTAGCACCTCATTTTGTAATGACTAACATATATTTTAAAAATTTGTCAAACAAGGGGGCGGTGGGGGGCTGATGTGGTGGTGGTAGGTGTTGAGGTGGTTGTAGGGGTGGGTTTCCCCAGGTGAGAGAAAAGAAAAGAGATTATGAAGAAATATAAAACAAAGTTGTGTGTGTGTGTGTGTGTGTGTGAGTGTAGTTTCTGATTTTAGAAATCCATGTTCTTTTAGTTTTCAAATATTGGACCATTTATATGTAGTTTGTAAACTTGGTGTTCAGAAAAAATGTAAAAATTCCTTTCTTGTACTTCATTTTCCAGTTCGAAGTGCAGGACTGCAAAATATGTGAGACAACTAAAAGTTGAATATAAGGGCTGTTTGGTTGGTAACAGTTTGGCCAAAAAGTATAGTAAAAGCGCAAAGATTTGATGTAAAAATCATATGTGGTAAAATTTCATTAGAAGAAAGTACAAAAAGTTAGTAAAAGTTGGTGGGTTTTGGTTGGTTTTGGCCAACCAAACATCCCCACAATGATGCTGTAAGATTCACATCCCTTGAAAGCAACTTCTTAGTTTAGGTGGTAAGAAAAGTGGTAATATTACCAAATGTTGGGGGTCAAGATTCTGATAAAGCTTGGATTGTATTTAACCCCCTTGGCGGGTGGATTTTCTTTTCTTTCCCTTCTCTTTTTTCTTCTTTTCTTTCTTTAGTAGTTGGAACTCATCCATCAATTATTGAAACTCTGAAACTTATCTATGGTATCTTACTTTTGCAGAGAAAGACTAGCAGTGGTGCTGGAGAAGATGAAAGGGGTTCAGATGCTTTAAATGGCTCAAATGACAAAATTAAATCCGTGAATAGTAAAGAACCTTCTCATTCACCTACAAATCTCGTGTTTGGTTATCTTAATCTCTTCTCTGATGGCGTAGTACGTGTTCCTTTTTTTTTTTTTTTAATTTTTAATTTTTTTTCACATTTTAATGGAAAATTAGTTCCCCTTCCCTCTCACCGCAATTGTTGTTAAGAACATATTCATTTTCACATGACATATTTGACTGGAAAAGTGAAACAATTTATATAATGTGTAACTTTTCAGCACAATTTTACTGATGGGATGGCTTTGGGAAGTGCTTTCCTTCTATATGGATCTGTTGGTGGATGGTCAAGAACTCTGTTTCTGCTTGCACATGAGATTCCTCAAGAGGTTTCATTTCTCCCTTTTGTTCCTTCATTTTCTATGGAGAATGTTTTGAATTTTTGTATATGAGAAATAATGGCTTTGTAATTTTAAACAATAACATTAACATTAATTTCATATAATTAGTTCTCTAGGTAATTAATTGAAAAGATTCAAAAGGGATGTTCATGTAGCGCATTGTTACCTGTAGTTATGCATATATATTGTCTAACTTGAATTTATCACTGAATTTTGTTTTCCATACCGAAAGTCTCACTTTGAGATGGATGTAGAAAGATACAAGAACAGAACATCTCATATCTCCTGTAAAACATATTCTACCAGCCACCATGCATTGCAGCACATGCTAAAATCTAAGTACGGATGCTTTCAGGAGCTCTTGCATTGGCGTACCCTTGTCCGCCACATGCTAGTGAGTGTTCTAAATACGTCCCATTATGGTTGGAGTTTTCTAAAATAGATATAAATAAAAAGATAATTGAATTTATAATACAAAGATGATCAAATAGTTTTTTTTTTTTTTTTTTTCAATTGTCGCATTAGTGTGTCCACAATGTTTGCCATTGTATCCATGATTCTTCCGCAAAAATCATATGCTATTTTGTAGAAGTGCAAAACACATACTTTGTCTTAGATAAATGATGTTTCCTGGCCTTTTATGATCGCTGTGGTTTACGTTGTTTTTATATTTATTTGATTAGCTGTAGGGAGGAACTGAATGATCTTTAGCCAGAGGGACATTCATACTGTGATTTACATAATAGTAGAGACCTTGTATTTTCCCTCTCCTTTCAACATATTTTATCTGGCTGGGGAAGCTTTCATATAAAAGTCTGTGACACGTTTTGTTGCTTCTTTAATGATTTGCGAGGTTGGCATATTTGTGTTTTGTCCTTATCTGTGCTACAATTGATTATTTATAAAAGGACCACAGTCATATTTTTAACTATTTAAATCCTGTATTTCACCCTGTAACTACATTTTATAGTTGTTATTGTATTTTACCATTGAAGCTACGTCTTTTAAGTTATACCCTCGTATGCAGATAGGCGATTTTGGAATCTTGGTGAGGTCTGGTTTCGGTGTCACAAAAGCTCTGTTTTTCAACTTCCTCTCGGCATTGGTGGCGCTAGCAGGAACAGCATTGGTCAGTCTACAATCGAAGCCTCTGATTTTTGTTTTTCTTTTTTTTGTATTTTTTATTTTGTTCATTGCGTACAATTATAGAATTAATAAACAAATTTCATTGTTAATGATGATGCCACACAGGCCTTGCTGTTGGGACAAGATGCAGGGCAATCATCTTTGATTGAGGTATTAAGTCAGTCGTCCGGTGAATGATTTGACAGTGCTCGTTTTTGGAATTGAGAGTATCATATTAATCTCTCTCTCTCTCTCTCTCTCTCTCTCTCTCTCTATATATATATATATATGGCAGGGATTCACAGCAGGAGGTTTTGTGTACATTGCAATTGCTGGAGTGCTGGCGGAAATGAACAATGGTGGCAGCTCAGCAATAAAAACTACAGCAATCCAATTAACCTCACTGGTATCGGGAATGGGTGTTGCCCTCTCTATATCCCTTGTTGAATGAAAGCTCTCCTCCAAACCTTATCTAAGAATCGAATGTAATTTTATCCTGAATTGACCATTCAACGCTATTACCCATTTTTGTTAATGCCATAATTTTCAAACGCAGTGGAATATCAACTAACCCTCTTTTTTTGCTTGGACAATGCTTTCACCATGCAGATTCAGTTTCCATATTTGTATGCATTTATATATTTAGGGTAAATTACAGGTACCCTTTTGACCATTTGAATAAGTAAACGTAGGTTTGAAGACACGTGAATATTATGGCTCTGTTTAGAGTGATAAAAAATTTTGAAAAATGGTGTAAAATACTGAACAATTTTAAAAGTTATTCACTTTTTATCTCACTGTATAAATTATAAACTCACAACTTATCTCACTTATCTTATTTTATTTCATTTTTTGTCACTTCAAATATACCCTTGGTATCTCATATTTTATAGATGTACGTAATTACGTTAAACCTTGGCTGTCAATTTGACATTAAATTTTGGAATACTAACATCATCGTAATATTTATATAAAATATCATTTTCACCCTTCTTAGAAAAATGTTTAAAATCTCATTATTAAGGTTAAGGACGGAGCCATATTGAGAGCAGGGGAGGGGGATGATTGATTGAACCTATTGATTTTGGAGGTGAAATTATTTAAAGTATTCGTGGTATTTTATTTTTATTAAAAAGATTAACACTAATGCAAAATATTTAAATATAAGAGTACAAAAATCAAATTCAAGTTGTACTCCATCGTTGAATGTTTATGTGTCAATAAATCAAACTAAATCAAACCAAATTTTTTCTCATTAGGTGGGGTCGGTTATATGGATTTGTCGACGCCAATTAGATCTGTTTAGGGGTATGTCCTCCGATAAATCTAGGTAGGTCAGGTTATGTTTAATGGTTTCTTTCCAGCTTCTCTTGGGTCTTCCTCTATCTCTCCTACTCCTGACAATATCCATACTTTTCACACCTTCTAACAGGTGCATCTGCTGGACGCCTTCTAACATGGTCAAACCATCTTAATCGGTTTTCTCTCATTTTATCTTCAATCGGTGTTATTTTTATTTTGCCCCTAATCTCCTTGTTCCTAATCCTATCTTTCCATGTAATTCCGCACATCCACCTTAGCATCCTCATCTCCGCAACTGCCATCTTCTGACCATAATTATGCTTTATTACCCAACACTCTGATCCATATAGCAGCGCTGGTTTAACCGTTACCTTATAATACTTTCCTTTCACCTTGAGGGGGATTTTTCGGTCGCACAAAACCCTCGAAACACTCCTCCATTTGGTCCACCCAGCTTGAATCCTGTGACTTACATCAGTATCAATCTCTCCATCTTGTTGCACCATAGATCCAAGGTACCTAAATTTATCTTTCTCTACAATCTTTTGTGTGCCTAAACTTACTTTTATACTACTCGTTATCCTACTTTGACTAAACTTACATTCCATATATTCCGTCTTGTATTGGCTTAGCCTAAACCCTTTTGTCTCTAACGTATCCCGCCATAATTCTAGCTTAGCATTCACTCCTTCTCTCGTCTCATCTACTAAAACAATATCACCTGCAAATAGCATACACCACGGCACCTCATCCTGAATATGTCTTGTAATCTCATCCATAACTAAAGTAAACAAGTATGGGCTTAACGCTGAGTCGTGATGTAAAGCAATCGTGATAGGGAACTCATTAGTCTCTCCACCAGTCGTCTGTATAGATGTCATGGCTCTATCATACATGTCCTTTATCGCCTCAATATATGCGACACACGCTCCTTTCTTTTCCAATTCTCTCCATAGAATATCTCTAGGAACCCGATCATATGCCTTCTATAAATCTATGAACACCATATGTAAATCTTTTTGACATTCTCTATACTATTCCATTAACCGCCTCAAGAGAAAGATAGCCTCCACAGTTGATCTTCCAAACATGAAACCAAATTAGTTCTCTAAATAATATTGATAAATCATAATAAATTTTATGAGCAATAAAATATAAAAATAGTTATATATATATATATATACACACATTTTTAAAAAAAATTTGACACTATTAAAAAATTTTAATTGAATTGTTAAACTATAAAAAGGTTTTTTACTGGTTTATTGTCTGATTCGATTATCATAATTTTTTTTTTCTCCTCTCTAACTTCTATTCTCGATAAAACTTGTTTTTCTATTCTCTAATGTTTTGTAGTGATGTCAGCTCATAATAACCGCCAACAAAGTAAGAGAATATGTGCATTTAAATCTCAATCATCATATTGTTGAATTCAAATTTTAAAAATTAAAACTTTTCACCTAAAATAAGATGAGTTTGTCTTATTAATAGTATTTTAATATGCACAAATTTTTACCATTTAATATTAAAAATACGACATTACTGTTGCACTAACTATTTTTCTCATGCCGGGGCTTCATTGTCTCTTGCTCAAGAAACCCTTCAAGAAACGGGGGTTGCACCACAAGAAGGCAATTCTTCCCCTTTCAAGCACGAACTCTTAAAATCTTCCAAATGGAGCATGTGCTCTCCAAGAAAGTTGACTTCTGTAACTGTGTGCTGCAAGGATCATTCCCTACGACGGATTGCTTAATTCTTCAACTAAATACAATCTTGTAATCGCCCAATAATTTAAAGACTACAGATTCAAATGAACAATCAAGGATATAGCTACAAGCATGGTTGGGTGACAATGTACAACAAAGGCTTCTGACGAAAGCTTGTGTAGTTGCAAGGAGATGCTGATTCAGTGTCATCCAGCAGCTGATCATGGCTTGTTACGTCTCTGTTATATATCCGTGAAGATGATAAAGACCCCGGCCGCCGGCACTAGATAATTAAAATGGCATACACATAGCTAGCCTCTGCAAGCATCGAAACTATTTTTTAATATCGGAACTCATGCCCTTTGTTTTGTAATGGAATAATTTTACCATTACTCTAAGTCATACATATGAGGTTGGTTTAGAAGTGAAATTTTTAAAAACTTGCTAGTTCGACTTTTTATGCACTCGGCAAAAATTTTAAAATCTAATATAGCAAAAATTTTAAAATCTAATAAGTTTTAGTTGTTTAGTAAAAATAGTGGCAGATCTAAAATTTTCAGTAAAAAAGTCAATGTAAAAAAATTTGTATTAAATGGAGAGAAAAGTAGAATTATATAAATTTTAGGGAGATTAAATACTATATTATATGAAAAAATCTTAAAATCTATGAGAGTATTAAAAAATTTTCAAAACTTAGGAGGTCAAATACTATATACTATATGAAAAAAATCTTAAAATTTATTGAGGTATTAAAGGATTTTCAAAACCTTTGGGGGGAAACATAACCCTGCTCGTCTCCCTTGAACCGCCCCTTAAGTTAGAAAAATTTTCAAGAACTTTTGATTGTTTGGTAAAAAAGTTAGAAAAAATTTTTATCAACTTTTAAAATGTTGCCCAAGGCTCAAAAAAAAAAAAAAAAAAAAAGGGGGTAAAAAATTGCTAAACCTCATTTTTGGGTTCAAACTGGCCCTTGATAAGAAGAATGAGCATATCCCACCATTGGCAAACCTTGTGTCAGGATTCAAATTTGTTGAACGGCGGAAGCATTTGGAAGATTGTATGGTTATGGGTTGGAAGCGGATCAAGAGGCGGCATTCTTATTAAGGGAGTTAATGTATGTTCCCCGTGAGTGCTTTTGTGGTGCCTCTTGCGCACTGCTTGAGCAGGAGGCTTTGCCGCCGCCACCACTCCATCTTTGTTCATCCCCGTTAATAAGTCTGTTCTCTTTCGCGCTCCGTCAGAAAACCGTTCGTCCTGCACTTGCCCATCCTCTCGGTTACGTAGTTATTAAAAGGTACTGTAAGCTTTTTAACAAGGTTGAGGTTCCTATTTGTTACTGTTTGTCACATTGATGGATCTATCATTGGCTATATAAAGATGGATCTCAGGTTATTTGCTATATAAAGATGGTTTCTCAGGCTAATCCAAATATAACCTAAATATCAGGCTTTAATTTAATAAATTGTTGATCCAATTACACTAAGTGTCAGGCTTTTCTTTAAGAAATCGTTCATCCAAATACACCTAAATGTCAGGCTGAGCCGGAGTACGTTTAGAGTGAAAAAAAATGAGATAAAATGAAATAAGTTATGAGTTTATAATTCGTGCAATAAAATAAAAAATAAATAATTTTTAAAAATTTGTAATATTTTTTAAAATTTTTTATTACTCCAAACGAATCCTTAAGTGTTGTACTCCCCAAACAAAACCCAACAAAGTGCCACCTGTATGTGAAGCATGAAAGGTTACGATCTAAGCACGAATATGGCTCAGTTTGGGTGCAAAACCAAAAACTTGGTTTTTCGGTTTTTTCCTCAGTCAAAAAATGTACCTAACTAAAATTACAAATATATCCTCCTAAGTATTCAGAGTTTTTTTGGCATAAAAAGAATAAACTCGACTTCTTAAACTTTAATTTGCACAACAACAGAAAAAAAAAAATCAAGTTTTTGAATTCTTTTTTTCCCAAGCACAATTTAAGTCAAGTTCAACCAGAGTTTTACCAAGAAGGTTCAAGATGAGAGTTGAGACAATGCCCTTTTTTACGCTATGTCACCTAATGCGTTTGGTGTTCTAAAAAACACTAAAAATCTATGAAAAATTCTAAAACTTTTTAAAAATTTTTATCATATTTTGCTCGTCTTATATTTTGTGAATTTTTATAAATTATATATTTTTAAATATTTCAACAAATTTTTACAAATTTTAATAAAATTTTTACAAACTCCAATAATATTTTTATAAATTTCAAAAACTTTTCAACATTTTTTAAAAAATTTTAAAAGAAAAGTTAAAAAATTTTTGTCGAAATTTGTTTGAATGGACGAAAATCTGTTTGAGCAGATTCAAAATTAAAAATTCTGAAGCAAGAGTCAAAAACTTTTTGTCGAAATCTGTTCAAATGGACAAAAATCCATTTAAAAGGAACTATTTATCTTGAAAAAACATAATTTGATGATTGAATTTTAAATACTAAAAAATTATCTAAATCATATTTTTTATTTTTATTTTTTATTATTTTCTAAAACCCCAAACGCACGTCCCACATATTGCGAATTTGTAATACAGGTGCTACGGATACGACCATACACCGAACTACTTTTTGTTTGTTCACATAACATTAAAATAATATTTATAATTTCCCATGCATAATAGTGCACGTCTAAAATTTTGTCCATATATGGATGTGTTTAGAATTATATAAAAAATAATATTTTGTGTTTCATATAATAAATAAAAAATTAAAATTTTATAATCTCGTAATTCGTATTTATAAAATTTTATATTTTTTTTACCAATTTCAAACAAGGCCGTCTTACTCATCTACTTGTGACGGTTGAGAAATTATTAAGGTCGTTTAGAATTTCAAACATGTCAATAAATTTGTATAAATCTTCATAAAATTTTATAAAATTTAAACTTTTTTCAAATCTTCATAATTTTTATCAATTTTTTTAAATAATAATACCCATCATTAAAAAATAACGAAATCAGCAACTTATGATGGTGCCGAAAAAAGGTCAAATATTTGAATTAAATTGCAAAAGATTGATACAATTATTTGAATTTTTAAAAAATTATTTGAAACTTTAAATTTTTTTTAATTTTATTCATTTAAATTTCATCACGTATCACTTTTACTCTAATTTTTAATATTTTTTTAACAAATCAAACATTAACACTCAAAAAATTTCAAAAACAGATTGACACTCCGAATACTATCTGTTCGTATGCTTCCACGACCCAGCAATGCGGAAATTTTGTACACTGGACTGCACATATAAATTTAAGGTGCTTTTGGACTTCCAAAAAAAACTAAAAGGTTTTAAAAGTGAAATTTTGTTAGAGTTTAGAGTGTAAAAAATTATTGTAAAATAATTGTTAAATATTTATTTTTGATTTGATATAAAGTTATTAAAATTTATATAAAGTGACACGTCACAAAATTTTAACAGAGGATTTTAAAAATTTTTAAAATTTTGTATAATTTTTTATACAAATGTCAAATTAATTTTTTTTAAATCTAACAAAATTTGTTAGAATGCATTATTTTAATCCGTTTCAGTAAATTTTGAAATTTTTTAAAACTTGAGAACGTGAAAGCTTTTAAAATTTTTTGAAATTTTTTGAGGGTACACACGCGCCCTTAATAAAAAGGAAAATGCATTCTTAAAATTTTTATTTTATTTAGGAATTTCACAGGTAGGAAATCGGTCAATCCTCGCGAGAACTGCAACAGTATGAACATGAACAGAAGAAGAGAGGGGTAACAAAGAATATCCAATTTGGCTTACATTTATGAACGATGAGTGTGGCATTGGGCATTTGACAGGTTGATCTTCATCCCCCGGTGGCTCGATGGGATGCTCTATTGGGCAGAAGAAGTCATTGTTGTTGGATGGGGATTGCATCCCGATTTGGCTCAATGGGATGCTAACTTCCATGCCAATTACCCTGCTCCCTGTCTCTCCTCCTCTGCTTGTTTCATCTACCACTGGAATCACACTTTCCTTCTTATCCTGCAAATTGACAAACAAATTAAGAATTCATAAACAAGGTCAGTTCAGAAATCGCTAAATGAAAACACCACTAAACAAAGCCCCACCACCCCAGACTGTGAAATCAGATAAAAAGCATAGAAGAAAGGTGAAAGTCTTAACTAAATTATCCCCACACGAAAAACCCATGTAATAGGAATGACAGGAATTAAGACAGAAAAAGAGAATTAATGCACAAACTATACCACAGAGAGAGAGAGAGAGAGAGACAGAGAGAGAAGTGGCAGGGTGGGGTCGCTGTACAGAAAAAGGGCGGAAAAGATTCCCACCATTTCTGCTGGCTTGAAAACTTTTTCTTTCTTTATTGGGTCCGTATCCGCACAAATGCATCTCTCTCTCTCTCTTTCTCTCTCAATATATGTGTGTGTGTGTGTGTATTTCTGACAGCGTGAGAGAGAGCTTTTTCACTTTGTTGTGCTTTAAGAACAGAAGCAAGTTTGTTTGAAAAACAGACCAATTAAATCGTCAACTTTTCAGCTTTTCTTGGTTTTGCGGAAATCACCGTATTTTGCTATTTGCAAGGGAGAGATCTGTTTTCGCGGCCCCGGAAAAAGAAGAAGAAGGAGGAGGGGGGGGGGGGGAGAGAGAGAGAGAGAGGGGTGAGGTAAGAGAGCGGAAAGCGCGAGACAGCGGCCTGCCTTTTCTTTAGCATGCTTTACTAGCCGTCGTTCATTTCGATATGAAAGTTACTTTAGAAATAATAGCTCATTAAAAAATATTTTATTACAGGATAAATAATTATTCATTAAAATATTTTATTACATAAATATCATTAATGTACATTTTTATATCACTTTTTGTTAAAAAAAATTATCACAAATTAAGCCCGGTTTGGCAAAACTATCAATTTTTAGTTTTTGTTTTAATTGTTTCTAAAATTGCACATAAAAATTCGTTTATCAAATTTATTTTCAGTGTTTAGTTTTTAAAAAAATAAAATTATTTTAAAATTTTTCTATGAAAACACAAAAAATGTGTTCTCTTATGTCCCATTTGACAACGCTGTCATTTTTTTGTTATTATTTTTCTATTACCGTTTTCTATTGTCGTTTATTTTTTTTGAAATTAAAACTGAAACTGCGTTTCGAAATACAAATTTGTTTATAATTATTAATTTTTTTATTTTAGAAAATATTTAATTTTATTAGTTTTAAAAAATTAATATAACTTAATAAAATATATCTTATAATAATTTAATTTAATTAATATACTTAATTAAATTAATACAGTAAATTATTTATTAAAATCATTTAATTCGATAAAGATAAAATATATTAAATTATATTATTTATTAAAAATAATTTCATAAAATATATTTCATATTAAATAAATAATTAAATTAGATTAATTATTAAATTAAATTATTCTTTTTTAAATTAATTAAATTCATTTAATTAATTATTAAAATAATTTAATAAAATATATTTTATATAAATTAAATTAATTTAATTATGATCTTTATTTAAAATAATTTAATAATAATAATTAAATTAAATTAAATTAAAAATTAATGTAATTTAATTATTTATTATTAATTATTTTATATAAATTAATTTAATTATTAAATTAAATAAATTAATTATGATATTTATTTCAGATAATTTAGCAATAATTAATTAGTAAATTAAATTAAATTAATTAATTTGGTTTTATTATTTATTAAAAATAATTTATATTAATTTATATAATTAATTTAATTTATTGAATTTAATTATATTATTTATTAAAATAACTTATTTTAATAAAACATTTGAATAAAATAATTTATTTTTATGTAATGTAACAAAAATAGATAAAATTTTAAAATTGACAAAATATTGGCAACAGAAAAGAAAATTAGAGTGAAAACATATTTTTTCTGTTTACATTTTTCTATGTATGTTTTCATTTTTTTTAAAAACAAAAAAAACGGAAATGGGTTTATCAAACATGTTTCTGTTGCGAGTTTACAAAATTTTAAAAACATAAACAGAAAAACAGAAAACGGAAACGTTACCAAACGGGGCCTTAAATTTTCATTTTCAGTTTTTATTTTCCTTTATAACTGCTATCAGTCACAACAATCACTCACCATCAACCGTCACTATCCACTAATCGCTATCGATATCCAGTTATCGCCACCATCTACTACCGCTGCCGCTGTCACTGCCATTGCTATTGTTGCTGTCACTCATCCATCTCTGGTTATCGCCAACCGTTGCCACCTCTCACCCACCTTTAATTAGGGTTTCATGATGAAATTATGCTTGGTAAATGGTAAATTTTTTTATTTTTAGTTAATATAAAAATATATTAAATATAATTTTATTATTTTAATTATATTTTTTCATTAAAAATAATTCAATTCAATAAAAATAAAATATAATAAACATAATTTATTATATAAATTTTTAAAAACAATTTAATAAAATATATTTCATGTTAATTTAATTAATTAATTTAATTAACTTAAATTAACTATATTTAATCAATTAATTAAATAATTTTAATTATTTTAACTATATTTTTATTAAAAAATAATTTAATTCAATCAATAAAATATATTTAATATAATTTAATTATATTCATAATTAAATGCTAATTAAATTAATTTAAATTAAATATAATGAATTAAATTAAATTATTTTAATTATATTTTTATTAAAAATAGTTTTATCAAAAAATATTAGTATTGATAATTATATTAATAATTCAATCCAATAATTATATTTTCTGATAAAATTAATTATTAATTAAATTATATTTTAAATATAATTTAATTAATAATTAGTAATTAACTAAATTAAATTAATTATAATTGAATTTAAGTCATTAAATTAATATAAAAATATTTTATTAAATTATTTTTAATAAATAATGTAATGAAATTATATTTAGTATATTTTATTTATTTAATTAAATTATTTTTAATAAAAAATAACTAAAATAATTTAATTAATTAATTAGATATAATTAATTTAAGGTAATTAAATTAAATTAACATGAAATATAATTTATTAAATTGTTTTTAAAATTTATGTTTAATATATTTTATTTTTATGGATTGAATTATTTGAACAAATAATATAATTAAAATAATTAAATTTAAAAAATTTAATTTATTAACATTTATGCTACCAACTAACAATTATTGTTATTAAATATATTTTTAAGTTTTTGTTTTTTTTCCTACTATGAAAATAAAAATTAAAAATGAAAAACTAAATGTAGAAACTGAAAATTAAATATACTAGTTGAATGCAATAATTGAAAATTGATAATTTTACTAAACGGGACCTACGCATTTTATTTTTATACAAGCTTTAATGGAAATCACTCTCACTTCTTTTTTTCATTTCAAAAAATAAAAAAAAAATAATTCTGTACAACATAATCTTTTTGTTTTGTTTTTTGTTTTTTTTTTTTAAAGAAGTTTAGACCATGGTATGATTGTAGACAAAGGCAGAACTACACTTAGGCTTGGCTGGGTTGCACAGCGGGTGAAATATTTGAAAATTTTTTAGTACTTCTATAAACTATTGTTCTATGCCCAATCTAGCCAAGCCTAGCCCAGTTAGCCTAAGTCCAGCCCAACGAAGTTCAAGTTAAATTGATACAATCTTATATGAAAATAGAGTACCAAGTGAGGGGCAAAACATCCTAGCTCATGTCAAATTTTTTGGGTACTTCTATAGATTATAATATAATTGTCTATTGTGAATTGTGATATCTGTAATTTATTAGACGTGATATATTTTTATGGATTTCCTATGTAACAAATGAGCTTGTGATTACGAAAGCAAGAGGTCAAGCAAGACATTTGGAGTATTTATTTATTTCTTTGTTTATTTTTTCTATTATTCTCCTTCATGTGAGCATAAACTGGACTTTTTTTTTTTTTTTTTGACAAAATCTTGTGGCAGCATGCACTCCAAATTTTTAGTTTGCCCCTAATTGTGGATTTATCGTTATGAAACAAACAAGTGACCAATCTGGACTTTTATTGCAGTAATGTATTATCTCATCATTCTAATTAATGTCATTTTCTGATACAAAATCTTAATAGAATACCATTTTCCTTCCCAAAAATAAACCCTAACCCAACAATGGAATTGTTGTAGGATTTTTTTTAGATCAGCTCAGGATGGGCCCAACCTTTCAACTCAATTTCCAGTTAATCATTGGCTTTTTGGTTTGAAACTTGAAACCCATCAAGAGCGGAACTATCATATGACTATTCTTTAGAACGTAGATGAGCATTAAATCAACCATCGAGCCCATCCATGACCAAGATAATCAGTAGCCGAGATAGAAAAAAAGCAGTGGGCTGGGATAAGGCTAATTTAAAATTTTTTGAGTTTTTAGAGGCCGGTTACTATTTATGAATTTATAAGTATTTTAGTCATACAAAAAAAAAAAATCTATTTTTGAATAAGTCACACTTGCAACAAAAAAATAAAAAAGGATATCACGCGTTTTTCACTACATTTGAAAATTGCTAGTTTTATCCGACAATAGTGCACATCTCACTCAGAACTTTTACAACTTTCCATCTTCTTTACAAAGTAAGCAAAATTGATTTTTGGAACAAAATCAAAACTATTTAGAAAAAATCCAAATCGATCATCATTCTTAAGTATCTTTATTTTTTCTAATTTTGAAATAGTACCGGTACTGTTTTGAAGATAGCTCAAAATGCTGATCGACCCCATGGATTTCTCTTGTCCTGAAAACTCGTCATCTGTTTATAATTTATGGTACTGCTTTTATACTGTCATAAAAAACACCAATCGATACATAACACAAACCAACCATACGAGCCAACATCATCATATTTTTTGAAACAGTACTGGTACTATTTTGAAGATAGCTCAAAATGTCGATCAGCCCCATAGATTTCTTTTGCCCTTAAAACTTGTCATCTGCTTATAATTCATGGTGCTATTTTGAAAATAGTATTGGTACTGTTTTGTACTGGTACTGTTTTCATACTATCATAAAAAACATCAATTAATACATAACACAAACCAATCATACGGGCCAATATCATCATATTTTTTGAAACAGTATTGGTACTGTTTTGAAAATAGCTCAAAACGCCGATCGGCTCCATAGATTTCTCTTGCCCTTAAAACTCGTTATCTGCTTATAATTCATGGTACTGTTTTGAAAATCGGTACTGTTTTCATACTACCATAAAAAATATCAATCGATACATAACACAAACCAACCATACGAGCTAATATCATCATATTTTTTGAAACAGTACCGGTACTATTTTGAGATAGCTCAAAATGCCGATCGACAAAATCAATCCATGAAGAAGATAGACCAAATAAGCTCTATCTTATTCCAAATAAGCTCTATCTTCTTCGTATATTCACGACTAAAATTGTAAACAATGAAACTAAAACAAGGAAGGAAAAAAAAAAAGGAAGAAGCGTGATTCTCGGTGAACTATATCTTCATGTGATTCCCGGAAATAACTTGTGTAACTTAATTATAGAAATAAAGGGTATTATTGCTATATTAGAAACTACATTTAAAACAAACTAGTGGGACCTACTCAAAAGTGGGACCTAATCACAAAACTTTCTACACAAATATGACTTAAAAGCAATACCTTTTTTTTTGGAGTGACTAATATGCTTAAAAGATTGCAAAGTATGATTTAAACACAATTTTCTAAAATATTTTGTAAGATGTATCTAAAAAATTAATAAGTTATATTCTAAAAAAATAAAATAAAATAAATATAAATCATAAAGAAAATCTTATCTAAAAATGAAATAATAATAAATGATAGAAAAAGAACTTTGATAAGGCACATCTGACAAATTGATAAGACATATCTAAAAAAAATTGAAATTAAATAAATAATAAATGATAAAGAAAAAATCCTATCCAAAAAATTGATGAGATTTATCCAAAAAATGAAGAATAATAAATGATAAAAAGAGCTAAAGATGGATAAAAAATAAATGATAAAAAAAGCCTATTTAAACCAATGATAAAACCTAAATGAAAGAAAAAAAGGCCTATTTAAACAAATGATAAAATGTATCAAAAGATATAAAGTTAGCTTAATGATAAATGATAAAATAAAATAAAATAAAATAAAATAAAAAGGATATTGAAGCTAGATAAACCGAGAGTATAAGAGTTTTTTAAGATTTTTAATGATAAATGTATGTTGGATATGGGTAGGATAAGATGGGATGGGGTGGGGGCAATTAAAGATAAATTGGAATAGTAGGGTCAAAAGATATTTTAGTGAGAGCAATGTTAAAAGATATATATGTATATATAGTCAATTTTTTTTTTGAAAAATAAGTGGGGGCAATTGACTCCACTTAGCCACCCTCATCTCCGCCACTGAAGGTAATAGAAAGCATTGAGTGGATGATGACTAAGTGAACTACCAACTCATAGAGTTGCAGTAGGGGGTTACTGCTGTTGCTGCAGTAGGGGGTTACTAGTAACCCTTAAATGATACAGTTTCAGCATTTTTTTTTCCTCAAAATAACGTTGTTGAAGTCTCTATATTCGAATATGAATTGATGTGAATCGGTATTGTTTTGAAAGAAAAAAAGATACCAAAATGGCATTATTTTAGAGTTACTGCAACAGTAGCAGTAACCTTCTACTGTTGCCCCCTTCTATAGGCTGGAAGGTAATGATAAAGAATTTAGGATGGGTTGAAAGATATCGGACCGATAGCCTTTGTTTTCTTAGCTCAACGGAAGTCGATCAAGTAAAAAATCCTCAACGTAGGGAAGATATCAACTAGGTGAAAAATTGAAGAAGTTCGGTTAAGTTAATAGATGGCTAGCTCAATCAAAACGAGCAGTTTGATAAAGAGCACTTGAAGCGGACAATCATTGCTCAAGAAAATTAACACTTGACAATTCGAAGAAGTTTGACTGAATTGGATGACATCAGAATAATCCACTCAGCCTTGGACATGAGCTAATTGAGAAAAGTTGAAGATGTGAGATCATTGAACGAGTGCCCACTCAAGGACATTGTCATATATTTACTGGTTCAAAATCATAAATTAATTGAATGATTCAAAGAAAGTAATTTGACAATGGGAAAAGTGGGTTTTTCCTTCATTGAAAAACTATGAAATATTTCATAGCTTTGTATATGCCAAGTTTGAAAAAAATTATTCCACCTAGGGCCATTCATGTTTTGTAGAAGGGGAAGATTTAGATGGGTCAACCCATATCACACGTGCGCATTACTCGGCATGGGTACTGGGTACGCTATAAACATAAAGGGGTATTGATACTGGATATTGGGTGCTCTACAGGCAAATCTCAAACTCGTCAAAATTAGGGACGTAAATGGGTAGGATACTCACCCAATTAGCAAATTCTATTACTAAATGTTAAGCTACAAAAGAAGAAGATTACTTAAATTAGACAAAAGGAATAAAAAAATTATGAAAATGCTACCAAACTTAAACTACATTTTTTTAATGTTCTTGAAAAAGATCCTAGAAAAAATATTGATTTCTTGATTGTATTACTTTCTAATTCCCAAACTCCTCTTTCCCCTTTTTAATTGGTGACCAGCAACATCATTTTGTCACTACTACCCCTATAATTTTAAACAATTATACTAAGAAATATAACTTGAAGCTTGTGGCGGCCAAGTGATGAAAACGATGGCGTGCATCCTTTATGTGACATTGATCCTGGGCAATGGCTCAGTACAGAATAGAACATAGTTGCATAGAGGAGAGTACAGTGGTTTCAACCAAAGAATGAGACTAGGAGGAGAGGGTTTGAAATGTATTTGGGGGTTGCAGTAGTAAAATGATAACTGATAAATATGTCTAAGGCAAAAGATGACAAAATTCCATAAATGACTTTATCCTAAATTTAAGTAATTTTATTTTAGGAGTAAGATTCTAAATATATTATATTATATTATATTATGTTATATTATATTATATTATATTATATTAAACGAGCACTTAGCAGGTGCCTTATTGGTACTGGGTACTAGGTACCCTATAAACACAAACGAGTATCGGATATTGGATATTAGGTACCCTACAGACAAATCTCAAACTCTTTTCAAGCCCGTATAGGTATTAACTTTCAATCTCAAACTCATCCCAATCCTACTAGGATATATTTTAACGGATTTTTATCAGATTACTCGAGTCAGGTACCCTCGTGTACTCATTTAATTGGCATCCCTATCACAATTGCTATATTTATTTCTCCTCATTCTCTTAAAAACAATTCAGGCAAGATAAATTTCTATTCATTCTTTCCAATGGCTAGACATTTAACCTTTAGATTAGTTGTCAACATATGCTCAGTGACTCAAGATTTCAAGTTAGGCATGATTCGGTGTAAGCAAAATTTTGAATTCATTTAATTAAATTGGTTAAACTTTAAAGCGAAATGCTACGCTTACACCATAAGCTTACACCCACGTTTACACTCGGCAAAAAACGATAACATTTTAGCCCTTAAAAAAATTTTAAAATAGAGAGAGAGATTGTAGAGCATGGTTCAAAGTATCATTCGAGACGTCGAGATATCGTCCGATATGTATTAGAATCGATGGATGGCGCGATGAGATCTTAGCCCGCATTAAAGAAATGCATCAAGAATAGTTATCTTGCACTGTCGTGATCGAGAGACAAGCTGATATCTCGGTAATACACCAACACAACTAACTGTTGTGGCGAGAAATCGGTGAGACAAATGATTTCTCAGTAATTGCATAAAAGGGGAAAAAAAGTTAGCTTATTCACATGTTATGAATAGTTATCTAATGTTTAACAAAAGAGTTACTATATTTTTGATTAAGTAATATATCCATTTTATTATTAAGAATTTTTCTATATTTTTGTTTTTTAATTAAAAAAATAAAATATTGCATATCACCCGATATTGCGACGCGACACCGCTACCGCATAAAAAATTCTCCAACCGATACAACAACCACGACAGCAACTTTGAACCTTACTGTAGAGAGAGAAACGGAGCCGGTGCTGATTGAAGCAGCAACTGTGACTTCTACATCATCATTTAGCGGTGCCAGAGGAGGTGGTGCTACTATCATCTGCTCGCACCAGTTGAATCTCTGCAACCACTGCCATTTTCTCTCTCTAAGTCACCCATCATCCTTGCCTCGATTTGATTCTCACATTGGAATGAGCTTCTTGACCATTGAAGAGGCTTTTGCTAAACCCAATCACTATCGTTTGAGACTCATCTTCATCTTCAGTGCTATCGATTTGACTTAACCTGCCTCGGTTAGCACCTCTAACAAATCAATTGTCTCAGATGATGACTTTTCTCTAGCCAAGGTAGAAATCATACTTCAATTCACTAAAAGCTTTTCTTTTGGAAATTCATTTTATACGTAAATTAATGATTGTATAAGAGGTTGTATGACAATTTTTAGTTTGAATTTAGGGAATTGCAATGTATGCGTCTCACAATTATAACACTTACATGAATAACTGTTGGGGTGTCTTATAATAGATTTATTACTTATTGAAAATCAGTTGCCCTAGGTTCACAACATAGTTTTCTTATTTCTTTGACCTTGAAATCTATAAGGTTAACTCTTTTAAGTAGAAAAGTTTGTCTGTGGCTTCAATTATTTTGAGTCACATTTTTCTGGACTTTCTTGAATGGTGATGCTAACAAGCCTATCCACCCATTTATCTATTGCTTTTGCATATCACTAAGTGCATCCATTGATTTAATGGCCAGTGACCAATTACAATGAGGGGAAGTGATGTTCGTGACAGGTTGAATTGTACTCAAGATAATAATATCTTATGGTTTTCTTATTGCACTCATATGGACAAATTAATATTGTAAATTACTCTTGGTTCCTTGGTTATTACTCATCTAAATATGCTTCACAATCATGGATAGATTAGACTAGATTATGTATTGAAATGATTCCATTTACTAATGTGCATGCAAGTTTCATCTGTTGTTATCGGATTAGGTATTGGAATATTACTACTATCGTGAGTATTATTCCTATCATTTATGCCTGATATTCCAAACCGCATCTTGATTGTCGATAATGGTGCATGTACACTTTACAGGTATGGTTTTGGAGCTTATTTTAGCATCCTCCCTGGATCTGAATGGTTTGTAATAATGTTAACATATGGATTTTCTCTTGCCATAATTGGCATGGCTCTGAAGGTGAAACTTAGTCTTGTTTCAACTCAGATAGTGTGTATCACTGTGATGAATTGATCACATATGTTCTTAAAAGTTTTGAAAATTCCAAACCAAGCGATCACAAACAGGATAAATAGAATGACACCAAAGAATAATGAGGAAATCCCCTAACGGGGAGAAAAACCCTTATTATGAATCCTACTATCAACAGGTTACAAGACACTTTTTGAATTTTGGATGAATCACTGGTAGAAATTCTTTCGCTACTCTTGCTCGAATCACTCGACTAACCCTACAAGTGGACTTGCTGTCTCTCACAAAAAGTAAAGAAAGAATAATGAAAGTCTAGAGAAAGAACACTTAAGCTCTCAAGAGTAAACTCTCTCTAAGTCTCGATAATATGTCCCCCGTATGGATATTGATGATTTAGATTGGGTACATATTTATAGAGTTATAATAAGTTGCCCTAAAATGACAAAATAGGAAATAGAATCTAGCTAAAATATATAAGGCCGAACCATCGCCTTCCCTGTGCCTTGCTTGCGGGTGTACTGCGAGGGGGGCAAAGCTTCGCCTTTTTTGCGTTCTGGCTGCAAGGCATACTACCCTTATTTTCCTCTTTAAGTCTTCAATGCTCAAACCATCAACTTCCCATTGGCTTGCTTGCAAACCTCTCTGGACTTTTCTGGACTTCCATTATGCTTATTGCCAGTTTCCTTTTTAGTGTCTTCAAGATCTTCTTAATTTAACCAATATTCTCCTAAGTGATTCTTTTTTTTTTTTTTATTTTGGAAACTCCTAAGCTTTATTCAACTTAGGAAACTTCTCCAAATTCATTGTTATTAATTAGGAAACACGATTCCAAAAATGTTACTAACATCATCTCTCACTTCCAATTTTAGTTATTTGTTTAGATTTGCCATAAAATTCTCTTTACAATCTCCTCCATGGCAATTACATAACAAAATTAAATTGGATTTCGCCAATCTTTAATCTGTGAACTACAACACTTAATAGAAACATTAAACGCACATATTGGATGAAAGTTAAATTCATTAGAATTTGAAACATAGCATTTCAAACCCAATCACAACAATTCAACACTACTTACTTCATTAGTTCAATTCACATCAACAAAGTTCAAAAGAAACAAGTTCCATCAATAAGTTCAAAAGAAACAAGTTCAAGAGTCATCAACGGGTTCAAAATATCAAATGATATCATCAAGATATCAAAATACAAACCCAACATAGTTGCAAGAAATCCATATCCATCTCTCCCATTTTGTTATGAATTGACAGCTCTAAAATAGGGAGAATAGTCACAATAGCCTAGAATGATTCAATGCTGCCTCCGCCAGCATTAGCATCTCCACCAGTAGCATCTTCATTCATATTGATTACACTTGAAAAGTGTTATTACAAACTCCACTTTTGGATAGGCATTGATGCATTTAAGTAGTTTCTTTTGAAGTTTTATCATTATTTTATTACTTATAATATTTATTTTCTTAATTGCAGGACAAAAGGTGAAATACTTGAAGATTATGATGATGAAAGTGACCTAGAAGATGAAGGGAATGATGTGGTTCCAACCTTCCCTAGGATGGTCCGGACCACCCCAAAGAATTGGCAGCAAACGGGAAGCAGAACTTGAAAAACAAAGTTTTTGTGGTCGGGACCCCCTGACAGACGGTCGGGACCCCCTAACAAACGGTCGGGACCACAGTGTGTATGTGCACGCATTTTGAAGTCCATCTTTTAGGGTTTCTTTGCAACTTCTATATAACCCCTGCTACATGGCCGACCCGAGGGAAGGCGATAGTTCAGTTTTACATACTTTAGAACAGCCCTAGTTTAGTTTTTCATTTTTTTAGAGTTTTAAATAGTTTTTAGAGATATTTAATGTTCGTGTAATGCTTTTACGGATTTTCGAAGCCTTCGTAGTTTTCGTTACAGCCGTAGTCGTTCAATACTCCGTTTCAGCGTTGATTTCATAGTACATTTACTTTCGTTCTTCATTTTAATAATACTGTTTCTTCATTTTATTCTTTAGATCCATTAAATATGTGTTCAATGATTGATTTTATTTTGTTTAAAGTTATGTTAGTGTAAAACCCTAGTTCTTGATTCAACGAATCAAGGAAGGGTAGGTTACTCTGATCTATGGGATGTGTGTAGACCCTTCGCATGGTTTGCGAAAACTCATGCGTATGCGTCTACAACTTTTAAATCTAATTTAGTTTGTTTCAAAAGCTTTCAAAAACAAAAACCTTTGACTATAATCTCTGTAATCACTGGTAAAGGTTTTCGATTAAAACTTTCTTAATATTTTTGAATGAACTAAAAATTAGATTTTGAATCCAAATCTGAATTGGTTTGTTTCAAAAGCTTTCGAAAATGAAAACCTTTGACTATATTCTCTGTAATCACTGGTAAAGGTTTTCAATTAAAACTTTCTTAATATTTTTGAATGAACTAAAAAGTGGATTTGAATCCAAATCTGAATTGGTTTGTTTGAGAAGCTTTCGAAAACAAAAGTTTTTGACTATATTCTTTGTAATCATTAGTAAAAACTTTTGATTAAAACTTTTTTAACAATTTTTAAGCAAACCCTAATTTAGGTTTGAACCCAAGTGGTTTCTTAGAAAATCTTTCTGGTTTTATTATCCTAAACGAGATTTTAAAACTGAGTATTGGGAATTTTATGAATTTAACGAAGACATATTTCCAATCTATTTGTTCATTTTACGTGAACTTTAGATTATAGTATTTAACCCATCCCATTGTGAAGTAGTAAACTACCTGGAATTGAAAGTTGAATCAAGAATTGTAAATTATCTTGAATGCGTAGTGTTATTGCTTTTGTTTTAGTTTAATTTAATTGTTGCTATTTACTTTATTTATTTAGCAGTTAGTAATCAACATTTTTCAAAACCCAACATAAATTTTTCTTTTCCTGTTTTTAAAACAAAACCAGTAGGTAGAAGAACTTAGAAAATCCTAGTGTTCAATCTCATAGTTCCCTATGGATTCGACCTCAGACTCACCGAGTTAAAACTACACTGCACACCTTTGCACTTGGGGGTTAGTTTAGACGCACTATCTAGAAGCGGTCATATATCACATTGAAGCTTATTTTCATATGCTTACAAATTATCAATCTTCTGATAAAGAGATTGAAAATTTCCAGTATACATAGCAGTTAAGGCTTGTACATCCGCTATGAGATTGTCTTGCTTCACATGAAGTCCGGCTACTTCCCTTTCTAATCTAGTTAATGACAAGGAGACTTGATTCATGGTAAGACATTAGCTTTTGCTTGACTCTGAAGTATCATTCTCATCCTAGATAGAGTCAATAGCTTGATTACAGATCTATGGGCAGTAACACGAGAAATTAGATTCAGCTAGTGTGACACAACACAATAAGATGTTGGTGATGAGAATACCAAAAGGCAGAGAATCATGGGTATGTTTCTGTTGTTAGGAAGTGTAGATCAAACAGAAGATGAATAATGTAATATTAGACTTAAGTCCAAACAAAATGGCATAAATGACACAACCACGGTAAATAGTAAGGTCTGAGTAATGAGAGGTACGGTCAATGGTGGTAGACACAAATAAATTGAGCATTCGATGATAGTGTTTAACAACCCATACACATAAGTTTCTCTAATCCACAGTGGAGAACCATATATAGTTTGGAAAATTGCACTCATCTTAGCTCGAGTCGATGACAGACCATCCTGAGTTGGATAAAATATGTTCAACCTTTCAGTGGGTGATGGTCTCTCAATGCCTAAAGAAGTAGCAATGGTCTCTGGGGTGATGCAATAAGTATCAATGTAACTGAAGAATGAATTACTTGTTTATAAAAGTCACAGTGTTCATTGAAATTAGCATAAAATTCTTGAACAAGTTTCATAGCAAAAGATCCAAAAATAGTGGTGAGAGATTCCTAAACCCAGATTTACAAACAAAGATTTGGGCATTGAAAAATCATCAAGTTTTAGTTGACGTTCTCTGAGAAAAAGCCTTTTTTGAAAACAATTTTTGGAATTTAGAATGATTTACGAACCTATTCGAGCCTACAGAAGGATTTTTACTTCGGTTTCTACCCATTTTGATCCAAACACAAAACTCAGTGGGGATGAACGGAAAACTCAAAACCCTAGGTTCACAAACTTGACACTAATGAGATTGAGAACTAGAAATGAACGATCTAAAGACAAAATGCAAGTTGAAACTTACCTAGGACACATGCAAGGTGTAGGACTCGAGAGTACAGAGAAAGGTGGTCCTGGCTTTGAGAGTTTGGAATAGCGCAATATGAAAAATGAACTGGTGTGCCATATATATATATATAGGTAGCTCGAAGCCTCGCCTACCCAATGTGAAGGCTGTGCCTTTAAGTTTGAACCCTCGACTTCCCAGCGACCTGGTTTCAACCCTTACTAGAAACTATTTGAAAGATCGGCTTCGTAGCCCTCAACTAGCGAACCTCTCAGGACATGTCTTTTAGAATGGTTATTATGCAAAGAAAATTAAAAAAAATGATTGGGAAAATTCATTAATATGTTAAAGTAATTTTAATTCGTCTATGTCCAAATATGTATACTAATTCAAGTAAAATTTTCAAGAACTAAAATTCACCTTTCCAAATCAATTTCCAAAATTGCGCCATGAGGTGAATTAAACCATAACATCGAAAGAAAATGCCCGTGTACGTGTGAGATTATGACAAATTTGACATATATGCTCCCCTTCAACAATTATTATATCAAGATATTAATTTGACGCACCAAATGAATTGAGAGCCAATTTTTTTCTTCTTTTTATTTTTTTTAATCATATATCCCTTTTATGGTCTTGGCGGCTTTCACACATTCATGGGTGAGTAACTTTCTCTTAACAATCAATGAGTCATTAAGGGGCTTCTCACTGGTCCCACCGGTAGCCCTTTCCAGTGTAGATTTTTTTTTTTAATGAAGGCTTCTCAATATTTTTTAAACACATCAAACAATAATTGAAGATCTATGGAAGAAAAGTCATATGCAGAATCAATAAAGTGTTTAAAGAAGCGCATCAAAATTATAGCAAAGTTCACCAAAACACTTCTTTTCAATTCAAATGAAAAAATAATTTTTAAATTCCCTACAATTTATTTGACTAAATAATTAATGTACGTTTAAGGAAATAGAAGTCATAAAATATTTTCAACACAACTAATGAACTCCTGTCACATTTTATTTTAAGGAAAACTTAGGGATGTGCACAAATACCCAAAGACTTCCTATGAGATTTAAAGCGAAGGGCGTCCAAGGGTTTAGTAAAGATATCAGCCAATTGATTTTTAGTTTGCACATGTTCCAAGGAAATCACATTATTGTCGACTAACTCTATAATAAAATGATATCTAATGTCTATATGTTTGGTGCGAGAATGCTAGATAGGATTCTTATAAATACTGATGGTGCTAATGTTATCACAAAATAATGTAATTGTGCCTTGACTCAACTTATAGTCAACAAACATTTGCTTCATCCATAAGAGTTGAGTGCAACAACTTCCAACAGTAATGTATTCGATCAGCTTTTGCAGTGGACGTGGATATGGCATTTTGTTTCTTACCACGCCAAGAGACTAAATTGTTCCCAATGTGGAAACATCCACTGGAAGTGCTCTTGCGAACACTTCTCGCCTAATCCACGTTAGAGTATCCTGCAAGATCAAGATAGTGTCACAAATGAACCAAATCCTAAAATTTAGTGTGCCATTGATATATTTTAAGATCCTTTTAACAGCATGCACAGATGTGACTCTTTAGGATCAGACTAATGCCTAGGACACACACCTACACTAAATGTAATATCAGGTCTACTAGATGTGAGATATAACAGACTCTCTATCATGCTTCTATATATGGTCTGGTCGACACTTTTACCACTAGGATCCTCGTGCAATTTGGTGCTAGTACTCATGTGAGTTCTAGCATGTTTAGCATTAAAAAGACCAAACTTTTGTGCTAAGTCTCTAGCATATTTGGATTAGGAAATGAAAATTCCTTCATCCTCCTATTTGATTTGGAGACCTAGTAAGTAGTTTAATTCACCTATCATGTTCATTTCAAATTGAGTAGACTTAAGTTTACCAAATTCAATAGTATATTTATCACATGTGGACCTAAACACAATATCATCAACATAAATTTGTGCAATAAAAATGTGCTTAGAATGAGTGCAAATAAATAATGCTTTATCTAAATTCCCATGCACAAATCCATACTCAGTTAAGAAAGTAGTGAGTCTCTCGTACCAAGCACGTGGTGCTTATTTCAAATTATGCAGAGCCTTTTTCAAGTTATACATATAATAGGAAATTTAGGGTCCTTAAAACCTTTGGGTTGCTCTACACAGGCCTCTTCTTGAAGAATGCCATTCAAAAGTACACTCTTGATATCCATTTGGTATAGTTTGAATTTTAAAAGATAAACAATGGCTAAAAGTAACCTAATGGATTCAAGTCAAGCAACAGGAGAAAAGGTTTCGTTAAAGTCAACACCGTCCACTTGAGTGTAACCTTGAGCAACAAGTCTAGCCTTGCTTCTAATGACATTGCCAAACTTATCATTTTTATTTTTAAATATCCATTTAGTTTCAATTACATTAATGCGAGTTGGTCTGGGCACTAAGGGCCACGCATAATTCTAACAAATTGATTTAGCTCCTCATGCGTTGCATTAACCACATCAACTAAGGCTTCTTTAACATTCTTAGGTTCAACTAAAGAAATGTAGCACACAAAAGTTACTTCATTCCTTAATTGCCTGCGTGTTTTCCCTTTATTAGTTACCTCTCCAATGACTTGACTTGTAGGGTGATTTAGCTTTAGTCTGGAGAATGGCTCCAATTGTAGTGTAGTGTTTGCTGTGGTAGGAATCTCATCTTCTTTTCTTAGCTTATTTCTTTCTTCTTTAATTTCTTCATTTGCCTCAACAGCTTCTTCCATAGGACCATCATCTTCTTCAACTTGTTGAAGAATAGTGGAATTAGTAAAATCATCAACCATTACATTGATAGATTCCATCATTGAAGAAGTTTTTAAATTATGAACACCAAAAGCATGACTATTAGAAGAATAGCCCAAGAAGATTCCTTTATCATTTTGGGAGTCGAATTTTCTAAGATTTTCTTGATCCTTGAAAATGAAGCACTTACTTCCAAAAACTCGAAAAATACTTTACATTGGGCTTCTTACCATTCCTCATAGGGTGCTTTTGATGTACCAGGACGAAAATACACTCTATTGGCTATGTAGCATGCAATGTGTACATCTTCAACTCAAAACTTCTTTAGAAGTTTCTTTCCATGCAGCACTAACTGTGCCATCTCCTATAGGACTCTATTTCTCCTTTCCACAACACCATTCTATTAGGGAGTTTTGGGTGCTGAGAACTCATGCTTAATTCCATTCTCATCACAGAAGTTAGCATATTCTGATTCTCAAACTCTCTTCCATGATTCGTTCTAATTCTTGTGATGCACCCCATCTCATGCTACTTCTCTTGTTATAGTCTGAAACACAATAACTTAAAAGCTTCAAAAGTATTAGATTTTTCACATAAAAAATTAACCTAGGAAAATCTAATGAAATCATCTATAGCAACAAAAATATACTGCCTACCACTTAAACTTTTATTGCATATAGGTCCCATTAAATCTATGTGAACAAGTTCTAGGGGTTAGGAAGTCTTAATAGAATTTATCTTTTTGTGTGCATTCTGAACTTGTTTACCTAATTGACAAGTGCCACACACACTTTCCTTCTTCCTTTCAAATTTGGGCATTCCCTTGATGAGCTCAGATTTGGATAATTTATGTAAACCTCTATAGTTCATGTGCCCAAGTCTTTGATGCCACAACTTTGTCTCATTTAGGGTGGCAGTATTGCAAATAAACCCTTTTGAATTAGCTACCCTATAGCAATTGTCAGATGTGCAAACACCATGTAAGACTTGTTGTCCATTTTTATTAAAAATATTGCACTCTATTTTATAAAATTGAACAATATGGTCTTCATTGCATAATTGAATTGTGCTAATAAGATTAGCTTTAAGTCTTTCTACATATGAAACATTTTTCAAGCATTTGAAAATAGTGGAGTTAATCTCACCTTTCCTTTTACCTGTGAGGTACTAACATCACCAAATGTCACTAGACCACTCTGATAGGTTTCAAGTTTTGAAAACAACAATTTTTCCCACACACGTGGTTAGAACATCCATTATCAAGATAGCATATATTAGAATTCAAAACTTTTAGAGCAGTTTGGGAGACAAAACAATTTAAATCTGATTTTCTAACCCATATAGCCCTGGTTTTTAGAAAATTTGTCTTGATAGGTTTTTTCACACGTCTTTGATTTGAACTCTTTTTGTTTTTGAAAAATTTGTATTTTTGTGTTTTTGAAAATTTAAATTTTTTGGTTTTTGAAATTGACGTGAGTTTCAAATGAGTTTTTAGAAAAATTAGAAAAGGCTTGAAACCTATTCATTATAAGAACTTTAGGATTGGGTTTTTACAAAAAATTTTCACCTAGTTCAGGGGGAGTCCATAGAGTTTGTGACAATTGAGGTAGATATGACCTTTGATTCTATAATGGTGACATACAGGTACAAAGGGTTGGGGTTTAGCAAAACATATACCTTTCACCATGGGAGGAGGATACTGATGATGTTTGAACTTATGAAAACTCCTCTTTGGTAGTGCAGCAGGTTTTGAGAAAAAATTTGCAGTAATAGTAGGTTTAGGAGCACTCTTTTGAACTGTGGCTAATTGTGGGCAAGACTTTGGAGCTCCTGGAGGGGCTGATGATGAAGTAATTGTACTCTCCTCTTTAGTATAGCCTAGGCTTGATTTATTTCCATGTAGCTTTTGTTTGCTTCAAATCTCTTCAATCTTGTTTGAACTGGAATGTATATTTTCTATTATCTTCTCATCATTCCCTGTCTTCTCTTTTAGTTCAATGATGCTGGCTTGTAATTCTCCAATGGTTTTCTCCAATTCTTCAATCTTCTTGTTCTTTTTCTCCAGTCTTTTTTTGAATTTTTTTGCACTTTGAGATTGAGAAATTCTATTAGATTTAAAAGAAGATAATTTACTTGTAAGTTTTTCATTCTCAATCTTCAAGGCGTGTCTTTCACTTCTCAACTTCCTGTTTCTACAATGTTGTACTTGTCTTTGTTTCTTCAGATCACAGTATTCTGCAAAGATTGCATTATATGCTGTTTAAAGATCATTATTGAATTCGTCTTCAAAATCATTGTCCTTATGGTTTGATATCTCAGTGTCACCTTAGGATCAAGAAGGTGTTCCTGCAGAGGAAGTGTGAGAGGCTATAAAAGTAATAAAATTACCTACGTTACCAGAAGAAGCTAATGCAGAGGATTCGTCTGAGTTAGAGAGTCATCATTAAGTATGGCATTCATCACTTTGACTTGTTTTTGCTTTATCATTTTGCACAATCTTGAGCAAAGTGACTATAGCGATGACATTCAAAGCACTATATCTTGTTATTTTTATCTTCTTCTTTATCATTCTTCTTGAATTTCTTACCTTTATCTTTGGACTTCAACTCCTTCTTATTGTTTTTATTGAACATTAAGTTTTTCTCTTTCTTCACATATCTCATGAATCACTTTGCCATAAAGGCCAATTCTTTATCAAATTCTTTCTCTTCATATTTCTTTTCTACAGACTTGAGAGCAATACTCTTTGTGGACTTTCGAGGTTTAATTATGTTTGCCTTGAAGGTTTGCAGTGATCCCACAAGATCCTCTATTTTCTTGAAATTTACATCTCCAACTTCTTCAATTGCTATAACTTTAGAATCAAACGTACGAGGAACTGAACGTAAAATTTTACGTACCACTTTGAATTTAGGGATGGGCTTTCCAATAATGTGGAAAGTATTGATGACATGGCTCAGCCAAACATAAAAATCATCAAATCTTTTGTCTTCATTCATTCTCAAGCTTTCAAATTTAGAGGTGAGATTTTGAAGCTTGGATGTTTTGACTTGCAAATTCCCTTCATGTGTACTCTGTAAAATTAACTAGGATTTTCTTGCACTCATACAACTTGGGATTCGACAAAACTCATTGGGACAAATGGCTGCAAAGAGGGCACTTAAGGCCTTAAAATTCCATTCTGAACTATCTTGTTCAGCTTTTATCCACATCAGAATTGGCTTCGCCTCAACATGACTGTCAATTTCTTACGTTGGCTTTTTCCATCCTTGAACCATAGAAGTCCAAACTTTATAATTCAAAATAATAGATGAGTTTACATTCGTACTTTCCAATAAGAATAATTTGTACTGTCAAACCACGGGGGTCTAGTGCTTGAGCCTACTTCCTGTGGTGGATCCATTGACTCAGATTAAGATCTTCACTTGATGAACGTAGAGTAATCTACTCTGATACCAATTGAAAATTCTGAACCAAGCAATCACACATAAGATAAATAGATCGATACCAAAGAATAACTAGGAAACCCTTTCACAGGGAGAGAGCCTCTATTACAAATCCCATTATTAATGGGTTATAAGACACTACTTGAATTCTCTATGAATCACTTGCACAAATTCTTTAACTACTCTTACTCGACTCACTCGACTAATCCTACAAGTGGGCTTTCTGTCTCTTGTAGAAAGTAAAGAAAGAACAATGAAAGTTTAGAGAAAGAATACTTAAGCTCTTAAGAATAAACTCTCTCTAGGTCTCTATAATATGTCCCCCGTATGTATATTGATTATTACAACCAAGTACATATTTATAGAGTTACAACAAGTTATCCTAGAATGACAAAATAAGAAACAGAATCTAGCTGAAATATATAAGGCCGAAACATCGCCTTCCCTGCGCCTTGCCTGGGGGTGTATTACCATGAGGGTCGAAGCTTCACCTTATCTACATCCTAACTGCGAGGTACACTGTCCATATTTTCCTTTTTAAGTCTTCAATGATCGAACCATTAACTTCCCATTGGTTTGCTTGTAGGCCTCTTTGGACTTTTTTTGGGCTTCCATTGTGCTTATAGCTAGTTTTCCTTTTAGTGTCTTTAAGATCTTCTTAATTTAACCAATATTCTCCCAAGTGAATGTTCTTTTATTTTGGAAACTCTTGAGCTTTATTCAACTTAAGAAACTTCTCCAAATTCATTGATCACAATTAGGAACAATGATTCCAAAAACATTTCTGACATCAGCTCTTACTTCCAATTTTAGTTATTTGTTTGGATTTGCCACAAAATTGACTTTACAAGTTTTATTGGTTGCATCTAAAATTCAAATTGTTTTAGTTTGGCACATCTTTCACATGGTCTTTGAGGGGGGACTGCATTTGCCCCTCTATGTATTTTGTTATGGATTACAAAAAAAAAAGGGGCAAATTCCACTTTACACGAGACACTAAACTCAATTAAGGACATGCACTTTCAATTGTTCTTCGCTTCTTATTTGTTGCAATCTTTCAAGTATTCTTTACTTGGCCCTCTATGTTTTTGAATACAAATGCTTATTTCTCTAATATTTTCACTAAGGTGATAGGGCCATGAGGAATCTATGGAAGAGTTCGTGCATCATAATCTTGGTGATGAAGTTTTTAAATGTATGATAGAGCCATTCTATTCAGGTAACCAAGTTGTCCATGTCAGGCATCAACTTACATGAAGGTCCAAAACGAATATTAAAGCATTAAACTAGTCATATATAATGGACCTGACCTTTTGTAATACCCCAAACTTTTGTATTAACACAATATATGTTTTTGGATGTATTTTGGAAGTTATGATATGTTAAATTAGTAGTATAGATCATTAATGGTACTTTGGAGTTAGGAATTTTGAAAGAGGTAAGTCAAGTACCTCATAGTTGGCATTTTAGCAAGTGTGCAGGAGGAGGTTACCTTGGGTGCACATGTCATGGGCGCCCAAGGTCTTGGACACCCACCTGAGAAGGCATGGGCACCCAAGGTATAGTAGAATTGACAGGTATAGATTGCTCTGCATTTTTCAATTGACCCCTCTCCAATATAAACCTATATCTAGCTAAGGGTGATGAGAGCGTCTGAAATTCACTATTTGGGAGAATTAAATTATTGGTTTAAACACATATTTTGATGATATGATGCAAGAGAGAGAGAGAGGTATTGTTGGGAGAGGAAAATCGGGTGAAGAAGCAAAGGAAGAACAAAAAGAAGAAGAAAAGGCAACTGGGTGGAAAAATTTGAAGGTAGGTCCTTCTAACCTAAATGAAAATCAAATCCATCTTGCAAAGGTGTAATTAGACCCTCAAGGAACTCCTCTATATGATTTATTTGTAGTTTGGATCAAGGAGAGAGAGGATTGAGTCCATCAAAGCTTGAGAGTTTGGAAGCACAAAACATCTTCTTGTTGATCCATCTTTTTACAACTTGAGGTAGGGATTTAATGCCTCATTCTTACAAATGTGATGTGTCACAAGGACTAGGTTGCTACTAGAAAAACCTTTTTCAAGTGTTGGTTACATTTATGGAAGAAAATAGGAGTTATACACATGTATATATATGTATAGGTTGAGAGAGTGAAAATGGTGTTTTGATCCATAACTTGACTTTTGGTTGATGAAAACTCAAATTGATAATTTTGTTTAGTGCCTAAGAACCTTGTGTTGATGTTAGAAACATGAAACTTTAGGTACTTTTACTTTAACTTGGTTAATTTGAGGTCGTAAGGATGAAAAACCAAGAAACCAGAAAACAGAGTATGAAACTCGTAACTTAGACCAAGCTATGGGCGCATGAGCGAGACACAGTTGGGCACCCAACCGCCTTGGGCGCATAAGACATGGGTGCCAAGCCCCTTGGGTGCACAAGGTGTGGGTGTCCAAGCCCCTTGGGCGCACAGCTGAGTGTCAGCCTGGGCACCCACCGAGCCTAGGTCTGATTCCTGACTTTGTTTGCTTTGACCTTCTACCTTGAGTTTATGAAAGAGTTTAGTTATATATTTTCACATGAAACTTTTATTTGATTGATTACATGGATTTAAAAAGGGAAATGTGTTTTAAAAAGTGATTATGGATTGGTTATCTTAAGCTAATGGCATTTAACTTGTATGGGTGAATGAACCTTACCTTGAATAAAATGAATTGGAAGCTTACTTCAAGTTAAGAGTCTTAATCGAGTAGAACTGTGAATAGGTCTTGATGTAAACTAAATGTTGAGGGATATGAACTTGTGATTGCTTAAATAAAATGTGACTTAACAAAAGGGACTCATGTTCATAATGTTGGTAAATGTGGAATGCTTAATAAGGTTTGATCAATGTGATATGTAATGAGCCATGGGATGAACCTTAACATTGACATGTGTGTTGAATAGTGTATGATGATGAATGTGAACCTATGAAAGATGAGATGGAATGTGATTAATGGTTATTTGTGTACCGGGGGCCGTGGTGGGGTGCGGAAATAGGAAGGGTCTTGAGGTTACCCTCGAGTTGAGAGTCCCAGAACCTGCGCAAGATTTGGTGTCAATGCCAGTGGGTTAGTAGTCCACACAACATTGTGTGTGTTTGGGTCCTCATGGCCCTAGATGACGATCCCAAACGACAACGTCGATTTTTCATTTCTGTTGGGTATTGCTCCACAAAAGACGATAATGTGTATGCACCCATGCCTCGATGACTTTTATGTCTATGACTATGTAATGAAATGGTGAATGGATGATAATGTGAATATGGGTATTTGTTTGAATGTTGGTTAGATGATAAAGTGATGATGAAATGTGATTTGAATTAAGGATTTAATTCCAAAGTATAAACATTAACCAAAAATTGAATCTTAGAGTATGACATTGTTAAATGAATACATATTTTCACTTAATTTGGCTATTGGTTATGTTAATGAATGTTATGATTCTAGACAAAGTTGAAGTGGCTAGCCTTACTTAAACAGCATTGCATGATTAAATTGCATACCATATATGTTTGTTTGAGACATCTTGGGCACAAGTGGAACCGTGCTCACATCCCTACAGATTTTGATGCAGGAACAGGCCATAACAATCAGGTGGGCTAATGGGGTTGGACTAGAAGTGTATTGTATGAGCCCTTCCAAACCTAACAAGGCTTTTGGTCTTTTAGTGCAAGTTTTATTTGAAATTATACTATTGTATAATGCTAGACGCATTCGATTTGGTTGTAATGGCCTTAAGGCCTAAGTTATATATTATGAGAATGGATTTGGAGTATGTGACCTAGCAAGAGTCAAGGTTAAACTTACGTTATCCTATTTTATGTCTCGGGCTCACTAGTTTACGTTGTGTTGCTCTGATCATGGGTTGGTTATGTTAGCACATGTTATGTGTGTTTATCACTCACCCCTCGGGTCATGAGATTCAGGGCGTGACAGGTTGGTATCAGAGCACTTTGTCAGAATACCTAGCGACATGGGGAATCTTGCATCTCATATTGCATGCTTAAATGAAATATAATTGAATTTGATCTTAGAATCTAATTTGTCTTGTTTAAAATCCTAGATGGGAATAGAAAGAGGGGAGAGTAGTGGTACCAAAGCCCAATCAATTGAGGAAGAGATTAAATGGCTTGATAATGATATTTTTACCCAAGTGGCAACCGAGGGTTTAACCAAGGCTTAACCCCAGAATGTGACAGGGGATGTAGAAGAGGTAAGTAGGGTGTCAACAACTATAGGTCATCAAATGGTATCTTACTATGGGATGCCATATCTAGTTCCATATCCAACACCTTATCTATATCAGAGTGTGATGCCTTATCAGATGCCAGTTCAGTTCCAAACTGCTGACCCAGTGGTAGTACAGAATGTGACTATGATTGTACCTACCTTTTCAGCAAATCCAACCACGACACCAGATGTAATGATAGAACCTAATCCAACAATCAGAATGTTAATTCACAAGAAGCTAGCACTAATGTTGGGGAGATGGATGGAAGCTCTAGTAGCGAGGAAGATCGTCTGCGAGGAGCATGTGGGGGGTTGTCGTAGGCGGGGATATATACGTTATTGGTGCCCTAAGAAATGTATCAAACGTTGTAGTTATTGTGGCAGGAGGAGGCACACTCGTAGCTCTTGCCCGTATTGTAGAGTTTGAGATGTAAAAATGTAAAGGGAAAATTTTAGAAAGACAATTCCCTTAGTGGTAATTGGAATGGTTGATAGTCTAAGGACTTATGTTATGTTATGTTATGTACTCTTTTAACTTCAGTCAGTAGAGTAACTTAAGATCTTGTAATGTTGGAACTTCTGTGGTAGTACTAATGGAAGTAAGATGTTGATATGTTGAACTTTTATGAATGTATTGAACTGTTGTAGTATTATTATAAGATGAAGTTGTGCTCTGTCATAATCTTAGATGTCAATTTAATATTGTTATTTTATGCTTTGATGTACCTTAGATAAAATGCCGCCGCGTGAAATAGGAGTTAGAGGCTGAGACCGAGGTAATGGTCGAGGTCGAGGTAGGGGTAGAGGAAGCAAACATATGCCTGTTCAGCAAGAATAGGAAACACATCATAGTGTAGTGGCTGAGGCACCGTCTATTGTGCAACAGAATGCTTCAGGAAGGAAAGAGGTGCAGATGGGGGCACTAGGGGTTCCACAGTCGGCAGCTGTGGATGCTGGGGTAGTGTTGCAACAACTGGCGGTAGCTATGGCCGCAATAGCAGGAGGGGCTTGAGTTGGACCCCAGACACAAATACAAGCTAGTCGAACTGCCCTGGAGAAATTTAGGAAGATGAAACCTCCAACATATGATAGTGTGGCCGACACTGATGTGGTGGAAAAATTCTTGGAGGAATGTGAGAAGATATTAGTTGCAATGGAGATCAATGATCCTTCTACTCGCATTATGTTAACTGCATTTTAACTAGTGGGAAGAGCATCAGTTTGGTGGACTAGTTTAAAGGACAAAGGAGGATCAGTGGGACTTACTTGGGCAAGATTCAAGGAGAAGTTTAGAGATCACTTCTTCCCTCAATCTTTAAGAGATGCTAAGAGGGAGGAGTCTGCTAGATTAATATACGGGACCATGACAGTATTGGAGTATGAAAGGAAATTTTCAGACTTATCAAAGTATGCACCTGAGTTGGTCTCTACTACTCATTTGAAGTACAGAAGATTCGAAAGGGGATTGAGACCAACTTTGAGGAACAAGATGGTGTTGTTGGGATTAGAGGATTATGAAACCTTGACAAATCGAGCTATGACGGTGGAAAGGGATTTGAATGAAACCAAAGTCATTTATGAAAGTCGACGAGGCAAGACCATGAGGACTCAGCAAGAAGGAGTTAGCAGAAAAATGAATAGGGGTAGTTCATTAGCTCCACATATCCAAATGTCCTACCAGGGAAGTAATGCACCCGCACCAATGGAGAGATCAGGGGGAACTTCTCAAAGGCAAATTGTATGCTTTAATTACAGATAGGAAGGCCACAAAAGTAGAGAGTGTCCTAGGAGCAAGAAACAAGTTGAATCAACAGGACCAATGAGAAGTGGTCAGGTTGGAGTGAGCAGGGCATGCTATGGATCTGGAGAAATGGGGCATATTCAAAGGTTTTGCCCTTAGATTCAGCGAGGTGCAGGGGGAAGGGTGGTACAATTTGGACGGTTATTGCAAGGACTTCGCCCATCAACCTCCCAGTCAGTACAGTAGTAGTATTAGCAGAGAAGCGTCGCACAAAGAACGATGCAAACTAGGACATCACAGCAGTCGAGGGTGAACCCACCGGGACAAAGGTTTAGCTGGCCACAGAATATTCAGCCACAGGGCAGGGTGTTTGCAGTGGCATAGTAGGAGGCACTAGTTGAGCCTGTGGTGACAAGAGGTATTTTTCATGTCTATTCATCAAATGCTATTGTACTCTTAGACACGGGAGCAACTCATTCATTTATCGCTGCATCCTTTACATATACCTTGGGAATAGATGTTAGCCCATTGGAATTGTTTTTACGGGTTGAAACCCCCATAGCGGGATTTTCCTCTTTGACTCAAGTATGTAAAGGATGTGAATTAAGGATAATCGATGTTTTTGATAGGCGAGAGTTCTTCTTAACTTTTGATTTAATTATATTGGAGATGAAGGGTTTTAATATCATACTTAGGATGGATTGGCTTATGTCCTACCAAGCTATGATTGACTGTCATAAGCGTAAGGTAACCTTAACCATGCTAAAGGGAGATCAAATTTGCTTCTTTACAGACTGGTGTGAAATACGAGAAGTTTCACTCTTGAAAAGTTGAGGAAATGATGAATTATGTTGTTTGTTTGCTTGCATGGTTATAAAAGAAGAGGACGGGGAGTAGAGAGTTGAATTGCCTAAAGTTGTGAATGGCTTTCCCGAAGTGTTTCCTAAGGAGATATCCGGGTTGCCACCTGAAGGGGAAGTAGAGTTTTGTATTGATTTGGTTCCAGGCACAGAACCCATCTCTATTCCACCCTACAGGTTAGCACTAGCAGAGTTAGCATAATTGAAAACATAAGTAGAGGAGTTACCAGCTAAGGGATTCATCCGGCCAAGTACATCACCTTGGGGAGCAACGGCATTGTATGCAGCTAAGAAGGATGGGACTTTGAGAATGTGTATTGATTACAGGAAATTGAATAGGGTGACTATCAAGAATAGATACTGACCGACCCTAAAAAGTGTTTCGGGGTTCTACCTCTCAAGTGCAAGAGGGCAGTCATAGTTTTAAAACTCGGTGAGTCCGAGGTCGAATCCACAGGGAGGGCTTTGTTAAAAACTATAGACTTGTTCTCTTAATTAGTAGGTGAACCTAAATTAATTTAAATTAATTTTTTAGCAACTCAAACTTTTGTTTTAGGTTCTAACTGAATTAAATATTAATTAAAGAAATTCAATTTAATTTTAAAATGCAAACAAAGCATTTACTCTAAATTCTAAAGTGAATAAATCAACTCATAAATTAAATTAAATAACAAGCACAATACTAAAAAGGTTCTTGATCCAACTTTCAAGTCCGGGTAGATCACTACTTTACCTTGGGATGTTTTTGTTCGAAACTAGATTAAGGTTTAATTCGAAAAGTGTTAAGAATATTTTAATCAAAGGTCAGTACCAGTGATCTCAAGCGGATATGGTTAAAGACCTTTGTTTCTGAAAGTTTTTCAAACAAACGAAACTAGAAATGAATTCGAAACCTATTTTTAACCTTGTTCGAAAGTATGTAAACGGTTATATTCGAAAACCCATACTAGTGACTTCAAACGAGTGTGGTTAAAGATTTTCGGTTTCGAATATTTTCGAAACAAGTTGAAAATAGATTTTAACACGGTAGATCCTTACGCATGAGCTCTCACAACCCATGCGAAGGGTCTATGAATATCCCAAGGTTTTTCGTGAACTATCAATTCTTGATTCGTTGAATCAAGATTAGGGTTTTACGCTACGACTACTTTAAGCATCTTAAAAATAATAAAATAGCATTCAATCATACGAAAAGAGAATTGAAACAAGCAAAACATGATATTACGAAACAAATCGAAATAAAACGAAATAGATTAAAGTGCAACTTACAACGTAAAGCGAATATAAAAGACGAGGTGAAGAATCACTACAAAGACAATGATGAAAGCTCCAATAAAAACCATGAATCCACGCATCCAAGCTTAAAAACTAATCTAAAAACTCTCAAAATTCTATTCTAACGCTCAATTGAAGGTGCAAAATCAAAAGGGAACGTCCTTGGGTCGGCCATGTAGCAGAGATTATAAAGAAGTTGTAAAGAAAACCCTAAAAGACAGAGTGAAGCCGCGCGTGCATAACACACTGTGGTCCGGACCGTCTGGCAGGGGGTCCGAACCACAGAAACTTTGTTCTTCAAGTTCTGCTTCTCGTTATCTGCTTTTGACAGCTTTCTGTCCTCAACTTCCACTGCGATTTTGACCTCAAAAACGATGGATTCAGGCTTCAGCTAAAGCACAAAAGTTGTAGCCCTTTGAGTCTTCTTTCCAACCCAAAAAGAATCAGGTCAATCCGAGTTGTGAGTGAAAAGTTATGATCCAAATACTGATAAGGTGTCGAGCTGGAACTTCAGCTGCACACCACTTCAACTATCTTGAACTTTGGACCATTTTTTCCTCCTCGGAAGCCACTTTCAACACTGCTAATCTCACGTATTTTCCCCTTTTACCTGCAATTAAGAGAATAAATACTATAAATAATAAAATAACGATAAAACTTTGAAATTAACTACTTAAATGCATCAATGAGTATCAAAATGTGGAGTTTGTAATTACACTTTTCAAGTGTAATCAGATACCCGTTGCTAAGAATTGATTATTTATTTGATCAACTGAAGGGATCATTAGTGTTTTTGAAGATTGATCTACGGTCTGGGTACCACCAAGTGAGGATAAGGGAAAAAGACATTCAAAGACAGCATTCAGGACTCAGTATGTTCATTACGAGTTTCTAGTCATGCCTTTTGGTTTGAGAAATGCACCGGCAGTCTTTATGGACTTGATGAATCGAGTCTTTAGAGATTATTTAGATAAATTTGTGGTAGTATTTATAGATGATGTCTTGGTGTATTCTAAGTCAAAAGAAGAACATGAACCACATTTGAGGCTCGTACTACAAAGGTTGAAGGATCATCAGTTATATGCCAAGCTGAGCAAATGTGAGTTCTGGCTTAGAAAAGTGAAATTTTTGGGACATGTTGTCTCAGAGGAAGGGGTAGCAGTGGACCCATCCAGAGTTGAAGTTATTTTGGAATGGTCTCAACCAAAGTCTGTATTTGAGATTCGTAGTTTTCTTGGGTTGGCAGGATATTACAGAAGGTTTGTCTTGGATTTTTTTAGATTAGCAGTCCCGCTGACTAGATTAACTAGAAAAGGGATCAAATTTGAGTGGGATGATGCATGTGAAAGATCATTTCAAGAGATAAAAAGAAGATTGACTACTGTACCAGTATTAGTGATCCCAGAGAGGGGAGCCGGTTACTTGGTGTATTGTGATGCGTCACGGGAAGGACTTGGGTGTGTTCTTATGCAGAATGGGTGAGTGGTGGCATATGGTTCAAGACAGTTGAAGAATCATGAAAGGAATTATCCAGTGCATGATTTGGAGCTGGCAGTAGTCATTTTTGCCTTAAAGAGTTGGAGGCATTATTTGTATGGTGAGAGATTTGAAGTGTTCTCGGACCATAAAAGTTTGAAGTACATCTTTACTCAAAGAGACTTGAATTTGAGGTAACAGCGGTAGATGGAGTACATAGAGGATTATGACTTTGAATTACATTACCATTCAGGTATGGCTAATGTGGTTGCAGATGCTTTAAGCAGAAAGAGCAGAAGTGCCATGGCTTGTATAGCAGTTAGAGAATGGGAAATGATGGGCATATTAAATGAATTTGGACTGGAACTTAAAGAGGAAGAGGAACAAGGGATATTGAATACTATCGTCACCCAGCCAACCTTAATCAATAAGGTAACTGAGGTTCCAAAGTTAGATGAGGAAGCTAATGATGTTTGTACTTAAATAAGGGGGCGAGTGGATATTCCAGGTTGGATAGTAGGTGATGATGAAGTGGTTAGATATCAAGGGAGAATCGTTGTGCCCTCCTTAGTTAGAGAGGAAGTTTTAAGAGAATTTCACCGTTCCCAGCTAGCAGTGCATCTGGGCAATACGAAAATGTATCATGATTTAAAGAGGCAATTTTACTGGGCAGGAATGAAAAAGATGTAGCGGAATTTATTAGCAAATGCCTAACCTATCAGCAGGTGAAGACAGAGCATCAAAGACCAGCTGGATTGTTACAGCCATTGCCAATATCTAAATGGAAGTGGGAGAACGTGACTATGGACTTTATGTCAGGATTGCTAAAGACAAAAAGAGGTTGTGATGCTATATGGGTGATTGTTGATCGACTGACAAAGTCGGCTCACTTCTTGTCAATGTGAATGACGGATTCAATGGATTCTTTGGCCCGATTGTACATCTGAGAAATTGTGAGGTTGCATGGGATGCCAGTGTCTATTGTCTCAGACCAGGACTCTCATTTTGTTTCCCGATTCTGCCAGAGTTTTCAAACGGCCATGGGGGCGGAGTTATGTTTTAGTACGACATATTATCCCCAAACTAATGGACAGTTAGAATGAACAATTTAGATTTTAGAAGATATGCTTCAAGGTTGTGTGTTAGACTTTAAAGGATGTTGGGAGGATCATTTACCTCTAGTGGAGTTCGCTTACAACAATAGTTACCAAGCTAGCATTGAGATGGCACCATTTGAGGCATTATATGGAAGACCATGTAGATCCCCGGTGTGTTGGACACAAGTTAGAGAAGCAGCCATGATTGGGCCAGAGTTAGTTCATGAAACTAATGAAAAGATCAAGGTAATTAGGCAAAGGCTGGAGACAGCATGCAGTCACCAGAATAGTTATACGGATCAAAAGAGGAGACCTTTGGAGTTTCAAGTGGGGGATCACGTATTCCTAAAGGTGTCACCACGAAAGGGACAGTTCAGATTTAGCAGGCGAGGGAAGTTATCTCTCAGATACATTGGCCCGTTTGAAATACTAGCAAGAATTGGAGAGGTTGCTTACCGGTTGGCACCGCCACTCCAAATGTTTGGAGTACATGGAGTTTTTCATGTCTCTATGTTCCGTAAGTACATTCCAGACCCTACACATCTGCTAAATTAGACTGAATTGAAGATAGACTCGGATGTAAAGTATGAAGTACAGCCAGTTCAGATTTTGGATTCTCGAAATCAAGTGCTACGGGGTAAAACAATTCCATTGGTACGAGTATTATGGAGACACCATGGGATGGAAGAATCAACTTGGGAACGTGAGCTTGAGATGTGAGAACAATACCCACATTTGTTCTCTTAAGGTTATGTTATGTATTAAATTTCGAGGATAGAATTTTTTGTAGGGGGGAGAATGTAATACCTCAGACTTTTGTATCAACGCAAGTGTGTAGGATGGATCATTAATGGTACTTTGGAGTTACGAATTTTGAAAGGGGTAAGTCAAGTACCTCATAGTTGGGATTTTAGCAAGTGTGCAAGAGGCGGTTACCTTGGGTGCATGCGTCATGGGTGCCCAAGGTCTTGGACGCCCACTTGAGAAGGCATGGGCGCCCAAGGAACAGTAGAATTGATAGGTATAGGTTGCTCCGTATTTTTCAGCCGACCCCTATCCCCTATAACCTATATCTACCTAAGGGTGATAAGAGGGTCTGAAATTCACTATTTGGGGGAAATTAAATTACTGGTTTAAATACATATTTTGATGATATGATGTGAGAGAGAGAGAGAGAGAGAGAGAGAGAGGTATTGTTGAGAGAGGAGGAATTAGGCGAAAAAGCAAAAGAAGAACAAGAAGAAGATAAAAAGGCAACCGGGTGGAAAAATTTGAAGGTAGGTCCTTCTAACCTAAATGAAAATGAAATCCATCTTGCAAAGGTGTAATTAGACCCTCAAGGAACTCCTCTATATGATTTATTTGTAGTTTGGATCAAGGAGAGAGAGGATTGAGTCCATCAAAGCTTGAGAGTTTGGAAGCACAAAACATCTTCTTGTTGATCCACCTTTTTACAACTTGAGGTAGGGATTTAATGCCTCATTCTTATATATGTGATGTGTAACAATGACTAGATTACTACTAGAAAAACCTTTTTCAAGTGTTGGTTACATTTATGGAAGAAAATAGGAGTTATACACATATATATATATAAGTAAAGGTTGAGAGAGTGAAAATGGTGTTTTGATCCATAACGTGACTTTTGGTTGATGAAAACTCAAATTGATAATTTTGTTTGTTGCATAAGAACCTTGTGTTGATGTTAGAAACATGAAACTTTAGGTATTTTTACTTTAACTTGGTCAATTTGAGGTCCTAAGGATGAAAAACCAAGAAACCAGAAAATAGAGTATGAAACCCGTAACTTGGACCAAGCTGTGGGCGCACGAGGGAGACACAGTTGGGCACCCAAGCCCCTTGGGCGCATAAGACATGGGTATCCAGCCCCTTGGGCACACAAGGTGTAGGCGCCCAAGCCCCTTGGGCGCACAGCTGAGTGTCAGCTTGGGCGCCCACTGAGCTTAGGTCTAATTCCTGACTTTGTTTGCTTTGACCTTCTACCTTGAGTTTATGAAAGAGTTTGGTTATATGTTTTCACATGAAACTTTTATTTGATTGATTGTATGGATTTAAAAAATAAAATGTGTTTTAAAAAGTGATTATGGATTGATTATCTTAAGCTAATGGGATTTAACTTGTATGGGTGAATGAACGTTACCTTGAATAAAATGAATTGGAAGCTTACTTCAAGATATGAGTAGAATTATGAATAGGTCTTGATGTAAACTAAATGTTGAAGGATATGAACTTGTGATTGCTTAAATAAAATGTGACTTCACAAAAAGGACTCATGTTCATAATGTTGGTAAATGTGGAATGCCTAATAAGGTTTGATCAATGTGATATGTAATGAGCCATGGGATGAACCGTAACATTGACATGTGTGTTGAATAGTGTATGATGATGAATGTGAACCTATGAAAGATGAGATGGAATGTGATGAATGGTTGTTTGTGTGTCAGGGGCCGTGGTGGGGTGCGGAAATAGGAAGGGTCTTGAGGTTACCCTTGGTTTGAGAGTCCTGGAACCTGTGCAGGGTTTGGTGTCAATGCCAGTGGGTTAGTAGCCCACAACATTATGTGTGTTTGGCTCCTTGTGGCCCTGGACGGCGTTCCTAAACGACAACGTCAGTTTATCATTTCCGTTGGGTATTGGCTCACAAAAGACAATAATGTGTATGCACCCATCCTTTGATGACTTGTATGTCTATGACTATGTAATGAAATGGCGAATGGATGATAATGTGAATATGGGTATTTGTTTGAATGTCAGTTAGATGATAAAGTGATGATGAAATGTGATTTGAATTAAGGATTTAATTACAAAGTATAAACATTAACCAAAAATTGAATCTTAGAGTATGACATTGTTAAAAGAATATATGTTTTCACTTAATTTGGCTATTGGTTGTGTTAATGAAATGTTATAATTCTAGACAATGTTGAAGTGGCTAGCCTTACTTGAACAGCATTACATGATTAAATTGCATACCATATATGTTTGCTTGAGACATCGTGGGCACAAGTGGAACTGTGCTCACGATCCTACAGATTTTGATGTAGGAACAGGCCATAACAATCAGGTGGGTTAATGGGATTGGACTAGAAGTGTATTGCATGAGCCCTTCCAAACCTAACAAGGCTTTTGGTTTCTTAGTGCAAGTTTTATTTGGAATTATACTATTGTATAATGCTAGACGCATTCGATTTGGTTGTAATGGCCTTAAGGCCTAAGTTATGTATTATGAGAAAGGATTTGGAGTATATGACCTGGCAATAGTTGTAATAACCCAGATTTTTTTTATAATTTAATTTGAAAATTTAAACTCGATAAATTTAATTTGCTATTTAAATTTAATATTTGAAATTTTTGAATTTTTATAAAAAAAAATATTAACTTTTGGTTATATTTGAAAAGTTTTTTAATTTTGGAGAGAAGGGTGTAATTTTCCTAATCCTATGTGGAGTAGGTAAATAATTTAGTTTGTTAAAGTTAAATTCTGCTATTTATATATATATACTGTTGTAATTATTTTAATAAAAAAAATTTTAGAAACCCTAGAAAAGAGAAAGGAAGAGAGACCAAGAGAGAAAGGAGAAAAAGGGTACAACAGTTGCACTGTTTTTTTTTTCCTTGTGTTGCTGATTTCTTTCCGTTGCCGGATTACAGGTAAGGGGCAGGCCTTTTATGCTTTAAGTGTACTTATATAGAGTTAGTAGATTATTTGGCGAGATATATATTGTGAGGTATATATGTGCATACGTAATATTATATGTCTATTCATGTTTCCAGATGAATGAGTAAAATTAGTGTCTAGTGATGTCTTTTTTTATTATTTTATTCCTTTAAATTGTGGGTAGGAAAGAATTGAATATGTGATTGATTGGGATGACTTTTGCTGGGCACCTATTTTATTCTATGTATATATATATATATATATTTTAAGTCTTCCACGTGATTGATTGGAAAGTCTACATATTATCACTTTATATACATATATATGTTAAAGGTGTGGGAATTGGGTGTCCAGCAAAGCCATTAGTTGAATAAAGTAAAGAAAACTTAAACTTTTGCCTTTATATGATAGTTTGTTTTTTTTTTTTTTTTGAATTTTGTCTTTACATGTTAGTTTGTTTTGAAAGCTTTTGCTGGGAGACATCACATGAATTTATGAATCAAATATTTTTTTTTATTTTATTATGTTTGTTTTGTCTTATATGTAATGAATAAAAACCATGATATATATATATATATAATATTGATTGTTTGATGGACATATAGCAAATAAAAAGTGTGTTCAAAGTGATTTGCTTTTAGTTTTGTCTTTATATGATAATGGGACCCACGGATATTTATATTTGCATATGGTGCAAGTCATTGGTATTTTTTTTCCAGGACAAACTTTTGGATTGAATATTTTTTTTTTTTACTTTATTTATTAAACCCTTGCCATGTAATCCACGTGTATTGCTTTGAATTTGTTTGATGAGCATTAGTGGTGTGATAAATAGTGTTCTAGTGTGGATACATAATTTATTTAATTTTTCCTAGTGGAATTTGATAGTATATTTTGTTTAAGTTGAAGGGTACTGAAAATATCGGGTATACGTATCCAAGGGTTGAAAGTCCCGAAACCCACGCGGGGTTGGTAATCGAGTCCAGTAGGCTAGTAACCTACAAACGAGCAGATGGCCTAAGGGTGGCATTTTATATTCCTAAGGTTTTGGCCTACGAAGCAGACACCGAAGGATGGTGTATATTGACTGGGTCCTGTTTCTACGGGACAACCAAGCAGACATCAATGAATGATGTATATTGGTTGGGTCTTGTTTCTACGAGACAACCAAGCAGCAGTACCTTGAAATTAAATAGTTTTTCCTTGATGTGTTGGATGGTGCTATAACACAATTAAAATGTAACGAAGATAGATTAATAAATTGAATTAATTTCTTATCTGAAATTGCTACCTATGTATAGTTGTTTCACTTAGTAGCATGCTAGGGCATACTGCATTTATATTATTATTATTATTATTAGGGTTCCGAACACACGTGGTATTAGTGTTAAACCCCTTACAGCTTGTGATGCAACTAGTGAATTTGAGTCACGCGCAGGACCTATTCACCATGGAAATTAGGAATATATTTATTTGTTTTTATTTAATTACATTAGAATTATCTTTAGAGAATTGTTTTTTTTTTTTTTTTTTGTGAATTGTAATAAGCCTCTGTTTGTGAAGTTATTATTAATTATTTTATCTAGTTTTGAGAGATTGTTTGGATTAGTTTTGGAGCTTTGTTGCCTAGTTAGTTTTGACTAAGGCATTTATTTAAATTTAAAACTTAGTTTTATTTATTTTTATATTCATTGCTCCATAATGGATGTGTATGGTTCTGATGTGGGATAGGGAAAGTTATTAGATAATGTATTATGTGTTATTTTATTCACATACTCGGGTTGTGAAACCTGGGACGTGACAATAGTCAAAGTTAAACTTACGTTATCCTATCTTATGTCTCGGGCTCATTAGTTTACGTTGTGTTGCTCTAATCATGGGTTAGTTATGTTAGTGCATGTTATGTGTATTTATCACTCACCCCTCGGGTTATAAGATTCAGGGCGTGAAACCTTTTATCTAACATCATTGACTATTGGTTGAACTCGAGAACCTGTAAATTTTTTACTGATATTTCTGTGGTTCACTCTACTCTTGTCATTTGTTATGGATGATTACTGGATTGATGAGTACCATGTTCAAAATTTTGGATGTTTTTCATTGTAAATTTTGAGGCAATGAATTTGCAAATAATGGAAAGCTGTCTTGGTTTTAGTTTTAAAGCTGGGAGGTTGGTTTTGGCTAAAAGAAGTGCTATTGGAGTTGTGCATATGAGTAGTCATAGATCAAAGAAGTGACTTAATCATCCCCACCTACCAACGTGTAACCCCAAAGAAGCAATCTCAGTAGGCAGTAGAAGAACCTGAGGATGAAGACGTTGGAGGACCTGAGAGCATAGAGATTGTAGGCTGAAGATTGATTGCTGAATATTGATGTTTTACCTATTTGTAGTTCATAGTTCTAGCAATTTTTATTTTTATTTTTATTTTGTACGTTATCCTTGTATCCTAGGAATAGTAATTTTCAAATGTCCAAGAGATATCTTTCTTATACTCAAATGATGTAATTGTTTTAGTCATTCAACAAAAATTCAAGTTTGAGATGATTATTGTTATGTCATTTATTTAGCTATGAATGTGGCTTGCGAATGGCGATTTAGATGACTTGTGTGTAATTTAAGTTAATGTTGTTGTTCTTGTTATTTTTATTGAGATGTGAGACATTAGCATAGGACCAAATGTAGGGGAAACACTGCAAAATTTTGAATCACCACCACCCAAAGTCAGATGTTCTATGGTTAAATTTGTATGCATTAGTTTGGAAACAATGTGTATACGACACAATATGGACAAGGAATATGAATACAATGAAATAGAGAGTGCCAACCTTTCATCTGATGATCTCTCAAAAATGCCAACAACATATTAGATACATAAAGGATACAAAATACAAACATAATACGACTACCAAAGAAAGCAAATAAACTACTTTTCACCATATCTGTTTCATTCATTATGTCCATAAAATTTAATTGTCCTCGTCCCCAAACTTGACTTCGTTATCCTCCTCCCCAAACTTGGTTACTTGGAAGAGTTGGTTGCCCATCCAAACTTGACCATACGCTTTGTGAACTTGGAAAGGAAGGCATAGATTGGTTCAAACTTGTTCTGATTAGACAGGAAAGTGGAGAAAATAGAAAGATGCTTTCGCCTTGAGCATAATTTAATGAGATATTATAGAGTATCACGTTTGCTTCATTAAGTCCCCATGTAGCTTGGGTGACAGTGTCAAACAATACAAAAAGGGATTATTAATAAACATTACATCAGATAGAAAATTGTGCAATTAATAAAATTTCTTACATTTAAATTTACAACACTTTCTTTAGTCTTGATACAATGGCCAATCACAATCTTCTCAACCCCCTAAAATTACACATTTATGGCTACATCTACAGGTCTATCCTCTCTCTGCCACGTCACTCCCAAATTTGAAAATATTTATTAAAATATAAACATTCAAAAATTATATATTAAAATTGATTAAAATACTTAAAAATTCAAGATCTATTTATTAAAATTTATCAAAATTCTTTAAAATATCTAAAAATTTTAAAAAATATTTACTAAAATTTATTAAAATTTTAAAAATTCAAAAAATATTTACTAAAATTTATTAAAATTCATAAAATATTTAAAAATAAAAAAATATTTAATAAAAGTTATTAAAACATATTAAAATGTTTAAGATTTCAAAAAATATTTATTAAATCCTAAAGAACTTATACCTTGGATTTTTCGTTCGACAATGATTTATTTTTGTTTGTCTTTTATTCACAACAACTTTTTCCACAAGATTGATCTTCTTTTTTGTCGGCGGTCTCCATTTTCATCGAACACATACTGGGTCTAAAATGTTTATACTATATTTAGAAGGTATAACCCCATCTCCAATTGTAAAAGGTTCCCACCGTTGAGTCCCTGCATCATTACCACATGAAACCACATTACTTTAAACCACAACCAGAGCTTCCATGCACTCTTGTTTTAACTCTCGTAGCTGCTTCATCACTATATCATACTTCTCCTGAGATCCTTCTGCTAAATTATCAAGCTCATTAAAGAGATTACATGTGCTGTCATGCTGACATGCTTCAATTGACTTTGAGGACTTATCGTAATAGGTTCAAAATTTAGTGTGGACCTTTTTCACATTTTTGCACCGTCTTCTCAACGAATACTTGTCAAGAACTCTTTCAACTCCCATTTTCATGCCACATCATTAGTTGATGTGTGCACACTATTCCTCTAAACTCAAAAAATTGATAATTACAATATGTTTCATTGGTTTTAGCATTAAAATCGAGATGAAATGACACTTGTTTCTTAAATTTCTCTTCTCATTCTTCAAATGTAACCCACTCTTTTACCTCAAATATAGATTCAATGTCCCATGCTTTTGTCTTTGAACACAAACAATTAATTTTCCCGACAAGTTATTTGTGAAACTCCTTAAACTTTGCATTTGTGTAAGCACTTTGAAATTGCTCCTCCAACTCACACATTGAAATTAATGGAATATAAGTGCACCAACTGTTCGCATTTTCTAGGTTTTCAAGTTCCACCTTGTCTTCCAACGCTATTTTATATTGGTCTACAAACTATTTGAGAGTGGTCTTTGTTGAATGTTACCATCAAAATATGCATTTATACTCTCGCTTCTTTGTGTGGATGACATCTCTGCCCAAAATACATCTTTAAGATAAGTAGGCACCTGTCATTTCCTCTCCAGATAGAACCCCTCTAACCATGTATTAGTTTGAAGCTCATACTTTTTGATGAACCCATCCCAAGCATACTCAATTTGTTCTATTGTTAGTGAATCATAAATTGCCACACGTATAGACTTTAAAATTTTCTCGTAAGCATTGTAGCTGCCAAACTTTGCAGGCACCTTTTCATAATATGCCATATGCACCGCTGATGTTGAGTCATAGGGAATACTTCTTCTATAACCTTCTTTATGGCTATACATTGGTTAGTAATAATTACTTTTGGAGCACAACCTAACATGCATGCCTTCCAAGTCTCAAATAACCATGAAAATGACCTAGTGTCTTCATTAGAGATAAGCCCACATCCTAATATAGTAGACTGACCGTGATAATTCACGCCTACAAATGGACCAAAAGACATGTTATACTTGTTTACAAAGTATGTTGTGTTGAGGATTACAACATCACCGAACTCCTTACAAGCTACCCTGCTCTTTGCATTAGGTCAAAATACATTTTTTTGTCGACAATCATCTACATCCATAGCAAAAAAGAACTCAGAATTGTTAGATTTCATTCTCATGAAATAATAATACATTGCTTCAGTATCTCCTTCCACGAGTAGTAAACATCGATGTTTATCTAAATAATTTCTATAATCCTTCTTAAAAAATGGAGGCTTATTAGGTCCCCCAGCCTCAATACAAAATGTGTCATAAGTCTTGTGTGTTCCAATCCCAGTTTTATCATTTAATTTAAGCATTCTTTTTACTTTTCATCAAGTGATCTATTACTCTTAAAAAACCTTGCCTTTGATGGATGTTATTCGTGATTGTGCTCCAAAGTAACTAGGTTAAACCTCTAGTTTCCCTCTAGGTTCATGGCAATAGTAACAAGAGCTGGATAACTAATTCTTGACCATGGTTGTGGTTTGACTGGGTTTCTTGTATTCACCTTCGTCGTTCCATCATGAGTGCATGGAAGTGTAATACGTTGTAACTTTCCTTCTCTTACTTTTCTCGATGTTCTTTTATGAATAACAAACCCTTATTGTTTAGCATATCTAGAGTAATAAAGATAAGCATCCTCCAATGTATTGAATGCCATTCTTTCCTCTGGTTCTTCTACTTTATCTTCACAATTGTCAGTTATCTCTTCTCCACCCTGAGTAATATCTATCTCATCACACACTTTGTTTGAAGGAAAACTTCGTAACTCTTGCTCGCTTTCACTCTCTCCACTCCATACATCTTTTTGTTTTCCATACTCTATGTTTGGAGTCATTATTAATGGAACAGCTAGACTCTGGCGACATCATCTCTAATTAAGAAATAAAGGAAACAAGGTTACAGCCATGCTTCTGGGGCTGACAACCTAATTATTTGTATCATTAATCATCATATTCATCAAAACAAATCTTGTTGATTTAAACCACAGTGACAACAAACTATTAGTTAAATCTAATATTGCCAGCCACAGTTCATCAAACACTAAAGCCTAACTAGTCATGAGTTAATTTTGTTGCTATCTTTCCTTATTTCTTTGTCTTCTTATATATGCATGTATTATTGAGATTCTTTTTTATTTGATTTTATTTTTTTGTCTAATAAAAAAAATAGTTTGAAGAAGTCCTAGAGGTGCCAAATACATTTGGTGGTAAGGTGGTCACAGTACAGCTCCAGTGGTGGTTAGGGACAAAAGTGGCGGATATGGTTAGTCAGAGCTAGTCACAGATTTGAATGTGAGCTGGTTGGACTAGGTGATTTGAGTGGGAATCAATTTGGGTTCCATGCGTCGAGTGAACTCTATCCTAATTTTTTTTAAGGATCAAAAGGTCGTCGTTTTTAAATTGTGAGCTTATGGTGCAAGCGTAGCATTTCGCAACTTTCAATTGTGAAAAATAGTTTGAGTTTAGTTTGAATTAATTAAAATGTCTATATTTTTTAATTTTTTTTAATATTTTTGTTTATAAAAAATATTTATTTTAGTGCTATTTGAAATTTCTCAAATTCGACTAGATCAACATCAATTATAGATCTAAATAAATTATTTTATTTTTCTAAGAGGTTAAAGTTCTTAAATTTTCAAAACACTTCCATCGAACAAACAATCAATCACAATAAAAACTTTCCTACAACTTTATAGTATGCCCTCTCTATATATATATTTTACATTAAGTACAGGTACATATACATGGACTCGAAACCTTGAACATATAGCCTTCTTCCTTAAGTTCTCTTCTTCCCCAATTTGGTAGCTTAGCAGAATTAAAAACTTTGATGTCTTTAATTGATTGGAAATTCTTCATCTTTAAGACTTCTCATTAATTTGGAAATTCAATTAATTAGGATATCCTTGCCAATTAAGAAATCTTCAATTAGGAAATCCAATCCACTTCAAATATGTAATCCAAGTTTTGTTTGGATTTGTCAATTAAAAAATCCCTAACACTAATGTTTTTATTATAATTTTTAAAATTATTTTTTCTAAAGATATAATGTAAATTTTATTTAAAAAATAAACAGATTTAAGTGGATGGACTTGGGATTCAAGACTTAATCAATTTTTTTTAATATTTAACCAGATAATTAATAAAATATTATTAAGCTCCACCTACGTTCACCGTCCCCTACTCTCCAAAGTCAATGCAAATGGATCATTGAGGGAAACAAAAGGAAAATTAATGAGAAATCTAAAAGAAAAGTAATAAGAGATGAGGATTCTTAGTTTACTTCCTAGAAAAAAAAAGTAAAAGAAAATTTAATGGAAAGTGGATGGAAAATTTTTATCATTCCCTCTTATCTAGTTGAAAGGACTTAGTAGAAATATTTATAGCTAAAACCATGTACGGCTTTCTTCTCACTTCTACTCCATCTGCAATTTCCAAAGAAAAGAAAAGGCAAAAAAATAAAAATAATAATAAAATAAAAAAAAGGTTCGCCGCTTAGATAGTTGAAATACACTCTACAATTTACTCATTTAATGTAGCATAATTGAGTAAGATTAGCGCAGTAGTGCATGACTAATAAGTTTGGTATTTTTTAGAGATTTGTCGATGGTAGTGGCCATGATATTTGAATGCCATCTTTCTTTTTAATTAATTTATTGGATAAAGCTTAGAAAGAATAACTGAAACAATCATGCAGTGTCATAACTTAATTCAATATCATTATTGTGTTAATATGATAAATATCATGTATGTGAATTTAATAACATCAACAGGAATATTCAATAGTGTAGAAGCGTAACTATTTCCTCTATGATCTTTCTTTATTTTGTGATGATGCCCTACATGAAACTAGAAAACTTAAACTAGATTACTAGGGCTTGATCTCCTTTCTACCACAATCACTATGATGGTTATCAATGGAAAAAATTGTCTGTATATTGTGAAGAGAGGAGATCTAGCCACATATATGGGGTAAACTCTAATCTCATTAGGCCCTTTCATAAAAAGCCCATAATGGGCTTAACAATTGCTTCACACTAACCATTTAACCTCATTATCCCTATTAGATGCATATAGATCCAACAATATAGATTACAATAAAATGAGCCTTATCATGTATGTCCCCATCTTTAACTTGTTTCTAACTCATTTTAGTAAAGATAAAATTAATCAATGTATGCTCAATATACAAAAAAATCCAACATTCTTCAACTTGAGCTAGCATTAATTATTCTTAATTTTAGAAAAGATTTCAAAAATGATTCTCGGGTTAGAGACTATATGTGGCCATATTTTAAAGCCAAGTAAAGGTAAGAAACAACACCTAAAATAATCTCGTCCAACAAAATAATCAATATTGAACTAAGATAGACATTACACTTATAATTTGTGTACGAATATCAACGACCTTATTGACATAGATCAAATGAGATAGTGTGATAGAAATTAGCAGTCAATAGATAATCTTATAATTGTGCTAATCCGTTAACAGTCAAATTCTTTTTAGATATGCTCTCATCAAACAAGCAACATAATTCTTCCAATTCTCTTTCAATAAGCTCATCGAATAAGCAAGAGAATTCTAAGATTTCAAATGGAAATCAATGTGTCATGCACAAATGTCTCAAAAGTAAGGTAAGACACATCTCAAAAATACTTAAACAACAACAAACTTAAGACTTCCAATATATATTTCATGAACATATTCATGCAATAATATTTTCAAAAGAAACATAAATAATAACTTTCAATTAATTTCTATAGCAATGAGAAACTAAAAGTTTCAACATAACCAAATTATTTGTTGCATAATGTAAAGAAAATAATTCTCCACTAACCAAGTGCATCAAAATATCTAATAACACCCATGTTACAAATATGCTTTAAAAATAATAGGTCTAAGTCCCTTGGTTATAGGGTCTACCATCATCTATTCAGTATCAATATGTTTAATGATGATGTCACATTTCTTTACTAAATCTCTAACAGATAATATTTGATCCATAGGCTTAAACTTACTCGAAGATTTATTATTTGTGAAAAGGAAAATAATCACACTATTATCACAAAAAATTTTAGCGGTCTAGTTATAAAATCAATCTCATTGAATTCTGAAATGAAATTTCTTGACCAAATAGCATGAGTTGCAACCCCAAAATGAGTTACAAACTCAGCATACATAATGGAAGACGCTGTAAAAGTTGGCTTGACAGTCTTCCATGAAACAGGTTCCCCAGTTAAATATATATCCTAAAGTAAAACTCATGTCATTCACATATCCAATGAATTCTGAATCTGAATAACCAATAACTTCAAGATCATTAATTTTTTTTTATTTTTATAAATATGCATGTAATTTTTGGTTATTTGCAAATATCTCATAAATTTATGTGTAACTACCTAATGATCAATTCTAGGATTTGGGAGAAACCTCGTAAGAACACACGCACAGCAAAAGTTATATCTGATTGGATATATACCTATGCATACATAAGACTAGTAACTACATTAGTATAAGGTATGTCTTATATGGATTTCACTTCAAAGTCACTCTTGGGAATTTGACTCTTACTAAATTTGTCACTCTTGATAACAAGAACATCACTAGGCCTACAATTTTGCATCTTAAACTACTCAAGTATACGATTAATATACTATTCTTGAAAAAACCCTAGCATATAACGAGATCTATTACGAGCTATCTCAATGCCAAAAATAAACAAGGCCTCTCCTAGATCTTTCATATCAAAAGTATTAGATGATAGCATCTTCGTCTCATTCCAAAGATTTAGATTGCTGCTTGCATGTAGGGTATCATCAACCTAAAGAAAAAGGAAAATAAAATTCCGCCCACTGACCTTAAGATATATACACTAGTCACCCTTATTTTTCTTTAAAAAAAAAAGAACCAGTTAAGTGATAACCTCATCAAAATTCGAGTACTACTAGTGTGAGACTTGTTTCAAACCATAAATGGATTTCATCAATTTACGTACCATGTGCTTCTTGACTTTTTCCTAAAAGCCCTTGCACTACTAGAGATTGGGTGATTGGCGAGTGAAAAACTTGGGCGACCACTTTAAGTGGTCGCTACAAGAGTATTAGCGACCGCTTTAGGCGGTCGCTTTAATTGCTATCGCTAATCCCGTGCGGCAAGGTATCGGCGATGAGAAATTTCGCATGACCGCTTTTAGCGGTCGCTAAAACTCTTGTAGCGACCGTAGTAGTGACCACTTAAAGCGGTCGCTGATGCTCTAATTATATGGGGCTAAACGCCCATCTCCTTTTCCTCTCCCTCCCCCGCACTCTCTCCTCTCTCCCCCCGCCCCCTGCTACCGTGCCCGAAGTGCTCTGTCGTCTGCCATCGCCGAAAGTTCTCTGCCGGTAATGCTCTCCCTCACTAGCTCTCTCTCTTTCTCTCTCTTGCTCCATCTTTCTTTCTCTCTCTTGCTCTCTCTCTCTAATAAACACTAATATTTTTTTTTTGTGTATTAGAGTTTTTTTGGAGGTTGACCACCACTACACCAAGTTTGGATTTTTTTTTTTTTAGTTTGAATTTTTTTATTTTCTGTATTTTTCATGTTTATTGTTGGATAAATGTAAATAATTTTTTTTTGTTTTTGTGGTTGGGGGTTTGATGATTATCTATGCATGCATGTATATATTATTGTTTGTTTAATTTTTTTATTTTAGTAACTCATTAACTTGTTTATTTCACATGTATACTGTGTAATGTTTTTTTTTATGTATATTGCTGTTTTTTTAATTTTTTTTAATTCGCTATTTTTTTTCTATTTTTTTATTTGCTGTTTTTTTCTGTTTTTTTTATTTGCTGTTTTTTTAATTTTTTTTAATTTTCTGTTTTTTAATTTTATTTTATAAAAATTGGTATGTTGGAAGAAAAAAAAAAGAGATTTTAGAAGAAAAATTTAGTGAATGGGAAAAATTTTTGTGTTTTTTGCGGTGAGTAAAAAATTTAAATTTTATTATCTTGTAGAAATTTATAAAATTTTGTATTATTTTGCTGTACTCCAAAAGTTGCCAGTACAGACGATAAATTTAAAGGATTTGGGGGAGTTATGTAAATTTCATGATTTGCAAGTTATATCATTAAATTAAAATTTAATGATTTAAATACATTTAAATTTTTTTAATTAAATAATATAACTATATCTGTAATATTGAATTAAAATTCAATAATTTTAAAATTCTGAGGATACCCTGAAATTTAAAATTCTGAGGATAGAATTAGAACGTTAGAATAAAATGAAATAAAAAAATACTTATTTAATTTTTTATTTAATTATTATGATTAAAATTATAAAAATATAATGAATATTTAAATTCTTATAATTTAATTACATATTTTTAATATGATAGGTAAAATATAACAAAAATTATTAAATCAATTTTTAAAAATTATAAAAAAAATTATAAAAAAAATTATTTTAGAACTTGACTACGGGTTAAAAAAAATGAGGGACCTAGAGATAAAATAGTCATTTTATAATTTGTGTTTAAATGAAGTTAAAATTCCCTTAATTATTAAGAAATATGTCAATAAATATTTTTTGATCATTTCATAAGTAAAGAATTTAAATTTGGACAATGAACAGGACTCGGGACAAAACAAATATTTTACAGTGGGAATTTAAATCAAACTGAAATTGACTTAATTTTGTGCTGGACAAAATTGACTTTTTAAATAAAAAAAAGCTATTTTGTTTAAGTTAGCTTATTTGTTATGGAAGAAACCCTCGCGTCTCATGTCGCCTTCTTCCTATTCACCTTTACGAGGGTGTTGTTTGGGGTGAGAATTTTTTCATGAGAATTTTTTCAAAAAGAAAGGAATAAAAAATTTTAAATTTTAAATATATAATTTAATAAATTAATAAATATAATAAAAATAAAATATATTTATTGATAAATTTGTTTTTTTAGTTTGTTTTTTTATTAAATTAAGCTTAAAATTATTTATAAATTTAAATATTTATAGTAGGTATTAAAAATTATAAAATTAAGTATTAAAAAAAGTAAAAATATATTGATTGAAATATAATTTTTTGAAATTATAAAAGAGTGAATGCTTATTTTTTTCTTAATTTAAAAATGTGAATTGAAATTAGCTCTTTCTAAGAAAATATAATTTAAATTAGCTATTTCATTAAAAATATAAATTAAAATTAAGTTCTAATAAGATAATATAATTTATTAAATAATTTGTATATATTATTATCATTTATTAAAACAATCATGAAAAATATTAATTAACGTGATCTTGTGGTGGGGCGCCCATGGGTCTAGGTGGGGCGCCTATCTGCAACTACAGTGAACAGTTCTTCTTTGACAGCTTTCTGTCCCTGACTTCCGATGTGATTTTGACATTGAAGATGACAGATTCAGGCTTCCAACGCAAAAAGAATGGAACCATTTAGAGTTGTGATGAAAACGTTATGGCTGGAAAACTGAGAGGGTGTTGAGCTGGAATTCAACCGCACACCACTTCAACTATTTTGAACTTCAAACCACTTCCTTCTCCTTGGCACCCATGGTAGTCGATCTTATGCCTTGGGATGGCTCTTGGGAAGTTGAAGAAGTCTTGGGAGTCTTTGGACTCTTCTTGCACTTTCTTTATTTTGGCTTACATTGGCTCATCCTCACAAGCAACCTTGGTGTTGTTTGGGCCAAAAACACCACATTATATCACCTGAAATATACACACACCAAGAATGCATAGAAATGAGATAATCACGCTAACACATCGTCAATAATAACTGTAAATTCATAATTAGCATGCTCAATATATATATAATTGTACAATAATGCATGCTAATCAGCATTGAATCACTGGTCGGATATGTCGTTTGACATGCTACTGCAGTTGCTCCGTAGGGTTTTACCAACGGGAGCTAAGCTTGCAGAATCGTACTACCAGGTGCGCAAGTTAACTGAGAATTTGGGATTCACATACGAAACTCTGGATGCATGTCCCAATAGTTGCATGTTGTTTCAGAATGAGAATGGCAACCTCGATACGTGTACCGTGTGTGGGGTTTCGAGATGAAAGAATGTCAGTACTATCCAAACTCGGCAGAATCGTTTGGGTAGTTCAAACCGTGGTAAGCTTGTGGCTGCAAAGCAAGTGCACTACTTCCCACTTAAGCCACGATTGAAGAGATTTTTTATGTCATCCAAGATCTCTAAACTAATGACATGGCATGCTGAGAACAGGGGGGATCATGGGAACTTATCCCATCCAACAAACTCTCCGACATGGAAGGATTTTGATCAATGACACCCTAATTTTGCTGTCAATTCTCGCAGTGTGCGGCTTGGTTTGGCTGCTGATGGATTTAACCCATTTTCAGGCATGACCGGGGCAACTCACAGTACGTGGCCTATACTGTTAGTTCCATATAATCTTCCACCTTGGCTGTGCATGAGGCAACCTTTTGTCATCCTATCGACATTGATTGACGGACCTAAGGGTCTCGGGGATAAAATAGACATTTATATGCAACCATTGATTGAAGAGCTTAATGAATTATAGACTGATGGTGGGATGACGTTTGACTCAACAAGAAATGAAATGTTTAAACTACAGGCAGCATTACTATGGACAATTAACGACTTCCCGGCGTACACCAACTTATCTGGTTGGAGCACAAAAGGAGAGTTCGCATGTCCTTATTGCAATTAGAGCAAGAAGTCGACTTGGCTAAAGTATGGTAGAAAGTGGGCGTACATGGGTCATAGATGTTTCCTACCTCCGTTGGATAGGTTTAGGAAGGACAGAGTCTCGTTTGACGGCACTCGAGAGTTCGGTCTGGCACCACGAGCAATGACCGAGGTCGATTTGCTAGCTCAGATAGAGCGGGAGCAAATTTGAATAGTATATGACTTTCAGGATCTGTTAGCCCCCCCGCTACCATCTATTTCTGGTGCAAATAGGAACCGAACCCATAATTGGAAGAAGAAAAGTATTTTCTATGAGTTGCCCTACTGGAAAGACAACTTACTCAGGCACAACTTGGATGTCATGCACATTGAGAAGAATGTTTGCGATAATATATTGTGGACGATCCTTGGTGTTAAGGGGAAATCAAAGGATAGTGCTTATGCTCGACGTGATTTGCAGGACATGGGATTGAGAACTCCATTGCACTTGTAGGCGGGAGAGTCCAACAGGGCATACATGCCACCTGCACAATACACCATGAGCAAGGAGAAGAAGGATGCATTCTTGTTAATTCTGAAAGGCGTGAAGGTACCTGATGGATATTGCTTGAATATTTCGAAGCGAGTCAACATGAGCGAACGGACGTTACAGGGTTTGAAAAGTCATGACAACCACATCCTGCTTCAACAGTTGTTGCCTATAGCAATAAGGAATTTGTAAAGTCTTGTGGCAAATCCAATCAAAATATTAGTTAAATTAGGAATGCTATTAAAGTTTCCTAAAGTGATGCAAATTGAAGATTTGAAGAATTTTGAACAATTAAGGAGATAAAATTAATCAAGTTGACCAAGATTTTGAAGAATTCTAATTGGTGTGAAGGATTACAAAACCTAATGGGATTCGGACGCAGCTTTCTGGAATGTGAATGAAATTCCAGCGTACCTCACAGGCATGGCGCGGGGAGCGCGCGGGTACGCTCCAAGCACGCAAGCAGCCCGAAGGGAGCGCGCGGGTGCGCCAAGGTGTCTCAGAAATTCCAGTGAGGTCCGCAGGCAAGAGGATGGGAGACCGAGGGTGCTTCAGTATTATTTCCTAAAGCGTAACAATTCCAGTTCAGGTCGCAGGCTGGAGGATGGGAGCGCAAGGGATCGAGCTATGAATATTTTGTTCGGATTCAATTTCCTATTTTGCCAAACTAGGGCAACTTTGTAATCCTATATATATGTGAAACCAACTCTGTAATTGTTAGAGGTGGGAGAACATATTATAGGGACCTAGAGAAAGAGTCTTTGAGTATTGAGAGCTTTCATGTTCTTTCTCTAAATTCGTCTTGTATTTTCTTTTCACTTTCTGTGTGAGACAGAAAGCCTGCTTGTAGGGTTTATCGAGTGATTCGAGCAAGAGAGACGAAAGGATTCATGCGAGTGATTCGTAGAGAGTCTGAGTAGAGTCTTGTAACCCGTTGATAGTGGGATTGTAAATAGAGGTTTTTTCTCCCTGTGATAGGGTTTCCTCATTATTCTCTTGTGTGATTACTTTCACTGTGTGTGTGATTGTGTGGGTTTGGAATTTTTCAGAATTGTTTGCCTAATAATGTTGTTCAGCTGTTGATCGAGCTCAGTAATTTCTTTAGGCAGTTGTGTTACAGAGTAATCCACATAGAAGATTTGAAGGGTCTGTAGGACAGGATTGTTTTGACACTGTGTCATCTAGACAAAATTTTTTCGCCGGTATTTTTTGATGTCATGGTTCACTTGACTATACACCTAACTAAAGAAGCTCGGCTTGGTGGCCCTATCCAATTTAGGTGGATGTATCCGATCGAAAGGTATATGAACACATTGAAGAAGTATGTGCGGAACAAAGCTCGATCGGAGGCATCCATAGCGAAAGGATATTTGATGGGATGAGTGCATAAATTTTTGTGCGGCATATCTAAACGATGATGTCTAAACAAAGTTTAGTAGGCCGGAGCGGATAAATGAAGGCCCTATTGGGGAAGGCACGTCATTTGATCTCAACCACATCGAGTGGATCCAAGCTCATCGGTTTGTGCTCTTCAACACCCAATCAGTTGTGCCATTGACCCAGTAAGTCACGTTGTTGTAATAAAAAAAGTTAATTACACCATATTTGTAATAGAAATCGTGATTATTCTCAATCCTATTTGATTTGCATTGCAGGAGACACACAAATGAGCTGAAACAGAACATGCCTCATGCAACGGACAATCAAATTCGAATGTCCCATTATCAATGTTTTCATGACTGGTTTAAGAACTACGTATGTGTTAAATATTTTCATATACTTTTATATGTTTTTCACATCACAATGAATTTGTGTTTAATTAATTCATGATAATTTACATTCCATAGGTATACAATTTACGAAGTACTACGGATTCTACTTTGACCGATGAAATAAATCAGTTGGCTGATGGTCTTTACACGACAGCTCGACGTTACACAGCTTGTGACATCAATGGGTTTCGATTTCGCATCAAGGAAGTAGATGATAGGCGAGCTACACAAAATAGTGGCATCGGTTGTCCATCTGTTGATGGTGGTTACTATTACGGCCAACTGAATGACATTATTGAAATCGTTTACAATCACAGTTTAAGATATTTATTATTCAAGTGTGTCTGGGCTGATCCAATTCGCGGGGTTAAAGCTGATAAGTACCAATTTAAATTGGTCAATTTCCACAATTTGTTACATCAAAATGTACAAATAGAAGCTGAACCATACATACTGGCATCCATGACAGAGCAAGTTTACTATGTTGGTGATCGAGCCGATCCCAACTGGCAAATTATAGTTAAAATGTCAAGGAGGGGGTGTACTAGATCGACTGCGATGAGCCAGATATTGATCCATTCGCCTAACAAGCTCTTGACCAAGATGCAATCGTCGAACGTGATGAAGATGTTAATTAGGTTAGGGACACGGTCGAAGGAGATATGCTTGATTTACATACCTAATACACGGTTGTGTACTTTTTTATCCGAACAAAGTAGATTTTAAATTTATTTTTCTTTGTATTTGAAATTATAATAAGTTTAAATTGTGAACAGTTAGGGAGCCATGTTCGGATGCTTTAGGAGGAGGACTGGTCCTAGGACGATGGCTGAGCGTCTCGGGCTATCCTGTGCCGGGAGTAGCTTAGCAGATGCTGTCCCACCTTCACCCTCTATGTCCGTGCATCCTTCAGTGACTGACACAGATGCAGGTAAAGTTCGTCAGTTTCAGAATTTATCTTATCCAACAACAGTAGTTATATTCTGTATAGACTTACCGTGTAACAATTTGTTTGAAACAGATTCTCCCACTCCGAGCAGGCTTTTGAGGTCCGGCAGAGCGCCCTCGAATGGATTGCCGCAGTGGAACTACGGATCTCAGTGGATGACCGTTCAGTAGGATGACACGCCCCATCCGGTAGGGAAGGATGGACGGTCTCTGATTTCACAGCTTGGACATTTGGTCCGGAATCCAATTAGATTCCCGTTGACCACCCTCGAGTGGGATCGTTTCCCAGATTCTACGTTCAAGGGTCTATCGACCGAGGTGCAGGTATGAAATTTTTATATTCTAATTATACGTGGTTTATGTGCTGAAACTTGTAACATAAATAATATTCTACAATTTTTCATTTTTAGGCCAATGTAGTTGATGTTCCTCCAGACTTCCGGGACGTTATGTTCGCCAAGTGTCGGAAGATGTGGAAGGATCATAAAAATAAGATTAAAGATAAATATTGAAAGGGTCATGAGAATGACCCTGACATCCTCCAGCGGGTCCCACCGGGTGTTCTTCCCCACCAGTGGGCTGAGCTCGTCAGGTATTGGTCGAGTCTCAAGGCACAGGTAAGTAGATTGCGAGTTGATTTTTTTTTCCTTAAGTTTTGACATTATAAAGCGTAAATTACAAAAAGTAATCGAGAAAAACTTAAAATAGGCGGAGGCCCAAAGGAACTCACAAAATCGAGGATTGCAGGGGCCGGGGCACAAGGAGGAGACTCGACACTTTTCTTAGGTTTGCCACGAGGTAAAAACATTAGCTTATCATGCTAATAGTGACTTTTTTATTTATCTTTTTTAATGATAGTAAATTACTAAAATATAATTTACCTTTCAACAGAGGACAGAGGAGGGCCTGAGGACAGATCGGATGTCCATGTGGTTGGCGACTCGACGTACTGATTCGCCGGAGGTTCAGGCTATACAGGTAACTAATTTTAATATTTTGTCCAATGAACATATAATTTAATTTTTTCTTTAGATAATATAGTTAGCTATCTTGTTTTTTCTATTTCGGTTTGTTTGCATTAGGCGCAGTTTAATGCACGTCTAGACGAGCTGCCACCGGATGAGATGGAGTTCGAGGAAAAGAGGAATGAGATATTTTTCTCCATTGTCGGACGCGATGGTCATGGATGCACGCTTACCAGGGGCGCAGGTATTCCACGCTGATCCGTCGCACGAGCAGAGTCATCTTTTCAGGCCAGATGTCACGATCAAGATCTGCTCCAGACTTTTTGAGCTGAGATGGACGCGCGAGAGGTAGCAAGAGGTAGCACTTTGGGCCGAGATGATGGCTGAAATGGAGAGGCGCCTCTTTCAGAGTCAGAGCCATCCACCTCCTCCTCCTCAGGTTAAAAATTTTATTTTTCGTTACTATTACTCATTAAAATTTTATAAATTTATTTATTCATGTCTTTTTAATTATCATGTTCTAATTTCATTATTATTTCATTGTAGGACCCGGACGATGGCGGATGGCCCTCTTGGACTGATTAGGATCCATTTGTATATATTTTGATCATTACATTTATATATTTTTGTTTTTGTATTTTGAACATTTGCATATAATAAAATTTTGTTTTAATTGTAATCTAATTTGATATTGTGTTTGTATATATAATCATAATTAGGAGATATGTTTTTTTTATTGATTTTATGAAAAATTTCATTAATTCCATGTGCAATTTAATAAATTAAATTTAATATAAATATTTATACATAAATAATTAAATATAATAGTTATTATAAATAATTAATAACTATTAAATAAATAATTATTATAAATAAATAATAAATTATTATTAAATAATTTTTTTAAATAATTTGATTTGTAAAACAAATTATTGAGATTTTATTATAATAAATTTAAATTCTTTTTTTTTTTTAAAAATTACTAAGTATTAGCGACTGCTACCCCAAATGGGTCGCTACTTCCTTGGCGCAAAATGGCCATGGCTTCCGCACGAAAATAATTGGGACCGCTGTTCAGTATTAGCGACCGTTACTTACGGTCACTAATTATTCGCACCTTTTAGTGCCAGCAGCAGCATTTTCGCGCCAACTAAACAGCGACCGCTTTTTAATTTTTAGTGGGTCCTGACGTTTGACCTCAAGCGGTTGCAGGTGCGGTCGCAAATAATTTAGCGACCGTCAAGGCAGTCGCTAATACTTTTTAGCGACGACCCAAATACGACTCGCTGGATGCGGTCGCTAAGCCGTCGCTAATACTTTTAGCGACTGCTATATTTCCTTTAGCGACCGCTTGTGGCGATCGCTAGTTCCACTATTTCCAGTAGTGTTGGGTTGCACTAAATGAAGTTTCTCATTTAGGCCACCATTCAGAAAAAATAATGTTGACACCTATCTAGTGAAGCTCTAAATCATAATGAGCAACTAGATGTATGGTAATTTTAAATGAATCCTTCAGTGAACCTTGGAAAAATGTCGCATTAAAGTTAATGACCATTTACAGCTAATAGGCTTATAGTCGGCAGGAAGATTAATTAGCTACGACACACTATTGTGTGCCATAGACCCTATCTCATCTCTTATAGCATCCACCCATATGCTAAACTAATAACTAAAAGTAGCACTAGCATAAGTCACTGGGTCAACTACAAGGCCTACATTATAATCATTTTGATTGAGATACACAATAAACTCATTTGAATCAGCAAGTCTCCTTTCTCTGTGTGTGTGTGTGTGTGTGTGTGTCTCACCTCCTTGTGCGTATCTCTGGAATTGGATTAGGAGTATTAACAGGAGTAATAGCAGCACAATAGGATCATGAGCCTCAACATGAGTGACATCATTAATCCCCAGCTACTTATGATCATCTTTTTATATAGATGTGGACAAACTAAAGGTCTGGATGTCGGGCAATGGAATAAACATCACCTCGCTACTCCTATACTCATCAATCTGACATGAAATGTCTAAATTAGATGTGTCAAACTTCAAAAACTTAAGTGTTTGTGATTAAATAATTCCCATACCCGATGTTAGATAGTGGAATCTATGCCCCTTAGAATGGTCTAAATATCCGTTGAAAAAATAATGAGTGGTTCTAGGATCGTTTTTTCTATCAGAAAGTTTATATATCTTAACCTCTACAAGACAACCCCAAACACGGAGATGGCTAAGGATACGCATTCTACTAGTTCGCAATTCAAAATGTGTTTTAGGATCAAACTTGCTGGAAACTTTATTAAAAAAAGAATACAAGTTAGATTTTATGGCATAACCCCAAATATACAAAGACAAGTTGCAATTACTCATCATACTACCTATCACACCTTTCCGACTATACCATTCTGTTCAGGGCTATTAAGCATATTATATTGGGCAACAATCTCACATTTTTGTAAGTATTTTGTAAATGGTTCTATATGCTATCTTATGACATTATATCTGCCATAATACTCACTCCATAGACAGACCTCACAATAGTGATCATTTTGATCAATTTATCATGAATACAATAAACACAAGTGTTTAAGTTTCTAAAATCAAGAGATATTAAAATATTCTCATTCATATGCCTTTGAATTCTCTCTTTACAAATACGACCTAATTTTTTATACCATAAGAAAAAAAATTTATCTTGAACTTTAGATCTCTTAGACACACTATTATCATCATGAAAAAAGGCACACTCAAAATTTGCACTACATTTATTTAAAATAGATCACTATGTAAAACACTACGTCTAATAATTTGAAAATTTTAAAATAAGTATTAAAATAATAATTAGCAATTAGAGGCAATAAACAACTCAAAAAATATGTTTTAAACTTAATCAAACAAAAATTATAAGGGATAGCTTAATGCATCATTATTGTTTTCCCTTTGGCTAAAAAGTGCAACATGTTATGAGGAGATTCCCACAACAAACTATCAATGAGGATGCCCAGATTAGAAGAAGTCAATCCCCTTTGGGCAAATGGACCCTTAAAACCCAAATATTCTTTTATCAGTCACTAAATATCAACTGTCATTATTACATACAATAACCCCATTTGGGCAAGTCATTATATATAATAACACAATGACTCTTGTCATGTACAAATATGGAAGAAAAATCAGGAATCAACAAGTGTATCTCTTTGGGTAGTAATGCCAGTATCAACCAAAAATTTCTCATCAAGACATAATTATATGTAAATTTTTCATGATTGTAATTATTATTTTATGCCTTAAAAAATAATTAAAGTGCTTAAAAAAATGTGCTAAAGATTACGTAAATAAGTGTTTCAAGCCCATTAAATTGCTTAATTAGGAAAATTCAATATTATGCAATTAAATCAGTGAGAGTACACATCACCATTAGATCTAAAACATCAAAAGTAGGTTGCTAAAAAAAAATTGTTCTCACTTCTTAAAATTGGAATCATTCAACAACACAATAGCAACATTGCTATTGTTGACCACAAAAAGAACTGTTTGGGAATTAAAGAACAATATAATAACAAAATAAAGGGCAACAATTTATTATAAGCATAAATAATTTTGGTTACTCAGTGCATCATTGCATTCTCTCATTCGAACAGAGAGTGTAACATGCTATGAGATCCTTGTCAGCTAATCACCATATGAGAATGCTCAAACTTTTGAAAATAATCCCCTTTGGGTAGACTAACATTCAAAAAAAAAAAAAAAAAAAATTCAGGTACTCTCGAATCAGTTGCCGAATAACATTTTTGTCATTACTGCACACAATATCCCTTTTAAGCAAGTATTTGCATGTAATAACACAATCATTAGCATAGCTAAGTTATCAAAGGATGACTCAGCATCAAGAAAAGTAAGCCCTCCTTGCCTTGATTGAATTTGTACTAAATACAAGAAAATTAGATCTCAATCAATGTACCCTTTGAGCAGTAACACCCATTTTAACCAAAAACCTTATCATGATATTATCTTAGGTAAAATTACCTTATGTCACATCTAACATTCTAATATGCTAGTAATCACATCCTTATAAGTGCGTAATTGAATGCACATTGTGATCTCAAATATATTGCTAAAACTATTCATAAAATAATCTATTGCAGCATCCAATATAAACTAATAATTTTAAGATCCTAAACAACCAGTAGATGAGAGCATAATTTTTAAAAGTGTAATGCACATCACCAATAAGTTCAGAGGGTAAAAAAAAGAATTATCCATAAATTTTCATTAAAAAAAGGAAGGATCCATGGTTTTCGAAAAATACAAAATTAAGTACAAAACATACTTAAATAAATATTTTATGAAAAAATATTTTTTTTACTTGGGAGTACCAAATTTACTCTGTGATATATATGCATATAAATTGAAATTCCTCAAACATTGATTTTTATTAGAAAGACATCCATTCTATGTCAATGAGTACTTCTATCAAATTCAAGTGGATATATACAAAACAAACATAATAATCTTGGTAAAGGTTATCCAATCACAAAGATTCATATTATTGTTTTCAACACGTTCAGTAAGCATTGATTAAACAGTCAGTAAAATTTTACTCGTGACTTTTAGGTATGTCACCTTATTTCAATGCTATTTGGTTTGCAATTTCACTTTTTGAATCAAATGATATACAACTACCCAAGAAAATAATAGTGATACATAAATAAATAAAAATAAAATAGATGCTTCCAAACCCTTTGGGCCTTTACCCATCACACCTACTTGGTGAACCATACTAATACAGTCCAGACCAAATAGTCAATAGAAGATTGACCAATATAGGAACACACTGGACATCCAAAAGATGATTGTCCCACGTGGAAAATTGTATAATTCAAATAAATCAAGGCCACATAATTGGTCCTAAACAATTTTGTTGGAAAAATCAAATGTAAGACGTGCCCAGTTCACTATGTTGTTCAAATATGTACCAAAGGTGGTCTGTCAATTCAATGGTTAAATAAAAATATACAAAATAATTTGGTGATGCCCTTGAATTCATTGTAGATTGCTAAAACCTTTGTTCGAAATAAGAAAAAGGCCATGGAGAGAGGAAGACAGAGATAGAGAGGAAGCAACCCATTATTGAAGCATCTAAATTTCTGAATACGTACCAAAATATTAGATATATATTTGGTTCAAACCCATAAATTAGTTTTATGATTCAAATTAGACCTAGATCTTTATATCAAATTTTGAAAAATAATCATTGTATTTTTCAAATTAAATTATATAAGTTATTGATAAAAAAAAATTTTAATTACACATAATCATAAGAGTCCCTAATCCACATATATCAGACTGACACCATGTGTTAATATGGTAAATATCATGTATGTGAAAGCATACATATTTGCTCCATGATCTTTCTTCATTTTATGATTATGTCATATCTAAAACTAAAAAATTAGAACTAGATTATTAGGATTTGATATTTTTCTCTATCATAATTAATATGACAACTATTAATGGGAAGAACTGTCTATATATTATAAGGAGGAGGGTTCTAGTCATATATATAGGATAAACTTTAATTTCAATGAGTCATCCCATAAAAGGCTTACAGTGGGTTTAATAATTGATTCATATTAACTATTTAACCTCATTTTTATTTTTAGGTACATATAGATCCAATAATATAAATCACAATAAAATGAGTCATATCATGTATATTTTTAACTTAGTTCTAACCCCTTTTTAGTAAAAATAAAATTAATTAATGTATTCTCAATATACAGAAAATTCTAACATATTAACAAGTAAGAGTTTAAAGTTTTGTTTATATTTATCAAATTAAGGGATTTCATGCTTTTTATTTAAGAAGAATTATTCAAATAAAAATTTATTAACATATAAAATATCTCACAATGGATTTGAGTACGTTGAATTTAAAATTTTGAAATCCCTCATAGGTTGTGATTTACTAATTTTAGAAAATAGCGACTCTACTAATTTAATAATAATTACTAAAATTTTATGTATTATTACATAAATTAACTCTTTTATTTATATTTTAATGTAATTTGATAGCAAAAATTCAATAATTTAAAATTTTTAATTATGCAAAGGGAGCGCAAAATATAATGTGGAGCTCTCTTACATTTACCGCAGGCAAAATTACCCTCACTTTTCACCATCACCCTCCTGATTATGGTTAAAATAGATCATCCAAACAGTAAATAAACAAATAAGTAAAACAAAGAAATAAAACAAAGAAATAATAGATGGCCAATTTCTAAAGTAATTTCATCTCTCTATCTCCCTTTCCTTCTCTCATTTTATCATTAATTTTTCTACCATTGAAAATAGATGAAAGGATATGGTTCAGTTTTCAAAACATCTTCCTAGGAGTAGTTGGCCGGTAAATGTTGCACTTGTGTAACTATCATTTTCTAAGATCTACTTCAAAATGCCTGACCATAGAATTTTCAGGACAATAGACAAATATTATATATATAGGGATTTAAATAGCCGAAAGTTGCATGAAAAAAAGCATGGTTCCATTTATATACTTTAAAAGGCTAGTACCCATTTTGCGATAGATTTGCTAACTCGTATTTTGAAACAAATCATGCGGATAGTGAGCCATCCCCCATTCCATTTTGATAAACCGATGGGCTCGTAGGAGTTCCTCCCAATTTTATTTCTAGGCACTATGCGTGTGATCAAGCTAAATATATATATATATATAAGGATGTTCTAGTCCTTCACAAACTCCATTGAAACCCCCTTTTACCATAAGCATTCGTGCTTTTCTCCTACTAATCAATCTCCCTCCTTTTGGCTCTTACTTTGTTCCTCTCTTGGTCTTCCAATTTCTGCAACCAACATGTTACGTTTGGAACTTGCTGGCTGGAAGAAGAGGAAGAGAGGAGAGAGATATTTCAAGTTCAAGACGTTTGGTGAGCAAGGCAACCCTGTGGATTGGGGTGGCACTTTTTTGGAAAATTTAAAGGCTCTTTTAGAGTTTGGCCATTTGGAGAGTGATTTGTGCTGTGGAATGAATAGCTGGTCCTTTCAACTGGAAGTCCATCGTCACCCTCCACTTAATGTCTTGCTGTTTGTTATTGAAGAGCCCGTAGAGGTGTCACTTCAACGTCACTGTGTACACTGCCAATATGCAGGTAAAGTCGGGTCCATTTGTAAGTTCACTTTAAGTATTTTTAGTTAAAAGTTGATTGGTAAAATTTTTTACGTGTTTAGTAAAATAAATAGTAATTTTTAATAATTTTTAACATATTTAGCAAATTCGGTGTGTTAGGTAAAATTTTTAGCAATTTGTGTTTGGTGAAAATTTTGAATGGGAAAACTTGTGTTTTGCTAAATATTCATTTGCTAAAATTTAGTCCATTTGGGCTAACTTTTGATCTTCCAAATAGTAACTCAGTGATATGGTCTTGGAAAGTGATTGTTGCTGCTATACAAATATATTTTCTCTCATGGACGGTTCTATATATATATATTGACTTCATCATCTAGCAAAGATAACAAGTTATTGCATTGATTCCATGAATTTAGCTCAGGTTGGGGTTATCATATGATCTGCAATAAGAAGTACCACTTCTTAGTGCCCTCAAAGGACACGGCAGTGGCTTGTTTGAACTTTGATGGCAATTGTGAAAGAGCAGACTCGACAAAGGGAAAGCCCAACATAGTGGAATTACAGGGCCATATTATGCATGGTGTCTTCCACTCTAATGGATTTGGGCATTTGCTTTGTCTCAATGGACTTGAAATGGGTTCGGACTTGCCCGGCTACCACATCATGGAATTTTGGGATCGGCTGTGCAGTGGATTGGGCGCAAGGTCAGGCCATTTTCAAGCTTAACTACTTCTTCACACACACACACACACACACACACACACACACACACACACACACATATATTTGCGTGTGTGAAAAATGTTATTCTAATGTAAAGAATAATCAGATTGAGATAACAATGCTAATGTTATAATAAAATTGTATCTCTGTAGGTTAATTAATTTAAAATGATAGAATATAAAAGTGTTTCACATTATTCTAGTCAGATTTTCTGATAATGTATTTTAGTTGTATGGCGTTATTCTCTCTCCATCTATGTATATCTTTTTTTTTTTTTTGGACAATTGTTTCCCTCACTTTATGATGGACGGAAGAATTTTGTTGGAATGGCTAATACAAATTGGCAATCAAACCAACCAAATTTTACACATTCTTCTGAATTTGTTAGTCTAGATATGGTTTTCCGCAAAGTATGCCACCAGGTAAAGGCGTTCGCACATATATATGTATATATATTGTTTAGAGATGATCTATTTTCCATGGTTGTCCAAAAACAAAAAATTAAAAAAAAAAAAAATTGGGTATAATCCCAGCAACCAGGGCCTTGAAATAGTTTTTAGCCAGAGAGATGCTTGCCAAATTTTGTCCCTACCCAAAAGAATGAGAATCGCATATGCTGTTTGTTGGCTTTGGGCCCCCGAGACATTGAAGCAAAAGAAAGAGGAAAAAAAAAAAAAAAAAAGACCAATTATACTACAAATAATTATATTCTTCACTAAAAGTTTGTCAAAGTTGTCAGAGTGATATAAAGTCATTTGAATTTGCTATTTTAATTGGAAACACCTTTAAAACTGTAATTGTAAAATTGAATTGATATTGTTTTCGTAACTTATTCCAGAAGAAATAGATTACAAGTAACCAAAAAGTAGTACCCATTTAGTAAAATCACTTACATAAATTTTTGTTTCTATGCTTTTTTTTATGGGTAGGAAAGTGAGTTTAAAAGACATTTCAGTGAAGAAGAGCATGGATTTGAGGTTAGTCCATGGCGTAGCATACGGCGAGGCATGGTTTGGTCGATGGGGCTATAGGTTTGGGCGTGGAAGTTATGGTGTTACTCAAACAACGTACCAAAAAGCCATAGAAGCTATAAAAAGCGTGCCATTGAGCTTGCTCGTTCCTCCTCATCATTTTGGAATTGGAAGCTCTAACAATCACCAACTTTCAATTCTATTGAATAGGTATCAAAAACTTTCAGGTCACTCCTTGGCAACACTAGGCAATCTCTTCAACTTCATGCTAGAGCTCCAATCCCGCCTTCCTAAAGAGACTTGTTTCGGCTCCTACTACAACAACCCGGGAATTTCCATGGAAACTACTACTTGCAGATGGTCTCCTAAGCGAGTTGAGATGGCGACTCGGGTGATCGTTGAAGCTCTGAAGCAGGCCCAATTCAGGTGGATTTCGAGGCAAGAGGTCCGCGACGCTGCTCGTGCCTACATTGGCGACACAGGTCTCCTAGATTTCGTGCTGAAATCGCTCGGAAATCACATTGTTGGCAATTATTTGGTCCGTCGGAGCTTGAACCCTGTCACCAAAGTGCTAGAGTATTGCTTGGAGGACATCTCGAGTACATTCCCTAACCAAGAAGGCTTGAGTGATTGGAAAATAAAGGGCCGGTGCATGATCACAAGGGCACAAGTTATGAAGGACATAATCTACTTGTACGGACACATACTTGAAGACCAAAACCAGACAATCGCATTAGCTTCTAGGATAATTCTGGACACCAAGTACCTAGTCAAAAGATACTGTTCTGGGGAGGAGTTTCGTTCGAACGCCGAAGAAGCAAGAACCTCATCAAAATCGAAGGTCTTTTGCACAGTTGCACTCAGGAATAGTTTTGACGATGCTATTAATGAAAGGCTAAAGAAAGTGGTGGTGCCATACGAGTGTTTCGTGTTGAATGGTAATGCCTCGTTTGACAAGCTCAAGCTACAAGTTGAGAAGAGATTTAGAGAGATATACTGGGGATTGAGGGGCTTTGTGGTGGAATCTATTTCGAACTTGAGTGCCAAAGGGTCGGATTTAGTTTTCGGGCCAGTTGAAGCAGGTGGTAAAGTCGTGTTTGAGGGGACAATTATTGTGAACAAGGAGGATATATTTGAAGGAAATCCAACTAGATGGGTTGTGGATTGTGCTTGTGGAACCAAAGACAACGACGGGGAGCGGATGGTTTGCTGCGATATTTGTGAAGTTTGGCAGCACACTCGCTGTGTTAGGATTCCAAATAGTCAACAAGTTCCAAGCATATTTCTGTGCAGTCAGTGTGAGCAGGACATTTTGCTCTTCCCTTGTCTACCTTAGCTATAAGTGTCCATTTTCAATTATGTCAGGTATATTTCAAGTTATGGGGCAACGAACTAGTCAAGTAATTGTAGTGAAAATTCAAAATATTTATATATATAAAATAAAATATTCACTATAATATTTGCATCAAGATTTAAACACATTTTACATTTTATTTAATTTATTCCTTTGAATTCAACAATCAGTAATTAGCATTTTTTCATTCTGAAATGATATTTCCTTAGAAATGCGATATAGGAATCGGGTTTTCTTTATTTTTTTAATTTCGTAAAAATGCAAGATAATTAATTTTTTTGTCAAAAATAAAATTGTTGGTATAATAAATATTCTAAACACATAATATCATCACCGAGTATATATATATGCGCTGAGCAGATAGGAGTTTGGCATCAAGCAAACCTCTTTCCTGACCACATCATTGAGGCCCATAGTGAAATCTATAAATGCTAGTTTAATTGCAATCATAAATGTGATATTATAATAAATTCAGTTCATTTATTACAATTAATATCGTTGGTTCAGTTAGTAAAGTGGCAGATGAAAAGTGACATTTGGGTATTCCTGAATGACCTTAATTACACTTGAAAAATGTAATTATAAGTCCTAATTTAGATCTTAAATCATGCATTTGTTAATTAATTATAAGAGATTTAGTTATTTTTTATGTTTAATTTGAATTTATTTCTAATATGCAAGGAAAGCCCAAAAATTATTGAAATCAGCGATAACGAGGATGAGGAAAGAATCCCTACCGTTTGGACATTTCGTCGTTCTGTCCGGACAGTGGGAAGGCAATAGTTGGGCAAATAGAGGTAAAGATAAAACAAGAGCTAAAAGAGTCCCTACTGTCCGGACACTTTAGCGGGTTGTCCAAACAGCCGTGACTTTTCTACATGAAAAATTTTAGTTTAGGATTTATGTTTTTGCCTATAAATACATTCTTTTTACACCATAACCGTACACTTTTATACTATATTTCTCTGGAATTTAGTTTTGAAGCTTTAGTTTAGTTTTTGAGAAATTTTTAGTTTAGTGTTCGTGGATTCAAATGGAGATTGCTTCACTCTTCTACGGTACATTTATCGTTTATTCAATGGAAGTCATTTTTTTCTTTTACTTTGATTGTTTACTGTTTTATCACAATTAATATGCTAGGCTAAACTTGTAATCCTGATTCAATCCATCATGATGGGTGGATCATTATTATCAATGAGATGTGCATAAATTCATGCATGCAACATGAAAACGTGCATATATAGGTTTATATTTTTCAAATCTGTGCTTATTTATTGTCAAAAACTTTTGAAAATGAGTTTTCTTGATCATATTCTCTATAATCACCAATAAGAACTCTCAATTAAATTTCTTTTATAATTTTAAATTAAATAAATCAGGTTTGAACCAGAAACAATAGATAAGAATATTCTCCGATCTTTAATCTTAAACGAGACTATAGAACCGTGTTTTGGAATTCAAGGAGTATTCAAGGAAATATTTTTGAATTTATTTTTCGTTTATGTGAAATTTAAATTGAGATTAAAAGTATATCAAATCATGAAATAATGAATCTACTCAGATTTGTAGGTTGAATCAAGATACACATTTATTATTTTATAGTATTTTAAATCCATTCATCATTTTTAAGTCAATTGTTATCTATTTGCTATTTTTTTTAGTTATTTACTGTTTTTAGTTATTAATTTTTTATTCACTGTTTTTCTTTATTAGGTTTATTTCACTTTCTTTGTTAAGTTCAATTTCATTATTAGTTTATTAGTTAAGTGATTCGTATAATAATCGAAACGAAAATCTCTATTGTTTTTGAACTGAGTAGTATAGATAAATTAATTTAGTTATAATCTAGAATATATTTTATTTAGTTCTTTGAGGATACGATATTAGATTCACCGAGTAAACATACACCGTACGCCCTTATACTTAGGGGTTGAATATAATTGCATATTTTAAAGCCGGTCAGACACATCACACCTACCATTCTAATACACACCACACACATTGAATGCTAAGTGATGGGCCTTAAATGTAAAGTAAATCGTCATATACACCTATATATACAGGGATTATAATAAAATTATTTTTTCATTCATTTTCACATTAATTTATTCATTCTCTCAACCTATAAATACTCCACCTGGTGCTAGGGATGTCAAATATACCCGTACCCAGTAGGTACCCGCTTCACCCGTCCCGTTTGGGGAGGGTATGGGAATGTTAATAGCGGGGATAAGGACGGGTATGGAGATTTGAAATGTTACCTGAATGGGTACAGAGACGGGGATGGGTATGATAGTCCCCACCCTGCCCCACCCCGTACCCATTTAAATATTTATTTGTTAATTTTGTTGGCGTGGTGACTCCTTTAGAAGTCCCACATCGATTTCTCACAAAGAAGTTGAGGTCTTGTGAGGTTATAAATAAATGTCTCTTCCTCTTTGGTTAAGAGCATTAGTCAAAGTCAAAGATTTATATATATTTTTTTAATTTTTATTTAATACATATATGTAATATATATTTTTATTTAGTATATATAATATTTATAATAATTTTAAATATTTATTTTATACATAGACTATATAATTTGTAATAGTTTGTATATTTGGCGGGTAAACTTGGATAAGGATGGGGAATTCATTACCTCGTGGGGATAGGTTTGGGGAAAATTTTTTTCCCCGAAATGGGGATGGGTGCGGGGACGAGTAAGGATATTGCTAAACGGGGACAGGGAAGGTTATACCCGCCTCATATCCGCCCCGTTGACATTCCTACATGGTGTACTAAGTTAGGTATGCTTACTATTGATAACTGAACTTATACATTTCAACAATTAATTATTCTCTTAAGGCCTGTCCTCACTTTGTCATCAGATAACCTTTGGTCAAGGACCTCCTTCGACCATTTTCTCTTACTTTCCTTTTTTTTACAGGTTATCTCAGGTGAGTTCTATTGGAACGATGGAAACACGCGAGCGTATTTCTTATCCCTGAACAAAAAATTCTAATATGATTGGCGAAACTGAGAAAAGTTAAGCTTTATATGGTTTAGCATCAACAAATTAAGAAATTATAATATAACTAAATATTTGAAAAGAATTGTCCCATTTTGAAAACACAATTAAATCTAGAAAGTTGGGAACTTAAACTTACCATTGGGTAATTATATATATATCTATAATTTGGAGAAAGTACAAATACCACCTTTACATTTTATCCTCGGTGTCACTCTAGTCCCACACGTTTTAATTGTAACAATCAATTCCTACGCTTTTTATCAAATGCCAATTCAGTCCTTTTGTTAATTGGTCGTTATACACAGTTGTTAGACTAAGAGTAAAAAGATAATTTCTTCTACAGTTTACCCTTAGTGTCATTTTAGTCCCTCATGTTTCAATTGTAACAGTCAAAATCCTATACTTTTTGGTGTATGTTTAAAATATATTTTATTAAATTATTTTTAATAAATAATATAATCTAAAATATATTTTATTAAATTATATAACATATTATAATTTAAAATATATTTTATTGAATTATTTTTAATAAAAAATATGATTGAATTATATTTAATATATTTTCTTTTTATGACTTAGAAGATATGATTTAATGATTGGAGATGACATTATGTGCATGGTTGCATTGTGACATGGCGATAATTAATTCTATGCTGATGTTATGAATTGATAAATACTTGGGTTTGACCCTAGAAATTCTTGAAGGTAAATGACGAATATGAAAAGAATGTGATAAAGAAAGTGTGAAGAGATGAATTGAGGATTGATGATTTTTTATTAATGTTTTAATGTGGAAAGAACAATGAGATGATAATAATTGAGATAAAATAATAAGAGAATGAAATTGTGATTATGGGGATAGCGGATACTGAAAAAATAAGAAAGGTACAGAGATTACCCTTAGGTTGAAAGACTCAGAACTTGCGCAGGGATTGATATTTATGCTAATAGGCTATTAGTCTACAACATGACATTATGAGTTTGGCTTATCATGGCCCATGGCTAAGTACCACATATACGACGTGTTCAGTTAATTGTTTTCGTTGGGTGTTAGCCCGTAGAAATGACGTTGTAAGTATCTACCCCATATGGTGATGTGATGACTTGGAAAATGATAAAATAACATAACAAAGCTAATAATTTGATTATTGTTAACGTGATGCTATGATTACCAATGTTTCCTGTGAGTTATTAATCTATTTATTCATTAGATTAATTGATGTTGCTTTACAAGATGCTAAATTTTTTAATACTTTACATATTATATATATCGGTATTATCCATCGTGGGCACAAATGGTTGGTGCTCATGTCCTTATAGACTGTGTTGCAAGTCCTAAGATAGAAATTTAGGTGGGCCCATTGATTGCCTCGCAAATGTGCAGTTAAAATTAACCCCCACGGATTAGGATGTGCGATGTAGTTTTACCTGGTGAGACTAGGATTGTATCCACAGGAAACTTGATTGAAGCCTAGGGTTTCTAAGTTCTTCTAACCTACTGTTCTCTTTTTGAAAAAGAATAAAGTAAAATGATTTTGAAAAGGTTGATCATCTAACTAATAAACAAACAAAATAAAATTGCAAGTAATTAAAATAAAAAGGATTTTATCCAACCTACAAATTCAGGTAGATACCTTATTCTCATGTTAGATGTGAATTTTTATCTTAGTTTATAGCTCACGTTTAGGAAAAATAAAACGGGAAGAATTTCATCGTGAAAACAAATAATCCAAAAGACAGTTCTAAAATCATGTTTAAAAAGTAAAACCGGAATGATATTATCTTGAAAACATTCTTTGGTCCATATCACTTTTCTTTGATATCATAATATTAAGAAAGTTATAATCAAATAACATCATCAGGGATTTCAACAAAACATGATTAAGGTTACAAGTTTTCAAATGTTTTGAAAATGAAATAAGAAAAAACCAGAAAACAAGTCTAGATTTGTTTCCTATATTTTCAAAGCGTTTAGGAAGTTTTAATCATTATAGTTATTAGTGATTTCATGGAAACATAATCAACTACATACATTTTTGAAAGTTTTGAAAATATTGGAAAATAGATCTAAAAAACACAAGAACCCTAATATGCAAGTTTCACGTTACATTCTTGGATCAATTCACATCTAACAATTAAATAAGGATCTACCAATTATTGATAAGTTGAATCAAGTATGGATCTATATTAGCATATTAAAGAAATAAATAAAACATAAAATAGAAGAGAATGTGAAGAAAGCAAACTCTTGACCGCTTCTAAATATTGCATGTAGAAAAAACCCCCAAGTGCAAGGGTACGTGTACAGTGTAGTTTTACCTAGTGAGTTCAGGATCGTATCCACGGGAAATTTTGAGAATGAACACTAGTTTTTCTAAGTTCTTCTACCTACTAGTTTCATTTTAAAAATAGAAAAAGAAAATTTGTTTTGGGTTTTGAAAATTGTTGATTAACTAACTAATAACCAAATAAATTAAATTGTAAAAATTGAATTAAATTAAAATTCAAGAATTTAAATTACTTGTATTGTAATTAAAAGAAAGGCAAGATTCAAAATTAAATTAAACTAAAACAATGAAAGTAATAAAACTACGCTTTCAAAATATATAATTAAAGATTTTGATCCAACCTTTAAATCTACGTGGATTCACTACTTCTTGATTCGATGTATTTTAATCTCAATTTAAGTTTCACGTAATGGAAAAATAAACTAGAAGTTATTTTCTTGAAAACATTTTTAGATTACAAAACACTGTTTTCAAATCTTGTTTAGGATTAGAAACACAGAAAATATTATGATATTTTATTTTTGGATTCAGATTAGATTTACTTATTTCAAAATTATTAAGAAACGTTTAATCAAGAATTCTTATCAGTGATTACAGAGAATATAATCAAGAAAACTTATTTTTGAAGGTTTTTGAAAATAAATAATACAGATCTAAAAATTTGTAAACCCATACATACAAGTTTTCACTTTGCATGTATGGATCTACATGCATCTCGTCAATCGTAGTGATCCACCCATCATTACTAGGTTAAATCAAGAATAAAAATTTAACCTAACATGGATGAAATAGTAAAACAGCAAATAAAAAGAAAGCAAAATAAATTTCATTGAATAAAATGAAACACGTACCATTCTTCATAATGAATTAAACTTGAATTCGAAAGCAATCAAAAACTCTCCAAAAAACTAAATTAAAAACTCTCTACACCAATCTATTGTAATGAAAAACTAAATTGAAAAGTATAGAGGAAAATGCCCCCCTATAAATAGCCGTCAAAGCTACATATATATTGTCGAACACAAAACCCTAAAAATTAAAATATCCTGTGCAATTTGCCTTTAGTGGTTCAGATAATTACACTTGAAAAAATGCAATCATAAACCTTGATTGTTATACTAATTCTGACAATTTATATTTTACTATATTTATTTTAGTTTGATTTAGTTTATTTATGTTATTTTATTCATTTATGCAGGTTTTAGTAGAAAATACACTAAATAACTTGTTAGAATAAGATAGATGCATAATTTTGACATAGAAGATGTTCCAAAAATTAAGAGTGGTCTCCAGTAAAGTTATAGTAGACAACTCAAGCTTTTCAGAAAGCTATTATGGGACAAAATTTGAGTTCATTTGGGCCTTAAAAGATTACATAAAATTTAGGGCTAGAAAGCTGGACAAATCCTAATGACAATAGGATTTTGGGCATATCTTAAGCTTTCGGGGTCCAATTGAGGTGATTCAAAAGCCCAAAATCAAGTAAACATTCTTAGCTACAATTTTCAAGAAGAGTCCATGTCCAAAGAGCCTCCATCTACCCCTAAATCAGCATGCAATGTTGCATAATTTGGAATTATTCGGGTGATTCAGCAGGACACCTTGTCTGTATTTTGGCCATATCTTTTCACTCACAACTCCAATTGATGTGATTGTTTTAGGTTGGAAAGAAGACTCAAAGGGCTACAACTTTCATGTTGGAACCAAAGATTTAATCTATGTTCTAAACACCCCTTCAAGTGGTCCAGACCAGAGCAAGTAGTATGCACAGGAAATTAAGTTAGGGTTTAGGTTTAGGCTTTATATATTGTTATTCTTTCAGTGGTCAAAGGGGGGCATTCTTCATTATTTTTATTTTCTAAAATAGTAGAATACAATAGATAGTTTTTAGTTTAGTTTTTGGAGAGTTTTGGATTGATTGCTTTCGGATTCAAGTTTAATTCACTACGAAGAACAGTCCACATTTCGTTTTATTCAATAAAATTTATTTTCTTTTCGTATTATCTTTTTATTTCCTGTTTTATTATTTCCTCCATGATAGGTTAGATTTTTATTCTTGATTCAACCCATCAATGATGGGTGGATCCTTATTTGATGATTGGATGCCATTGAATTCTCGTATGCAATGTAAAACTTGTATGCTAGGGTTCTTTTTTTTTAATCTTCTTTTTTTTCCTTTTCAAAAACTTTTGAAAACTTGTAACCTCGGTCATATTTCGTTGAAATCCCTAATGACGTTACTTGATTAAAATTTTCTTCATATTTTGAAATAAATGAAAAGAGATTTGGACCAAATGCGAACTTATTGAATATCTTTCTAGTTTTTTTTTATGTTAAACGTGATTTTAAAATTGTGCTTTCACTACTAGAGATTAGTCAATCGGCGAGTGAAAAACTCGGGCAACTGCTTTAGGTGATCGCTATAAGAGTATTAGCTATTGCTTTGGGCGGTTGCTGTAACTACCGTCGCTAATACGATGCGGCAAGGTATCGACGAAGAGAAAATTCAGGCGACCGCTAAAACTCTTATAGTGACCGTTACAAGCGGTCGCTAATATTCTGATTATATCGAGCAGAACACCCCTCTCTTTTTCGTCTCCCTCTCTCCCCCGCGCTCTCTCCTCTCTCCCCTGCCTCTCTCTCCTCCCCACTGCTGTTGTCAGAACCAACCTTGCCGTCGTCACCGGCCAGCCGGTAATGCTCTCCTTCTCTAGCTCTCTCTCTCTCTCTCTCTATCTTTCCCTCTCTCTCTTGTTCTCTCTCTCTCTTGCACACTAATTTTTTTTTTGTATTAGAGTTTTTTTGGAGGTTGACCACCACTACACTAGGTTTGGGTTTTTTTTTAGTTTGAATTTTTTTTTTATTTTCTGTATTTTTCATGTTTATTATTGGATTAATGTAAATAATTTTTTTTTTTGTTTTTGTGGTTGGGGTTTGATGATTCATCCATGCATGCATGTATATATTATTGTTTATTTTTTTTTATTTTAGTTACTCATTAATTTGTTTATTTCATATATATGCTGTTGATTGGGATTTTTTTTTTTAAATTGTTGGTTGTGGATTGTAATATTGTTGCAATGTTGCTGTCAAATTTTTTTTAATTTGCTATTTTTTGTGGTTTTTTTTTTCTATTTTTTATTTGCTATTTTTTAATTTTTTTAATTTTTCTATTTTTTAAATTTATTTTATAAAAATTGGTATGTTGGAGGGAAAAAAAGAGATTTTAGAAGAAAAATTTAGTGAATGGGAAATATTTTTGGAGAGAAAAATTTGAAATAAATTTAAATTAAAATATTACTTTAATGGGGATTTTTTAGAATTATCACATATACCTTACTTTTTAAAAGTTTTTAATATAGTTTGAATTTTGAAAAACTTAAAAAGTGATAAATAACTATTTTTTTTTTGAAAAGTTTCGAATTCAAGGAAACTTTAGGAGATGTCATATAATTTTAGGAGACTAAATAAAGATTTAAATTTAAAAAAAATTAATTAGACTAAATAAAGAATTTGACTTTTTTGTCAATTTATATCTTTTATTATCATTTATTAAACTAACTATAAAAATAAATTTAATTAAGTATGAGTGAAAGGCGAAAAAATATTGGTTAAAATAATTATGAACATAGTTTTAAAAAGAGAAATGTAATTTTGTTGAACGGAGTGAATGTTTTATAAAAGAGTGAATGCTTATTTCTTTTAAATTTAAAAATGTGAATTGAAATTAGCTCTTTGTAAGAAAATATAATTTATTAAATAAATTTATTTAATAAATTATATATATTATTATCATTGAGTGAAATAATTATCAAAAATAATAAAAGAGTGAGTGCTTAATTTTTTTAATTTAAAAATATAGAAATATGAAAAATAATATTTAATATGATTTGCTTTTGAAGTAATGATTAAACAATTAAGAAATTAATTTTAAATATGAACAATATTAAAGTAAGATATTTGGAATTATAAATACATGAATGTATAATTTTTAAAAATAAATTGATTAACTTACCTTAAGGAAATTAAATTATATTATGATATTTATAATGTTAGACAATAATATTAAAAATATGAAATTAAGTAAATATTAATATTAAATTAAAACTTATAGCTTCATTAAAAATATAAATTAAAATTAAGTTCCAATAAGATAATATAATTTATCAAATAATTTGTACATATTATTATCATTTATTAAAACAATCATGAAAAATATTAATTAACGTGACCTTAATGAAATTAAATTATATTATAAATTTTTAAAATAAATTAATTATATTATGATATTAAAATTAATTAACATTACATTAAGGAGATTAATTAATGTTATTACGTTACCAAAATTAATTAAATTTCGGTAACTGTGAATTGAAATTAGCTCTTTGTAAGAAAAAATATAATTTATTAAATAATTTTTACTTTAATAAATTATATATATTATTATCATTGAGTGAAATAATTATCATATTTAAAAATATGAAAACATGAAAAATAATATTTAATATGATTTTCTTTTGAAGTAATGATTAAACAATTAAGAAATTAATTTTAAATATGAACAATATTAAAGTAAAATATTTGGAATTATAAATACATAAATGTATAATTTTTAAAAATAAATTGATTAACTTACCTTATGGAAATTATATTATATTATGATATTTATAATGTTAGACAATAATATTAAAAATATGAAAACTAAGTAAATATTAATATTATTAAATTATAACTTGTAGGTTCATTAAATATATAAATTAAAATTAAGTTATAATACATTAACTTATCTTAAGGAAATTAAATTATATTATGATATTTATAATATTAGACAATAATATTAAAAATATAAGAATTAATTAAATATTAATATTAAATTAAAACTTATTGGTTCACTAAAAATATAAATTAAAATTGAGTTCTAATAAGATAATATAATTTATTAAATAATTTAAATATATTATTATTATTTACTAAAACAATTATGAAAAAGAATATTAATTAACGTCACCTTAATATTGAAATTAAATTATATTATGATATTAAAATTAGTTAACATTACGTTAAGGAGATTAATTAAAGTTATTACCTTACCGAAATTAATTAAATTAATAAAAGTTATTTTAGGGAAATTAAATTATATTATGATATTTATAATGTTAGACAATAGTATTAAAAATATAAATTAAAATTAAGTTCTAATAAGATAATATAATTTATTAAATAATTTAAATATATTATTATTATTTACTAAAACAATCATGAAAAATAATATTAATTAACGTCACCTTAATATTGAAATTAAATTGTATTATGATATTAAAAACAAATAACATTACGTTAAGGAGATTAATTAATGTTATTACCTTACCGAAATTAATTAAATTAATAAACGTTATTTTAGGGAAATTAAATTATATTATGATATTTATAATGTTAGACAATAGTATTAAAAATATTAAGATTAAGTAAATATTAATATTAAATTATAACTTGTAGGTTCATTAAAAATATAAATTAAAATTAAGTCCTAATAAGATAATATAATCTATTAATATTATGAAAAATATTAAATAAAAAGTAGCATAAATAGGAAACAATAATACTAAAAAATATTAATATCGTAATATTTGTTGTTAATTTATATATTTTGAATTAAACAATAATACTAAAAATAGTAAGATTAGGTAAATAATAATATTAAATCATAATTTTTAGGTTCATTAAATATTAATATTAGTTAAAATATTAAATAACGAATTAGAATATTGATAATAAAATTAATTTAAGTCAAATTAGATTGTTTCAATTAATATTGTAATGGATGGTTACTCAAATGATTGAAAATATTTTTATTATTTGAAATCATAATTTGATTTGTGTTATAATGAGCAAATATTGAATTGTTCGTAGTATCTATTATTAATTTATTTAATTTGTATCGTATTATTTTATTTGTTGTATATTTGATCTTCGGATAGTTTATTTAAGTGTTATTTTTTTGAATAATAATAATAATTAACTCTAATCTTGCTCGGGCCCAATCCAAAACTAAATCCTTGATCTTGCTCGGGCCCAATCCAATATCTTTCTTGGGTCCAGTCCAATCTAATACGAATACGATAAGTAAATTAGGTCAAATAATAATATTATAATATTGTTTCTAGGTAATTTACCGAATAATATAATAATTAATTAAACAAATAGCAGTAGTTAATTAATAATATTTAATTAGTTCAATTACTAATTAAAAGTAAACCCCTAATCTTGCCTAGGCCAAATCCAATATCTTTCTTGCGCCCAGTCTAATCCAATACGAATACGATAAGTAAATTAGGTCAAATAATAATATTATAATATTGTTTCTAGGTAATTTACCGAATAATATAGTAATTAATTAGACAAGCAGCAGTAGTTAATTAATAATATTTAATTAGTTCAATTACTAATTAAAAGTAAACCCTAATTTTGCCTGGGCCAAATCCAATATCTTTCTTGCGCCCAGTCCAATCCAATATGAATACGATAAGTAAATTAGGTCAAATAATAATATTATAATATTGTTTCTAGGTAATTTACCGAATAATATAGTAATTAATTAGACAAGCAGCAGTAGTTAATTAATAATATTTAATTAGTTCAATTACTAATTAAAAGTAAACCCTAATTTTGCCTAGGCCAAATCCAATATCTTTCTTGCGCCCAGTCCAATCCAATACGAATACGATAAGTAAATTAGGTCAAATAATAATATTATAATATTATTTCTAGGTAATTTACCGAATAATATAGTAATTAATTAGACAAGTAGCAGTAGTTAATTAATAATATTTAATTAGTTCAATTACTAATTAAAAGTAAACCCCTAATCTTGCCTGGGCTAAATCCAATATCTTTATAAATACTTTATTCTAAGCTAGAAAACAAACAGACATGGAGAACTGCTTTATTTTATTCATTTGCATACATTAGTGAAACTTAGACCCGTTTGAGAATCTCATACGCCAACCGTTTGATCATCCTTAGGCAATTGATTAGGTCTTTGACCAGGTTCGTTGTCCTTTCGATGAACGTGCGGGGATTGACATACACGATTCTTGAATTGTTCAGTTTGGATAGTTTAGGAATGCAATTATCCATCCTGCCTTCAACAACTCATGTACTGTCCTATGTTAGATGAAGTTTCAGTTGACGTCCTATTGTTCTCCAGGTGCATACACAGGGTACGACTAATGTCGTCTGTGTGTCGTGTACTTGGAGAACCACGCGGACATGCTGTCGAAATTTTATCTAATTAGGGGACAAAGGCATTGAGTTGTTGAGTGCAAGTTGGATCGTGCATTCTCGAATGGGATAGGACCAACCACCCTGTAATGAGGAGGTAAAGTGTAAGACTAGGTGTTTTACATATGGCACTACTTTTTATAGTAATGATATTTTATCTTTTTGGGACTCCACAGACACTCTAAGTGAGATGGATAAGGGTTGGATTGATTTGTCGAATAGGATGTCCCCGGAGTATATGGAAGGGATTAATCAGTTTATTGTATTCACCAGTGGGTTCCCAAGTGAGTACATTAGTTGTCCCTGCAGAAAGTGTACTAACTGGTATTACTATACACGGGAGGTTCTTAGGGAGCATCTGATCTGTAATGGGTTCTTGAAGCAATATAAATTTTGGACTCTCTATGGGAAAGAGTATATCACCTCTCGTTTGGAAGAAACCGTTGAGGTGGAGGCCGAGGCTACAGAGGAAGCTAATCCAATGCTCGCGATGCTAGCTGATATCGCATGTGGATTGACACATGAAGACAGCGGTGCTAGTATTAATCTGACGTGTGGAACTAGTTCCCGCTCGGGTGCGAATGATGAGTCCTTGAGATACTTTGAAGTACTCGACGATGCACAGACAGAATTATACCCTGGATGTCAGGAATTCAGTAAATTGTCATTCATCATTGAGCTGTTACATTTGAAGGCATTGAATCACTGGTTGGATACGTCGTTTGACATGCTACTGCAGTTGCTCCATAGGGTTTTACCAGCAGGAGCTAAGCTTGCTGATTCGTACTACCAGGCACGCAAGTTAACTGAGAATTTGGGATTCACAAACGAAACTCTGGATGCATGTCCCAATAGTTGCATGTTGTTTCGGAATGAGAATGGCAACCTCGATACATGTACCGTGTGTGGGGTTTCGAGGTATTATCCAAACTCGACAGAATCGTTTGGGTATTTCAAACCGTGGTAAGCTTGTTGTTGCAAAGCAAGTGCGCTACTTCCCCTTTAAGCCACAACTGGAGAGATTTTTCATGTCATCCAAGATCTCTAAACTAATGACATGGCATGTCGAGAACAGCGGGAAGGATGGGAACTTATCCCATCCAGCAAACTCTCCGGCTTGGAAGGATTTTGATCAAAGACACCTTGAATTTGTTGCCGATTCTCGCAGTGTGCGACTTGGTTTGGCTGCAAATGGATTTAACCCATTTTCAGGCATGACTGGGCCAACTCACAGTACGTGGCCTATACTGTTAGTTCCATATAATCTTTCACCTTGGCTGTGCATGAGGCAACCTTTTGTCATCCTATTGACATTGATTGACGGACCTAAAGGTCCCGGGGGTAAAATAGACGTTTATATGCAACTATTGATTGAAGAGCTTAATGAATTATGGGATGACGGTGTGATGACGTTTGACTCAACAAGAAATGAAATGTTTAAACTATAGGCAGCATTACTATGAACAATTAATGACTTCCCAGCGTACGCTAACTTATCTGGTTAGAGCACGAAAGGAGAGTTTGCATGTCATTTTTTCAATCAAAGCAAGAAGTCAACTTGGCTAAAGTATGGCAGAAAGTGGGTGTACATGGGTCATAGACGCTTCCTACCTCCGTTGCATAGGTTTAGGAAGGACAGAGTCTCATTTGACCGCACGTGGGAGTTCGGTCCGGCACCACGAGCAATGACAGGGGTTGATTTGCTGGCCTAGATGGAGCGAGAGAAAATACGAATAGTATATGACTTTCAGGATCTATTAGCCCCCCACTGCCATCTATTTCTAGTGTAAATAGGAACTGAACCCATAATTGGAAGAAGAAAAGTATTTTTTATAAGTTGCCCTACTGGAAAGACAACTTACTCAGGCACAACTTGGATGTCATGCACATTGAGAAGAATGTTTACGATAATATATTGTGGACGATCCTTGGTGTTTAGGGGAAATCAAAGGATAATGCTAATGCTCAACGTGATTTGCAGGAGATGGGATTGAGAACACCATTGCACTTGCAGGCGGGAGAGTCCAACAGGGCATACATGCCACCTGCACAGTACACCATGAGCAAGGAGGAGGATGATGCGTTCTTGTTAATTTTGAAAGGCGTGAAGGTACCTGATGGGTATTGCTCGAATATTTCGAAGCGAGTCAACATGAGCGAACGGATGTTACAGGGTTTGAAAAGTCATGACAACCACGTCCTGCTTCAACAGTTGCTACCTATAGCAGTAAAGAATTGTCTGCCTAATAATGTTGTGCAGCCATTGATCGAGCTCAGTAATTTCTTCAGGTAGTTGTGTTATAGAGTAATCCGTACAAAAGATTTGGAGGGTCTGCAGGATAGGATTAATTTGACATTAAGTCATCTGGAAAAAATTTTTCCACCGGCATTTTTTGATGTCATGGTTCACTTGACCATACAGCTAACTGAAGAAGCCCAGCTTGGTGGCCCTATCCAATTTAGGTGGATGTATTTGATTGAGCAGTATATGAACACATTGAAGAGGTATGTGCGGAACAAAGCTCGACCGGAGGCATCCATAGCAAAAGGATAATTGATGGATGAGTGCATAAATTTTTGTGCGGCATATCTAAACGATGATGTCCAAACAAAGTTTAGCAGGCCGAAGCGGATAAATAAAGGCCCTATTGGGGAAGGCACGTCATTTGATCTCAACCATATTGAGTGGATCCAAGCTCATCGGTTCGTGCTCTTCAACACCCAATCAGTTGTGCCATTGACCCAGTAAGTCATGTTTTTGTAATAGAGAAAGTTAATTACACCATATTTGCAATAAAAATCGTGATAATTCTCAATCCAATTTGATTTGCATTGTAGGAGACACATAAACGAGCTGAAACAGAACATGCCTCGTGCAACGGACAATCAACTTCGAATGTTCCATTATCAATGTTTTCATGGCTGGTTTAAGAACTGCGTATGTGTTAAATATTTTCATATACTTTTATATGTTTTTCACATCACAATGAATTTATGTTTAATTAATTCATGATAATTTACATTCCATAGGTATACAATTTACGAAATACTACGGATTCTACTTTGACCGATGAAATAAATCAGTTGGCTGATGGTCCTTACACGACAGCTCGACGTTACACAGCTTGTGACATCAATGGGTTTCGATTTCGCATCAAGGAAGTAGATGATAGGCGAGCTACACAAAATAGTGGCATCGGTTGTCCATCTGTTGATGGTGCTTACTATGACGGCCAACTGAACGACATTATTGAAATCGTTTACAATCGCGGTTTGAGATATTTATTATTTAAGTGCGTCTGGGCTGATCCAATTCGCGGGGTTAAAGCTGATAAGTACTAATTTAAATTGGTCAATTTCAACAATTTGTTACATCGAGATGTACAAATAGAAGCTGAACCGTACATACTAGCATCCATGGCAGAGCAAGTTTACTATGTTGGCGATTGAGCCGATCCCAACTGGCAAATTGCAGTTAAAATGTCAAGGAGGGGGGTGTACCAGATCGATTGCAATGAGCTAGATATTGATCCATTCGCCCAACAAGCTCTTGACCAAGATGCAATCATCCAACGTGATGAAGATATTAATTGGGTTAGAGACACGGTCGAAGGAGATACGGTTGATTTACATACCTAATACACGGTTGTGTACTTTTTTATCGGAACAAAGTAGATTTTAAATTAATTTTTCTTTGTATTTGAAATTGTAATAAATTTAAATTGTGAACAGTTAGGAAGCCATGTTCGGACGCTCTAGGAAGAGGACTGGTCCTAGGGCGATGGCTGAGTGCCTCAGCCTATCCTGTGTTGGGAGTAGCTCAACAGATACTGTCCCACCTTCACCCCCTATATCCGTGCATCCTTCAGTGACTGACTATACAGATGTAGGTAAAGTTCGTCAGTTTTAGAATTTATCTTATCCAACAACGATAGTTATATTATGTCTAGACTTATCACATAACAATGTATTTGAAACAGATTCTCCCACTTCGAGTAGGCTTTCGAGGTTTGGCAGAGGGCCTTCAAAGGGATTGCCACAGTAGAACTGTGGATCTCAGTGGATGACCGTTCAGTGGGATGACACGCCCCATCCGGTGGGGAAGGATGGACGGTCTCTGATTTCATAGCTCGGATATTTGGTCCGGAATCCGATTAGATTCCCGTTGACCACCCTCGAGTGGGATCGTTTCCCAGATTCTACGTTCGAGGGTTTGTGGACCGAGGTGCAGGTATGAAAATTTTATATTCTAATTGTACGTGGTTTATGTGCTAAAACTTGTAATATAAATAATATTATACAATTTGTCATTTTTAGGCTAATGTAGTTGATGTTCCTCCAGACTTCGGGGACGTTATGTTCGCCAAGTGTCGGAAGATGTGGAAGGATCATAAAAATAAGATTAAAGATAAATACTGGAAGGGTCATGAGAATGACCCTGACATTCTCCAGCGGGTCCCAACGGGCGTTCTTCCCCACCAGTGGGCTGAGCTCATCAGGTATTGGTCAAGTCCCGTGGCACAGGTGAGTAGATTACGAGTTGATTTTTTTCCTTAAGTTTTGATGTTATAAAGCATAAATTACAAAAACTAATCAAGACAAACTTAAAATAGGCGGAGGCCCAAAGGAACTCGCGAAATCGAGGAATGCAGGGGCCAGGTCACAAGGAGAGAACTCGACACTTTTCTCAGGTTCGCCATGAGGTAAAAACATTATCTTACCACGCCAATAGTGACTTTTTTATTTTCATATTTAATGATAGTAAATTATTAACATATAATTTAGCTTTCAGCAGAGGACAGAGGAGGGCTTGAGGACAGATCGGATGTCCATGTGGTTGGCAACTCGATGTACTGATTCGCCAGAGGTTCAGGCCATACGGGTAACTAATTTTAATATTTTGTCTAATGAATATATAATTTAATTTTGCTTTAGATATTATGGTTAATTATCTTATTTTTTCTATTTTGGCATGTTTGCATTAGGCACAGTTTAATGCATGTTTAGACGAGCTGTCGCAGGATGAGAGGGAGTCCAAGGAGAGGAGGGATGAGATATTTTTCTCTATTGTCGGGCGCGATGGTCATGGATACACGCTTACGCGGGGCACGGGTATTCCACGCCGATCTGTTGCACGAGCAGAGTCATCATCTCAGGCCAGACGTCGCTACCAGGATTTGCTCCAGGCCTTTTGAGCTAAGATGGACGCACGAGAGGCATCACTTCGGGCTGAGATGATGGCTGAGATGGAGAGGCACCTCTCTCAGAGTCAAAGCCATCCACCTCTTCCTCCTCAAGTTAAAAATTTTATTTTTCGTTACTATTACTCTTTAAAATTTTATAAATTTATATATTCATGTCTTTTTATCATTTTCTAATTTCGTTATTATTCCATTGTAGGACCCGGACGATAGCGGATGGCCCTTTTGGGCTGGATTAGGATGATTAGGATCCATTTGTATATATTTTGATCAGTACATTTATATATATTTTAGTTTTTGTATTTTGAACATTTACATATAATAAAATTTTGTTTTAATTGTAATCTAATTTGATTTTGTGTTTGTATATATAATCATAATTAGGAGCCATGTTTGTTTTTTTTAATTGATTTTATGAAAAAATTCTTTAGTTTCATGTGCAAATTAATAAAATATAATTTAATTTAATTTAATTTAATATAAATATTTATACATAAATAATAAAATATAATAGTTATTATAAATAATTAGCAACTATTAAATAAATAATTATTATAAATAAATAATAAATAATTATTAAATAGATAATTTAAATAATTCGATTTGTAAAAAAAATTATTGATATTTTATTATAATAAATTATTGAGATTCTTTTATTAAAAAAATATTAAACTATGTATTAGTGACAGCTTAAAGTAGTCGTTAATACACCAAAGGGGTCACTAATACCTTCGCGCCAAATGGCATGGTTTTCCCAGTAAGTAATTGCGACCACTTTTAGTCTATTAGCGACCGCTACCTACGGTCGCAATAAGTTCACGCCACCTGGCGCCATCTGAAGAGTTTTCGCGCCAAATAAACAGCGACCGCTACTAGATATTAGCGACTGCCTATAGCGGTCGCTAATTGTCTGATGTCTTTCCCCAAGCGGTCGCAGCCATTGTTACAAAAAACTTAGCGACTACTTCGACGGTCACTAATACTTTTTAGCGATGACTCAAATGCGACCTCCTGCAGGCGGTCGCTAAGCCGTTGCTATTACTTTTAGCGACCGCTTTTCCATTTTTAGCGACCGCTAATATCCCATTTTCCAGTAGTGTTTGTAATAATTATTTTAATGATGATATCTTCCGGTTTACTTTTTCCGTACGTGAGTTGTAAACTAAGATAAGAAAATGCAACTAATTAGAGAATAAGGAATCCATCTGGCTTTATAGGTTGGATCAAGATCTTTAATTCTCTTGGATGCGTAATTTTATTACTTTCATTGTTTTAGTTTAATTTTAATTTAATTTAATTTTTGCAATTTACTTTATTTTGCTATTATTTAGTAAATCAAAACTTTTCAAAACCTAAAACAAAATTTCTTTTTCTATTTTTGAAACGAAACCAGTAGGTAGAAAAACTTAGAAAACCTAGTGTTCAATCTCAAAATTCCCTGTGTATATGATGCTAGACTCACCAGGTAAAACTACATTGTGCGCTCTTATACTTGGGGGTTTATTTCTAACTGCACATTTGGGAGGTGATCAAGTTTTTGGCGCCATTATCGGGGAGCCAAATTTTGGTCTTTAGGTTTCTTTTGTTTTTAATTTAGTTTGTACCTTCTAGGAAAAAAAAATTGCCAAAGTTTCTCTCTAAGTTCCCACAGTAACTTTTTGTGGTCCGGACACCTAGTCTACTGGTCTAGACCATAGCATCTCTACAGAACTTATTTTTCTTAACTTAAGAGTGTTTGGACTCGTAGGGAAGACGATAGATTAAGACATCCTAAACTCTTAGATCCCCTCTTTGAACATGAGAACTTTTTTGTAGAAGTTTAAATTCCTAAACCTCCTACTGTAACTCTAGAGATGGCTGAGAATCAAGTCGTTGCTGCTAGATGTTCCATGAGTGATATCTTGTAGCAAGATAAGCATACTCTTGAATCTTGTATAGTCTGGCCAGAAAATCAAAAAGCATTAAATTTCAAACTTGGCATGATACAATTGTTACCTACTTTTCATGGTATAGACTCTGAAAATCCATACGATCACCTTACTTAATTTAGGAATATTTGTGTCACAATTAAGGATCAGGGATGCCCAATAGGTTTAGTATTCCTTAAGCTTTTCATATTTTTCTTGAAAGATAAAGCTATTAGATGGTTTGAATTTCTATCACCTAATCCCATTCGCACATGGGAAGAAATGTAAGCTAAATTCTTAAAGAAGTTTTTCCCTCATAATAGAATTGATGTTATACAGCATCAGATCTTGAACTTTGCCCCACAACACCGTGAAAACTTTTACCAAAGTTGGGAGAGATTCAAAACTCTCTTGCATTCCTGCCCACACTATGGATATGAAGTTTGGCATCTTACCAGTGTCTGTTATGGATCATTGATGTCATAATTAAAATAGTTTGTGGAAACCATGTGTAATGGGTAGTTTTATGATAAAACACCTGAGGAAGCTTATGAATATTTTGAATTCTTGGTTGAGAATGCACAAACCTAGGACATCACGGGATCTCAAAACTCTCAAGCTGTTAGGGTCACCCCAACTATAGGTATGCACCAATTGAGTGAAACTGATGACCTCAAAGCAAAACTAGCAACACTCACAAGAGAAGTTGAGACCTTGAAAATTAAAAAGGACACACAAGCCATAAAGAAACTTGTTGCAAATGTTTATTTCATAGTGTGTGATTGCAAACTCAAAAGACTGATGATTGTCCTAGTATCCCAATTTGTAAAGAGGTTGTGTAGTGTCAGCCATCTAGTGAACTCACAATCCATGCTATAAATCAATACCGCCCACTATATCATGGACAAAATTTAGGGAAAAATCCTTATTTTGAGACATATAATCTGGTTGTGAGGAACCATCCTAATTTCAGTTAGAGAAATGAGAGAGCCCAAATACCACAACCTTATCATGCTCTTCCTCTTCCAGTTCCTCAAGTTCTAATCACTAGTTCAGGATTGTCTCAGAATGTGGGACCATCATATACTCCATACATTCCCCCAAATAAGAGATCCACAGAAGAGACATTAACAGTTTATGAATACATAATCTTCACTTTGGGCCCAAAATAATAGAACTTTGGATGACATCAGGAATCAATTGACCCTTCTAACTCAAACATTGACTACACAACCAAAGGGTCAATTTCCTACTCAACCTTGTCTAAATCCAGTGGCTCAAGCTAAACAAGTTGAAGGATCTTCTAATGTGCCTAGGAATGTTGAACAGGTACAAAATGTCACAACGCTTAGGAATGGTAAAGTTAGAGATAAAGCCATTCACCCTAAGGAGGTTGAGACTAGGGAAGAGTTGAAACCTAAGCAAATGTTAGAAGATAATAATAAGGCAGGAAAACAACCAATTGTAATTGATGATGGGGAGTCTAACAAAGAAGATTGAAAGGAAAAAGAATAGAAGAAGGAAAAGGAAAAGGAGAAGAACTAATGCTAGTGCCTAGGGAATATGTTCCCAAAGCACCATTTCTCCAAAGATTTTTGAAAGCTAGGAAGAAAGCCCAAGCAGCTGAATTGCTAAAGGTAATTCAAGTAGGTGAAATTCAATATACCTCTCCTTTATGCAATTAAGCAAATCTCTTCATATGCTAAGTTCCTATAAGAGTTACGTATTGTAAAGAGGAGATTGAATGTAAAAGAAAAGTATTTTTCACTGAGCAAGCAAGTTCCATAGTACAGTGTCATACAATCCTTAAATATAAGGACCCTGGTTATCCTACTATCTCTTGCCACATAGGAAAGTACTATCTTAGTCGAGCATTGCTTGATTAAGGGCCAAGTGTAAATTTACTCCCCTATTCAGTGTATGAACAATTGGGCTTAGGAGAAATAAACCTACTCGTGTGACTCTACAGCTTGCAGATCGTTCAATTAAAGTCCCACATGGTATCATTGAAGATGTGCTAGTACAAGTGGAAAACTTTTATTTTCTAGTGGACTTTATAATTCTGGATACTCAACCACTTACCAATCTATCTGCACCAAATCAGACACCAGTAATTCTTGGATGACCATTCGTAGCAACATCGAATGCTCTTATCAATTGTAGGAATGGGTCTATAAAAATATCTTTTGGTAATATTGAATTTGAAATGAATAACTTTCATGTCACCAAACAACCAAAAGAGGTGCCTAATGTACAAGAAGTGGACTTAGTTGAAACTATAGTCTAGGATTATATTGATCGTGAATTCATTGAGGATCCTTTAGAAAAAGCAATTAGCTTTGGTGAGGAAAAATTGAATTCCACGATATTAAATGGAGGAGCAATTGTTGATTGGTTTGAGATTTGCCCAATCATGTCTGTAGGAAAATGGGTACCAGCCTTTAAAAACCTGGGACCGCTTTTGAATAAAGCAAAATCATCAAAAGTAAAAGCTCCAAGTCCTGATAGAAAACCTCTAGCTCATAACTTGAAATACGCTTTTCTAGGAGAGAGAGAAAATTACCCAGTAGTCATTTCTTTAGAATTGACCACCCATTAAGAGCAAATGTTAGTTAATCTTTTGAAAAGTCATAAGAAAGCTTTGGGATGGTTAGTGGTAGACTTAACAGTATAAGTCCCCTTCTTTGCACACATCATATATAACCTAGAAGAAGATGCCAAATTAGTTCATCAAATGTAAAGATGACTCAATCCAAACATGAAAAAAGTAATGAGAGCCGAGGTTTTGAAGCTACTCGACGTAGGAATAATTTATCCAATCTTTGATTCTAAAAGGGTGAGTCCTACACAAGTAGTTCTTAAGAAATCAAGAGTTATAGTGGTTTGGAATGAGGATGATAAGTTGGTTCCAACTCAAATCCAGACTGGTTAGCGAGTGTGCATTGATTACAGAAAACCCAATGTAGTTACAAGGAAAGACCACTTTCTTCTCCCATTCTTAAGTTTTAGAAAGAGTAGCTGGACATGCGTATTATTGTTTCTTAGATGGTTATTCGAGCTATAACCAAATAGAGGTTACCTTAGAGGATCAAGCTAAAACTACTTTTACTTTTCTTTCGACACCTTTGCATATAAAATGATGCCCTTTGGCCTTTGCTACGCTCCTACTACCTTTCAGTGCTGCATGATTGGTATTTTTAGTGAAATGGTGGAAGAAATTGTCGGGGTATTCATAGATGATTTCTTAGTTTATGTTGATTCATTTGAGCAGTGCTTAAAGAACCTTGATCTAGTTTGACATGATGCGAGGAAAAGAACTTAGTACTAAATTGGGAAAAGTGCCACTTTATGGTGACCCAAGGCATTGTGTTAGGATATGTAGTTTTTAAAGAAGGCATCCAAGTGGATCAAGCTAAGGTAGAATTGATTCAAAAGCTTTCTGCCCCTCAATTTGTGAAAGATATATGATCATTTCTGGGCACGTTGGATTTTATCAACGGTTCATTCAATCATTTAGTGAGATTTCAAGGCCCTTGTGTCAATTATTGAAGCAAGACACACCATTTGAATGGACTCCCCAGTGTCAGAAAGCATTTGACTAGCTCAAGGGTTATCTAACTATAGCTCTTATACTTTAATCTCCTGATTGGTCACTTCTATTTGAACTTATGGTGATGCAAGTGGCCATGCCATTGGAGTTGTGTTAGGATAAAGAAAAGACAAAAAGGTGGATTTTATTCATTACGCAAGTAAAACTCTAAATGATGTGCAGAAAAATTACACGACAACTAAAAAAGAATTGTTAGCAGTTATCTTCGCCCTTGAGAAATCTCATTCTTATCTCATTGGTTCAATAGTTATAGTATTCACTAACCATTCAGCTCTTAAATACCTATTGACCAAATAAGAGGCCAAACCACAGTTAATTCGTTGGATTTTACTTTTGCAAGAGTTTGACCTTGAAATAAGAGTTAAGAAAGATGTTAAAATGTAGTGGCAGATCACTTATCACATTTACCGGTAGAGGCTTATCCAAATGATAAAACTCAAACAAATGATAGCTTCCCGATGAACAATTATTTAATGTAGAAGTAATAACAGCCTCCACCCCTCTGTGATATACTGATATTGCTAATTACTTAGTGATAGGAAAAATCTTGAACGAATGAAGCTTTATAGATAAAAGAAATTCTTACAAAATGTTAGAGTTTTCTTTTAGGATGACCCCTACTTGTTCAAATATTGCACCGATCAAGTGATTTAATGTTGTATTCTTGAGTGGGAAGTGCCAGTCATACTTGAATTCTGCCATTCCCAAGCTTATGGTGGCCATTTTTCCATATATAAAACTGTAGTAAAAATCCTCTAATGTAGATTCTATTAGCCCTAATTGTTCAAAGATGTTTATCACTTTTGCACCACTTGTGATAGATGCCAATGTGTGGGGAGTTTAATGCATAGAAACATAATGCCTTTGTCCCATTTTTCTTATTTTAGAAGTGTTTAATTATTGGGGAATAGACTTCATAAGCCCTTTCCCAATTTCATTTGGATATGAATACATTTTAGTAAGGGTTGATTATGTTTCGAAATAGGTTAAAGCAGTTGCCGCTAGAACTAATGATCACAAAGTCATACTTAAATTCCTCCATAAGAATATTTTCTCGCATTTCGAAGTCCCCTAGGCAATTATTAGTGATGGGGGTAAACACTCTTGTAATCGTCTAATGGGAACTCTATTGCTCAAATATGGTATGGTCCATAAAGTTGGCACATCATATCATCTATAGATAAGTGGCCAGGTAGAACTTGCCAACAGAGAGATAAAGCAAATTCTTGAGAAAACAGTCAATCCAAATCGTAAGGATTAGTCACTACGACTTATTGACTCTCTATGGGCATATCATACAGCTTGTAAAATAACCCTAGGGATGTCACCATATAGATTGGTTTATGGGAAGCCATGCCATCTGCCCGTCGAATTAGAGCACAAGGCATACTGGGCCATTAAATAATTTAATGCTAATATCAACGAGGCTAGACTTCACCGTAAACTCCAGATTGTAGAAATAAAGGAATTGAGGAATGATGCCTATGAGAATGCTCAAATTTCCAAAAGAAAATATGAAGGAAATACATGACCAACATATTGTGAAACGTTCATTTCATGAAGGTCGGAAAGTATTTCTTTATCGACCACAACTTCATTATTTCTAGGCAAACTACAATCTAAATAGCTTGGCCCATTTATCGTGAAACATGTTCTAAACATGGGGCCATTGAAATACAAAATCCAAAGAACAGAAATTGATTCAAAGTAAATGGGCATAAACTCAAATCGTATTTAGAGAATTTCATCGGGTTAATTGAAATAGGATCTTTTAGATCCTCCACCTTATGAGTACTTTACAGTTAAGATGTTATATTAGTTGTATATTAATTAGGTTTAGAGTAGTTTTTAATTTTTACATTAAATCGAGTTATAACACTTAGGTTTAATTCTTTATGGTTCATTTTTTTTTTTTAAAATTAAAAATTAGTTTGAATTTCCATCCTTTGGTCCGGACATCCCAATCGAGTGGTCCGTACCACAGTGTGTAGACTTCGCCAAAAATATCACCTGGGCTTACTGTGGTTCGGACACCTTGCGGGTGGTCCAGACCCTGTATCTCCTTTAAGTGCCCCATCGTAGCTTTAAAGCCAAGTCCCTCACACTCATTCTAACTTTCTCTCAACACAAGCTTCAATCCATCATCGATTTCTTCACACTCAGGTATCTTCACGAGCTTTCGGTTGGATTTCAGCTCCAAATCCTCCTTATTTTCGATTCTAGGTGAGTTCCCCTTCTCTTCTAAGCCCTATGTTCAAATTTTCTTTGAACCCGAGCTCATGTTCAACAAGGGTTCTGATTTCAACTAGATTTGGATCGTATTATGAGTTTTACACGTGGTTTTGGTGGAGCTTATCCTCATAAAGTCATTTTTCTTACATCACTTTGACGAAATTGGTCGGTGGGTCCATTTGGTACTATTCACTTTTGTTAGATTCTCAATCATCCGACACTTGCTTTTCTTTATGATTCTACTTTCCAAATGGTTTCAATGGACCACTTCTGTAGGTCTGCCATGTTGTCACCTGGGCACTCAATGACCCACTTTTGACAACTTAATGTTTCAATTTTCTATTATTAGAACTGGGCCACTAAACTTGTGTGGACATAGGAGATTGTGCTTTATGGTCAATTCAATAAATATTCTCTTTGCTTTTGTAGTTTGTCATGGCCCCAGGAGTCAAACAAGTTGCTAATAGGCAACTTAGGTCAACTTCCTTTGATAGGAGTCGATTTTGAAGGAATGAAGCTGAAACAAAATACGATGACGTTTGGGTATATAGACCAATAGCGATGGAGAGATATTGGCAGATTAATCAATTTCACATTGAGAAATTTATGCTCCAACAAAATTTTGAGGGATGACTATGGATTCATATTGCTAAGTTTCATACCCGATGTATAGTGGACTTATTTAGGGAGTTTTTTTGCTAATGTCAAAGAGAATTCTATAGTGAAAAGAAGGGGTCAGGAAATAATTGTTAGTTGGGTTGGAGGGGTTGAGATAGTTCTCACACTAGATGACTTCACACAAGTTTTTCAGCTACCTCGTGTTCCAAATCCTGAATTTACTTATCCTTTTGATGGCACCCCACCATTACCTGTCATAGCTATTAAAAATTTACTAGAAGGCCAGGATTGGATAGGGGAGTATAGAAAGCCAGTTTCTGCGCTGAACAATAAGTACTGGGCTTTACATATGTTCTCTTATCCGAATCTTCTCCCTCAGAACTGTAAATCAGATTGCAATCCACTTAGGACATGACTTATTTACGCTATTGGTACAATGTTAACACTTGACTTACCCTCATACATATGATATCAAATTGTTCACACTTTTAAGCAACCGGGGGGTCAGTCTACGTTACCATTTGGGGGAGCACTTACTGAGATCTTTAGGAGGTGAGGTGCTTTGATTCCTGATGAGTTACCCATGGCTGTGGGTCTCCAACCGTTCAATATCACCTCCTATGCTAAGTCTAGGGGTAATCTAGTTAGGATGAAGAAACAAAGAGTTAAATCAACTCAGGATGAGGAAGGCGGTAGTTCCCATTCTCAAGAATATGAGGCTAGTGAGCATTTAGTGTCAAACGAGGAGTTAACCATCCAATTGGGGGAGTTATCAGAGTAGATGACTCATTTGGAATAGAACAAATATGATGACAGACGGACTCTTCTACAGCTCCAGTGGACTCAGCAAGAGCATGGCCTTCTTCTGCAGACTATTTTAGATTATTTGAGGGACATTCATCCCCTTCCACCATCCCAGTGATTTATCTTTGTTTTCTTTTGTCTTTCGTTTTGGTATTTTGTAGTTTTTGTGAGTTTAGGATTTGTGCTTCTTGATGTAATTTGTAATTCTAAAACTTTTTAATTTAATTTTGCTTTATACATCTATTTTGAGCTATGACTCTATTAGCATGTAATCTTCTTATTTTATGACCCTATTTTGGTTTTTATTTCTTATTTGTTATTTATGTTCCTTTATCTATTGGCTTTTCTATTTACTGAATGTTTGGTAGTGTTTTCTTGAGCATACCATTGAATTCTTTATATATTTTCTATTAAGAACAGGTACATCATATGTGATTTTAGTGAGGATACATCTGACCAGAAGGACAAAATTAACACTTTAATTGGTCACAAACATAAGTGGGAACCTATAATAGATATGTCGAGTGATGAGAGTGATGTAGAGAGCTTTGAGGTTGACTTAGATAAGTGGCCTGATGAGTGTTTCGAAGAGAATAATTCCCTACCTTTCCTGCTTATTTTCCCTCCCCTCATCCATATAACACCTTACCAATTCCTTGAAATGTAAGGATGGGATGATATTGATTTAGAACTTCTATTACTCAAGGAGTGGGTTAAGATAGACATATCTGTTGAGTGGCCTGATGCACCCACTTACGACACTGATACTAAGACCAAAGTAGGAGGAGAGGTTACCTTCTAACTATGATGATATGCCACCACTTGAAAATGTGCCTGACACTGATAGTGTTGAGATTGAAAGTGAGTCTACTGAGAGCAATAAGACTTTTAGCGAGTCAGATTATTGTGACCAGCATTATGACCTTGAGCTTCCAGCTGAAATTGTTTGTGGTATTAATAGTGCACTAGCTAAGTATGAAGCCAGCGCGAGGTAAGAATTTATCTCTTCTTTTTATTTTTCTTCTATTTATTTTATTATTAATTATTTCTACTATTTTATTGGCATCATTAGTCACTTGAGCATTTAGTTAGGGGGACATGTCATATGCACACCACATTTTTACCATCAATCTTCACCCTTGTTCTTACATTGAACACACATTAAGGACAATGTGTTCCTTTAGTTTGGGGGGTGGTCACATGGCAATTGTTTCCTTTGATATATTAGTGACTAGTGAATGTTGTAGCATCTAGTTTAATGGTGGTGTTTTTCATGGAAATAACAATTGATTTGGTTTCAATTTTGAATAAGGAACTTAATTTAAAATTAAGTATAAAATTTCCAATGTGTTGTAGACTTGTCACTTGAAACCATTGAATGGAAAGTGTGTCAAGGATTAGAATTCATGAGATTTAGTTATTCAAGTATGCCAAGACATAGGTGGAGACTTGAAACCCTACATTATGTAAGCATTTAAGCCTAACCTTTTTGTAATACCCCAGGCTTGTGTATTAACCTAAACTTATTGTTTTGGTACATTTTGGAGGTAATGTTATGTTAATTTAGTGGAATGGATCATTAATGGTGTTTTAGAGTTGAGAACTTTGAAAGAGATGGGCTAGGCAATTAAAATATGGCATTTTAACAAGTGTGCAGGAGGAGGTTACCTTGGGTGCACGTGTCATGGGCACCCAAGGTCTTGGGTGCATGCCTGAGAAGGGCTTGGGCGCCCAAGGTGTAGTGGAATTGACAGGTATGGGTTTCTCTGCATTTTTTAGCCTGACCCTTTTCCCCTATGAACCTATATCTAGCTAGGGGTGATAAAAGGGTCTGAAATTCACTATTTAGGGGATTAAATTATTGGTTTAAATATATATTTTGTTGATATGATGCAAGAGAGAAAGAGAGGCATTGTTGGGAGAGGAAGAAACTGGGTGACAAAGCAAAGGAAAAACAAGGAAGAAAAAAAGAGGGCCGGGTAGAAATTTGAAGGTAGGTCCTTCTAACCTAAATGAAATTCAAATTCCTCTTGCAAAAGTGTAATTGGACCCTCAAGGAACTCTTCTATATGATTTATTTGTAGTTTGGATCAAGGAGAGAGATGATTGAGTCCATCAAAGCTTGAGAGTTTGGAAGCACAAAACATTTTCTTGTTGATCCATCTTCTTACAACTTGAGGTAGGGATTTAATGCCCATTCTTACATATGTGGTGTGTAACAAGGACTAGATTACCACTAAAGAAACCTTTTTCAAATGTTGGTTACATATATGGGAGAAAATAGGAGTTATATACATGTATATATATATGTATTGGTTAAGAGAGTGAAAATGGTGTTTTGATCCATAACTTGACTTTTGGTTGAAGAGAACTTAAATTGATAATTTTGTTTGGTGCCTAAGAACCTTGTGTTGATGTTAGAAACATGAAACTTTAGGTATTCTTACTTTAACTTGGTCAATTTGAGGTTCTAAGGGTTAAAAATCGAGAAACCAGATAACGGAGTATGAAACCCGTAACTTGGACCAAGTTGTAGGCACACGAGGGAGACACAGTCGGGTGCCCAACCCCCCTTGGGTGTACAAGACATGGGCATCCAGCCCCTTGGGTGCACAAGGTTTGGGCACACGGCTGAGTGTCAACTTGGGCGCCCATCGAGCCTAGGTCATTTTCCTACTATTGCTTAGTTTGGCCTCCTACTTTTGGCTTATGAAAGAGTTGGTACATGTTTTTACATGAAACTTTTACTTGATTAATTGCATGGATTTAGAAATGGAAATATGTTTTAAAAAATGATTAAAGAGTGATTATCTTAAGCTAATGGGATTTAACTCGTAAGGGTGAATGAATGTTACCTTGAATAAAATGAATTGGAACTTTACTTTGAGATAAGAGTCTGAATCGAGTAAAATTGTAAATATGCCTTGATGTAAACTAAATGTTGAAGTAGATGAACTTGTGATTGATTAAATAAAATTTGACTTGACAAAGGGACTCATGTTCATAATGTTGAAGACATATTGAATGTTTAATGATGTTTGATTAATGTTGTTATGTGATGAATCTTGGGATGGACCGAAACATGGATATGTGTTGTGGGAAAGTATATGATGATAAATATGAATATATGATTGGATGAATTGAAATGTGATTGATGATGTGTCAGGGGCCGAGGTGGGATACGGTAAATAGGAAGGGTTTTGAGATTACCCTCAGGTTGAGAGTCCCGGAACCTGTGTAGGGTTTGGTGTCAATGCCAGTGGGTTAGTAGCCTACAACATTATGAGTGTATAGGTTACCTGTGACCCTGGATTGTGATCATAAACAATGGTATTTGGTTTACCGTTTCTGTTGGGTCTAGACCCATAAAAGATGGTGTTTTGTATGCACCCAACCCCTGATGATTTGTGTGACTATGGTTGTGTGATGGATTGATGGAAAGTGATAAAGTGGTGTGACAATGTGATTGAATGATGAAAAAAAAAATATGGAATTGTAAGTATAGTTATTTGGTCAACTAATGATTAGACATCAAAGAGAAAATGAAACGTGATTTGAACCAGCGAATGAAATTTCAAAGATTAAGTATTAATTGGAATTGAATTCTTATTACGATATTATTGTGTGAAAAGGTGCATATTCTAAATTGGTTATGTAGTTATGTTGATGAATTGTTTTGGCTCTAGAACTTATTGTGGTAACTAGATACACCATGAATAGCATGCATGTTTGGAATACATATCATATATGTTTGTTTGAGACATCGTGGGCACAAGTGGACCCGTGCTCACGTCCCCACAGATTTTGATGAGGAACAGGTTATAACAATCAGGTGGGCTAATGGGATTGGACTAGAAGGGTGTGCATGAGCCCTACTAAGCTTAGCAAAACTTTTGATCTTTTAGTATAAATTTTCATTTGGAAAATTGTAATATTGTACATTGCTAGACTTATTGGATTTGGTTGTAAAGGCCTTAAGGCCTAAGTTATGTATAATTGATGTATGGAGTATGTGACCTAGCAATAATCTAGGTTAAACTTACGTTATCCTATTTTATGTCTCGGGCTCACTAGTTTGCGTTGCGTTGCTCTGATCATGGGTTGGTTATGTTAGTGTATGTTATGTGTGTTTATCACTCACCCCTCGGGTCGCGAGATTCAGGGTGTGACACTTTTGTTTTTGAGGGTTTTATAATTAATATTCTCTATGATTTCCTTCGTTTCACTTTTCTTGTATAGCTTCATTACATTAATTTGCTTTGGTATTAGATGCACAAGACACTATTTTTAATTCACATGTGTAGATTAATGCTTCTGACAAAGTGTTATTAACCTAGAGAGTGATGTTAGGCCCTCTTTCTTGTATTTGAAAGCCTGAAACTTTTCTTTGATTACATAACCTTTGGAACCACTTTGAAGCCTTTAAAGAAATAAAAATAATTAAAGAAGCTTTTTTTTTTCTTGTTTAGCCACATTTATGACCCCTTTAACCTTACATATATAGGTGAACCAACCCTAGTATGTCTTGGGATACTGGTGCAATTTTGTAACAAGGCTAATGAGAAGGGAGCTTGTGATTGGAAAATGTAGATGTTAAAAAAAAAAAAAAAAAAAGAGAGAGAGAGAGGGTGTTGGATAACACTTTCGTCATTTCCTTTGTACATAGCAAATTAAAATTTTCTTTATTTATTTTTTTCGATTTATTGTCAGTTTTGCTTTTATTTTATTTTTATTTTGTCTTCGTTTTAACTTTTTTCTTCTTGTTTTATTTTTATCTTCTTTTAATTCTAACATTTTTCTTGTATAGTTTTTTATTATCTTCAAATAAGGAAGCCTTGAGGTAATATCCTTCCTCTCCTTTTTAGTTAGCTTTACACTTCCAAATTGATACTTCATATTTATAATTATTATTGTTGGGGGTGCTATAGAATCTAAGTTGGGGGGATATATTAGGTGATGCCTTAAGTGACTTGAATAATGGGCGCATGCTTGTTTTAATTTGTGCTATATTCTTATTTGTGCCTTTTGTGGCTATTATTTCATGATCATCATCATGCTCATTATTGCACACTACGAACCCACATATGGTTCATGGTTCTCACATTGAGGATAATGTGAATTTTAAGTTAGGGGTAGGGTTTGCATGATGACCTTTTATGCCAAAATTGCAAAATTTAAAAATTTTTTAGCATCTTTAATCTTGAATACATGAATTTACCACATTTGTACTTGCATGTTAGCCCTTTTTAATTTGGTTGATTGTGGAATTGAGTAAGAGAGTGATAAATGAGTCTTATTAAAGTTTTAATGGGAAACTTAGTTCAAGTTGAGTGTGTCATGACCTTGTGCATTTTTTTGACTATCATAGAGAAGAGCTTATATGCTTAGGAGTGGATTTTGTTTAACATTGGTTTATTGAGCATTCTTGGACTAGGTGGAGACTTATACCCCTTAATGGTGAGCTTTTGAGCCTATTATTCTTTTCTTGAGGGGTTGCACATAATTATAGCTTTTTTGTTTTTCACTTTGGTTTCCAATGCACCAATTGCATCATACACACTTGCATGAGTTTCACTTGGCACATTATGAGTTGTTGCAAGCTTTGAACATGATGTTAGGCCCTCTTTGCTATTTTTGGGCCTCTTTGTCCTTCCTTGATAAGAAATTACCCTGGGAACCAACTTGAAGCCTTTATATTATGTTTTTGATTTTGATTTTGATTTTTTCTTGATTCTTACCTCATATATTATCCTTTAAGCCCATTCACATACTTTAAGCCTTACCCTCACATGTCTTGGGTTGTGAAAGTCCCTTAATGTCAATGATACAGACTTGGGTTGGGAATGAAAACTCTTGAGAGCGTATTGAGACTAAATGTTGGGTGGAGAACTCAACTAATGTATATTTTAAAATTTGAAAAAAAAAAAGAAAAAGGGAGAAAAAAAAAAGAAAAAAAAAAGAGAGAAGAAAAAAGAAGAAAAATAAAAAATTTTTCTCATTCCTTTTTGGTTATGTTATTGTGGGACTTGTGCACTGTATTGTAATTGTTGAGAATGTCCAATGAGTAGTTTGAAAGTTTGAATAAGCTTCTTGTTGTTGTTCTTGTTGGGGTTTGGAAAGGAAATGGGTATTTAGGGACTTGTGTGTTTGAGCATCTTTATCCCAAGACATATCCTTTGATTTCCATATCTTCCATTGTTAACCATTAACCTTGGCCAAATTACAATTGAAACAAGGACCTAGTGGATTCTAAGCAAGCAACTCTTGTACTGTGCATCTAGTGATCTTGTGTACATTGTGATGTGATCTTTTGCATGTGCATTGGAACATGGTTATGAGCTGTCCACTTTGAACTTCAATCCAATTCGCTTACTTGTTTGTGGGGTTGTGTGCAACTAGGATAGCATCATATGCTAGTAGGTATGTGTGAACCCTTGATGAGTGAATTTCTTTCTATGAGTGGTACCTTGTGAGTATTTGAGGTTAAAACCTAGTTCCGTTTATGCTTTTGCGACCTTGTTGAGTGAATGAAACAATTATGCACACATGCTCTCCCTACTTTGATATTTCATGCCTTTATGCTTAGCGCTTAGGAATTACATATAATATGTGGGTTTTGTGACTTGTTAGGCTTGAGCTTGATTCATTTTTTATCTTAATCACTTTTTGACACTTTGAGACCATGCCATAGATGTTTGTGGGTAGCATCACTGCAAATTCTCACGAGACCTTACTCATTCATTAGAGGAAACCTACGGGTTTAAACAGCTAGCCTCACGCACTAAGTGTGGCCGTGTGTTTCCTGCAAAAATAGACCTCTCTTTTTATATGAATCTTTACTTATCTTTGTTTTCGAATAAGTTGAGAATGCTTGGTTTATGCCTTTTAGTCTTAAGATTTGAATTCTTTTCATTGCTAGGGACTAGCAATCGGTAAGTTGGGGGTGTGATTACGCTTCAAAAGTGCAATCATAAACCTTGATTTTTATTCTAATTTCGATAATTTATATTTTAATGTTTATATTAGTTTGATTTTGTTTATTTATGTTATTTTGTTCATTTATGTAGGTTTTAGTAGAAAATACACTAAAATAGCTTGGTGGAATGAGATAGATACACAATTTTGATGTAGAAGGTGTTCCAGAAATTAAAAATGGTCTTTAGTGAAGTTGTAGTGGACATCTCAAGCTTTTCAGAAAGCTATTATGGGACCAAATTTGAGTTCATTTGGGCCTTAAAAGATTGCTTAAAAGTAAGGGCTAGAAAGCTGGACAAATCCTAATCACCATAGGATTTAGGGCATATCTTAAGCTTCCAGGGTCTAATTAAGGTGATTCAAAAGCCCAAAATCAAGCACACATTCTTAGCAACAACTTTTATGAGAATCAAAGTCCAAAAGAGGTCTTCATCTACCTTGAAATTAGTGTGCAATGTTGCATAATTCAAAAATTTTCAGATGATTCAGCACGACACCCTGTCAGTGTTTTGGCCATATCTTTTCACTCATTGGAGTTGGAAAGAAGACTCAAAGGGCTACAACTTTCATGTTGGAACCAAAGATTGAATCTGTGGTCTGGACACCCTTTCGAGTGGTCTAGACCACAGCAGGCAGCATGCACGTGAAATTAAGTTAGGGTTTAGGTTTAGGCTTTGTATATTGTTATTCTTTCAGCCGTCAAAGGGAGGTTCTTCATTATTTTTATTTTCTAGAATAGCATAATACAATAGATAGTTTTTAGTTTAGTTTTTGAAGAGTTTTGGATTGATTGATTTCGGATTCAAGTTTAATTCACTATGAAGAACAATACGCGTTTCATTTTATTCAATGAAATTTATTTTTCTTTCGTATTATATTTTTATTTGTTGTCTTATTATTTCTTCCATGTTGGGTTAGATTTTTATTCTTGATTCAACCCATCAATGATGGGTGGATCCTTATCTGATGATTGAATGCAATTAAATTCTCGTATGTAATGTAAAACTTGTATGCTAGAGTTCATTTTTTTGAATCTCCTTTTCCTTTCTTTTCAAAAACTTTTGAAAACTTATAATCTTGATCATGTTTCATTAAAATCCCTAATGATGTTATTTGATTAAAATTTTCTTCATATTTTAAAATAAATGAAAAGAGATTTGGACCAAATATGAACTTATTGAATATCTTTTTAGTTTTCTTATCTTAAACGTGATTTTAAAACTGTGCTTTGGAATAATTATTTTAATGATGATATCTTCTGGTTTGCTTTTCCTATACATGAGTTGTAAACTGAGATAAGAAAATGCATCCGATTAGAGAATAAGGAATCCACCTGCCTTTGTAGGTTGGATCAAGATCTTTAATTATCTTGAATGCGTAATTTTGTTATTTTCATTGTTTTATTAAATTTTAATGCAGTTTAATTTTGGCAATTTACTTTATTTTGTTATTATTTACTAAATCAAAACTTTTCAAAACCTAAAACAAATTTTCTTTTTCTATTTTTGAAACAAAACCAGTAGATTGAAGAACTTAGAAAAACTTGTATTCAATCTCAAAGTTTCCTGTGGATACGATCCTGGACTCACAAGGTAAAACTACATCGCACGTCCTTATGCTTGGGGGTTTGTTTCTAACTGCACATTTAGGAGATGATCACCGGACCACCCGAAGGGGGTGTCCGGACCACAGTATGCTTCTAGTTTATTTTTTATGCTTTTCCAGCCTTGCTCTTGATCTGGTCCAGATCAGTCATCGGGATGTCTGGACCACTGTATCATTTTCATCACTTTTATCATCACTTACCTTGATTATTTTCTTATTTCACTACAATTAGAAAATAAAACAGAATAAACATTAAAAAAAACTAAAAACTATAAAATTATTAAACAAATGCATAGTTTATAACCTAATTGTTAGGTTTTTAATTACACTTTTCAAGTGTAATCACACCCCCCAACTTGAGCATTGCAAGTCCTTAGCAATGATAAGAATTCAAACCTTAGGATTAAAGGGGATAAACCAAGCATTTTCAACTTATTCAAAAACAAAGATAAGTAAAGACTTAAACAAAAAAAGAGGTCCAGTTTCATAAAAGATACAGCCACACTTAGTGCGTGAGGCAAGTCCTTTAAAACCCTAGGTTCTCCCTAGTGAACGAGTAAGGTCTCGTGAGGGTTTGTAGTGATGCTAACCACAAACATCTGTGGTATGGTCTCAAAGTGTTAAAAAGTGATTACGATTAAAAAATGAATCAAGCTCAAGCCTAACAAGTTATAAAATCCAAATATCATGTGTAATTTTTAAGTGCTAAGCATAAATGCATAGACTATCAAAGTAGAAAGAGCATGTGTGCAAAATTGTTTCATTTATTCAACAAGGTTGCAAGAGCATAAACGAAACTAGGTTTTGACTTCAAATACTCACGGGGTACCACTGGTAGAAAGAAATTTACTTAGCAAGGGTTCACACATACATATTAGCATATGATGCTATTCTAGTTGCACACAACCCCACAAATAAGTAAGTGAACTGAATTGAAGTTCAAAGTGGACAGCTCATAACGATATTCCAATGCATATGCAAAGGATCACATCATGCAACCTACACAAGACCACTAAATGCACAATAAAAGAGTTGCTTGCTTAGAATCCACTAAGTCTTTGGTTTGGTTGTGACTTGGCCACGAGTAATGGTTAACAATGAAAGATATGGAAATCAAAGCACACGTCTTGGGATAAAGATGCTAAAGTTCGCATAAGTCCCAAACTACACATTTCTTTTCCAAACCCCAACAAGAACTACAATAAGAAACTTATTCACAAATTTACAAACTACTCATGGAACATTCTCAATAATTACAATACAATGCATAAGTCCCACAATTACATAAACAAAAGAAATGATAATCTTTTTCCTCCCTCTTTTTTTTTTTTTTTGAAAATTTGAAGTATATATCAGTTGAATTCTCCATCCCAACATTTCCCCTCAATACACTATCAAGAGTTTCCATTCCCAACCCAAGTCCACATCATTGACAACGAGGCATTTTCACAACCCAAGATATGTAAGTGTAAGGCTTAAAGTATGTGAATGGGCTTAAAGAATAATATACGAGGTGAGAATCAAGAAAAAATAAAAATAAAAGGCAAAAACTTAATAAAAGGCTTCAAGTTAGTTCTTAGGGCAATTTCATATTAAGGAAGGACAAAGAGGCCCAAAAATAGCAAAAAGGACCTAGCATCATGTTCAAAGCTTGCAACAACTCATAATGTGCCAAGTGAAACTTATGTAAGTGTGTGTGATGCAATTGGTGCACTGAAAACCAAAGTGAAGAACAAAAGAGTTATGATTATGTACAATCCCTCAAGAAAAAAATAATAGGCTCAAAAGCTCACCATTAAGGGATATAAGTCTCCATCTAGTCCAAGAATGCTCAATTAACCAATGTTCAACAAAATCCACTCCTAAGCATATAAGCTCTTTTCTATGACAGTCAAAAAAATGCACAAGGTCATGACACACTCAACTTGAACTAAGTTTCGTATTAAAGCTTGAACAAAACTCACTTATCACTTTTTCACTTAATTCCACAATCAACTAAACCAAAACAAATGGGGCTAACATGCAGGTACAAAGGTGCTAAATTCATGCATTCAAGCTTAAAAATGCTCAAAAATTTTAAAATTTTGCAATTTTGGCCCAAAAGGGCATCATGCAAACCCTACCCCCAACTTAAAATTCACATTGTCTTCAACGTGAGAACCATGAAGCATATGTGGGTCTGTAGTGTGCAAAATGAGCATGATGATGATGAGCATAATAATTAAGCAATATATAACACATAAGCCAAATATGCATCCAAAAAACAGAACCCCACAAGTAATAAAGAACACCCCCCAACTTAGTTTTTACAACACTTCCAACAACAACCAATAACACATATCCAAGTTTTAAGCTTAGAATGTAGAAATAGAAAGTAAAAAGGGTAGATATTACCTTAAGAACTTCCTTATTTGGAAAAAAATAGAGAGCTATATAAGAGAAGAAGGTTAGAAAAAAATAAAATTAAAAGAAAAATAAAACAAAAAAGAGATTTAGTAGAAAGACAAAATAAAAAAAAAGAAAAGAAAATAAGAAAAAAAAAGCTAAACTAACAAGAAATAAAAAAATATATAAAGAAAGAAAAATTTAATCTACTATAAATATACAAGTAATGACGGAAAGGTTGTCCAACCCTCTCTCTATTTATTTTTTTATTATTATTTTTTTTACTTAAAGCACATCAATATAACCCCCTAACTTAGTCCCTAGCACTTCTTAATAATAGATAGTATATCCATGAAGTGTAAAAATTGAAGTACAAAACTAAATAAAGAAGGTAGTTAAGATATTACCTCAAGCAATTTATTCCTTTGAATCAAACTGTACTAAAAGAAAAATAAAACTTCTACGAAAGAAAGTGTTAGAATAAACAAATAAAAGTAAAATAAAAGAAAAATAAAATTTAATCTATGCAGAAAGAAATAAATAAAATCTAATCTACTAAAATACAAAGGTTAATGCAAAAATATACTATCTAACTCCTAATCTTTTCCAAGCCTCACCAAATGGCTTTAGGAACGAAATATTCTCCTCGGGTCCAAGAGGTATCGAGAGTGAGTGTGCCCCTAGTGCAGAAATCATTGGAGAATACATTGCCATGTGGGGATCCTTGAATCCCAAATATGGCCCAAAGTTATTTGCATATGTGAACATGGAATGTGGTTGTGCGTTCTCTAGTATCCCATCGACACCTAAAAGTTCAATGCAAACTACCTTTTTGATCTCCACCAACTTCCCTACATTTGGGCTTAGTCTTGGTCATAACATGTTCAGTTCCCTTAGCAAGATTCTCAGTTGGGGTTAGGGCATAAGAGAAGAGAAGAAGTATGCACCACTCTCACTCTCAAGCCTGTCTATCGAACTCTTAAAGGATGATAAAGAAAATTTACTCTCATGATAGTACTGTGGAATTGAAGTAGGAACCTAGCCATAATTAGAATCATACTTCCACTCAATTATAGGGGTCTTAACAAGTAAGTCATCAAGTGTACTACCCCCAATAGAAAAATATATATCTGAAGTGGTCTCAGTGAGTGGTGTGATAGAACATGATGAAACTGAAATGATCGGCTCAACAGTGTGCTCTCCTGAACCTATGGCATTAAAGCTCTCAGAATGAGTATTAGAACTCTCCAAGGTCACTTAGGTTGTCAGGGTGGGTTGACCTTTGTGCTTTGTGATGATGTTGGTTGGCATATCCTCTAGACTCTCAACAAATGAAGTCTCGTGCATGTTAGAGTCTGGTGGGAATGAGTCAAAGGGCTCATTCCCTTCACTATCCCAACCATCCTCGAAATAGTTGCTCTACTCAAAATTTAAGGTTTATAAATTGGGATCTTCTTGCAAGAAGCAAAAAGGCCCTAGATTCAGCAATTTTGGCTTCAGTGAGTGGATGGACATAAGGACATGCTGTGGACTCGATCAATGTATCATCTAATGTAGAGTCAATATGTGTGGAAGTTTCATGTGCATTAGAATTGACTTTTAAATTAATTACTTCCGTATATTGAGTTTGCTCGTAGAGTGACTCAACTTGGGCATTGTTAGATTCAGTAGGCCAATAATCTTGGGGGTCGTTAGACTGGCCTTTAGTGAGTAGAGTGGGGTTGGGACATGCAATCTCCAAGTAACTAGGCTCCACACCTATTTTATCTTCTAGGGATGGATCATGAGGATCAAGTGAAGTGGAAGCATGCAGCAAATGTTTGGTGTGGCTTTCAAGTGAATGAGGTTCAAAACTAGGGTCAAGTTCTTCCTGTGGCTTGGTGTGTTCATAGAGAAATTCAAAAAATGACCATGCCTTTTATGGGGTAAGGTCAAAAAATTCCCTACCCAAGCTTTTATCAAATGCTTGGTGTGACTCACAAGGTAAAGCATTGTAGAAAATGCCTAGAATGTACCCTAATTCTAGTCCATGATTTGGGAAAGTTTCTAAAAGGTTTTTAAATCTCTCCTAGCATTTATAAAAAACTTCACCCTTCTTGAAATAAAAATTTCTAATTTTGAAAGCGGAAGTTGAAGTTTTGAAAATTGGGAAGAAAAGTTACAAAATATTCATTTTGTAACTCTTCCCAAATATTAATGGACCAAGTAGCGGCACGATACCAATCATTGGCCACTCTGCATAATGATAACAGGAAAAACTATACTTAAAAGTGTCATCCATGTAACCGTTCGTGCAATAGAAACAAACTAGCTCAAAATGTTCTAAATGAACTCCAGGGTCCTCATGATGAAGTCCATAAAATTTAGGTAGCATAGAAAAGGTTTTTAGACAAAAATCAATTTCATAAATGCTCCTAAATTACCAATGAGTGGTTGGGTGGTATTTGGTGCACTAGATTTATAAGAAAAATAATCCATGTTCATTATTAATATTATTTTTTTTAGGAAACAGCAGAAGAGTAATCTAGAGTTATCCAAATGAATTAAAACAAAGTTCCCTGACAACGGTGCTAAAAACTTGACCACCTCTAAATATTACGTCTAGAAAAACTCCCAAGTGCAAGGGTGTGTGGTGTAATTTTATTTGGTAAGTCCAAGATCTTATCCACAGGAAACTTTGAGATTGAACACTAGGTTTTCTAAGTTCTTCTACCTACTGCTTTCATTTTAAAAACAGAGAAAGAAAATTTGTTTTGGGTCTTGAAAATTATTGATTAACTAACTAATAACCAAACAAATTAAATTACAAAAATTAAATTAAATTAAAATTCAAGAATTTAAATTACTTCTATTCTAATTAAAAGAAACGCAAGATTCAAAATGAAATTAAACTAAAACAATGAAAGTAATAAAGCTAAGTATTCAAAATATATAATTAAAGATCTTGATCTAACCTTTAAATCTGGGTGAATTCACTACTTCATGATTCGATGTGTTTTTATCTCAGTTTAAGTTTCATGTAAAGAAAAAAAAATCTGGAAGTTATCTTCTTAAAAACATATTTAGATTCCAAAACACGGTTTTCAAATCTCGTTTAGGATTAGAAACTCAAAAAATATGATGATACTTCATTTTTGGATTCAGATCTGATTTATTTATTTCAAAATTATTAAGAAATATTTAATTAAGAATTCTTATCAGTGATTACAGAGAATATGATCAAGAAAACTTATTTTTGAAAGTTTTTGAAAATAAATAATACAGATTTGAAAATTGTAAACCCATACATGCAAGCTTTCGCTTTGTGTGTATGGATCTACCCATATGTCGTCAATCGTAGTGATCCACCCATCATTACTAGGTTAAATCAAGAATAAAAATTTAATCTATCTGCATGAAATAATAAAACAGCAAATAAAAAGACAATACGAAAGCAAAATAAATTTCATTGGATAAAACGAAACACGTACTGCTCTTCATAATGAATTAAACTTGAATCCGAAAACAATCAAAAACTCTCCAAAAACTAAATTAAAAACTCTCTACACTAATCTATTGTAATGAAAAACTAGATTAAAAAGTACAGAGGAAAAAACCCCCCATAAACAGCCATTAAAGCTACGTATATATAGCCGAACATAAAACCCTAAAAATCAAAATATCCCATGAAGGGGGTGTTTGAACCACAATATGCTTCCAGCTCATTTTTTATTTTGCTTTTCTAGCCTTGCTCTTGATCTGGTCCGGACCACTGTATCCTTTTCTTCACTTTTATCAGCACTTATCTCGATTATTTTCTTATTTTCATTGTAATTAGAAAAGAAAATAGAATAAATATTAAAAATAACCAAAAACTATAAAATATTAAACAAATGCATAATTTATAACCTAATTGTTAGGTTTGTAATTACACTTTTCAAGTGTAATCAACTCCATAGATGAAAATGCTGCAACTTGTATTAAAAACTATTATATAATTAAAGCTTTGATCCAAACATGAATGAAAAACTAAATAAAACACTCTCTAAACTAAAGGAAAGCCAAACAAAAACTAAACCTAAAATATGTGAATGCCCCCCCAAGGTCTGATACAAGTTCTGTATTTATAGATAACTAGAAAAAATCCTATAAATCTGAAGTCTCAGGATCATAGCATTGGGGTGCCAAGAGACATTATTCAACATCAAAATTAAATTTTCGCCCTTTGAGTATTTTTTCCAACCTAAAAACAATCACATCAATCGGAGTTGTAAGTAAAACATTATGACCCAAACATTGACAGGATGTCATGCTAAATCATCTGAAGAATTCTAAATTATGCAATTTTGCAAGCTGATTTTAGGGAAGATGTAGACCTCTTTTGGACTAAGGCTCTCATGACAATTATAGCTTAGAATGTGTGTTTGGTTTTGGGCTTTTGAATCACCTCAGTTAGACCCTGAAAACTCAAGATATGCCCTAAATTCTACTGTGATTAGGATTTGTCCAACTTTCTAATCTTGAACTTTAAGCAATGTTTCATGGCTCAAACAAACTTGAATTTTGACCCACGATACATTTTTGAAAAGTTTAAATGTCCACTACAACTTTATTGAAGACCACTTTTAATTTCTGGAATTCCTTTCATGTCAAAATTGTGCATTTCTCTTGTTTTAACAAGTTATTCTAGTGTATTTTCTACTAAAACCTGTATAAATGAACAAACTAACATAAATAAATTAAATTAAATTAAAATCGACATATTAAAACAAAAATTACTGGAATTAGTGTAGAAATCAAGGTTTATGATTACGCTTTTCAAGCGTAATCACCTATGGTTGGATTTGGCGTTGCATTACTATAGAAGACATTTTACATTTCTTTTACTAATATCTGAAATTGTATTACTTATTTAAATTTGAAGTTTATCCAATTGGGTTATAAAGGCTATAAGATCTATGTTTATTTATTTTTGTGGGATGTGTTTGGAGTTTTGGTCTAACCTTGGCCGAAGTATAGTTATCTTTAGTTTATTATTACTAGTTATTGTGGATGCTAGTCTAGGATGGTGATATCACTCTGATTAGGTTATTAGTGATATATGCATGGTATGTACGATTATTCGCTCATCTCTTGGGTCAAGAGATTTAAGATGTGACACATTTCAAAGTGAGTGCGACCTTCTACCTTTCGTGGGCGAGCCCTAGCCAGTCATGACACAATTTTAAACAATAGAGTGGATCTTGTCTGCAATAGATTGCTCAATTGCTCCCCTTTCATGTCTAATGATATTAATAGAGCTTTAATAGATTAACGGAGGCTCTCTACAGGTTTCTTGTGCTGATAGCTTGCATCGTTGGTTTGTTGTTGCATTCATGAGCTAGTTTTGCTTTTGCTGAGTTCTGCTATTGGCTTACTGCTTATGCTTCTATTATTGTCTAGTTAAGGGCGCCGCGACTTAGTTTGCCCATTGCTTTCTTGTTCCTCTGAGATATAATGTATTCTTTGTCATTTTGCTCTGCTCCTCCTGTTGTAGCTTGTTCCTATCTCTTGCTGGATCTTGGTTAGCAAATGTTTGGGATGTCTCGTTATGATGGATTAGAAGTTGTTATTGCTGCCTGTTGCATTTTTAGTTTTGTCTAGGGCACGGTTTAGACCCTTTTTTTTTTTTTTACTTTTTTAATAGCTCGAGTGTTTTTGTTTTGAGCTCTATTGTATTCCTGGGATACGTCTTCTAGTTTTTGCATTTTTTTTCTCTTTTCTTTTTAATATAGGTGGTAATTGGCGCACCAAAATACACCAAAAATTACTAATTTTTTTCAACTTCTTCCAATCAAATTTAGTCACGTGTCACTTTTACATTAGATTTTTTTCTTTATTCTTTATTTTTTTTTGGTCATCTAAACATCACAATATTCTTTCTTTATCTTCTGAAAAAAAATACGGAAAGTGAATGGCACACATTGAGCGAGTCTCTTTGTCGTATATACAAAGGGAATGGATGTGAAAATGTGCATTATACCAGAAAATATACTACAAAGGGGGTTGCTTAAATCATTGATTAAAGAGGGCTGTGATGGTTGTATATATATTGTATAAAATATAAATTTTTGATATAATTTGTTAATTAATTTTGACGAGTTTTGTGATTTAAATAAGTGTCCATGTATATATTATTATGAAGATAATGGAGGGAGTTTATGGGTTAACCCCAACTTTAGAGGTGGTGATTTAAATTGTTGGAGGCGTTGGGTGCCAGAGAGGTGTGGAGAGAATTATTTTCATGCCGGATATATTAGAATTGAAATATAAGAATTTAATGGGCCCATTAGAAACAGAGAAATAATCCACGTGTCACTATGTTAGTGATGGGTATTCTGATAATTTTAAAAACATTTATTTCAGTCGTGTTATGCACGTTAGGGCATTTTAGGTAACTTCAAAAATATTTGGATGACGTTTGCAAAGTCTGTGAAGTTAGCATAAGACAATTTATGCTTCGTCCAGCTACGAAACTTGGTTCTAACTTTTTCTTTTTCTTTTTTGGTATTTTTTTATATAACTTATTTTCACTGAAGTTAATTTTTTTTAAAGAAATTACACCTTAATTGCATTCGTAAAAAAAAAAGATAAAAATTAAAAAATTCATGCCTATTTAGATAAAAACTTTTTATTTAGATAAAAAAATAACAAAAAAGTTTATTTTTTTTTTAATTTTTACTCAAATAAACATGAATTTTTTTATTTTTTATGAATACAATTAGCATGCTTAAAAGTTATATATTCTAAAAAATTAAAAATTTTGTGAAAAAAAATTATATAAGATGAAAACAACTTAAAAAAAAAATTAGAAGTTTTTTTTTTTTTAATCAAACAGAGCCTTAACACAAGGATTAATGCCTTTTCGATCTTACCAAACTTTGTTGCAAGGTTCCTCTCCACGAAGGAGGTTGAACTTTAGTAAGAAGAAGAGGTACACATACTTGGTTTGAGTTTAATTTAAATTCTGACAAAATTTTGACTGCATTTCTTCTCAAGTTTTGAAAGAGAAAAAATAAATAAGAGTAATAGTGCACGTCATGTTTGTAAGAAAAACTTCAGGAATTCACGTTAGGTGTTCAGCTTTGGACTGCAGCAAACAACTTTGTCAGGTAAGTATCTAAATCTTTCCCTAGAAAACAAAAACGAAAATCTATCAAGATAAGCAAACATATATACATATATATATATATATAAAACAAAGAAACAAACATTCTGTTCTTATCAGCCATAGGATGCCAACAAAACTAAATCAGACAAGCTTGTCTCGGGTATCAGTGCAACAAAAAGAGGTCATTACATGCTGTACCTATCTTCAAATTAGGTGTGTTTAGAATTGTATAAAAGTGTATAAAATAAAATAAAATTATAAAAGTAAATGTCTCGTAATTCGTACAGTAAGTGAAGAATTTAAATTTTACTGTCTTGTAATTCGTATTTATAGAAATTTATAAAATTTTATTTTATTTTGTTATGCTCCAAACGGAGCCATTATTGAGAGTACTTGCACATTTCTCTTTTATTTATTTTGATTATTATACATTAATTCTATGGGTACCTATTGCTAAAAACTGATAAATTATTTGACAGAAAATTTGTTATTCAAACTTAGGACCCGTCTTGGTAACTCTACCATTTTTCTCTTTACTTTTTTTTTTATTTTTGTTTATTGCTGTCGTTTTCATTTTCCTGAAATGAAAAATGGAACTACATTTGCAAATAAAAATTTTTATTTTATTAAAGCATTTAATTTTATTATTTTTCAAAAATAATTGAATTTAATAAAATATAAATTATATTAATTTAATTAATTAAATTTAATTAGTTAAATTAATTAATTATTAGTTCATTAATTAAATTAAAATTTTTAAATATATCATTTATTAAAAATAAATTAATTCAACAAAAATAAAATATATTAATTATAATTTTTGTATTATTTATGAAGATTTAATAAAATATATTTCACATTAAATTATTAAATTAATCATCAGTTCAGTAATTAAATTATTTTAGTTATATTATTTATTAAAAATAATTTAATTTAATAGAAAAAACATATTAAATATAATTTAAGTATATTGTTTATTAAAGATTATATAATAAAATATATTTTTAATTAAATTAATTAATATATTATTTATTAAACATTTAATACAATATATTCTATATTAATTTAATTAATTAAATTAAGTTAGTAAATTAAATTAAATTAATAATTAAGAAAATTAAATTAATCATATCATTTATTAAAAATAATTTTAGTTTAATAAAACATTTAAATAAAATAGCTTAATACAACAAAAATTAACAAGATGTTAAATTTGACAAAATATTTACAACAAAAAAAGAGAATAAAAATAGCTCTTTTTGTTTGCATTTTTCTATTTAAGTTTTCATATTTTTGTAAATAAAAAAATAAAAATAATTTTAACAAATACATTTTTGTTTCAAGCATAAAAAGAAAAAAAGTAAATAGAAATGTTATAAAATGGGACCTTAATATTAGTTTGTGATAAAAAGATGAATAATTTTGCTGTGATGGTGAATCCTAAATCACCATATCATCCTGAATATTACCTAATAATTTTAAAACAAATTCACATTTTTCTTCATTTTTAACAAAACTAGTATAGCATTTTAGTGATCTAATATATACAAAACGATTAGCGCTAATTACAAATTGGTCAATGTTATCAACAAAATTTCAAACATGACAACTAAATTAATCATAATCTAATAAGTTAATTAATGGTGAATTATTTTCTGTTTATTTATTTTGATTCATTTATATTACAATCATAGTTTTCTAACTTAAATATATATTACATGTTCTTAATTATGGATGAATTATACATGTTCCCTTAATTATGACTTCGTTTTTTGCTTAAAAAAAAAAAAACATAGATTTTAGTATTGAAAAACAAATTTATTTAGGGTGCATTTAGAGTAAGGATCTATGAGAAAAAAAAAAAAAAAAAAAGAGTGGAGAAAATTAGAGTTACTTATGTAAACTCAATTTTTTGATTAATTAAATTAGAAATTAAGTTCTTTGACAAAATTTATATATATTCATTTTTTCATTACATGTCATGATTGGATAACCACGGGATCAGGCTATTGGGATTCAATCTGGGCTTTGTGACTTGAGATATGGCTGTAAATTGACTTTGAAATTTGAACATCGATTTTGAGAGAACATGATAGATAAGAGTTAATGCAGCCATCTAATAATTTCAAAATGGGAATTTTTATTTTTTTAACCTAAAATGGACAAGTTAGAAAACCCCAAGATGATATACTTCTCGTTACAAACTTATACTTCATGATATACTCTGAGAATATATATTCAGAGAATATATATTTCGCACGCACATCCCTACCAACTTAGTTGTGCACATGAAAAATAATATTCTGTGTGCATGGGAATACAATAATGGTGTGTACGATAGAAGAGACAAGCTCTTAGATCTGAGCATGACCAACTATAGATTGAATACTAAGCTATTGAGTCAACTCATGCTTAAATTAATCATATCACAATAAAATAATCGATCAAACCATATATTATGATGAATAAAATAATAATTAATTAAAGTACGGATCATTAAACCACAACCAAAAACCCTAACTTAGGGCTTCAATATTCACCATCAATGGTTAACCAGTAATGCTATTTTTAATTGTCTTTCATTTGTACTTAGTTAAATCAAAAGAAACCTAACTTCTTTATTCATTCACTATGAGTCATCTCTTGCTTTCATTCAGTTGCTTCACACTTTAAGGTCTGAATTGGGGGTAATAGATTTGAAGGTGTACTTTTGTCTTTTCATCATATAATTTAACGTTGTCTAGTATTACAATTTGGTGTTAAGTTAATGGGATATGAGTGTAGGTTTCTAAAATATAAGAGCTGTAATTGATTTTGGGTCAGAGTACAAGTGATGAAAAGAAAATTAATTATTTTTCCTTTCCTTTTTCTATGTTTAATGTATTACGAAGACATTTATTGTCTTTTCATAATCTACATTAGAGTTTTGTAAAGTATGATAATTAACCAAATATATAGTTATTACCAATAACTTTTGGGATAGATAGAAATTCCTCAATTACTTTATAGATATGATTTATTTAATAGTATAGATATGGTTTAACTAGAGAGAGCTCTCTCTCTCTCTTTTCTAGTCTCTTAAAGATATTTTGTACCAAAATGCACATGGATTATGAATGCATAGTCATGTGGATTTATTCCCTTTGGTGAAACTCTACTGCAAGTGCAAGATCATAAGTACAGTGCAGTGTTATGGATCATAAATTAATGTTGGTTTAAAATAGGTAAGTTCCGAGTCCAGTTGCACATTAGTTTCTCATAGAAGTAATATTACGAGGAATTCTTTTTTAAAAATATATATATACACTGTCCGAATAATGTGATTTTCATGTTAGTCAATTATCTCTAATATTACATAAAGTAAATACTAACGATAATTGCGAGACTTTAAAATTAATGAAGTTTTATTTTGGTTAACCTTTTTTTTTTTTTTTTTCTTTTCCTTATAATATTCTTAAACTTCCTACAACCAACTACAACTTTGATGGTATTGAAAAAAAATTATAAATACCACATAATTAAATAATTTTCCCCAAGGTGGTGTTACGCTCCAGATTTCATAATCGGAGCTGTGAACAAATCACATACAATCACATAACCCTATCTCAATTAGCGCCAAACCATATTTGGAGCAAAGTATGATATATTAGAACTGAGAAAATAATACAAAATAAGCTAGAATCATAGCTAGGTAAAGAACTCAAAAATATAAATAAAGGCTCAGTTAGCCTATTACAACCCCATCAAAATACAGTAATAATTAATTACAATTTGTCACTCTATTAATGGCACAAATGAGAATATAAACCTCATAGTTAAAATATCAAAATACATAAGCTGTAAAATAAAAATAAAAAAAAGTAGAAGGACAATCTAACTCTCCTAGTCAAACATCTCTATTGGTAGACCTATCTTAGAACCTATAATCATAACTATAAGGAGTAACCATAAGTCCACATTTGACTAGTATACAAGCAACATACATAACACGCCCTATGCATGGTACTACGTGAACATGCAAATTATATATCATGCAAAATAATAATCAACCATACAAGTAAGTAACAATATCTTAACATATTAAATCAAAATATCAAAATCAGACATATTCATCTTAACTTGATATGTTATCATTACCTTTCCCATTAAGTCTTGTGTCTGTTTGTTATCTCAAACATATATCCATTATATATTGTAAAATCATCAAATCACATATCAACGCCAATAAACATCACCAAGATTTAGCTCGATCTAACTCTATACACACACTGCAACACATATGGGCAGGTACTTTGCTTTGTGAAAACAGTCCAATACACCATCGTAGGTATCTGTACCATGAAGGCAATCCAATACACTATTTTAGGTGTCTTCGTTGGAAAGACAGTCCAATATGCTTTGTGCATTATTAGTCCACTAGAAATGATAACCAATCCTGTGTAGGCATAGAGACTTTTAACCACTGGGTACGTATATCCACTATTCTAATTGTACCTTCCTGACCTAAATCAACTCACACCATAGACACTACACCACACCTCACTATAAAACAACTTCCGAATAATAATATTACAATCACAATCCATTCTTGACATGACATCACAGTCATCTGCAGGACATCGTAGTTCAATGTCTTATTTTATTATCAACATCAAAGTCCTTACAAATAACATTAACACCATCATATAATATTAACCCAAATTCTTGAAATATTACTAGGTCTCACACTAAAATATTCCTTTCAAATCATTTCGAGAAATCAAGTACCATTCCTTTGAAAACTTCATTTCTAACTCCATTTTTAGAAACTAATATCAATTTCATTTGAAAACTTTTTAAAAATAGTTGAAAAAGTACTAATGGTGTGCATGAAACAAATGTTAATGCCCATGGATTTTTAATAAAACAGGCCGTGCATATGGACTAAAAGTTTGTGCATACGGATGACTTCCTACACCAGAAATTAGTTAGGCTTTGTTTTTGGCCTCCACATCTCCAAATCCATTTATTTTTTTTTCAAAACCATTTTATTCCATATGTATGTTCACTTTTAGTCTGAAATAGTATACTAACATGACTACAACATCAATTTAGCAATCCACCAAGTGTTTTACATGAATTAATTTTACTATTCATCATCTTCTTCCTCGGTTTACATATATAAATGCATAACATATTACATCAAACAATCATGTAATATCATAATATTAAACATGTTAGACACATTAACATAAATCAAATGCAACAACAATTCACAATTCTCTATCTCAAGTTGTTCGGAAGAAGTAGAAAATGACTTCAAGAAGTTCAAGAATATCAAAAACCAATCATGATCAATTCAAACACCTTAACATCTAACCAATACTCCTAACACCCTAAACTTAACTTCAATTTCAATTTGTAAAGAGCTTTCTTACACTAACTATTCTCTGTCTCTTTTTTCTAGTTTCTGCTCATTACCTGAATATACAATCATATGCATATGTATATATGTAATAAGAATCCTTTGAGGTGAAGGAAATGAAAGCATGTGGAAGGATGTGACCACGGTCGATGAAGCTAAGGACCTAGGTTAGACAATAGGGTTACTAAAGTAATAAAAAGAAAGACATCGATTGAAAATCAGAAAAGAAGCTGCAACTTTCGATATCTTTAAAGCTAATCAAATATTTGAAAATTTGTAAGCCAATAGGATAATTCGGTTACTTACAAGACAAAATTAGTTTCAGTTGATGAAATTAAAGGTTGTAATTATTGGGAATGGCATAATTCATGTAGCGATTCAACTAATAATTGTTTTCATTTTCAAAATATTATGTAGGACCATATTGATAATGTCCAATTCAAGATGGTCGATGAGGAACCAATAGGAGTGGACAAGAAGCCATTCTGAGCAGTGATATAAATCAATATGATGAATGCTTAGAAAGCCTCGGCTAAGAGTAGGAAGGGTAAAGAAAAAATAGTGTACGAAAATGAAATTGATGATTTAATGAGTGATGATCAACTGGTAAAATTCCAGCAATCTAGCAATTGTGGACTTAATTGGCCAAGAAAGCAGAAAGGGACAAGGAGGATGATGTCAAAGTGTAAGCTATAACTCAGGTTCTCAAACCAAAAATCAAGTTATATGAAGGCCAATAGAATGCGTATGGCCGATTAGAGGACGATCCTATATCAGCTCGTATTGTTGAGATCAAACAAGATTAATACAAGTTAAAGAAATAAAAAGAAAGATAATGGCTTGAAGTGCAAGAAAAGACAATGAGCTTCCAGCTAATAAAGCTTGCCCAATATCTACCTAGTCTATTGATCATAGTGAACTAGAGTGATCAACTAAGAATTGTGAGGCTGATGCCATATGCGTGGCCTATGGGAGTAAGAGAAGTCTCAAGGTCATATGTTAGACCACAATTTTATGGTCCAAGAGGTCATTTTCAGTCTTTCAATCCTTATCCTAAACCACCATTTTTTCAACAACCATAATTTGATCTAGAAAGAGCTTATTGAAGGTTTGGGTAAACTGTTAGGCCACGAATGCATGCACAGCTAGAAATTTGGGAGCAAACAATTCATCCAAATTACCCATTCAACCAAGATCCTAAAACCATGACCAAATCTTAGAAGAGGAGATAGGAATGGTAGAAAATGGCTTGGAAAGAAATAGAAATAGAGCAAATCAAGTTCTCTAAGTTTGAAAAAAAAAAAGAAGAGCAATCATATGCATCAATAATGTTGAAAGTGCAAAATAAAGCATATGGACTGACAAAAGTTACTCTAACTGATTTAAAGAAGAAATGGGAAGAGAAATACCAGCAAAGGAAGTCGACACATCTTCAAAATGTCCGCTTGATAAGTTTTAGCACCACAATAAAGTCCATGATAATAAGGATGATGACAATGATACCAAGCCTATGAGTTCAATAAACTCCAACCTACCACAATGAATATAGTGTTCACTTTATCGGCTGTGTTTAAGGTCGATAACACTCAAACATCACTGGAATGTGATGTTGGGGAATAAAAATGAGGAGATGCCTAAAATAGATGTATTAGGGTTAGAATTGAAGGAGTCAATCATTGAAATGAATCTAGATGTTTGAATCCTGAAGTCAAGAGAAGCTATCAAGGCTAATGACAAAGATGTGTTAGCTCAAGTATTGTTTAGAAAGTATAAAAGTAAGACCCATGTTAAACCTTTGTACATAAAAGATTTGATGAATGGCCTACTAGTGAATAGGATATTGGCTAATAATGGAGCTAAAATCAAATTTTTGTCGTCCAAAATGTTAACAAAGATTGACTGGTCTAAGGAAGATTTGATGCTAATTGAAGTAATAGTCAACAGTTTCACCAAGGGACCATCAAACATGAGAGGTGTAATCCCACTACAGGTGACCATTAGAAACAAGACAATGTAGTCACCATTTTTTATGGTAGAAATAAAGGCTTCATATAATGTACTTCTCAGAAGAGATTAGATTCATATAGTTGGATGCATCCCATTTTCATTGCACCAAGCTTCAGTTTTGTGGAATAACAATGAGGTTTAAACTATAGAAGCTAATATTGGCCCTTTATAGAAAAACTTAATACAGTTGAAGCAATATACTATGAAGAAAATGTTTAATCCACTAGATTAATGGGTCACAATAAGTATAAGAACCTGAAAGAAATCACCATGTTAGTTAAGATTTTTATGATAGAAGCAAGTCAAATTGGCAAAGAATTAAGTGGGCCCCATAATATTGTGTTTACAAAAAGGCCAGTTAACCTTGAGGAAACTAATAAATGAATGAAAATGATTTATCATATGAGAAGGCCATAGCAAGTGTTTGGCTATGCACTCTAGAAGATAATCTGTATGGAGAAATATCGGCCTCCATGACCGATGTTATTATGAATGACACTGAAGATGCCTTGAATGCAATAAAATTAAAAGATTTAGAAAAGGCACCTAGCAAATTAGATGATGATAAAGCCAAAGTGATTGATACTCTAGTAGAAATTAACATAGGTGATGAATGAGAATCTAAACCAATCTACGTTGGGGGGCACCTGAACCCTAAATATCGGTCAACCATAGTGGATTATGTGAAGGAGTACAGAGATTGTTTTGCATAGAACTACATAGAAATGTTAGGCTTAGATCGATCATTGATAGAGCACAGAATACCTATCATAGAATGATATTGGCCATTTAAACAATCACTAAGGAGAATGAGTAAGGAAGTCATTCTCAAAGTTGGAAAAGAAATCATAAGGTTATTAGAAGCTAGCTTCATAAGGATGGCTAGGTATGTGCACTGGCTATCTAGCATTTTCTTGTGTTAAAGTAAAATAGAAAATCGGGGTACGTGTAGAATTTAGGGATTTAAATGATGCATCCCCTAAGGATGAATACCTATGCTAGTGGCTAACATACTTGTAAATGCATCGGCCAACCATGATATCCTCTTTTATCGATGGGAATGGTGGGTACAAATTTATAATGCCTAAAAGATACTTCCAAAATGGCATTTTAAAGACTAGGCCATTAGGTACCTATGAATGGGTAGTAATGCCATTCAGCTTGAAAAATGCGATAGCTAGTTATCAAAGGGTTATGAATGCAATATTTCATGATTTCATTGGCCGATTTGTGAAAATACATATTGATGACATGGTTGTGAAATCCCAAGGACTTGGCCAACACTTAAGCCATTTAGAGTATTCATTTAAAAAAAAAAAAAGAGAAGATAAATTGAAAGTGAATCCTTTAAAATGTGCTTTTAGAGTATCAATCGGGATGTTTTTTGGATTTTTAGTCCACAAATGGGGAATTGAGGTTGAGAAAAATAAGACTAAGGCCATTATTAAAGCTCGGTCACCTAGAAAAAAGAAAGAGTTACAAAGCCTCATTAGAAAGACTAATTTTCTTAGACGTTTTATTTCTAACTCTACTGGAAAAATCCTAGTATTCTCTCTACTTTTGAAGATTAATTAAGACCGATGAGAGGTTCAAATAGGATATTCAACATCAATGAGCCTTCAACCAAATTAAACATTATTTGGTTAATCTACTAACACTCATGCTACCAAAAAGATGATAGCCTTTGAAACTGCATATATGAGTATTAGATAATACCATTGCAGGTTTCTTAGCTCAAGATGATCAAAACGACAAAGAAATAGCCATTTATTAGCAAAGCCAAGGATTAACACTTGTGGAAAGAAGATATAAGCCGATATGTTAAGCCCGGATCTCATAACTAGAGGGGTAAGTGAATAGCATATATATCATACACTAAGTAACCATTCCTTGATCAAAGCAATTAGACAACCTTGAAGTGACATTCACATAAGATAATAACCTAATATAACATAAACCAAGCCTTGACGATTACCAGACTATCATGCTCCAACATATTCCATAATAATAATAATGTACGAAAATAGGCCTTATAACCTTTATAACCTAATGAAATAAATCTCCAAATTTAAAAATAATATTATAGTCCCAAATGAAAATTTAACTTAAATAAATTAAAAATGAAATGCTAGTAATATGTTATGCACTTCTAATCCCACCAAATGCCCACCTAGTTTTTAGGATCTGCTCCTACAACAGAATTTATAGGGACGTGAGCAGTAGTCCACTTGTACCCATGAAGGATCATAGAAACATATATAATATGTAAAGCTACGCAAACATTTATAATCCAATATATTCATATCTCAACATAAGCATGCAACATCATTAAGCAAAACCCAAATCCTCTTACCTATAAGCATTATAATTTCATTATCAAACTAAACTTTATATAAACAAATGCTATGATCATTGTGTTAAATCTCATCATTTTATTTGACTATTACTTACTTTAGTATCCATTTTCATAATCATTCTTATGCATGTTCCATTCTTACTTTAATTGCAGGGGAAGGCATAATTAACGTCATCGTTAAAGGCTATGATTAGCCTCAATTTGCTTTGTCGTCAAAGCCCACAATTAGTCTTAATTTGCGTTGTCATTAAAGGTGACGATTAACCTTAATTTACATCGTCATTAAGGGCCATGATTAGCCTCATCACACGTTATATTGTAGGCTACTAATCTACTAGTATGAACACCAAATCTCTCTGCAGGTTTTGGGTCTTTCAATCCTAAGGTAATCTCAGTACCCTTCCTATTTTTGTACCTTCCATCCTCATGTCATACTATTAACCTTATACCATTATCATATTTTCACTATACCAACTAAGCATTTTATTCATCATCATATTCTCAACTTATTCTTAGTAATCGATACATCGCAATTCATCACTTTCTTTCCTTTCACATTTTCTTTTTCAAACTCTTATTTAAGAATTTCATAACATCATCATTGAATCACACATCATTATAGGATTCATTAATCTTTCAATTACCCTAAATTGACAAATAACTTCATTTCAAAACACTAAACATAACTTCTAGATCTTATAGGTAAATCCAAACATACTAGAAGATTTTAAATGTCATGCACAACGCGTTCTACAACCTCTTTATTTCAAGATTTAATGAATCAAGGAACAGAAGGCTGAGTGAAAAAAGGTAAGACACCCCTTTGTGTTTCACCCTGTGCACCCTCGAAGGCGTACGTCCCTCTGTGTTTGGTCCCGTATGCCTCCAGAGGCATGCAGCCCCCCATGTTTAGTCCCGTGTGCCCTCAAAGTCATGTACCCCTCTGTGTTTGCCTTGTGTACCCCTGAATGTGACAGTGTGTTCTAGCATGAGGCTCTATTTTCTGCTCTCCTGTTAGTATCCACTTAAGCCTTAGTTTTGCTCGTTTTGGAAAACAATTCTTATAATTTCTTATTTCAAACATCATTACAAAACTTATAGGCATTAAATGGAGCAAACATTTTGTGTTTTCACCAGTCATAGATCCAAGTATGGATTAAATTTCATTTTTTTCATTACAGACATATATATACATACATACACATATATAACTCCCATTATCTTACACAGATTTCATCCAAAACTTAAGATAGTTATACTAATATTATTTTAACCTTCTCTACACATCATATACGTTAGTAAGAGGCATAAATCCCTGCTTTAAGTGAATAAACTGAGAAAATAGTGAGCAGATGATGAATCATAACTTCCCTAGCAAACTCAAAAAACTTTGAGTAGATCGTACACTCAAATCATTAATCCTATCATCAAAATTTTTGTACCGCCATGTTCATATTGAGTTTAATTTCATATCTGTAATTTTAATTTGAAATTGGTGGAGGTTTGGTATAAATATTATCGATCATTACTCGTTAGTTCGCTTGGTTTCTCTTTCTCTCCTTCTCCAACCAACTTAGTAAACATACAGACATCATATACTTATATCTCAAACAATGCTTGAAGCTTGTGGCAACCTAATCTCCCTCCTCGCCATTGGCCTAAGAAGAAAAGATAGACACCATCATTCTACAAATCAACTGACAAATCATCAGAGGGATGACCTCAGCCTAAGCTAAGTGACCATCCCTCCTTGGGTGTGCACCCACCTTCGCATGCACCTGGGGATGTTCCTCTTGTGCACCTGCCCTCCTACCTTGGACCCATTTTGTGTGTTTCGGATCTTATATGCCCAAACTTTTCCAGCCCAATCTCTTTTAAATAATATTAAACCCAATACTTATATATATATCAGCCTAATTAATTCTATTTATCTTCTATTTCATCTCACATATTCCCCAAAAATTACTAAATTAATAAATAGAAATTTTTGGGTCATCACAATTTCCCTTCTTTATAAAAATTTCGTCCTCGAAATTTATTACATAACATAATCTACAAAAATAACTGTGGAAATCATTCTCGCATCTCAGACTAAAGGAAATATCTTACCTCGAAGTACTTGTTTTCGGGAATCCACAATCTGAACTAATCTTATTTCATACGTCACATTTGAATCAATCTCCAATTCAGTCCATTCTAGTACGTGATTAGGATTCAGAATATACTTATGTAGCATTGATACATAAAATACCTCATGTACTCTAGACAATTGTGGTGGTAATGCCAATCGACAAGCGACTTCTCTAACTCTTACCAAAATCTCAAACGAACTGATGTACCTAGGAGATAACTTTCCTCATCTACCAAATCTAAACTGTCCCTTTCGTGGTGACACCTTTAGGAATATGTGATCTCCCACTTGAAATTCTAATGGTCTTCACCTTTGATCCGCATAACTCTTTTGATGGCTGCACACCATCTCCAACCTCTGCCGAATGACTTTAATATTTTCATTGGTTTCCCAAACAAACTTTGGTCTAATTATAGCTACTTCTCCAATTTGTGTCCAACAAACTAGTGATCTACATGGTCTACCTACCTCAAATGGTGCCATCCCTATGCTAGCTTGATAACTGTTGCTGCAAGCGCACTCCACCAGTGGCAAATGATCTTCCTAGCTTCCTTCAAAATCTAGCACACAAGCTCGAAACATATCTTCTAGAATTTGAATCGTCCGCTTGGACTGTCCATCAGTCTAAGGATGATATGCTGTGCTAAAACATAACTCCACCCTATTGCTGCCTAAAAACTTTGCCAAAATCGAGAAACAGATCGTGAATCTTGGTATGAAACAATAGAAGTTGGCATCCTATGTAATCTTACAATTTCTTAAATATACAATTGGGCTAAGGAATCCATATAGTCTATCATCTACATCGGTAAGAAATAAGCTGACTTGGTCAAATGATCCACAATCATCCATATGGCATTACAACTCTTTCTCGTCTTTGGCAACCCCCATTCGGATATCGATAATGGCTGTAATGGTCCTGTGGGTCTTTGATTTTTTAGTTTCACTTGTTGATAAGTTAGGCACTTGTTGATAAACTTTACTGTGTCTTTCTTCATTCTAGCTTAATAGAACTGCCGCTTTAAGTCATGATACATCTTTGTGCCTCTCGGATGCACTGCCAATCATGAATGGTAAAACTCCTTCGTAACTTTACTTTGACGTGGCAGTGGTACATAAATCCTCCCTTGATACCTGGCCATGTTATCATCATTTACTGTCCATCCTAGTACATTAATAAATCCTGTCACATCCCTAATTTTTCACAAATCTGAGAGCATAAATAAACAAGCATAGATCATCAAAACCATCACTCCAGAGTAACCAAAGCCAATTTTATTTAATAATAATGAACTAATGATCTACAAACTTAGAAAAAAATTAAATAAATAAATCCATCTCTAGTCTCCCAAACCGAGACATATACAATAATCAAAATCCAATAAAGAAAATAAACTGAAAAAAATGTGCAGTTCTCTTCCTAAAATAAAATTAACGAACTACTCAAAATATCTACTTTGCCTAAGCAATCCTATCACGACCATCACCTTGTGCAACACTTGCACTTGCACCTAAAGATGTAGGGGCATGAGCACAATATACTAATGTATATTAACATAATCAACTAGTGCTCGGAGAAAAATAAAAATTAAATAAATCATGCACGGGTGTCCTAGCATAAATCTCTAACATGTTATGTTAACATACATCACATATCAAAAATATTTAAATTTAAATTTAAATATTTTGAACACAACATTAAATAAATAAATTATTTTAATATACCATATTTTAATTATTTTAACAAAACATATTATTAATTATTGGGTTAGGTACCGCTACCCAGTCAACCTATGTCTTAGCCATAGGATATCAAAATATCAACTCATCAATGCTTCGTAGGTTACTAGCCTACTGGACACGATAACGCAACCCTGCGTCGGTTCTTAGTCTTTAACCAGCGGAGCTTTCAGCACCAACTACTTAACTCGGTATGTCTCACAACCCAAAACCAAAATCGTAAAAATCAATGAATAAATAATTATTTATTTATTCAAATCCCAAAAAAATCAATGAATAAATAATTATTTATTTATTCAAATCCAAAACATACTTTAAAAAAATGTTTCTTTTCCTTATACAACATTCCGCAATAAAACATAAATTTTAAAATTTTTTACATCAACTAAATTTTAATTCCTCAAAATTAAAATCAATTTATACATATCACATAATTTATCATGTAACAATAAACCAAATAATCACAAAGGTTCACAAAATTAAACCACACATAATAAATTTAATTTTTATTTAACTCCACCCCTACCTCAATTTAAATCTAAATCTGTTGCAAAAGAAAACCCAATTTGTTTCACTGCTGGCTACCAGCCGTAGTAACCAAAAAAAAAAAAGAGACAAATCTGTCGAGCCAAAGAAGAAGACAAACGACTTTTCTGGTTGTATTTTCTGCGGCCACTCTAATTCATGTCCCGCCCCCTTTTTTTTTAAACTTTGCTACTGAAGTACCGGAGCACCTATGCTACTATATATATACTTAGGCCCAGTTATTAGGCAATAGGAATCCTAATAGAATTTAGATGCTAGACTAGCTTCAATTTGTAAGTAGTTGATCCTTTGATGGATAATATTATTAATAATATTATTATTACCTCTTTTATAATATTTTTAATCATAGTCAAATATGCACACACATATATATAAATTGACAACGTGAACCCCTTTTCACTAATGTGGAATTAATTAATATTCTATTTAATTAAAATTAAACATCTGTTATAATTTACAAAAAAAAAAAATTTAAATTCTTAAAAAAAATTTCCTCATACCACCTGTGCATCCCACAATAAAATAAATATTTAATTAATATCTCAACAAAATTTAAATTAACTGAATTCTTTATTACGAAATTAAATATAAAAAATTAATTAAAGCAAGATTTAAAATTCCTGGGTCATTACAAATCCTCATATCTTTCCTCATATATCTTTAGTCACTTCATCTGTACCTTGCACTTTAATTACTCTGCATACTAATACGGGTTGAATAATAGAAGTATACAGGATCACTTGTTCAGCTTTTTCCCTGATCTCTAGATCAAATTCATTCAAAGTTCCCTAATCCATTCTGGTACGTGATTAGGATCTAGAATATACTTACGTAGCATTGATACATGAAATACCTCATGTACTCTAGACAACTATGGTGGTAACACCAATCGGTAAGCGACTTCTCAAACTCTTGCCAAAATCTCAAACAGACCGGTGCACCTAAGAGATAACTTTCATCGCTTACCAAATCTGAACTATCCCTTTCGCAGTGGCACTTTTAAGAATACGTGATCTCTCACTTGAAACTCCAATGTTCTTCGCCTTTGCGCCATGTAACTCTTCTTATGGCTGCGCCACTGTCTCAAACCTCTGCCTGATGGCTTTAATCTTTTTATTAGTTTCTTAAACTAACTTTGATCTAATCACAGTTGCTTTTTTGACTTGTGTCCAACAAATTGGTGATCTACATGGTCTACCATACAATACGGTCTACCATACAATACCTCAAATGGTGCCATCCTTATCTTAGCTTGATAATTGTTGCTACAAGTGTAGTAAATGATCTTCCCAACTTTTTTCAAAAACTAACACACAAGCTCAAAGCATATCTTATGGAATTCGAATCGTCTACTCGGATTGTCCATCAATCTAAGGATCATAGGCTATGTTGAAACACTGCCCTAATTACTACCCAAAAACTCTGCCAAAATCGAGAAACAAATCATGAATCTCGATCTGAAACAATGGAAATTGGCATCCCATATAATCTTATAATTTCTTAAATATACGATCGAGTTAAGAAATCTATAGAGTCTATCATCTGCAACAGTAAGAAATGAGCTGACTTGGTCAAACGATCCACAATCACCCATATGGCATCACAACTCTTTTTCGTCTTTGGCAATTGACCGCTATTAGAAAGTGCATCTAAACTAACCCCCAAGTGCAAGGGTGTACGGTGTAGTTTTAACTCGGTGAGTCCGAGGTCGAATTCACAGGGAGCCTATGTTATTTAGTTTCTAGGTTATAATGAAAATCCTAAATTTGGTTGTAAACTAAGTTTGAAAATTAATTAAAACTAATTCCTAGGGTTTTGCAAGCTTAAAATTCAAATTAAAACAGCTTGACAACCTATTAACAAAATTTCAGCAATTTAACTTTTGATTTTTGATTTCAATGAATTAAAATTAGCTGAAAGGATTTTTTCTAATTTAAATGCGCTTCAAAATAATCTAATATAAAAAATGCAATGTAATTACTTAAATTAAATCAACCGAAGGCAATTCAATTAATAAGCAAATAAATTTGAGAAGTCCTTGATCCAACTATTAATTTTGGATAGTTTACATCTTCACTATGGGATGAGTTGTAATACTTGCGTTAAAACCTAAATTAGGATTTGTTCGAAAATTATTGAAAAAGTTTTAATAAAAAGCTTTTACCAGTGATTACAGAGAATATAGTCAAAAACTTCTGTTTTCGAAGGGTTTTCAAACAATCCTATTCAAATTCAAATTCAAATCCAATTTTCTAGTTTATCTAAAATTATTGAGAAAATTTTAATCGAAAACCTTTACCAGTTATTACAGAGAATATAGTCAAAGGTTTTCATTTTCGAATGTTTCTAAAATAAACTAATTCAAATAAGGATTCAAAATCTGAATTTTCAGTTCTTCAAAATTATTGAGAAAATTTTAATCGAAAACCTTTACCAGTGATTACAGAGAATATAGTCAAAGGATTTCGTTTTCGAAAGTTTTTGAAAGAACTGAATTAAGTTTTAAAAAGTGTAGATCGCTACGCATGAGCCTTCGCAAACCAAGCGAAGGGTCTACGCAAACGTCTTAAAGTTGTAGACCCCTACGCATGAGCTTTCGCAACTCTGCGAAAGGTCTACGTATATCCTATAGATCAGAGTAAACTACCATTTCTTGATTCGTTGAATCAAGAACTAGGGTTTCTACGCTAGCGTGATTTTAAACAAAACGAAAGCAATAAACGTAAGCATAAACATTAGATCTACCACTAGAAAATAATGAATCATATATTAAATTAACGAAACGAAAGTCAACTTAAATGGCAAGCAACTCTGAAACTACGTAATGAAAGAGCAGTGCAGCAAAAAACAACCAAACATCGAACAACTCCATAAACAAGATAAGTAATTGAAAACTCTCTAAAAAAAACTATTCTAAAACTCTCAAAGTATCTGAAAATATGAAAAAGAGGTTCCTAAAGTATGTAGAAATAAAACTAGGGCTCCCCTTGGGTCGGCCATGTAGCAGATGTTATAAAGAAGTTGCAAAGAAAACCTTAAAAGACGGAGTTAAACCGTGTGCGCATAACACACTGTGGTCTGGACCATCTGGCAGGGGGTCCGGACCACAGAAACTTTGTTCTTCAAGTTTTGCTTCTCGTTTGCTGCTTTTGATAGCTTTCTATCCTCAATTTCTATCGCGATTTTGACCTAGAAAATGATCGATTCAGGCTTCAGCTAAAGCACGAAAGTTGTAGCCCTTTAAGTCTTCTTTCCAACCCAGAAAGAATCAGGTCAATCCGAGTTGTGAGTGAACTGTTTTGATCAAAATACTGATAGGGTGTTGAGCTGAAACTTCAGCTGCACACCACTTCAACTATCTTGAACTTTGGACCATTTTTTTCCTCCTCAGAAGCCACTTTCAACACTGCTAATCTCACTTATTTTACCCTTTTTCCTGTAATTAAGAAAATAAATACTATAAATAATAAAATAATGATAAAACTTCAAAATAAACTACTTAAATGCATTAATAGCTATGCAAAAGTGGAGTTTGTAATAGCACTTTTTAAGTGCAATCAGCAACCTGGACACGAAATCCATGGTTATATTCTCCTACTTCCATTCGGATATCAACAATGGCTGTAATGGTCCTATGGGTCAATGATGTTCTACTTTCACTTGTTGACAAGTTAGGCACTTACTGATAAACTCTGCCATGTCTTTCTTCATTCTAGCTCAATAGAACTTCCACTTCAAGTCATGATACATCTTTGTACCTGTCGATTGCACTGCTAATTATGAATGGTGAAACTCCTTTATAACTTCACTTCAAAGTGACAGTGGTACATAAATCCTCCCTTCATACTTGACCATGTTATCATCATTCACTGTTTACCCTAGTACATTGATAAATCCTTGTATCTTCCCTCATATATCTTAAGTCTCTTCATCTATACCTTGCACTTTAATTACTTTGCTTACTAATACTGGTTGAATAATATAAGTATACAGGATCACCCATTTAGCTTCTTCCCTAAGCTCTAGATCAAGTTCGTTCAAAGTTCCTATCATTTGCCACTATTTGATTATAACACTGGCTATGATACCCAATGCCTTCCTACTCAAGGCATCAATAACTATGTTAGCTTTCCCCAGATGATAGTGTAATTTAAAATCATAATCTTCCATATACTGCATCTACCTTTGCTGCCTCAAGTTGAAGTCTTTCTAGGTGAAAATATAGTTCAAACTCTTATGGTCTAAATATACCTCAAGTCTCTTACTATATAAATAGTGTCTCCAACTTTCAAGGTGAAAAATTACGACTGCCAATTCCAAGTCATGCACTAGATAATTCTGCTCATGATTCTTCAAATTTTCAAACCATAAGTCTCAACTCTCCCATTCTGCATGAGAATACAACCAAATCCTTCCTGAGATACATCACAATATACTGAGTAACCTGCTTCTATTTTTGGAATGACTAATACTGGTGCAGTGGTTAGTCTCTCCTTAATCTTTTGAAATAATCTTTCATGTACTATTAGGAGTGTTAATGTAGTATTAATGTCGCATTAATATATGTTGTGTGTGTTAATTATGTAGAAGTGTATCTGGACATTCAGTTATCTGAATAGTCACCAATGTAAATTGTACAGTCATCCTCTTTAGTGTATATAAATCCATTCACACACACTGATTTGGTATGTGGAAAATTACCTCAATCACATTATCTTTCATGGGTGTGTTACATTTGTCCATCAACCTGAAGGTGTGATTGATAAACTTAATCCTCATACTTTTAAATGTGTGTTTTTGGGATACTCTCGGGTACAAAAAGGATATCAATGTTACAGTCCTTCTCTTAATCGATATTTTATATGTGCTATGTTTCATTCTTTAAAAATACCCCATTCTTTTCTGATGAGTCTTCTCTTTCTGATGTGAATGAAAGTCTTTCTTTACCTGTTGTTTCTCTCTTTGGTCTTTCTCACCCTGATTTGTAAGTTTATACCAGGCGGCGGACAGTTATAGAGTCTCTTCCTGATACTTTAAACACTCCATCTTCTCCTATATTGTCTTTAGATCCTATTCCAGAGCTAGAGTTTTGTGACCTTGATCTTCCAATTGCTCTTCGAAAAGGTAGATAAGCTTGTACTTCTCACCCTATATCTAATTTTGTTTCCTATCAAGCCTTGTCTCCCCCATATTATGCCTTTGTCTCTTCCTTATCTACTATCTCTATTCCTAACTCTGTTTTTGAAGTACTATCTTATCCTGGGTGGTGTAATGCCATGGAAGAAGAAATGTCAGCCCTTCAAGCCAATGATACAAGGATTTGGTTACTCTTCCTCTTGGAAAGTTAGCTGTTGGTTGTTGCTAGGTCTATAACGTCAAAGTTCATCTTGATGGTTCAGTTGATCAGTTGAATGCGAGGCTTGTTACTAAGGGATACACTCAAGTCTATGGTCTTGATTTCTCATGGACTTTCTCTCCTGTGGCTAAGATCAAATTAGTGTGCCTTTTTTTTCTCTCTTGCAGCCATTTTTCACTAGTCTCTTCAACAACTTGACATTAAAAATACTTTTCTCCATGGAGACCTTACTAAAAAGGTATATATAAAGCAACCTCCTGGGTTTATTGCTCAGGGGGAGTCTGGACTAGTCTGTAAATTGAAGAAAGCATTGTCTGGCCTAAAACAATCTCCCGGTGCATGGTTTGGAAGGTTTAGTAAAGTGGTGACAGAATTTGGATTGATACGTTGTGGTGTTGATCATTCTATTTTTTACCATCATTCTCCTCAGGGAAATATATGGTTACTAGTTTATGTGGACAATATTGTAATCACAGGTAATGACACACAAGGAATTCATGACCTAAAGATATTCCTTCAAAATAAGTTCAATACCAAGGATTTGGGTCCACTGAAGTATTTCTTAGGCATTGAGATTGCAAGATCACACATGGGGAATTGTTTTTTCTCAGAGGAAATATGCTATTGATCTGTCATTTGAAACCGGTATATTAGGAGCTAAACCAATTGATACTCCAATGGATCTTGATACAAAACTTTTGGCAAATAAGGGGGAATTATTGAAAGACCCTAGTCGATATCGTAGATTGGTTGGGAAGCTTAATTATCTAACAGTCACAAGGCTAGATATTTCATTTGCTACAAGTGTAGTAAGTCAATTTCTATTGCACCTCTATCTAGTCACTGGGATGCGATTATCCGTATTCTGAGATATCTAAAAAATGCACCAGGATGTGGTTTGTTGTATCGAGATAATGGTCACGTACTCATTCAAGGTTACACAGATACATATTGGGCTGGATCACCAACAGATGGACGATCTACTATTGGGTACTGTATTTTTGTTGGTGGAAACCTAGTATCATGGAAAAGTAAAAAAACAAACAATAGTGGCCAAATCAAGTGTAGAATTAGAATATAGAGCTATGGCACACACTTCCTGCGAATAAGTCTGGATACGTCATATGTTGACAGAATTAGGGGTTCTTGGATCCCAGCCTATGGATTTATTCTGTGATAATCAAGCTGCTATCCAAATTTCTTTGAACCTAGTCTTTCATGAGCAAACTAAACATATTGAGGTTGATTGTCACTTTATCAGAGAAAAGATTTTGCAGAACGTCATCAAAACAAACCATATGAAGTCTAAAGATTAGTTAGTTGATTTGTTTACTAAAGCTTTAGGAGGAGCTAGAGTGAGATCTATTTGTACCAAGCTTGGAACATATGATATATATACTCTAGCTTGAAGGGGAGTGTTAGGAGTGTTAATGTAGTATTAATGTAGCATTAATATATGTAGTGTGTGTTACTTATGTATAAGTGTATCTGGACATTCAGTCATCTGAATAGTCACCGATGTAAACTGTACAGTCATCCTCTTTAGTGTATATAAAACCATTCACATACACTGATTTGGTGTGTGGAAAATTACATCAATCACATTATCTTTCACTTACATTGTTCCATTCGAATTTGACTCCATTTTGGGTCAATTTAGCCAATGGGACTGCCAATCTAGAAAAATCCAGAATAAATCTCTTGTAGTATCTTGCTAACCCTAGGAAACTATAAATTTCAAAAACATTTTTTGGCCTAGACCACTTTAAAATAACTTCAATCTTGGTTGGATCCACTGTCACACCTTCCTCAGATACCACATGCTCGAGGAACTTTACTTCTTTGGGCCAAAATTCGCACTTATTCAACTTGGCATATAATTGATGATCTTTCAACCTTTGTAAGATAAGTCTCAAATGCTGCTTATGATCTTCCCCTGACTTGAAATATACTAGGACATTATTTATGAACACAACTACGAACTTGTCTGAATAATCATTAAAGAATATATCCATCAAGTCCATGAATATTGTTGGTGCATTTGTCAAACTAAATGACATAACCAGGAATTCGTAGTGACCATGTCGAGTCCTGAATGCCATCTTTGGAATATCCTCTTCTCTTACTCTCAATTAATGATATCCAGATCATAGATCAATCTTTGAAAATATAGATGGCCCCTTCAATTGATCAAAAAAATCATCGATTCTTGGTAATGGGTACCTATTTTTAATAGTTACCCTGTTAGTTTTTTGTAGTCAACACACATTCTTAATGTCCTAACTTTCTTTGCTGCAAATATCGCCAGTGCACCCCAAGGTGAGGTACTCAACCTAATAAACCCCTTAGCTAGTAGCTTCTCAACCCACTTTCTTAATTCTACCAATTCTGCTGGCACCAACTAGCATGGAGGAATAGAGATAGGCTCCACGCCTAGAATCAAGTTAATACGAAACTCTACTTTCTTCTCAAGTGGCAAACCAGAAATTACTTCTAGGAATACTTCAAGAAATTCACATACAACATTTGGTAGTTCGATTTTCTTTTCTTTATCTTCTTCTTCTATGGCCATTAAGCAAACAGGTCTTGCCATTCAAAAGTGACAAGTCTCACCATTCCCACCTATCTGCAAGGAAATGAATCTGATCTCCCTCCGAAGTTAATAAAGTTACCTTATGTTTATGACAATCAATCATAGTGTGGAAGGATATAAGCCAATCTATTCCAAGTATGACATCAAAACCTCTTATCTCAAACACAATCAAATCAACTACTGAGAGAAATTCCACAAAAAGCATCCTCTACCCTTAATTCACACCCCTTACATACTTGTGCCATTGAAGAAAATCTAGCTATAGGTGTCTCAACACATAAAAATAAATCTAATAAACTAACATCTATTCCTAAGGCAGATACAAATGATGCAGCAATAAATGAATGTGATGCTTCTCTTGAACTAGGAGCTTAATCTTGTTTGGGTAATAATCTTAAAGGAGTGGCTTTATTTGTTGAATTCTTGGGAGTTAAGATGCTTCTTTTGTTAAAGGATTTGTCATTGTTCTGTGGACAAGAGCTATACCTACATGCTTCTTTGAGTTCTTTTCCCACCTTGAATGCTAACTTTGTAAACATCATTGTAAGTCTAATAAAGTTGCAATTGGATAACATTTTCAATTTCAATTCAAAGGCCTCCAAGATAACAGGCTATGATTTGCTCCTCCAATTCAACAATATCACAACTCATCATAAGATGATCAAACTCAACAGTGTATTCTTCCACAGATAACTTCATCTGTTTTGAATTATGAAATTTGAGGAAGACATCATGGCGGTAGTTCTTCGGCAAGAATTTCCTCTTTAGTTCTTTCTTCATCTCTTCCCAAGTAACAATACGACTCCTCCCTTCACGAGTGTGCTACTTCTTGAGATATTCCCACCAAATTGAAGCATATTTCTTCAATTTCATGGCAACAAGTTTCACCTTGCGATCTTCAATAACATCTTTGAAATAAAAAATTCTTTCAACAATGCGTAGCCACTCCATGAATTCTTCAGGTTGCATTCTATCTTCAGAATCTGGAATATTAGCTTTGACATCAAAGCCTCGATGAAAATCATTGTTTCTCTGATTTTGAAGATGAGGAATTTTCCTCATCACTTGATGCTTGCTCATGACCATGGTGGAAAATGTTGACATTTGCTGCATTGGAACTCCCATGCTCTGAATCGTGATGCGGATCATCACGTTCTAGAGGTTCATAGCGCTGTAAATGTTGCTGAAGTAGTTCCTTGTCTTCTCAAATCATCCATCTCAACATCATGAAGAGGTTGCATATGAACAAAGGCTTTTTTATTGCTATGACCAACCATTGAAACCAAAGCTCTGATACCCAATCTAACATCGAAAAGTTGGAGAAAAGAAGAGGAAATACAAGGGAATACTTGCGTAACAAACTCGCCGCTCAATTGGAGGTCCTCCAAAAGAGATAAGAGTAAAGCTAACAAGAAGAAGTCCTTTCTCAAAAAAAGCCGAAGGCTAAAATATCATTCAATTCATTTTCTGGCTTGATTACATGATTACGGACTCATTATATAGGCATGGAACAACCTTCAACCAATAATACAACGCAACTTCCAACTCCTAAGAAATACCAACTGATTACACTTGAAAAGTGTAATTACAAACTTCACATTTTGATACTCATTGAAGCATTTAAGTAGTTAACTTTGGAGTTTTATCATTATTTTATTACTTATAGTGTTTATTTTCTTAATTACAGGAAAAATGGTGAAATAATTGAGATTAGTAGAGATTAAATTGGCTGCCGAGGAGAAAACATGGTCCGAAGTTTAAAATGGTTGAAGTGGTGTGCAGCTGCGCAGCTAAAGTTTCAGCCTGATATCCTGTCAGTATTTTGACCATATCGTTTTACTCATAATTCAGATTGACCTGATTCTTTTTGAGTTGGAAAGAAGACTCAAAGGGCTACAAATTTTGTGTTTTAGCCGAAGCCTGAATCCATCATCTTCAAGGTCAAAATCGCATTGAAAGTTGAGGACAGAAAGCTGTCAGAAACAGCAAACGAGAAGTAGAACTTGAAGAACAAAGATTCTATAGTCCGGACCCCTGCCAGATGGTCCGGACCACAGTGTGTTATGCGTGCACAGCTTAATTCCATCTTTTAGGTTTTCTTTGCAGCTTCTTTATAACCTCTGCTACATGGCCGACCCAAGAGGAGCCCTAGTTTTTGTTTTACATACTTTAGGGAGGCTATAAACATTCTTAGCATATTTTTAGAGAGTTTGGAGAGAGATTTTATTATTGTTCATGGATGTTTTTATGTGTTTTCGAAGCCGTCATTAGGTTCGTTTCAGTAGTTGTCATTCATATTTTTGTTTCAAAGTTTCTTTCAAAGTACATTTTATTTCATTTCTTCGATTAATGATATTGTTTGGATGCTTGATTATTTAAATCCATTAAATATGTGTTTGATGATTGTTTTTGTTTCGTTTAAAGCCATGCTATCATAGAAACCCTAGTTCTTGATTCAACGAATCAAGGAAGGGTAGGTTGCTCTGATCTATGGGATGTGCGTAGACCCTTCACATGGTTTGCGAAAACTCATGCGTAAAGGTCTACAACTTTTAAACCTAATTCATTTTTGTTTCAAAAGTTTTCGAAAACGAAAACCTTTGACTATATTCTCTGTAATCACTGGTAAAGATTTTCGATTAAAATTTTCTCAATATTTTTGAACTAATTGAAAGATTAGATTTTGAATTCAAATCTGATTTGGTTTAATTCAGAATCTTTCGAAAACGAAAACCTTTGACTATATTCTCTGTAATTATTGGTAAAAGTTTCTGATTAAAACTTTATCAATATTTTTGAATAATCTGAAAAATTGAATTTGAATCCGAATTTGAATGGGTTTGTTTGAAAAGCTTTTGAAAACAAAAGTTTTTTTACTATATTCTCTGTAATCACTGGTAAAAACTTTTAATTAAAACTTTCTTAACAATTTTTAAACAAACCCTAACTTAGGTTTAAATCCAAGTATTACCACACATCCTATAGTGAAGTAGTAAACTACCTGGAATTGAAAGTTGAATGTAGAATTGTAAATTATATTGAATGCGTAGTGTTATTGCTTTCGTTTTAGTTTAATTTAATTGTTGCTTCAAAACCCAACATAAAATTTTCTTTTCTTATTTTTAAAACAAAACCAGTAGGTAAAAGAATTTAGAAAATCCTAGTGTTCAATCTCATAGTTCCCTGTGGATTCGACCTCAGACTCACTAAGTTAAAACTATACCGCACACCCTTGCACTTAGGGGTTAGTTTAGACGCACTATTTAGAAGCAGTCACCAACCAACACTAACCATGATCAATGAACCTAATTAATGGGGTTTAGAAACTTAAAAGACACTTAATAAAACTACAAAAAAATAGTAGGTAAAGTTTCGAGAAAGTTTGATGCAGAAAAAAAACACAGAATGCCAAAAGTTGCAGAATCCTCTGTTGAACAGTCAGTAAAAATACACATTACGAAAACGGCAATAAGTCCCTCGAGAAAAATGTAAACATGTACCTTTTTTTGTTTTTTTTTTTTGGAAATTAGATTCATAGATCTTTCCAATGATACCAGATTTGATAGCTGAAGTCCGGTAATTCACAGCATTGCTGTGAAGTCAACCCAAAAATCATGACTGTTATTTAACTTGGACTAAGCTTGTAGAATAAGAAAACCTCTAGTATCATTAGTGGAACACTAGAAGCAAATTTAGTTTATAGATTGCATTTAGTGTCCAACCAACATATGGAACGCCCAAGGGAACAATACTGCCAAATAGGCTGACATTTCCTTACGTTTACACATATGAACTATGATCGGTCTGATTCTCGATGAGAAATGTGATAGCCTTGCAAGGCACAACCGTTTCGCATCATATACATCATATGCATTTTTACTTATTGTGGGGTTTTATTGTAACAATGATTATAAATCAGACATTATTATGTGAGATTATGAATGTGAATAGTGAAAAAGGGACTCTAAGCACTAGGTATCCAGACGTATTAGTTTCAGTGTATTGCTTAACCCCTAGACCCACAATCTTTATTTACACAGATCAGTTAATAGTAACTAAAAGAGCTTTTAGTTACATTTTTAAAAATATAATAAAAACATTTTAAACTAGAATCAAAACTCAAGTTTCTTTTCACTCCCATTTTCAAAATGTTAACATCTGCTTCATTGGAGTGTCAAGAAACTCTAAATATCTATATCAAGACCTTATTTCAAAAATCAAAATTCATTTTTCATAAAATGAGTGATCTCAGATGCACAACGTCACAATTGAAGCTCATAACTCGCGCTGAACTCGGCATGCAAATTCGGCCACGATAATCTTTTTTTTTTTTGGTAAATTCTATGAAATATAGTACAAAAAATGTTGTTTCTTTATTTTATTGACTCTCTATTCAACAATAATTTACGTCAATATTTTTAAATAAAAATTTTAAAACATTAAATAATTATATTTGCTATTATTTTTAAAAAAAATAAAAAATAACGACTGTAAAAGAAAAAAAAAAGCAGTGGAGAAAAGTGAAGTGAAGGAGAAAGAGAGACCGAATGTAAAAATGTCAAATATAATGTATTGTGGAAGTGAATAGTGTAATTTTACTTTATATTTCCCTATGCAAAAATGTGGATGAATAAATGTTTCCAGCATTTTACCCGGAAGTCCTAGTAGCCCTTTGTGTTGATCATCATAGTAGATTATGGGAGCGTTTAATGTTACAAAAATTGAGGTAAGATATAATTTGAATTAGTTTTTATTGTTTGGAGTATGAATCACAAACCATAGATAAAATATAAAGTTCAATAATTTCATTCAAATGCATTTGAGTAGAAAATTTTTTTACTTTTCTACTAAAATTTTTTAAAATTTGTAAAAACTTTATTAAAATTTGTAAAAATTTATTGATATTTATAAATTTATGAAAATTTATGTAATTCAGGGTAAAAATAATTTCGTAATGAATAATAAAATATTTCAAAATTTTTAAAAATGTTTTTGATATTTTCAATAATCCAAACGGCCCAATATTTTCCCCTTCAAGAACAACTTTTTACCTTGTGTGTCAACTAAAAAGCGCACTCTGGTCAAATGAAACTCATATTTTAAATTTAAGCCCCCCTCCCCCTTTTACTCCGAGAGGGAGTGAAGAGGGACAGGTCACGTGTATCAAGGGTGGAGGCCTGCAATTTTATTCATGCAAATTACAGTGTGATGAATAATGACTGTTTGTTTTCTATTGGGTTGGGGGTGTTCTATTGCTTCTCTGTCCGAATGCTGTGTGGGCCTCAAAGTTTGAATAAATGAAACCACAACCCCACCTTACACACACACACTCTCTCTCTCTCTCTCTCTCTCTCTCTCGCTCTTGCCACTACTGCAAGCTTTCTATAGAAGACTTGCCCCAACCTTACCTCCACAAGGTGGGGTTCAAACGAAAGAAAGCAAGAAAGTTCATAGAAAAAGCTAAAAGATTAAAGCTTAAAGAAAGCTGATTTCACAAAGCTGAGTGTTTTCCCCCAATCCATCTCTCTCTCTCTCTGAGACTCTCTCCGCCTTATTGTGTTGTGTTCTTTGGGTAAAGCTGAAAGGAACAGCTCCCACTTCAACAGCTGTACAGGTAGGGATTGACTCTGCTTCATCCATAAGTTATATTCAACAAAAGGACCAGAATTCACCCCATGTTAGACAACACTTCCGCAACTGCCCCTTCTTCTTCTGATGCCTTCACCTCATCAGAAAATGGGGTTCTTCCTAACAAAAGGAGGCGGCGGCCGGCTGGTACTCCAGGTATATATATATACAAGCACCTTATACATGTCAACATATATATATCTATACTAATATTTCATTATAATTACTGTGTCTTATTCGTTTCAAATTATATATATAGATCCAGATGCTGAAGTTGTATCCCTCTCGCCCAAGACTTTGTTGGAATCGGACCGATACATTTGCGAGATCTGCAACCAAGGTTTTCAGAGAGACCAGAACCTTCAGATGCACCGGCGGCGGCACAAGGTGCCGTGGAAGTTGGTGAAGAGGGAGTCGGCGGCGGAGGTTGCGAAGAAGCGGGTATTTGTGTGCCCGGAGCCGAGCTGCTTGCACCACGATCCGCACCACGCACTTGGCGATCTGGTCGGCATAAAGAAGCACTTCAGGAGAAAGCATAGCAATAACAAGCAGTGGGTCTGTGACAAGTGCTCCAAAGGCTATGCTGTTCAGTCTGATTACAAGGCCCATCTCAAGACTTGCGGTACCAGAGGCCATTCCTGTGACTGTGGCCGTGTATTTTCCAGGTTAATTAATTATTCTTCTTTGCTTCTTTTATCACATATATATATATTTACACACACACCCACATATGGAGTTTGATCTCATCAATATTTTTATCCATAAATTTTACAGAGGGTTTACCACTGTTAGTAGACAAATTTTGATACCATTTCTTCCCTAAAGAAAACCCTAAAATTTGGAGATAGATTTGCCTGAAAGAGACATTTAAGTAATATTATATTATCTCTCTGTTAAATGTTTCATTCTGGTTGTCCTGAACTTGGTCACAATTCTTGTGTGTCTATTTTTGTGTATATTCTTTTAGTTCAAATCTGTTTGACTCCAAACCTAGTGAGAACAAGTCCCCAATGAACATGACCCTGTTGTTTGATTTAGAGCAGCCAATGGAAACGCATGGCCAGAGAGCCACAATTCCCAATATCAGTTTCATTGGATAAAGTAAATGCGCCAAATTGCTCTAAACTCAAACTCGGCATGTACATACATGACACATACACGCACCAACAAATATACAAATGCTTTCCTTGGCTAAAATAATGTTGTTAACTCAGTTGTAATCTAAGATCAGCCGACATTGATCCCTTAAACTATAATAGAGTTGTGCATTGAAAATGTGTTCAATATTTTACATAATATATTTTTATTGATTCTTAATAAGTGTTTCAACGCATTATTAACGAATGTTGTTTTGTTTTCTTAACCGTTTTTAGGTGGTAACAATACACAAAGAGAGTTGGATTGCTTTCTTGGCTTGGGTTCTAATAATTAATTAACGTTTTGTCTACGAACAAAACGCTAACTAATTTAGGTAGCATTTAGTTTGTTAAAAACTAATAAAAAAATCTGAAAATCTCTAAAATATTTTAACACATTTTGACTACCTCATATTTCATGAAATCTTTATAAATTTCTATATATCTATATATTTTAACAAATTTTTACAAACTCCAATATTTTTTTTACAAACTTCAACAATTTTGTCACAGACCCAATAACTTTTCAGCAAATTTCAACAAATTTGATATAAATCTGTGGAAACGGACCAAAAAATCATTATCACGGTTTATCTCTCTAACTTTTTCACGCAGAAATAAAAAATTTCAACAACTTTTAGAAAAATTATGACATAAATCTATGAAAACGAACCCAAAAAGTCGTTCCTACAGTTTCTCTATCTAATTTTTAACAGCAAAAGTCCAAAATTTATACTATTTATTTCTAAAAAACGTAACTTCAGTTAGAAATACCAGATGTCAAAAATTATTCCAAATCACATTTTTTTTCTTATTTATTTTTTGTTACCACTCTAAATGCTACCTTAATATAATTAAATTGACAGTTTTAGTGTATGAATCATTATGGGTGCGTCTAGAGTGATAAAAAGTAAGATAAAATAAAATAAAGTGAAATAAATTATAAATTCGTAATCCGTGCAGTAGATAAAATGAATAACTTTTAAAATTTTTAAATACTTTTTACTATTTTATAGAATTTTTTGTCACTCTAAATGGAAGCTATATTAATAAACTTTGTATGCCCAGAGTTAAGACTTTCTTAACTTGGGGTTCTAACACTTTTGACTTATACTATGCTATCTGAAAAATGTATCAGAGCAAAGTCTGGCTTAATTACGGTCCTCTAACTCTGAAAGGAAAGATGCATTAACTATATTCTAAAGCAAAAAGGAGGAGGTTGATGCTAATTTTAATATTAGTGGTGTGACATTTTAACTTGAATTGTAAAATTAAAATTTAATAATTTAAATATATTTATAAATTTATAAATTTTTAATTAAAAAATATATGAAGATATTTGAACCGCCTATCACTCAAAGCACAGTAAATCTAAGTATATTTTAATTACAAATCTACCACAATCATCTTATTCTGATTTATTCTTGAGTAATTTATTTCTTCATCAAATAGTATTTTTCAATTAAATCAGCTGTAGAGTTTGAATATACTGATTTTGTACATATGTTCAGAGTTGAGAGTTTCATAGAACATCAAGACACCTGCACATTCCGGCGTGTCCGGCCTGAATTACAGCTAGCATTTCGGCCGGCCTGCTCGTCTCAAACCGCTTCGAGCACAAGTACTCCATCAAGCGACACAAATTTCAGCATCGCTCCATTGCCGAGACAAGCAACAACAACTGCTGAACCTCTCTTCTTGCGGCCGGAGGAGCGCCTGATCATCAACTGTAGTACTGATCATCAGCAACATAACTTGGAGCTTCATCTTTTGCCTTCACTATCACCAAACTATGCTTACAGTGTGCCGGCAGCAGCTGGAAACGTCGATGAAAATTCCGCCACCAATTTGAAACTGTCGATTGGGTCCTCCTCTTCCGGTCAACGTGAAATGAATCACCAACCCAACTGTTGCAATTCTAGTGAAGCATCGAGGTTGAAGGAAATCGAATTGGCAATGGCACAAAAGGCCTATGCGGAAGAGGCTCGACTACAAGCGAGGAAGCAGATTGAAATGGCCGAGCTTGAATTTCAAAAGGCCAAGAGAATTAGGCAGCAAGCACAGGGGGAGCTAGAAAAGGCTCAGCTTTTGAAAGAGCAGGCTACGAGGAAGATCAGCTCCACCATTTTGGAGATTACGTGCCACTTTTGCAAGCAACAATTCCGACCAAGGACGGCGACCACCTACGCAGCACCCGCTGGAGGTGATGAGACCTCCGTTGCTGCGAGCTACATGTCCTCAGCTTTAACAGGAGGCTAAAACGGATCTGGCCATCCATTCAATCCCAGCATCTCTCTATCTCTGGACTTGTATTTTAATCTGTTTTTGTGCATCACATATTCCATTAATTCTGTTGCTACATGTATAAATTGCATAATATTATATAACGACGAAATATAAATATATATTTTTATAAAATAATATGGCTAAATTTGAACTTCTCGTTTCAAACAAAAAAATTTCGTAGAATTTGAATTTATTTACAAAATTATCACTATTGTAGGATTTTTTTTTTAAGGGGTTGATGGAATAGCATTTTCTATTTAAATTATGTGGGTTGTCAGCGTACGTCCATCAACTACTGTGAAGATGGTCATTCAACTGAGCAATGATGAAATCTTTTGCATTCTGTCAATTATTTTTTACACTTTGTTAATTAAGATCCTCCCCACCCCCAAGAGAGAGAAGATATTGTTGGTAGTGTTTAAAATGATAAAAAATAAGATAAAGTGAGATAAATTGTAAATTCGTAATTTGTGTAATAAAATAAAAAGTAAATAAGTTACAGAGATTTTTAAAAATTTTTAAATATTTTTTTTATTTTTTAACACACCAAACGATGCCAAGTTTAATTTTTTTTGTAATTAGAGATTATCTTACAAGTCTCTTGCCATCACTTTGGATCTGTATTATTTTATTCTCTTTCTTTCTTTGTTTCTTTTTTTTTTTTTAATAAGAGAGAAGAATGGATGTACTTCTACCTTATGAGGGTGTATAAATATATATCGCAAAATTGATTTTCACTAACAAAATTAATATTTCTCCTAGCTCATGTTTGAATGAGTTCCATTATTAATTGCTACTTATCTTTATCCTTTTGCACTTTATTTTTTCTGGTTTGGAAATATAAATTAATTAATCAAACTGTGTATATATGATGCATGCAATTATATGAATTTTTTGGTAGGACCAATGCACTGCATGGTTATGAATAATAGAGCTCTGGCGCGCGCCAGTGAGTGGGCATCTTGTGAGCTGTTTGTGTACTTATAGATGAGATCATAACCTGACAACTCATGAAAAGAATGGTAAAGTCCCAGACCCACTAATCTGTGATACTAGGATCAGTCTTTCACTAAATTTTGGTATATCTATTCTTCTTTAACCATTAAGACATGATTTGAGAACCAATTAGAGTAACTAGTTAAAAAAAATAAGTTATTTTTGTGTTTAGCAAGTCAAATTAGGTACAATTATATTTGTGTATTAACATTTATATTTTTGATATTTCAAAATATTTTTTAAAAATATTTTTAAAGACATAAATGTCCAAACTTCTTAAAATTTGAAAAAATAGGTCGATTTACCAATTCAGAAGGGTCGACCCCTTTCTGGAAGTAATTGGTGGGTCGGCTCTTTTCTGAAAGTATAAGAAAAGGTAATCTGGTAATTTTTAAAAAATGATAAAATAATTATTACAGTGTTATTATAAAATAGTCGACTAGCAGTTGGGATTTCCAAACGACACCTAAGCTATCTGTATTTCCTTTCAACAATTTGGAATAATAATTCATAGAACGAATTGGATGTTAATCCTCCCTAGAATAGCTTAAATGGTAAGAAGGTAATTTATTTTTTAATGATCGCTAGTTCAAGACTTCTCAAAATTATTAAATAATTATCTGTCCGTTAATTTCAGTTGTGATTAATTAAGATATGAGCAAACTAATTTAGACACACTGAGTCATTAAAAAAAAATATTCCTACTAATGGGGTGTTTGGGAGTATAATTTTTAGTAATTTTTGATATTTTTTGTCAAAAATTATTAGTTATAATTTTTTGTATATTTGGTAAAATAAGTTACAATTTTTAGTAATTTTTTATAACTTTTGAATGTTTGATTGAATTTTTGGTAACTTTTAACTATTTTTAATAATTTTAAGTAACTTTTAATAATTTTTAATAACTTTTAATAACTTTTAAATTAAGAAGTTAATGTAACATAGTAGAAAAGTGATAAATTTTAATATTTTACTAAATACCCGATGAGTAAAATCTGATACATTTTTATTAAAATTTTTGCTGCGAAACGCAACCTATTTCTTATCCATGAGTGCAATTAACGTTACTATATCTTCTAGTATGCGTTGGATGGAGCAAAATTCTACAGCCCAATGCCCAAGCTTCCCTTCTATGTAGGATTTAAGAAAGACGCTAATTAGAAAATATGAACAATATAATATTTAGGATTATTCAACATGATTTACCTAAGATGCATCATACTAGCCACCCAGAAAACAAAAGGAGGCGTATGGTTTTGATGTAATTATCGTCTATATGGAACTAGAAATTTCTTTTTTACATGCAAACAATAAAGTAGTACTAAAAAAATACAATAAAAAATATTATTATTTAACACTTTTGACTATTTTCCGTAAGAGAAGTTTATGAATCGAGGATATTGATGTGATGGATTGTGAAACTTTTGTTTAATCTAAGAATAACTAAAAAGGATATATATACATTTTTTTTAGAGATACTCTGTAATAAATACATTTTTATTCAAAATACACTCAATTGATTAGTCTTTAGGATTACACAATTTAAATGAAAAATATTAAATGCTAAAATCCTAATTAAGAAAAAAAATAACTAAGGAATTAATAAAAATATAAAAAATTATAAAAAATGACAAATTTGACTCTTAAACTAAAATAAAAAAGAAATAAGCCAAAACAAACATTAGTAAAAATAAAAATTCCTAGAAAAATAAATATTCTAAAATGGTTTTTAAAATTGTAAGTAAATTCTAAAATTAATTATAAATAGAATAAAAAAATTGATAACTAAATATAATTCTTTGAGATATGATTTAACCATTGAGGAAATAAATTAATTTCATCAAAATATTAACAGAAATCTTAACAAAACTTTTCAATGGCATAATCAATGGATTTTCAAAAAATTCATTTAAAAACAGATCATTGTAGGAAGATGTTATTGACAAGCTTTCATTTATACTTTCTTTAATAATATTTGGTTTTACTCTAATCTATAATTTGATCTTAAGTAATTGATGATGTAAATGGAACCCTTTTCTAAGAAGTTTATCACCTGAATATTCTTCTTATCATTCTCTAGAAGAATGATTCGAGGGTGGGTGACGAGATTGACTATCAACAATTAAGGCGGTTAGTTGCTAGGTATCATCCCAACCATCACCTCCAACTGCAAAAAATGCTTATTTGATCACATCTCTCAAATAACTTTATTGCATTCAAGAACCTACTCGGCCAGAGTAATTTGGAGATCATTCTCTCCATCATATCGGTTTCTCGTGGTGTGATGATAACATTGATACGAATTGATGCAATGGACAGTCCAATGCCCAAGCTTCCCTTCTATGTAGGATTTAGAAAATTTAAATTGCAAAAACTGACCTTACTATTACTATAAGAAAATAACATGTAAGATCATTTAATATGATTTTACATTAGACACATCATAATAGCCATCCGGAAAAGAAGGGTAAGGTGTTGATGTAATTATTGACTATATGGAACTATCAATTATTTTTTTTTTAACATGCAAACAACAGAAACAGTACCAAAAAATAGTACATAAAATATCATTAAAACACTTAATTATTTAAATACTATAAAATATTAATGGAGAGAAAAAAAAAATGAAAGGAAGACAAAATTACAAATTTACGCAATTTTTTTTTTCTTTTGTATATTTGACGGAGTAGTAGTTAAACCTTTTTAATAAATATTTATTTATTTTGCTCTATTTTTTAACTCAATTAAAAATAAATAAAATGCATTTAATTTTTTCATTCCATTTTATATTTTTATAAATTTATTTTACTTTGTCTCTTCTTTTACAAATTCATATAACAAATACAAAAACTAAATTGTTAATATATTCTTATAAATTATAGTCTGCAAAATATACAGTGCATAATTAAAATAACGAATTTGTCTGGCTGTAAAGAATTGTACACTTAAGGAGATGTCTTATCTGATTGTGGTTGGGCGCCTTTGGTGGAGAGTTGTAGGAATAAACTAGCACTGCTGACCTAATTATAGAGACCAGTGTTGGAAGAAAATTCAAAGCAATTTATTATTGGTTGAGAGGAGAGAAAGAGAGAGTCATTTTCAGCATTAATTTCCGTTGGTCATAAATGCCTTATAAAAACGCCATGTTTTTCAGTGCCCCGGATGAAATGGTTAAAAGGCAGGCACTCGTCGCTCTCAAAGTAATATAAGGCATAAATCTCTCTCTCACTTTAATCAGAATCAGTCCAGAGCTAGCAGGTGCCACAGTCGCCTTTTTTATTTATTCACGGTTTCTCAATATTTGGGGACCAACCCCTTTTTCATTTATTTAGAGAGACCAGACACAACCAAAACACTCCCAGTTTGATCTTTGAAGAAGCTCAATTTCAAACGATAAACAAAAGAGATCGACTGACTGAGTTAAGAAGTTTATCACAAAGCCTACCTGTTGGTTGGGTGGTGTACGTTTTTCTTTCACGGTTTAAACTAAACCAAACCAAACCAAACCAAAAACAATATATACATACACATATATATATATATATAACCAAAAACAGTACAGTGGACCATAGAGTGCACCCATTGGGTTTGAAGCCTACTTGTTGGTTGGGTGGTGTACGTTTTTCCTTCACGGTTTAAACCAAACCAAACCCAACCAAAAACAATATATACATACATATATATATATATATAACCAAAACAGTGCAGTGGACCATAGAGTGCACCCATTGAGTTTGATCTATTTTCACCGCTTTCTCTGGGACCACGTGCGCCTCTTTTGGCACCTTTTAATGCGGGAACCCTTTTTATATGCAGTGGATAGCTATGGCATGCCAGTAGGGTTTTTTAATGAATTGGATTTAGTTGGGATATGCCTTTCTTCCCTTTATATAACATTTTGACGGCCAGGTTTGTGAAACTTCTGTTCCTTTGCGCCCCCGCCCCCCCCCCCCCCATATTTATACATGTATATGGACGCCTGAATTGAATATATATAATAAGTGAATAGTATAAGGTTGCATTTGCTAACCATTAGCTGGTAACTAATTTTAATTACTCAACTTTTTTATTATTAAAATAATTAAATTTATTCTCTTAAATTTTAAATTTCTTTTAAAACACAAAGGACATAAATATGAAATTAATAAAAAAATTAAAAAGGTAACTACTAAAAAATTAATTTTTATTTTTTTTTTGGAAAAAAAAACATTTTTGTAACTAGTTATAAAAATAAAATAAAATAACTTTTTTTTTTCCCAAACTCAAACTTAGATATTCTTCACCTTTTAACTCTATGATTCAAAAAATAGTATTCAGATTGAGGTAAAAATCAACTACATTTATTATTTTTATTATTATATATAATATATACGTAGATGCATATGTATATGGGTACAGGTTCCCTAATGCAATGACCACATTAATTATGTTAATAAAGTAATTATACATTATAGTTAGCTACGGTTGTTTAGAAACTTCAGTGGACAACATTAATTTTAGATATTATAATATTCGCCTAGTTATGATTTGACATATGCTAAAAATCAGGTCAAATAAATGTGAATGATCTGTAGCAAGTTGGACCTTCCAAAAGTCTAGGAATAATATTTATGGTTAAATACGAGGACGCCCTTTTAACTATTAAAAACATAACAATTACCTCTCCTAGTAATTTATAAAACTTAAAAAAAAAAATTCGTTTTCACCACCTATCTTTAGTAATAATTATGAACTTGACCCTATAACCTTAATTTTCTTATATATATACTCTTAAGACTATGATAAATTATTTCCAAGTCAAAATATCATAAGTACAGAAGATTTATGGCAACTTTTTTTTTTTTTTTTTTTGTGGATGACTCAAAATGTCTAGTCTGATTTGTGTGCACTTTAACTAATCTTTAGGAGTTTTGAATTTAATGACTGGGTGAACTTATAATGGCCCTGAAAAGATTTGAACTAGTGACTATTAGGAAACAAATATAAAGTTTTACCAATTGAGATACCCCTTAGGACTAATTTAGGTCAACCTTAATTCATGTTGAAACCACGATTAGGCATTGTTAGGATTATCTAAGGCTAAATTTAAGCTTGTGAGTGAGGTCCTTCTTGGATAAACAATTGAAAATGGCTAGTATTAGTAATAAAAGATTTTTATGTGTATTAGAAAATGAAAAAGAAGCATTTGAATATTAAGTTCATATTTCTAAAAAAGAACAAAGTAGTTTAAATATAGTTAGAACTTTAAACTTCTTAGCAAATAGTATGTTTGAGACTATAAATACTATAAAAAAAATAAAAATAAAATAAATAATTTAGATCATCTAGTAACACAAAAAGTTTGCTGAAACAAGTACTTAACAAAGACTATGCAAGTGAAACATCAACCCTTCAAACAAATGAAGATGATAAAATTCTGACATTATACAAATGAGGAAAAAAGGGATTTGATAAAATTTAGTAACTAAAACTACGGAAGGAAAAAAAAAACATATACTCTATATTTGGAATGTTGAAATTGGTAGGATTTGATTTTATTTGATGGAAATTCTCATTAAATTCTATTTGTTGGAGTAAAATGAATATTAATGAATCAACTTTCATTTCATTGGAATGCCAAAATTTTAAAATTTCTATACAATTTCAAATCAAACTTAAATCAGTAAGATTTGGAAAAAATTATTTGAATTTAATTAAGTAGACAAATTTACCCTTAACCTACTTCCCTTTTTCATTTTTGTTGCTCATGCCTTCTCACTCAATCAGAGAGTTCTTTCTCCATTTCTGATTACGGAGACATCCGGCTATCTAATGAGGTTTTCTCGAAGCTTTCTAGAATAAGATCAGCTGACTAATTTCTCTTTCTATCTCTTTAATCTCAAAACATTAATCTTGTCTACAGGTAAAAATCTTTGTGATCGTTACTTAGATTTGTGATTTTTTTTATCCAATTTTCTAGTATGAGTTCGATTCATTATCATATCTATAATTTATGAACTTTCTTCTTTATATATTGATAATCAAATCTTTTTCTTTCAATATTAATATGTAATTTTTTCTTCTAGGTTTCTTGATTTTCCTTTCTTGCTTTTCAGAATCGTATGTTTTTATATTGAAATTAGGTGGTTGCTTTGATTGTTTTCTCCATCAGTGTATAAACAAAAATATACATGTCTTTACACATCTATATATGTATGCATCTATATGAATATTTTTTTGTCTAGAACATATTTTTATTTTTTTTTTGGGCATGTATTTGATCCATTTGGTGATCAAAAGCTAGTCGTTCCCCATCTTTTCTTATTTTTTTTTATTTTTCTACATGTTTTATGCAGGGTTGATTAGATTTTACTTGCAAAGCTTAGGTAAGAGCAAAAAGTCTCTTTTCTCTCTATTTATTTTGGATTGGTATAAAATTATTTGAGTTGGCTTTACAAGAGAAGCAGGAGATGTGAAAAATAAAATACTAGAGTTTAGTTTGGATTGGATTTTTTTTTTTTTTTTGGTTTTGAAAAGCTCATGACATGGCTGCTCCCTTTCATTCAACTCGAGTTATGGAACATTTGGTTATCATACGTCAAAATAATACCTCTAAAACCCAATTTTATGCTAGGAATTGGTTATTTTTTTTAAGCTCTAGTATGTCTGTGGCTATATGGTTTGCTTGCTTAATGGTTTTACTTTCATTTCATGTTTCATAATCATGCTGATATTGTTAAAAGGTATCAATTACACTGGTCCCAAGTTCTTGTCAATTGTATTTCCCTTGTGACATTATACAAGTTGATTTAGCATCTTCCACATAAAAGAATTATCCATAATAATTTTTCTTATTTTAAGTTCATCTATGGCATCTCAATGCTTACCAATGTTTTATTGAATGATCTTTACAACCAGGATTTTGCTTCCATCCTAGTTATTTGCAATTTGAATACCCAAGTTTTGCATAGTGGTTTTGCTGCTAAGGATGACAATTTGTCTTGTTATGGATGGGATAGAGAACATGTTATAGGCAATTGTCAATTATTCTAACTGAAGCTAGTTGCTAAAAGGGTTGGTATTACTTGGATTGGCGCTCTTTAGAGTGATGAGAAATTTTTAATTTGAATTGAAAAAAGAAATAAAATTATTAAGAAGTTTTGCTTCTAATAGACAACAATTATAATCTAAATATAAAAGAAAAATTTCTAACTACGCTTGAAAAGCGTAATCATAAATCTTGATTTCTATATTAATACTGGTAATTTGTGCTTTAATATGTTTATTTTAGTTTAATATTATTTATTTATGTTAGTTTTTATTTAGGGAGGTTTCAGTAGAAAATACACTAAAATAGCTTGTTGGAACGAGATAGATGTATTTTTTGACATGGAAGGAGTTTTAAAAATTAAAAGTGGTTTTCAACAAAGTTATAATGGACGTCTCAAGTTTTTCAAAAAGTTATTATGGTCAAAATTCGAGTTTGTTTGGGTCTTAAAACATTGCTTAAAAATCAGAGTTGGAAAGCTGAACAAATCTAATCATTGTAGGATTTGTAGCATATCTTGAGTTTCTGAGGTCCAATTGAGTTGATTCAAAATCCCAAAATTAGGTACACGTTCTGAGCTACAATTTTCATGAAAAGTCCATGTCCAAAGAGGTCTCTATCTACCTCAAAATCAGCTTGCAAAGTTGTGTAATTCAGAATTCTTCGAATGGTTCAGCATGACACCCTGTCAATATTTTGGCCATAACTTTTTATTCACAAATCTAATTGATGCAATTGTTTTTAGGTTTAAAAGAAGACTTAAAGGGCTACAAATTTCTTGGAGTTGAAGACTGAATCTACCACCCCTGCTATCTCAACACCATATCATGCCGTTCAGACACTAGCAACCTGAGAGCAACCCGTGTTTCAACAGTAACCTTAGGGTTTTGTGCCTTATAAATATTTTTCTTTACTCTAACTTTCAGAGAAGATTTTCATATATTTTAGTTTTATTTTTTTGAGAGTTCTTAGGTTTTTAGAGAGTTTTTCGATTAGTTTTTTACTTTTGTAGTTCGGATTCAAGTTATGTTAAAGATTGATTACGGCTTTCAATAAAGTTCAAGAGTTCTTCAATAAATTTTGTCTTTTCTTTCTTGCTTTATTTTAATTCTTTCTTTTGTTTATTCTCTACAATGCTAAGCTAATTTGTTTATATTGATTCAACCTATCAATAATGGGTGGATGCTTATTTGATGATTGGATGTGATACGTAAAACTTGTATACTACGGTTTCTTTTTCTAAATCTTCTTCTTCTTTCTTTTAAACAACTTCCAAAAACTTGTAATATGAATCGTATTTCATTGAAATCTCTGATGATACTACTTAATTAAAGCTTTCTCCATATTTTAAAATAAACAAAAAAAGATTTAGACCAAAGACGAACTTATTAAATATCCTTTCAGTTTTCTTATCCTAAACGTGATTCTAAAACTGTGCTTTGGAATAATTACTTTAAGGATGAAATCTTCCGGTTTACTTTTTCTATATGTGAGCTATAAACTGAGATAATAAAATACATCTGATTAGAGAATAAGGAATCCAATCAGATTTATAAGTGGGACCAAGAGCTTTAATTATCTTGAATGTGTGGGTTTATTGCTTTCATTATTCTAGTTTAGTTTAATTTTGAATCTTGCTTTTCCATTGACTAGAATATAAGTAATTTAATTTCAGGAATTTTAGTTTAATTAAATTCTTGCAATTTACTTTATTTGTTTATTAGTTAGTTAATCGACATTTTTCGAAACCCAAAACTAATTTTCTTCTCCTGTTTTTAAAAAGAAACCAATTTGTCACCAATGGTTTAGTATATAGCCACCTAATGGTCTCCATTTTATTATTAGAAAATAAAAATTCCAAGCACATTCACTAACCAAGTGGTAGCTAAAGGTCCGTCTTTTTGCAACCAAAGGGCCGCTAAAAGTCCATCTTTTTCACGATGGATTGGTCACTAAATGTCCTAGTTTCCCAAACTATTTGGTTGCCAAAGTCCATAGCTTTAGTGACTAATTGGTCACTAACTAATTGACAAACAATTTACTGAACAACACATTTCGTGACCAATTGGTTGGTAATGTACATACTTCCAGCATCCAAGTGTTCACCAATACTCCCACATTTAGTGGCCAATTTGTCTGTAATGGTTTATAGAAAAAAAAAATCCTGTGGCTTTGGTTTTGTTTCCAGATTTTTTCCTGTAAATTATATATTTCCCTGTAGCAATACACACAAATCATTTACTATAACCACATAAATTAAGCAATAAATAAAGAAGCATCCACCATTATAGTATATATTGTTAACACCATTCAAGTTAAACATTCAATACCTTAAAATTACATAAGTCTTCAAAAGTTACATATAATTTTACAAGTCAATTCAGTATCCATGTTAAAAAAATACTTGAACAATAATATTTTCACATATACATTAGTTCTTAAATTCATAAAAAAACAAAAAAAAAAATGAAGTTACATACAACCTTTTAATTTGCCAAAACCTAGGTGATCATCTCAACAACACAGATTGACTGACAAAACACCTGCACCAATAATTCACAAAAAGCAGTCAATGGAAATGAAATGTGATACTTTTTGATAATCAATATATATCCTTCATAGATGCTTTTTCTAGCTATATATCACATACTTGCTCAACATTAGAAAAGAAAGCAAAATAGCAATATAGACAATATATTGCTTCTTTCATTCAACAACATATCTTGCATACAATATTGATTCCTGTTCAAAACACATAAAACATTTGATTACTATCCCAAATGCATTAGGGAAAAAGTAGAGCATTGTTTCTATTCAAAAGAGGCCAACCCAAGATTAAGTTCACATACTAGCAACAAGTAATCCATACAACCGCTTATAATACTTGCTTTTCAAGGTAAAAACATCCCCAACAATATCCATATATGTAGAACATTATAGGCAAAATAACACCATATGGTAATAAGCAACGTGGAGGTCTTAGAGAATTTTGTAATGCAAGTTCTATAATCAAACAAAATAAAATATTACTTGTAATTCGAACCAAGAACTTGAGTAATTTAACAAAAGAAAAATAATAACTTACCAAATCAGGTTAATGTTCCCCTTGAATCATCTCCTCTAAATTTATCCCACATCATTGCAAATATTTGATCAAATTTTTTTTTTCATCTCCATTTCTCACACCTTCATTTCCTCTATATACTTTATCCTATCCTGTTCATATTCTTGCATTCATCCATTTTGCGAGATAATGACCACAATTTTGTCCTTCAATTTATGCCTTGAGCTTTTCAAGCTCCTGATAAGTTACTTTAGAAGATACCGAAAATCTTGTCAAGGAGGATGGCTTTGGACCCTTCCCAAATCCGAGCAAATAATTAGATCTTTCTCCAAGTACCATTTCCATTTGGGAGAGTTGCTTTGGTGTAAAGTCTTATTCTCACGCCTAGCAACCTCATCCTGTACATATTTGAAATATATAGGAAATAATTTTATATAATATTAAAGGATTTGGAATAAAAAGAAAAAGAGAGAGTTGTAAAATTAAAGATGGCACATACATAATTTTCCTAACACTTTGGATGAATATAGGCATTCTTCTTCTTACTTCAATTAATGAGTGTCTTTGTAAAAGCTTGAAAATGGGAGACACTTATCTCCAAGTTTCTCAGGCTATTTAAGAAATAACAGTCCAAGTTTGTTAACAATTTCTTAAGTTATTAACAAGCTATAATAACACTTTGAGCATATAAGTTATAATATTAGGAATAACATAAAAATTAACACACTACCTGAAGGGATAATTTCGCGGGAATGATGGGGATCTAGTCGTATGATTGTAAGGCAATTAAGCATGATTAATTTTGGCTTGGGCCACTCGTTTCATAAAGGATAACTTAATTAATAAATCATATACTTGTTTTAAAAATTATTTGCAATTCAAAATGTGTGACTAATAAATTACTTTATGTTTCTCAGAACTCCATACAACGTCAATCATATGCCTCCAATCTTCTTGTCTTGCAGAGTCTAAGGCATTAGCATATGGGTCCTTTTCATCTTTCAACAACTCCATGTAATGTTGCTTATACTTGAATCACCAATCCTTGTATATAAAATAACATCATCTTTCAATGGCATCTTGAATATATTGCTTAGAGATGTTCTTAATGTTAAACATTTGTTGTAAAATATCGTAGGTGTGAGAAATACAAGCACATATATATACACTAGAAATACATAATCAAAAGAATGCATTACTAACACACTTTGAATGATGACGTCCTTACTACCCCTTTCAATTTGACTCCAAGTATTAACACCCTGTAATGGTGTCGAAAGATGGATATGGATGCCAAGCTGATTAGCAATCTTAGTGGCATTTTGGCCAATGAATGCACTTACTATTGTGCAAACTTTAACTCTAGGTTTGTTTCCTTTATTTTTATTCAATTGTTGCTACACACCTTTGCCCTTCGTAGGGCCACGAGCACGTGATCTTACTAAGGAAGGTGTCATAATGTTAAATAGTTAATAGCCATGCAAAATACATAGAAGGTATATAATTGAAAAAAATATAAAAAAATTATGAACAAAATTACTGCTATTGATTACAGTTGAAAAGTGTAATTATAAACCTAACAATTAGATTATAATTCATCCATTTGTTTAATAATTTTACAGTTTTTGGCTACTTTTAACAGTTATTCTATTTTGTTTTCTAAATGCAGTGTAAAGAAAGAATTATTGAAATAAGTGATGATGAAAGTGATGAAAAGGGCACAGTGGCCCAAACACCCCGACGACTGGTCCGAGCCAAAGTAAAGCCACAGCTGGAGAATAAGAAGAAAGACAAAAAGTGACATTGAACCTTACTATTGTTTGAACACCCCATCGGGTGGTCTAGACACCTGTGACCATTATGCGTGGGATTTTTAGATTTTTAGGGTTTTGTTTTAGGTTATATATATATTGTTTTGATGGCCATAGCTAGACATTCATTATTATTTTTTACTTCAAAATTGTAGAATACAGTTGAGACAATTTAAATTAATTTTTGGAATGGTTTTGATCTTCTTTGTTTATATGTAATCGCTTTTCTCTGAAGTATGGTATTCATGTTTCTATTCTCATCTAATGAAGTTTAATTTTCATTTAATCATTATTTTTATATTCTGTTTTTACGTCAGAGTAATGTTAGGCTAAGTTCTTTAACCTTAATTCAACAAATTAAGGAAGGGTGAAATGTTAGGATCAATACAATGTGTGTAGGTTTATGCATGTGAAGTGAAAACATTAATGCATAAATCTGTGTTTTATTTTCAGATTTGATTTCGTTTATGTAAAAAACCTTTCAAAATGAAAACTCTTGATCATATTCTTTGTAATCACTGATAAGGACATTCGAATTAAATGTTTCTTTGATATCTTTAAAATAAATGAATTGGGTTTAAATAAAATATTATCAAAGAAAATCTTCCAGTTTTGTAATCCTAAACGTAAATATAAAATTGTGTTTTTCAAATTTTAAGAGCTTTCAATGGAATGTTTTCCTATTTATCTGTCCTTTATATAAATTTTAAGTCGTAGTTCATTGCACATCAGATTGTGAAATAATGTTTTCATCTGGAATTATAGTTGAATCAAGGAATTTTTGTTATTGATTTCCATCCTATTTTGATTCAATTTGCTATTTTAAATCTTATTTATTAGTGGTTTCATTATTTAGTTAATTTGGTTGCTAGTCATTATTTGACAAGACTTTGGTAATTAGTCTACTTAAATTGAGAAGTTAAGTTATTATTAGATTAAGAAAATTTATCAACTTAAACATTTGAAACCAGTTAATCGTGAATTAGGTAGTAGATTACTCACATCTTCTGAAACCTAGAAATTGTTTACATTAGGTTTCATAAGAATACGATCTTGGTCTCACCAAGTTAAAACTATACCACGCACCTTTGCACTAGGGGGTTGAATTCTAGCTGCATTATTTAGAGGCTGTCATATTTTTGGCACCATTGCTGGGGAACCAACATTAGTTTTTAGGTTAACTTAGGTTTAAGCTTATTTGTTACCTTTTTATTAAAAAAAAAAAAAAACCTTTTCTCAGCATTTCCTTCCTCGAAACTATCCAACATTGCCTATTGCTGTCCAGACACCCCGAAGAGTGGTCTGGACACCAATGTGTTTATAGAATTTCTACTTAGCATATGAGCATTTGGAATCGTGGAGAAAACGGTAGATTAAGACATCCTAAACCTATAAACCTATCTTTCAAACCTGAGAACCTTTGTGTAGATATTCAAATCTTCACTTCTCCTACTCCTTCATTAGAAATGGCAAATAATCAGGCTGTTACTATTGGACGTTCCATGAGGGATACATTGCAGGAAGATAGGCACATTCCTAAATCCTATGTAATGTGGCCAGAGAACCTAGCATGATCTAATTGTTACATACATTGCATGGTATGGATTCTAAAAATCCATATGATCATAATCTTACTCGTTTTAGGAACATTTGTGCCACTATGAAGGATCAAGGATACCTTATAGACTTAGTATTTCTTAAGCTTTTCCCATTTTCTTTGAAAGACCAAACTGCTAGATGGTTTAAATTCTTACCATCTAATTCTATTCATACATAAGATGAGATGCAGGCTAAGTTCTTGAAGAAGTTCTTTCCTCCTAATAGAATTGATGCCATTCAACATCAAATTTTGAACTTTTCCCCACAAACTAGTGAAACCTTTTATCAATGCTGGGAAAGGTTCAAAACATTATTGCATTCTTGTCTACACCATAGATTTGACGTTTGGCATCGTGCTAGTATCTTTTATGCATCATTGACACCACAACTAAAATAATTTGTGGAAACCATGGGCAATGGATAGTTCTATGATAAGATTCCTGAAGAAGTTTACGAATACTTTGAATTCCTAGTTGAAAATGCACAAACTTGGGATACTACAAGATCTCAAAATACCCAGGCTACTAGTATTACACTAAGTAGAGGTATACAACAATTGAGTGAATTTGATGATCTCAAGGTAAAACTAGCAACATTAATGAGGGAAATTGAGACTTTAAAAATTAAAAAAGACACACTATCAAAGAACCAGTTGCAAGGGTTTACTGCATTGTGTGTGATAGTCAAACACACAACAAAGGCGATTATCTTACTATCCCAATTTATTGAAAAGTCATGCAAAGCAAGCAATCTTGTGAACTCCTTACTATGCCTTGAATCAATTCCTTTCACCATATCTAGGACAAAATTGAGGGGAAAACCTTTATTTTGAAACATATAATCTGACTTGGAGGAACCATCCCAACTTAAGTTAGAGAAATGAGAGAGCACAAATATCACTACCCTATCATGCTCCACTTCCACTTATGCCTCAAGTTCCATTCCATAGTTCAGGATTGTCTCAGAATGCAGGGCCATCTCATAATACATATCTTTCCCTAAACAAAAGATCCATTGAAGAGACATTTCAATAATTTATGAATACACGGTTTCATTGTGGGCCCAAAATATTTGAGTCTTCGATGATATGAGGAATTAATTAACACTTCTAACTCAAACATTAAGTTCTCAACTAAAAAGTCAATTTCCTGCACAACCACATCCAAATCCAAGAGCTTAAGTTAAATAAGTTGAAGGATCTTCTAACTTACCTGGGAATGTTGATAGGTTCAAAACATCACAATACTTAGGAATGGTACAATTATAGATAAAACCATTCACCCTAAGGTGGTTAAGCATAGGGAAGAGTTGGAACCTAGGCAGATGTTGGAAGACAAAAAGAAGGCAGGAAAGTAGCTAATTATAATTGATAAAGGAGAGTCTGAATAAGAAAAGAGTAAAAATGAAAAAGAATAAAAGTAGAAAAAGAAAAGTAAGGAACCATTGGTTGTGTCTAGGGAATGTATTCGCAGGGCACCATTCCCTCAACGGTTCTTGAAAGTAAGAAGGGAAGTTGAAACTGCTGAGTTATTAGAGGTATTCAAGCAAGTGAAAATTAATATACCTTTGCTTGATGTAATTAAACAAATCCCTTCCTATACTAAATTTTCAAAAGAATTATGTACTATTAAGAGGGGATTAAATGTAAAGGAAAAGCATTTCTCACTGAGCAAGCAAGTACTATGTTGTAATGTCATACACCTCCGAAATATAAGGACCTTGGTTGTCCTACCATGTCTTGTCACATAGGAGAATACTAGATTAGTTGAGCACTGCTTGATTTAAAGGCAAGTGTAAACTTACTTCCCTACTCAGTGTATGAATAGCTGGGCTCAAGAGAAATAAAACCCAATTGTGTGACCTTACAACTTGTTGATAAATCAATCAAAGTCCGATGAGGTATAGTTGACGATGTACTAGTTCAAGTGGAGAACTTTTACTTTCCAATGGATTTCATTATCCTTGACACTCAACCACTAACCAGTTTATCTGTACCCAATCAGACACCTATAATTCTTGGAAGGCCATTCTTAGCAACATCAAATGCTCCTATAAATTACAGGAATGGATCTATAAAAATGCCTTTTAGTAATATTGAATTTGAAACGAATATCTTTCACATCAGTAAACAACCAAAAGAAGTGCCTGATATATAAGAAGTGGACTTAGTTGAAACTATAATCCAAGATTATGTAGATTGTGAATTCATTGAAGATCCTTTAAAGAAAGCCATTTGCTTCAGTGGGAAGTGATTGAAATCCACGACCCAATGTGATGAAATAAGAGTAATTTTCGATTGGTTGAAGATTTACCCAATAATGTATGTTGGGAGATAGGGGCCAACCTTTGAAAACTTAGGACCGCTTTTAAATAAAGCAGAATCATCAAAAGTGAAAGTTCCAAGTCTTGATAGAAAACCCCTAACTAGCAATTTGAAATATATTTTTTAGGAGAAAAAGAGGATTATGTAGTAGGCATTCTTCTGAATTGATAACTAATGAATCTTTTGAAAAGCCATAAGAAAGATTTAGGCTAGTTAGTGGTAGATTTAATTGGTATTAGTCTACTCTTTTACACATATCGCATATATTTGGAAGAGGGTGCCAAACTAGTTCGTCAGATGCAAAGACGACTCAATCCAAATATGAAAGAAGTTGTAAGAGCTGAAGTGTTAAAATTACTTAATGTAGGAATCATCTACCCAATCACTGATTCTAAATGGGTGAGCCTTACACAAGTGGCTCCAAAGAAATCTAGTATCACAGTGGTTTGGAATAAGAATAACGAGTTAGTTCCAACTTAAATTCAAACTGGTTGGAGATGGTGTATTGATTATAGAAAGCTTAATGCAATCACAAGGAAAAATTACTTTCCTCTTCCATTTTTAGATCAAGTATTAGAAAGAATGGCAGGACATACTTATTACTCTTTTCTAGATGGCTATTTAGGTTATAATCAACTAGAAGTTACCTTAGAGGATCAAGAAAAAACCATTTTTACTTGTCCTTTTAGCACTTTTGCATATAAAAGGATGCCCTTTGGCCTCTGCAATGCTCTTGCCACCTTTCAGCACTGTATGATTAGCATATTCAGTGGAATGGTAGAAGAAATCGTAGAAGTTTTTATAAACAATTTCTCCATTTATAGTGATTCTTTTGAGTAGTGCTTAAAGAACCTTGATATAGTTTTAACACAATGTGAATAGAAGAATCTAGTTCTTAAACAGGAAAAATGTTACTTTATGGTGACTAAAGGAATTGTGTTAGGACATATTATTTCCAAAGAAGGCATGCAAGTAGATCAAGTTAAAGTGGAATTAATTCAGAAACTTCCCACTTCATAATTTGTTAAAGATATTAGATCATTTTTGGGGTATGCTGGGTTTTACCGGTAGTTCATTCAATCATTTAGTGAAATTTCAAAACCCTTGTGCCATTTGTTGATTGAAGACACAACTTTTGGAATGGACACTCTAATGCCAAGAAGCATTTGAAAAACTTAAAGGTTGCTTAACTACAGCCCTATTCTTCAATCTCTTGACTGGTCACTTCTATTTGAACTCATGTGCAATGCAAGTGACTATGCCATTAGTGCTGTACTAGGGCAAACGAAAGAAAAAAAGGTGCATTCATTTACTATGCAAGTAAAATCCTTAATGATGCATAAAGAAATTATACGACAACTGAAAGAGAAATGCTAGTAGTTATCTTTGCCCTTAAAAAGTTTCGCCTTTATCTCATTGGTTCAACAGTAATAGTGTTTACTGATCATTCTACTCTTAAATATCTATTGACCAAATAAGAGGCTAAACCACGATTAATTCATTGGATAGTATTTTTACAAGAATTTGACCTTGAAATAAGAGATAAAAAGGGATGTTAAAATTGTTATGGTTGATCACCTATCACATTTAGCGGCAGCAGCTTATTCAAAAGATGAAATCCAAATAAATGATAGCTTCTTGGATGAACAATTGTTTAATGTGGCAGTAATAATAGCTTCCTCCCCTCTGTGGTATGCTGATATTGCCAATTATTTAGTGATAACACAAATCTTAAGTGAATGAAGCTCTAAAGACAATAAGAAATTCTTGCGAAATGTCCAAGCTTTCTTTTAGGATGATCCTTACTTATTCAAATATTGCCCTGATTGTCACGCCCCGGATCTCGTGACTCGAGGGGTGTCACGCCCCGAATCTCGTGACCCGAGGGGTGAGTAAGAAACACACACAATATGTACTAACATAACCAATCCCATAATTAGAGCAACGTAATGTAAGCTATGAGCCCGAGACATAAAATAGGATAACATAAGTTTAACTTTGACTATTGCCGGGTCACATACTCTATACACCATTCCCAAATTACATAACTTAGGCCTTAAGGCCATTACAACCAAATCGAAAAAATTTTAGAAGTGTACAATATCACAATCCCAAAAGATATTTAAACTAGATGACCAAGAGCTTTACTAAGCTTGGTTGGGCTCATGCATAACCTCCTAGTCCAACCCCATTAGCCCACCTGATTGTTATCGCTTATACTTTCATCAAAATCTGTAGGGACATGAGCACGGGTCCACTTGTGCCCACAATGTCTCAAGCAAACATATATGGTATGCAATCTAACCATGCAATGGATCTCAAGTAAGGTTAGCAATTTTAACACTTTCTAGAGTCATAACATTTCATTAACATAGCCATGTCAAAATAAGTGGAAACATATGTTCATTCAACAATGCCAAAGTTTAAGATTTTAAATTTTGGTTAATGTTTATGTTTTGCAATTCAAACTTCAATTCCATTCACATCTCAACACCATTTTATCATTCGAACATTACTCAATCAAGTAATCGCATTCACATCATAAACCGTTCATCATCACATTGCACAGCTATAATCACACAAGTTATTGGGGATGGGTGCATACACGTTATCGTCTTTTATGGGCCAACACCCAATGGAAACGATAAACCGACGTCATTGTTTAGGATCGCCGTCCAGGGCCACGAGGAGCCAAAACACACACAATGTTGTGGGCTACTAACCCACTGGCATTGACACCAAACCCTGTACAGGTTCCGGGACTCTCAACCTGAGGGTACTTTCTAACCCTTCCTATTTCTGCACCCCACCACGGCCCCTGCACACAAACAATTATTCATCACATAACATTTCATCATTCATAGATTCACATTCAACCTCATATACTTTTCCACAACACATATCCACATTTTGTTTCATCCCGCAATTCATCACATAACAACATTGATCAAGTATCATTAAACATTCAACATTCTTCAATATTATGAACATGAGTTCGCTTTTGTCAAGTCATATTTTATTTAATCAATCACAAGTTCATAAACTTCAACGTTTAGTTTACATCAAAGCATATTCACAATTCGATTGAATGAAGATTCTTATCTCAAAGTAAGTTTCCAACTCATTTTATTCAAGGTAGCATCCATTCCCCTTTTCAAGTTAAATCCCATAGGTTTAAGATAATCAACCCCTAATCACTTTGAAAAGCTCATTTCCCTCTTAAAATCCATGCAATTAATCAAGAAAAAGTTTCACACAAAAACATGTTACCAAAACTTTCATAAGCCTAAGGTAGAAGGTCAAATTAAGCAAAGTTAGGAAAAGTGACCCGGGCTCGGTGGGCGCCCAAACTGACACTTAGCCGTGCACCCAAGGGGCTTGGGCACCCATGGCACTTATGTCTTTGGCACCCAAGGGCTTGGGCACCTGACTGTTTCCTCCTCGTGCGCCCACAGCTTGGGCCAATTTCTAGGTTCCAGACTCTGTTTTCTGGTTTCACAGTTTTCCACCCTTGGGACCTCAAATAAACCAAGTTAATGTAAAAATACTTAAAGTTTCAAGTTTCTAACATTAACACAAGGATCTCAGGCACCCAACAAAATTAAAAATTTGAGTTTTCATTAACTACAAGCGAAGTTATGGATCAAAACACTACTTTCACTCTCTCAACCTATACATATATATATATACATGTGTATAACTCCCATTTTCTTCCACACATGAAATCAACACTTAAATAGGGTTTTCTAATGATAATCTACTCCTTGTTACACAACACATATGTAAGAATGAGGCATCAATTCCCTACCTTAAGTGGTAAGAAGATGGATCAACAAGAAGGTGTCTTGAACTTCCAAACCCTCAAACTTTGATGGACTCAATCTCCTCCCTCCTTGATCCAAACTACAAATAAATTACATAGGAAGGTTTCTTAGGGTTCTAATCACAATCTTGCAAAAGAAATTTGGGTTTCATGAAGGGTAGAAAGACCTACCTTGAAATCCCTATCGGTTGTCTTGTTCTTCTCTTTTGTTCTTCCTCTTTGCTTTTCACCCGATTCTCCTTCTCCCAAGCAACTTCTCTCTCTCTCTCTTGCATCAAATCAACCATTTATATATATATAACAATATTTTAAAGTCCCTCAATAGTAATCTTCAGGTTTCCCATCACCCTTAGCTAGGTATAAGTGTTAATAGGGTGAGGCTTGGCTGAAAATTGCAGAGCAACACTTATCTGTCAAATCCACTGTGCCTTGGGCGCCCAAGCTCTTCTCAGGTGGGTGCCCAAGACCTTGGGCACACAAGTTCTTTTCAGGTGGGCACCCAAGGTCCCCCCATTTTCCAGTACTTGGCCAAAATGTCACTTTTGACTGTATAACCCATTTCCTTCAAAGTCCTCAACTCCAAAACACCATAAATGATTCATACCACTAAATTAACATATCTTAACCTCCAAAATACATTGAAAACCATATATTTACCTTAATACAAGTCCGGGGTATTACACTGATCAAGTGATATGATGTTGTATTCCTGAGTGGGAAGTACCAGGCGTACTTGAATTTTGTTATTCCCAAGCTTGTGATGGCCATTTTTCACAAACAAACTAGTAGCTAAAATTCTCCAATGTGGATTTTATTGGCCTATTTTGTTTAAAGATGTCCATCATTTTTGCACCGCATGCGACAGATGCCAATGATTAGGAAGCCTAACACATAGAAACATGATGCCTCTTTTCCCTATTCTCATGTTAGAAGTATTCGACTATTGGGGAATAGATTTCATAGGCCTCTTTCTAATTTCATTTGATTATGAATATATCTTAGTAGGGGTTGATCACATCTCAAAATGGGTTGAAACGCTAGCCATAAGAGCGAATGATCATAAAGTCGTGCTCAAATTCCTCCATGAGAATATATTCTCACATTTCGGGATGTCTCGAGCAATTATAAGTGAAGGAGAGAAACATTTCTACAATCATCCAATAAGTACATTATTGCTTAAATATGGTATGGTTCTGTCACACCCTGAGTCTCGTGACCCGAGGGGTGGGTGATAAAACACACACATAACATGCACTAACACTACCATCCTATGATCAGAGCAGCGAAACAACTCTTGGTGAGCCATGACACATATTAAGATAACAAGAAATTTGCCTCGGCTAGTGCCAAGCCTCAAACTGCAACATATCCTTCCTGGTCATACATTACATAGGCCTTAAGGCCTTTACAACCAAATTGAATGAGACTCTAAAAATAAAAATATTACAACTTTGAAATAAATATTCTACTTAAGTAACCAAAAATTCTGTAAAGTCTGGAATGGTTCATGCAAATGCACTTCTAGTCCATCCCCATTAGCCCACCTAGTTATTATACTTTGTACCTGTAACAAAATCTGTAGCGATGTGAGCAGGGGTCCACTTGTGCCGATAATGCTACATACTAACATATATGGTATGTAAACTAGACATGCATGCTTATCATCATACATACATAGATACTTCAACATTTTCTATAAGTTATAACAAATCATCAATATCAATTAGTTTTCAACTTAAGTGAATATTTATCATCATTCAACATCATCATAGTATTACATACAATTCCAATTATTTTTCATTATTGAATTTCCCAACATTAAATCCAATCACATTCCATATCCACTTTATCACATATTCACCATTCAAGCACATAACCACATCCACATTATCACTTATTCATCATTCAATCGCATAACCACATCCACATTATCACTTATTCATCATTCAATCTCATAACCATAGCCACACAAGTCAACGGGGTTGGGTGCATACACAATATCATCTTTTATGGGTCCAGACCAGACCCAACGGAAATGATAAACCGAACACCATTGTTTAGGATGGCAGTCCTGGGCCACAGGTAACCAATACACACACCATGTTGTGGGCTACTAACCCACCGGCATAGACACCAAACCCTGTGCAGGTTCCAGGACTTTCAAACCAAGGGTAACCTCAGAACCCTTCCTATTTTCGCACCCCACCACGACCCCTGGCACACAATCAATCATTTCAATCACAATCAAATCCCTTTTACCATAAGTTCACATTCATCATCAAATGCTTTTTATCAATGGATAACCACATTTCAATTCATCATAAAGCTCATCACATTTCCATCTCTTCCAATTCACTTGTTCAAAGTTTAATTCATTTACCATCACCTATCAATGAAAATTTACATTGCATAGCATGCATTCTTGTATCACAAAGTAAACAATACGTATTAACATTTCAGAGTATGAAATACATCTTCAATTCATATTTTTAGACAAATAAAATATCATGCAAAAACATGGTACTATTTATAGACCTAGTGTACAATGTCCAAAAATAAACTAAGTTAGGAAACTACCCTAGCCTCTGTGGGCACCCAACTGTCAATAGGTTGTGCCCCCAAGATCTTAGGCGCCCATGTCTTGTGCGCCTGAGAGGGCGGGTGCCCAACTGTTAACTTCTTGTGCGCCCACAAATTGGTTCATTTCATGCTCTATTTTCCAGGTCTAACATCCTTCTCACTTGGAACCTCAATTTGACCATGTTTAGGGCAAAATACTTAAAATCTCTCATTTCTAACATTACCACCAAGCTTATAGGCATCAAAAGAAACCAACAAGTTGAGTTTTCATTAACTATGGGCCATGTTATGGATCAAACATCCTTATCTCTCCCTTAACCTATACCTACATATATATGTGCATATAACTCTATTTTTCTTCCATAAATGAAATCAAAACTTGCAATGGTTACTCGAATGATGTTCTAATACTTGTTACACATCATATATGTAAGAATGTTGCATAAAATCCCTACCTCAAGTTGAATAAAGATGAAGAACAAGAGGTGATCTCTTCCCAGTTTCAAGCTCCCATCTTTCATGGATTCAATTACTTCATCTTTTGATCTAAATGACAAAAAAATTACATAGATAGGTTCCTTGAGTGCTCAATTGCATCTTTACAAAGTTAATTTGATTTTCATTTAGACTAGAAGAACTTACCCTCAAGAATTTCACCCAGTTCTCTTTGTTTCTTCTTCCTTTCCCGGTTCATTTCTTCCAACCAACATTTCTCTCTCTCTCTCTTGCATCATACACACATGCATATATATAATTTGGCTAATATTTTAATCTCTCAACAGTGTTCTCCAGATTTTTCCATCTCCCTAGCTGGTTACAGGTGTGTAGGGGTGAGGGTTCGGCCGCACAAATCAAGACACACCTTACCTGTCATTTCTACTATAGCTTGGGCATCCAACTGAGTTCCTCCTTGTGCGCCCGAGCCTTGGGCGCCCAAGAATTGACCCCTTGTGCGCCCAAGAATTGACCCCTTGTGCGCCCAAGGTGCCTCCTTCCAACACTTATGTCAAAATTCCAACTCTTGAATGTTTGGCTTACCTCTTTCAAAGTTCTCCACTTTAAAGTACTACTAAAGATGAACTTTACTTAATTAGCATATCATAACTTCCAAAATGTATACAAAGCAATCTATTTACATTAACATGAAAGTCCGGGGTATTACATTCTCCCCCCTACAAAAAAATTTCGTCCTCAAAATTTTATATTATAGTCATATACAAATTTCTAAGTAAACAGTTGCAGATGTCTCCTCTATATCTTAAACTCACATCTTTAAACAAGCTTCTTATCATCCTGAAGTCTTTTACACATGTGAAATTTGAAATTCTATTCATTAACCAAAATGTCAAATCACTGTACAAATTAATCATAACAATTCAAAAACACTAATAACTATACCTCCACTGTGCATCTGTAAACTCAATAATTATTCCAATGGCTCATCAAGTATTAGCAACCAAGTTTTAAAATCTTTATCCTTCATCTCTTACTATCTGGTTTCCACAATACTCTATGCGATCTTCTTTCCTGCCAATCTCTTTTCTCCATAAAATTAAACTTCTTATCTTCCCACACATCTTAATATTGAGATTCCCTTAAATCTCTATAACATCTCTCACTTAATCAATATTTCCTAGTTAATAACTGATGATAACTGTAATGCACTCTATTTTCAAAATTTTTCTTAGCACAATTTATCTCGTACTAGATTCATCATTACCTCAAAAAGGTTACTTTTCTATTTCTTTCAAGCTTCACCCCATAGGTCCAACACTGAAGCACGTGACTTTAACACTTAATCCCTTATCTTTTCTAACTTTGTAACCTTTTTCTCTATTCGTACTTCTCTTCTTTCCGAGAACTATTTCCATTTAAATTTTTCCCTTCCTTATATACCCACATCACTCTGTTGGGTTACCAAACTTCTACTCCCACTCACTACTTCAATCTAATCAAAACTAAAATCCACACCATAATTCATCATAAACAGGGAATATTTTCAAATAAAACTTAGCAAGCTAATTATTCCGTTTTGAAACTCTTTTTCAGTCCACATATTCATCCTCTTCCCTTCTTCTAATTGTAATTTGGACTTGCCCATTAATTTCTAACCTTATCAAACTAAACTCAATTAATTCTTTCCACCAAAGTCATTACCATTCCTTGACTCAATATTCCCATATGTATATACATACAGCTCACAAACTAATTGGCAAACCAATTTTTAACTTACCAAAGAATACATCATTACTATTGTAAGTTTCAGCATAATCTATAAACAATTCGACGTAGGAACTCTTTAACCCACTATTTAATGCCATCTCCGTTATTCCATTCATACACTTATATATGTCTACGGACCATGTCAACTTTGCCTCAATTTTGGTAAATACTCATCCAATGATTAAGACTTCAACAATTGAGTAACACATCAATAGCTGAAAAGCATTCACATTTCACAACTAGTCTAAATAGTAATTTAAACACTTTACCTATTTAATCCATGAAAGTACTGAGGCATTAGTCAATCCACTTATAATTAGCAGAAGCTCATAGAATGTTGTCCTAAAACTATCTTTTCAACTCATCTTCAATTAATAGAGTCCAAACCTTAAATCATTCCCCTTAAAAAAATATCAGTAATTCTCCCAACTTAAGTCAAACATTCTATTCAGGTAATTAAGGCCAAATTCCACAATTCCTCATATAGAGTCACAATTCATAAGAGATCATGCAATAAGTTCATAAATTGAATTTAACCAAAAAAAAAAAAAAAAACCCTCTGTCTTATCAGTTCCAATTTTTTTTGCATTTGCCACCACCCTCTTCATACATATATGTCCGGAATTGTCATGCCCTGGATCTCGTGACCCGAGGGGTGGGTGATAAACACATATAATAAACACACTTAATATGCACTAACATAACCAACCTATTATTAGAGCAATGCAATGTAAACTAGTGAGCCCGTGACATAAGATAGGATAATGTAAGTTTAACCTTGACAATTGCTAGGTCACATACTCTATACACCATTTCCCTTAATACATAACTTAGGCCTTAAGGCCTTTACAACCAAATCAAATAATTCTAACAATGTACAACATTACAATTTCTAAATGAAAATTTATACTACATGACCAAAAGCCTTGCTAAGCTTAGTAGGGTTGGTGCACAACCTTCCAGTCCAATCCCATTAGCCCCCCTGATTGTTATGGCCTGTTCCTACATCAAAATCTGTAGGGACGTGAGCACGGGTTCACTTGTGCCCACGATGTCTCAAACAAACATAAATGATATGTAAATCTGGTTATGCAATGCTAATCAGGTAAGGTTAGCCACTACAACAATTTCTAAAGTCCTAACATTTCATTTACACAACCAGTATCCGAAAGAAGTGAAAACATATATTCATTCATCAATTTCATACTTTAAGATTCAAAGTCAGTTTATGTTTATTCTTTGCAACTCAATCATTAATTCATATCACATTTTATCATCACTTTATCATCAACAGTCATTCAAATAATTAACCATATTCACATTATCGTCCATTCACCATTTCGTTACATATTCATAGTCACACAAGTTATCGGGGGATGGGTGCATATACATTATCGTCTTTTATGGGTCAATACCCAACGAAAATGATAAATCGATGTCATCGTTTAGCATCGCCGTCCAGGGCCACGAGGAGCCAAACACACACAATGTTGTGGGCTACGAACCCACTAGCATTGACACCAAACCTTGCGCAGGTTCCAGGACTCTCAACCCGAGGGTAACCTCAAGACCCTTCCTATTTCTGCACCCCACCACAGCCCCCAGCATGCAAACAACCATTCATCACATTCCATTCTCATCTGTCATAGGTTCATATTCATCATTATACACTAACCAACACATATGTCAATGTTACGGTTTATCCCATGGCTCATTACATATCACATTGATTAAACCTTATTAAGCATTCCACATTTACCAACACAATGAACATGAGTCCCTTTGTCAAGTCATATTTTACTTAATCAATCATTAGTTCATATACCTCAACATATAGTTTACATCAAGACATATTCACAATTCTACTTGATTAAGACTCTTATCTCAAAGTAAATCTTTAATTCATTCATTCAAGGTAACATTCATTCACCCTTACAAGTTAAATCCCATTAGCTTAAGATAACCAAACCTTAATCACTTTTTAGAGCACATTTCCCTTTTTAAATCCATGCAATTAATCAAGTAAAAGTTTCATGTAAAAACATGTTACCAACTCTTTCACAAGCCTAAGGAAGGAGGCCAAACTAAGCAAAGTCAGGAAAATGACCTAGGCTTGGTGGGCGCCCAAGCTGACACTCAGCTGTGCACATAAGGGGCTTAGGCGCCTACACCTTGTGCACCCAAGTAGCTGGGCGCCCATGTCTTGTGCGCCCAAGGGGGGTTGGGCGCCCAACTGTGTCTTTCTCATGCGCCCACAACTTGGTCCAAGTTACGGGTTTCATGTTTTGTTTTCTGGTTTCTTGGTTTTCCACCCCTAGGACCTCAAATTGACCAAGTTAAAGTAAAAATACCTAAAGTTTCATGTTTCTAACATCAACACAAGTCTCTTAGGCATCCAAGGAAATCAATTATTTGGGTTTTCATCAACCAAAAGTCAAGTTATGGATCAAAACACCATTTTCACTCTCTCAGCCTATACATACATATATATGTGTATATAACTTCCAATATCTTCCATAAATGTAACCAACACTTAGAAGGATTTTTCTAACGGTATTCTAGTCCTTGTTACACATCACATATGCAAGAATGAGGGATTAAATCCCTACCTCAAGTTGAAAGAAGGTGGATCAACAAGAAGATGTTTTGTGGTTCCAAGCTCTCAAGCGTTGATGGACTCAATCCTCTCTCTCCTTGATCCAAACTACAAATAAATCATATGGAAAGGTTCTTTGAGGATCCAATTACACTTTTGCAAGATTAATTTGATTTCCATGCAAGCTAGAAGAACTTACCTTGAATTCTTCTACCCGGTTCCCCTTCTTCTTCTTCCTTGTTCTCTTTTGTTTCTCTCCCGGTTTCCCTCTTCTCCTAACAATATCTCTCTTTCTCTCTTGCATCATACATACAAAATACATATATTTAACTAATATTTTAAATCCCCAACAATAGATTTTAGGCCTTCTCATCACTCTTAGGCTAGATATAGGCTCATAGGTGTAAGGGTCGGTTGCAAAATGCAGAGCAACCCATGCCTGTCAAGTCTGCTGTTCCTTAGACACCAAAGCCTTTCTTAAGTAGGGGCCCAAGACCTTGGGCATCCATATCTTGTGCGCCCAAGGTGTCCTTCTCCTGCACTCCTACTAAAATGCCATCTTTTGATAGCTTAGCTCACCCCCTTCAAAGTTTTCAACTCTAAAGTACAACTAATGATGAATACCACTTGATCAACATACTAGTACCTCAAAATATTTGAGTAACCATCTATTTACATTCATGCAAAAGTCCGGGGTATTACATTCTTCCCCCCTTCAAAAAAAATTTTGTCCTTGAAATTTTATACTATGGTTATACTTCAATTTCTGAATAAACGCTTGCAGATGTCTCCTCTATGTCTAAACTCACACCATTAAGCAAGCTCCTTATCATTCTGAAACTTCTTGTACATGGGAAACTTGAAATTCTATTCATTAATCAATATTCAGTTCACTTTACCAACTACTCATGACTATTCAAAAATACTAATAATTGCATCTCCACTGTGCATCTGTAAAACCAATAATTACTCTAATGGCTCTTCGAGTAATAGCAACCAAGTTTTCAAATCTTTATCCTCGATGTCTTACTATATGGTTTCCCACAATACTCTATCCGATCACATTTCCTACCAATTTCTTTTCTTCATAAAATTGAACTTCTTCTCTTCCCACACATCCCAATATCTAGACTATCTTAAATTTCCATAACATTTCTCACTTAATCAATATTTTCCCCAGTTAAGAACTGATGATATCCTTAATGCGCTTACTTACCCAATTGCCCTTAGCACAGTTTATCTTACACTAGATTTACCATCACCTCAAAAAGATCACCTTTCTATTTCCTCCAAGTTTCTCCCAATGGGTCCAACATTGAAACACATGACCTTAACACTTGATTCCTTTATAATCGAAACTGGGTCCATCCAATGAAAACTATATAACAAACCGAATAGGTCACATTATATTTATGTTGAACTTGAGGTTGAAATCAACATTATAATTCACCATAGAATCATACTAATCACATTTAGATGCATCTTCGAATGTATCATACTTAACTGTAACAGACATCGGCGAGATATAACCACTAACTAACTATACCACCAACCCTTTATCTATTTTGACTTTGTAACCTTCTTCTCTATTCCTACATCTCTTCTTTCTAAGTATTGTTTTCCATTTCAAATTCTCCCCTTCTTTATATGCCCACATTACTCTATTGAACCATCAAACTTCTAATCCCACTCAACTACTTCAGTTTAATTAAAACTAAAATCCACAGCATAACTAATCATGAACAGGGAAACTATCAAATAAAACTGAGTAGGCTGGTTGTTCCATTCTAGAACCCTTTTTCAGTCCACGCATTCATCCTTTTCTCTATCTTCAACTGTAAACAGAACTTGCCCATTAATTTCTAATCTCATCATACTAAGCTCAATTAATTACGTCTATCCAAAGCCATTACTTTCCCTTGGCTCCATACCCTAATATATAAATACATACATCTCACTATCCAATTAGCAAACCAGTATTTTAACAGACCAAGGAATACATCATTATTATTGTAAATTTCAGCTTGAACCATAAACAATCCAACGTAGGGACTCCCTAATTCACTGTTTAATATCATCCCTAACAGTTCATTCACCAATATATACATATCTACGCACCATATCAACTTTACCTCAACCTCAGTAACCACTCATCCTATAATTAAACTTCAACAAATGAGCAACACATCAATAACTGAAGAACATTCACATTTTACCATTTGTCTAATTAACAATCTAAACACCCCACGTTATTAACTCCATAAAAATACTGAGACATTAATTAATCTATAGCAAAAGCTCATAAAATTTTATCCTGGAATCATCCTTTCAACTCATCTTCTATTTATAGTGTTCAAACCTTAGATCATCCCTTTGAAACATCAATAATTCTCTTAATTGCATTCAAACATACCAATCAGGTAATTAAGGCTAACTCCCACAATTTCCTATAGAGAGTCACAATTCATAAGACATCATATGTTAAGCTCTTAAATTCAATTCAACCAAAACCCCTCTATCTTATCAGTTCTAATTTCCCTTACATTTGCCACAATCCTCTTCATACATGTGAGTCCAGGATAAATTTTTTAATTCTACTTGTCTTCAAGGGAAATTCCTGGTATCATCGTACTTGAGTCGATCACATCAGAACGTTTAATCCACCTCTAGTATGGGCCCAAATTAATTGTCTCAAAGCCTAACCAATATGATAAGTTTAGTATAACTGAAGCCTTCAAACATTCTTTGGACTTTCAAATATTCAGCAAAATATCTCATTTCCAACTTTCTCTATTACCCTCTACTTCACAACTAAACTTCTATGTAATCTTTCATCCACCATATAACAATTTATCTCACAAGCATAATAAACCAATTAATGAATTTTGCTTTATCATCTAGGCATACCATGTTTAACTCACTAGTGAGTGCCCTAAGCACATAAATCAACCTCTTAGATTTAATAAACTTCTTTCTTTGCATCAACCTTTCACATATATTTTCTCCTTCTCCTTTCAGGCAATAGCCATTAATCTCCTCTAAAACACCTTCCAAAGTTCATGAACATCACCTTATGTATTATCTCACTATATCCCTTAATGCTATCATCACTTACCATAGTCTCAATTGAAATAGACTTCTAGACCCCTTCTTCCCAAGGTTCATCTACTTCTGGTACGCTTATTTGTTCTTAAACTCAAATCACCCATTTATGGCTACACCTGTATACTCATGTGTTTCCTATTAAAGATAGTCCCACAACTGGGATCCCATATCCCCTTTTTCATATTATTATCAAGGCATATCCTCAATATCATGATAACACTCAAAACCAAAACCACTTAGCCAAGTAAGTTCCCATAACTAGCACCTTTCTATAAAGTCAAACATCTTAACACTCAAAAGGTTAAGAACAACCAAACAAGTTAAAATTTTTAATTCATACAAGCTAGTTTCCTTACCCATTAACACTTCTCGGTTAAGGAATCAAATCATAGTAATCACAAGTTGGGATGAAACGAATTGAACTAGTAATTCAGGAAATATAATCAACATTGAACCAAATTCGACATCATAGTCACCCCAATTTACAACAATGCGATTTACCAGCATTAGTGAAATAGTAATGCCATCAAGTTTCCAGTGAACAACATAAAGATGAAAGAATTTTCCTTAGTGTGACAACTTTAGCATATACATATATATTGATTACTAGAACTTCAGGTGGCCAAGTCAAAAGATTATCAACATAACAGTTTAGAAAACATTCAACTCAAAGGAATTTTTTGATGATCTAATGTGCAAGTAGCAATCAAGAATTCAATAAAACATGGATTCAGCTATGATCAGTTCCTTTCAAAGTTTACATTATATAAGAAGTATAATAAGTAACATGGAGTATAACCTTCCTATATCACCTTTGAGTAACTCACATTGTGAAATTTATGCCTCTATTACCATTATCCTCATCCCAAAGAGTCTTGAATTCCCAAACATTCGCTGAAAGTTACTTTAGCAATATACAGACCTTTTGACCTCTAACTTATAGCATCGCCCATATCTTCGACCTCGCTTAAATAATATAAGAGATTTTAAAATCAACCTCTTTCCAATATTACACTCTTTTACATTGCTTTGTAGTCAGTTTACCTCACATAAACAATTACACTCGGCATCATTATGTTCTAATATATTCCAAGCTGCTCTACCATTTTACTAACCATAATCAGGCTTCAATGCTGAACCATCATAGCTAATACTAAGTCAGGCACAAATAAATCCTCTTCATATAATTCCCATTAGCTCGACTCAGGTTATAACTTAAATTTCCTTGTAACTCTTCACAATATTAAAAGTATTCCGTTCTTTCAGTAGGAATAACCAACACAAAACTTCAATCAACATATATTCTGTGCCATAAAATGTTCTCATTATCATTACCCCACACATTTGTGCTCTGCCCTAATTCATTTAAATCAATAAGTTCGTTACCTAAGAGGTACTTGAGTAAGATAAAGGTGGTACCCCACCAAATCCACAAAACCTAAACATCAAACACAATCTTGGCTATACTCAATTACTACACTAATCCTTCAAAATCATCCGACCAAAATATCACCTATCCCCAAACTTTGTCTCATGCAACCCAATTCAACATTTATTATTCTTGAAGCCTAAAGATTCAGTCAAAAAGTTAATACTCGATAAGCAACACGCTGCCTTAATTACCGCCAAATTTGCTAACTTCAGTTTTACTTAAAACCCAAACTTTTTACCATTCCTTTTAACAAGAGGCTCAAATGTCCCCAACGTCCAATGCTATATCTTGTAGAATCATAGACTCACAATCATTTGATTGAATTCCAAACTTCCAAGACTTCATTGGCGCCATAGAATATAGCCTAACAGGAAAATAATAGTAACATCTAATATGAAATCTATGAAAGTCAAGCCAACTCTTGGGAGTTTGCTCCCACTCATCCCCAAGTATCACATCCAAAATCAATACCTCACTTACAAGACGACACTTAGACTCATTTTCATTAAATCTCCAATTGACCATGCGAACACAAAGTTTTTCCCCAATATGCCTAATATCATTAACTAAAAAGATTACCTTATCACAATTCTAAACCACCATATTATCAAATAACCGGTATCACCAATCTATTATAATGATCAATCACTGCTCATCAAGTTAGTAACTCGTATATTTTAAGATTCAATTCTCTACTATTGTCATTTCTACTTCAAATTCATTCTATAATCTCACAATTTCCACCAATAAAAGGTAGTCTCAATAAATCCCAAAATCACAACCTTAGACTTTCTCTTTTAGCACTGTTATGGCCAAAATTGTAGATTGGCAAATCCATGGTCAAAGATAGTGTTTTGTAATCTCTAGACTTAGGGTAGGCTAAGACACTACAGTCTTGAGTCAATTAGAAGTGTAAAAGACTTAGAAAATCAAGTTTCCAAAGTGACTAGAAGTCTTGAAGAGGTTGAAAATCAAGTTTCCAAAGTGGCTAGAAGTCTTGAAGAGATTCAGAAGTCTTGAAGAGGTTCGGAATTGAATAACGTAGGAAGAACATGTGAAGAGCACAGTTGGCCACGAGAAAAAGCTGAGAGAGATTAAGTCGTGCGGGAAGGCCGCTCTGAGTCACAGGAAGACCGCAAGAAGGTTGCGGGTGCACCCTTCCCACGAGTTTCTACAAGGTAATAGCATGACAGCTTTCTGTTCTTAACTTCCAACGCGATTTTGACCTCAATCCGAATTGTGAGTGAAAAGATATGGTTAAAACACTGACAGGGAGTCAAGCTAGAACTTCAACTACACACCACTTCAATAGCCCCAGACACTTTGGTTTGACAATAAATATCTCTTGGCATTTTCAAGTTTGGAGAGACATGAAAAGAGAGACACACACACCGAGAGAATACACATGAGATTGTGAGCCTTAAAGATTGATCATTCTTTCCACAACTTAGCCATCATGGTTCGTGTTCAATCTGAAGGAGTTCGGGTTTAAGGTTTGTGAACGCTGCGGATTTAGCAAAGCCACTGAGGATTCGGTGTTGAGCCTTCGAGGAGTCGAAGGGCTTTCGCTAGAGGAATTGGTGCATCGAGGAGTTGAGCAAACGTCAACGAGAGTATAGAGTCAATGAGTCGATCTATTGAGAGTTTGAGTTTGTAACCAATGTTCGTTTATTCCAGTGAAAGTTTTGTTTGATGTTTCCCTTTATGGGTTTCCTCGTTTCTTGTATATCTCACCTTCCATTCATCTTTGTGTGTGATTGTGTTTAATTGATTGGGATTTTCATCAGCATATCTCGAAATTTCCAAGCACTTACAGTTTTTCAATCATATCCACAATCATTTTTAATCATCTTTCATAATACCAGGTCTACTATTAAAACATCTATCAAACATTACCTTTAGGTTCACACCTCCAATAATTACACCATTTACTCACATATCAACCTTACTTATCATTAGCCAGGGATGTTTACTGAATCGTCATATCACCAAACAATACGATCAAAGTTCTAGTAACATTTAGTTCTAACCTCATCCACCATGAACCTTACCACAAAATACTAATGAGTCTATCCCATGAAAATGACTAAATGTCAGTTATATCACATCAACATGTAACATGCAATGCGAGACTCCTACTGTCCCTTAGGTATTCTGACCTAGGCTCTGATACCAACCTGTCAAGCCCCGGATCTCGTGACCTGAGGGGTGAGTGATAAACACACATAATATGCATTAACATAAGCAACCCATAATCAGAGTAACGCAATGTAAACTAGTGAGCTCGTGATATAAGATAGGATAACGTAAGTTTAACCTTGACTATTGCCAGGTCACACACTCCATACACCATTTCCCTTAATATATAACTTAGGCCTTTAGGCCTTTACAACCAAATCAAATAATTCTAGCAATGTACAACATTACAATTTCTAAATGAAAATTTATACTACATGACCAAAAGCCTTGCTAAGCTTAGTAGGGCTCGTGCACAACCTTCCAGTTCAATCCCATTAGCGCACTTGATTGTTATGGCCTATTTCTGCATCAAAATCTGTAGGGACGTGAGCACGGGTCCACTTGTGCCCACAATGTCTCAAACAAACATAAATGATATGCAAATTTGGTCATGCAATGCTAATCAGGTAAGGTTAGCCACTACAACAATTTCTAAAGTCCTAACATTTCATTTACACAACTAGTATCCAAAAGAAGTGAAAACATATATTCATTCATCAATGTCATACTTTAAGATTCAAAATTAGCTTATGTTTATGCTTTGCAACTCAATCATTAATTCATATCACATTTCATCATCACTTTATCATCCAACCATCATTCAAACAATTAACCATATTCACATTATTATCCATTCGCCATTTCATTACATATTCATAATCACACAAGTCATCAGGGGATGGGTGCATACACATTATTGTCTTTTACGGGCCAATACCTAATGGAAATGATAAACCGACATCATCGTTTAGGATCGCCGTCCAGGGCGATGAGGAGCCAAACACACACAATGTTGTGGGCTACTAACCCACTGGAATTGACACTAAACCCCGCGCAGGTTTCAGGAGTCTCAACCCGAGGGTAACCTCAAGACCCTTCTTATTTCTACACCCCACCACGGCCCTTGGCATGCAAACAACCATTCTTCACACTCCATTCTCATCTTTCATAGGTTCACATTCATCATCATACACTAACCAACACACATGTCAATGTTATGGTTTATCCCATGGCTCATTACATATCACATTGATTAAACCTTATTATGCATTCCACATTTACCAACACTATGAACATGAGTTCATTTGTCAAGTCATATTTTACTTAATCAATCACAAGTTTATATGCCTCAACATATATTTTACATCAAGACATATTCACAATTTTACTCGATTAAGACTCTTATCTCAAAGTAAATCTTCAATTCATTCATTTAAGGTAACATTCATTCACCGTTACAAGTTAAATCCCATTAGCTTAAGATAACCAAACCTTAATCACTTTTTAGAGCACATTTCCCTTTTTAAATCCATGCAATTAATCAAGTAAAAGTTTCATGTAAAAACATATTACCAACTCTTTCATGAGCCCAAGGTAGGAGGCCAAACTAAGCAAAGTCAGGAAAATGACCTAGGCTCGGTGGGCGCCTAAGCTGACACTCAGCCGTGCACCCAAGGGGCTTGTGCACCCAAGGGGCTTGGGCACCCACACCTCGTGTGCCCAAGAGGCTGGGCACCCATGTTTTGTGTGCCCAAGGGGGGTTGGGCACCCATCTGTGTCTCTCTCGCGCGCCCACAGCTTGGTCCAAGTTATGGGTTTCATACTCTGTTTTTTAATTTTCTGGTTTTCCACACTTAGGACCTCAAATTGACCAAGTAAAAGTAAAAATACCTAAAGTTTCATGTTTCTAACAACAAAATTCTCTTAGGCATCCAAGGAAATCAACAATTTGGGTTTTCATCAACCAAAAGTCAAGTTATGGATCAAAACACCATTTTCACTCTCTCAGCCTATATATACATATATATGTGTATATAACTTCCAATATCTTCTATAAATGTAACCAACACTTAAAAGGGATTTTCTAATGGTATTCTAGTCCTTGTTACACATCACATATGCAAGAATGAGGCATTAAATCCCTACCTCAATTTGAAAGAAGATTGATCAACAAGAAGATGTTTTGTGGTTTCAAGCTCTCAAGCTTTGATGGACTCAATCCTCTCCCTCCTTGTAATACCCCGAATTTTTCATGTTAATATAATTTGATGGTTTTAACATGTTTTGGGCATGTTAGTATGTTAATTAAGTTATATTAGTCATTAAAGATGACTTAGGGGTGTGAATTTTGGAAGAAATTGGCAAAATAGCTCAAAAGTCAACATTTTAACTCGGGAGCATGCTGAGGGGCGCCCAAGGTTAAGAGAGGCACCCATGGCTCTATGATAGGCGCCTGTGGTCCATGAGGGGCGCCCCACTTATACAGACAGTCAACAGTAGGGTGTCCTCTGGTTTGACAGCCGAGACCTAACCTAAACCCTAGGTTTATAGGGTATGGGAAAAGGGCGTAGGCTCCTGTAGAATGCTTGGGGGTTAAGCCAAGCTTGATATATATATCTATATATATATTTGAGGAGAAAAGGAGAGAGATTTTGGAGGTTTTGAAGGAGAATCGGGAGATGAGGTGGAAACCAAAAATTTGAAGGGGTGGTAAGTTGCTCAAACCCTAACCAAATGTAAATTAATTTTAAGGGATTGAAATTGAGTTCTTAAGGAATATTTTCATGTATTTTGTTTGTTATTTGGATCAAAGGGTGAAGAGATCAATCAAGCCAAAGTTAGGAGCCTTGTTCAAGCTCAAGGTAGGGATTTAATACCTCATTCTTACATATGTGTTGTGTAACAAGGAGTAGATTACCATTAGAAAACCCTATTTAAGTGTTGGTTTCATGTATGGAAGAAAATGGGAGTTATACACATGTCTATATATATGTATAGGTTGAGAGAGTGAAAGTAGTGTTTTTATCTATAACTTGACTTGTGGTTGATGAAAAATCAAAATTTTGATTTTGTTTGAAGCCTAAGAACCTTGTGTTGATGTTAGAAACTTGAAACTTGAGGTATTTTTACATTAACTTGGTCAATTTGAGGTCCCAAGGGTGAAAGACTATGAAACCAGAAAATAGGGCATGAAACCCGAAACTTGGCCCACACTGTGGGAGCCCGAAGGGGACACAGTCGGGCACCCAAGCCTTTGGTGCCCAAGAAATTAAGGCATGGGTGCCTAAGCCCCTTGGGCGCTCGGCTGAGTGTTAGCTTGGGTGCCCACCGAGCCCGGATCACTTTTCTTGACTTTGCGTAGTTTGACCTTCTACCTTAGGCTTATGAAAGTTTTGGTAACATGTTCTTATGTGAAACTTTTTCTAGATTAGTTGCATGGATTTTAAGAGGGAAATGAGCTTTTCAAAGTGATTAGGGATTGATTATCTTAAACCTATGGGAATTAACTTGTAAGGGGCAATGAATGCTACCTTGAATCAAATGAGTTGGAAACCTACTTTGAGATAAGAATTTTAATTCAAATCACTTTGTTAATATGCCTTGATGTAAACTAAACGTTGAAGTTTATGAACTTTTGATTGATTAAATAAAATGTGACTTGACAAAAGAGAACTCATGTTCATAATACTAAAGATTGTTGAATGTTTAATGATAGTTGATCAATGTTGTTATGTGATGAATCGTGGGATGAACCAAAATGTGGAAATGTGTTGTGGGAAAGTATATGAGGTTGAATGTGAATCTATGAATGATGAAATGTTATGTGATGAATGATTGCTTGTGTGCGAGGGCCATGGTGGGGTGCAGAAATAAGAATGATGTAGAGAGTACCTTCGGGTTGAGAGTCCCGGAACCTGTGCAGGGTTTGGTGTCAATGCCAGTGGGTTAGTAGGCCACAACATAGTGTGTGTTTTGGCTCCTCATGGCCTTGGATGGCGATCCTAAATGACGACGTTAGTTTATCATTTTTGTTGGGTATTGGCCCATAAAAGACGATAATGTGTATGCACCCAACCCCCAAGGATTGTGTGGTTATGGCTATGTGATTGATTAATGAAATGATGGTATTGTGGATGTGATTTCATGATTGAAATATGAACAAATGTAATGAGGATGTGGATATGCAATTGAGTGTTGAATATGTGATAATGTGATATGGAATATGATTGGATACAAAGTTGGGAAATTTAATAATGGAGAATAATTGGACTTGAATGCTACACTATGATGTTATTGAATAAAAATAAATATTGTAAATATGGTTATGTGGTCGGCTATGCTTAAACATCAAAGGGATAATTGAAATGTGAGATGAACACATCTATGGAATTTCAAAGATTAAATATAAATTGGAAACTTAATCCTTCTTATGATTTTGTTGTGTAAATATATATATATTCTATGTCGGTTATGTAGTTATGTTGATAAATTGTTGTGGCACTAGAACATATTGAGATAACTAGATGCACCACAAATAGTATGTACGTTTGGAATACATATCATATATGTTTGTTTGAGACGTCGTGGGCACAAGTGGATTCGTGCTCACGTCCCTACAGAATTTTGATGCAGGTACAGGCCATGATAATCAGGTGGGCTAATGGGGTTGGACTAGAAGGGTGTGCATGAGCCCTACCAAGCTTAGCAAAACTCTTGGTTATTTAGTTTAAATTTCTTTTGGAATTGTAATATTGTACATTGAAGACTTGTTCGATTTGGTTGTAAGGGCCTAAGGCCCGAGTTATGTATTAATGAGAGGATTGTTGGAAGTTTGTGACTTGACTTTAGCCAAGGTTAAATTTATGTTATCTTATTGATGTCTCGGGCTCACTGGTTCACGTTGCATTGCTCTGATTATGGGTTGGTTATGTTAATGCATGTTGTGTGCGTTTATCACTCACCCCTCGGGTTACGAGATCCGGGGTGTGACACTCCTTGATCCAAACTACAAATAAATCACATAGAAAGGTTCCTTGAGGATCCAATTACACTTTTGCAAGATTAATTTGATTTCCATGCAAGCTAGAAGAACTTACCTTGAATTCTTCTACCCGGTTCCCCTTCTTCTTCTTCCTTATTCTTTTTTGCTTCTTCCTTATTCTTCCTTAATTTGATTTCTTTTTTGAGAAGAAATGAATTGAACTAGCCATTTAGGAGATATAACTAGCGTTGAACCAAATTTAGCATCATAGCCAGTCTAAATTGTCAACAATGTGATTAAATAGCAATAGTGAAATAGCAATGCCATCAAGTTCAAGTAAACAACATAGGGATAAAAGAATTTCTTTAGTGTAACAACCTTAGCACAAATCGATAGCCGGAATTTCAGGGGGCCAACCCAAATGATTATCAACATAACAGTTTAGAAGACTTTCAACTCAAAGGTAATTTCAACGTTTTAATGTGCAGGTAGCAAATAAGAATTTAATAAACATGGATTCAACTATGATTAGACGTTCCTTTCAAAATTTAGAATTATCAGGGTTCGTCCCATGGTATAAGAAGTATAGTAAGTAACGTGGAGCATAACCTTCCTGTATTATTTTTGAGTGACTCACATTTGTGGAGTTATTCCTCTATTACCATTATCCTCATCCCAAAGAGTCTTGAACTCCCAAACATTCACCGAAAGCTACTTTAGCAACATGTGAACTTTTCGGCCTCTAAATTACAACACTGGCCATTTCTTAGGCTTCACTCAAGTAATATAGATGATTTTAAAATCAACATCTTTTTGATATTCCATTCAATTACTTCACTTCATAGTCAGCTTACCTTACATAAACAAATGTGACCGACCCTAAACGGTGTTTCGGGTTCTACCTCTCAAGTGCAAGAGGGCAGTCGTAGTTTTAAAACTCGGTGAGTACCGAGGTCGAATCCACACGGAGGGCTTTGTTAAAAGCTCTAGACTTGTTCTCTTAGTTAGTAGGTGAACCTAAATTAATTTAAACTAATTTTTTAGCAACTCAAACTTTTGTTTTAGATTCTACATAAAAGAAATTCAATTTAATTTTAAAATGCAAACAAAGCATCGACTCTAAATTCTAAAGCGAATAAATCAACTCATAAATTAAATTAAATAACAAGCACGATACTAAAAAGGTTCTTGATCCAACTTTCAAGTCCGGGTAGTTCACTACTTTACCTTGGGATGTTTTTATTCAAAACTAGATTAGGGTTTAATTCGAAAAGTGTTAAGAATATTTTAATCAAAGGTCAGTACCAGTGATCTCAAGTGGATATGGTTAAAGACCTTTGTTTCCGAAAGTTTTTCAAACAAACGAAACTAGAAATGAATTCGAAACCTATTTTTAACCTTATTCGAAAGTATGTAAACGGTTATATTCGAGAACCCATACCAGTGACTTCAAACGAGTGTGGTTAAAGATTTTCGGTTTCGAATGTTTTCGAAACAAGTTGAAAATAGATTTTAACACGATAGATCCTTATGCATGAGCTCTCACAACCCATGCGAAGGGTCTACTAACACCCCAAGGTTTTTCATGAACTACCCATTCTTGATTCGTTGAATCAAGAACTAGGGTTTTACATTAAAAATACTTTAAACATCACAAAAACGATAAAAGAACATTCCATCATGCGAAAAAAGAATCGAAACAAGCAAAACATTATATTACGAAGTAAATCAAAATAAATCGAAGTAAATCGAAGTGCAACTTACAATGTAACTCGGATGTAAAAGAAAAGATGAACAAGTAATGCGAAGACAATGATGAAAACTCCAAAAACCTCTATAAATCCACACGTCCAAGCGTACAAATCACTCTAAAATTAATCAAAACCTAATCTAACTCTCAATCTAAAGTGTAGTAAACAAAGAGAGGCATCCCCTTTCATGGCCGTGCAATGGGTCCTTATAAAGATGCCAGGAAACCCTAAAAGAGGTGCTTCAATTCGTGGCTTTTGGATACACGGTGGTCTCAACCGTCTGGTCTGGGGGTCGGGACCACAGAATGCTTACTTCTCAATTTCTATACACTGTGGTCCCGACCATTAGATGGACGGTCCCGACCCCCAAGTATATTTTTTTCTTACTTTTCTTCCTCCTTTAGGTTGGGTCTTTGGGCTAGTCTTGGCCATCCAAGGCGAGGTTTGAACCATGACATTTTCTTCATTTTCTCGGCCATTTCCATAGCTATAAACTTCGATCTCCTTGCCCTTTTCCCTGCAATTAGAAAATAAAAGTATAAACACTAAAATAACACTAAAACTTCAACTTTAATTATTTAAATGCATGAATAAGTGTTGAGTTATGGAGTTTGTAATTACACTTTTCAAGTGTAATCACACCCCCCAACTTGAATATTGCTAGTCCCTAGCAATGCTCTTTATTAAAATAAAATGGATGATGTCATTTATTAAAATGAGATGCAACTACTATCCTATTTCTCTTTTCATTGGAAACACAGCTACACTTAGCTACGTGTAGCAAGCCCTTTAAACCCCTAGGTTCCCTCTAGTGGACGAGTAAGGTCTCGTGAGGGTTTGCAGTGAATCTACCCACAAAATTCTATGGCATGGTCTTAATGCGTCAAAGAGTGATCAAGATAAAAAAAAAAAAGAATTAAGTTCAAGCTCAACAAGTTACAAAATCCAAATATCATGTGTAATTTTCAAGTGCTAAGCATAAATGCATGGACTATCAAAGTAGAAAAAGCATGTGTGCAAAATTGTTTCATTTATTCAACAAAGTCTCAAGAGCATAAACGGAACTAAGTTTTGACTTCAAAAGCTCACAGGATTCCACTCATAGAAAGAAATTCACTCATCAAGGGTTCATACATTCCTATTAGCATAAAATGCTATCCTAATTGCACATAACTCCATAATATATGAATGAATTAAAATGAAACTCAAAGTGGGCAGCTCCTAACCATGTTTCAATGCATATGTAAAATTCACATCACATAACCTACACAAGATCACTACATGCACCATATAAGAGTTGCTTACTTAGAATCCACTAGGCCTTTAGTTTGGTTGTAACTTGGCTAGGGGTAGTGGTTAACAAAGGAGGATGGAAATCAAGACACATATCTTGGGAGAAAAGATGTTCAAGTGCACACAACTCCCTAACTATCCACTTCCTTTCCAAACCCCAACAATGAGCCCAACAAGAAGTTCATTCACACTAAATACTACCCTTGGGACAATTGCAAAAGTTGCAACTAATGTATAAGTCCCACAATTTATTAAACCAAAGAAATGATAAATTTTTCTTTTCTCTTTTTTTTTTCTTTTCTTTCTCTTTCTTTTTTTTTTCTCTTTTTTTTTTCTTTCTTTTTTCTTTCTTTTTTTTTTCAATACTTGAAATAAACAAAACATCAATTAGACTCTCCCCTCCGACAAGTTTTCATTCTCCATTCACACCATTGATATTAAGGCACTTTTACAACCCAAGACATATGAAGGTAAGGCTTAAAGTGTGTGAATAAGGTTAGGGAATAATATATGAGGGGGAAATCAAGAAAAATATATATATGTATCACACACATTGTTGAAAAGGCTTTAAGTTGGTTCCTAGGGTAATTCATAACCAAGAAAGGACAAAAAGGCTCAAAATGACAAAGAAAGCCTAGCATCATTTTCAAAGCTTGCAACAACTCATAATGTGCCACATAGATACTCATGTAAGTGTTTGTGATGCAATTGATGCAATGAAATACAAGGTGAAGAGCAAAAGAGCTGTGATTATGTGCAACCCCTCAAGAAAAGAATAAAAGGCTCAAAAGCTCACCATTACGGGGTATAAGTCTCCACCTAGTCCAAGGATGCTCAAGTAACCAATGTCAAATAAAGTCTACTCCTAAGCATATAAACTTTTCACCATGATAGTCCACAAATGCACAAAGTTATCACACTCAACTTGAATTAAGTTTCCTATTAAAACTTGAACAAAACTCACTCATCATTATCTCACTCAAATTCACCATTGACCAAACCAAAAGGGTTGACATGTAAGTATAAATGTGCTAAGTTCATGTGTTCAAGCTAAAAAATGCTCAAATTTTGAAAAATTTGACAATTTTAGCACAAAGTGTCATCATGCAAACTCTACCCCCCAAACTAGACTAAACATTGTCCTCAATGTGAAAACTATAATGCATAAGTGGGTCTATAGTGTGCAAAGTGAGCATGATGATGAGCATGAAATAATAGCCACAAAAGGCACAAATAAGAACATAGCACAAATTAAACCAAGCATGCACCCATTATTCAAGCCCCTTAAGGCATCACCTAAAATACCCCCCAACCTAGATTCTACAGCACTCCCAACAACAGCAATTATATATAATGGAGTCCCAAAATTAAAAGTGCAAGACTAAATAAAAAGAAGAGGAAGGGTATTACCTCAAGAGCTCCCTTATTTGAAGAAAACAGAAGAAACTATTCAAAAGAAAAGGTTAGACATAAAATAGGACAAGAAAAAGGGTTAGTATGAAAGAAGAAATAAAAATAAAATAAAAGAAAATAAAAGAAGAGAATCAAATTAAAAAGAACTATGAAAATAAGAAAATGAAAAAGCTAATCTACTATGTACAAATGAAATGAAGACAAAAAGTGTTATCCAACACCCTCTCTATCCCATGCATCCACAAATGGTTTACGAAATAAAATGTTCTCTGCGGGCCCTCGAAGCACTGAATATGGATGCTTTCCAGGTGTAAAATACACTGGGGAATGAAAGGCCAAGTGAGGTTCTTGAAACCTCGGATGTGGCCAAAGTGTAAGTGCAGATGTGGACATGGTTGGCTCAATTAGTCTCTTAACACCCAAGAAATCTATGGATGTAGAAATGGTGGATTCAATAAGTCTTTCAGTGCCCAAGAAATCTATGGGTATAGGAATGGTAGGTTTGAATGATCTCTCAACACCCAAAAAATCAATGTAAGCCTTCCCCGTGTCTACTACCCCTCCCCAATGATGGCCGATCTCATGGTAGTCACTCACAATTCCCATAGTAAGACTTTTGGATGGGACTAAGTCAGGAGATGAGAGGTGTGCACCACTCTCAACCTCGGTTGTGTAGTAGAGTGAACTAAGGTCAACCGATTCAATGATATATTCCTCGGGCCATGTGGCATTCAAATGCTCAGTTGGAGTCAAAAGACTCTCAATAAGGCTTGGGGTGGTTGGGGTAGGTTGAGCATCAAACTTGGTAGTAAGAAAGAATTGTATGTCTCCCTGACTCTCCGTAGGTGGTAAAAGAACATCTTGAATGGGAGTGTCTAGAGGACTATGAGAAAGATGCTCATTGCAAATGTTATCCCCAATGTAGTTAGGGCAATTGTCCCATTTAGTGCCTATAATAGTGTCTGAGGTCGACGTCTCAGTCATGTTACCACTTAGATTGGTGCTCATAGCTTGTGTTATCATAGAAAGTTGCCCTCTAACTTCATCGAAGGACCTAGACACTTGTCCTTTAAAATCATCGAAAGACCTAGACAAATTATCATTGATCATCATTTGATGTTGCATAAATTGATGAAGAGTGTCCTCGAATTGGGCATCATTAGGTTCACAAGGCCAATAATCCTGAGGTTCCTTATGCTGACCCTCAGTGAGTGGAACAAGGTTGGGATAGGCATAATCATCAATCTCCATGCATGTGCTACTTCTAAAGGATGGATCATGAATATCAAGTGAAGTAAGAGTATATGGGGAAGGTTTGGTGTGGCTTTCAAGTGCATGAGATTCAAAACTAGGCTTAAGTCTTCCCTGTGGCTTGGTGTGCTCATAGAAAAATTCGAGGAATGACCATGCCTCACCTTGGGTAAGGTCAAGAAATTCCCTATCTAAGACTTTACCAAATTCCTGGTGTAAACTACTAGGTAGAGCATTATATAATATGGCTACAATGTCCCTTAGCTCTAATCCGTGACTTAGGAATGTTTCCAAAAGATTGTTAAATCTCTCCCAGCTTTTATAAAATACTTCACCCTTCTTTCGATAAAACTTTTTGATTTGAAGGCCATGGGTGAAGGTTTGATGAATAGGGAGGAAATGTTCGATAAAAGCTTGATGAAATTGCTCCCAAGTACAGACCCCTTCACTTACAGCACAACACCAGTCACTAGCCACACTTTGCAATGATAAAGGGAAAAACATGAGCCTAAGTCTCTTACTCATTCTAACATCATCACATAAGCCACACACTGCCTTAAACCTATCAAGGTGAAGACATAGGTCTTCCTCCTCATGCTCGAAGAATTGGGGTAATTGGTGATAGGTCTCTAATGTATAGTCATATCCAAATTGGTCACTTAGAGACTCTATGTAGGCTTTGGCATCAAAAGGACCATGAGTGAAGTCACCAAAACTAATATCCATGATAAGAAAGCAAAAAAAATGAAAACAAAATGAAAGAAAAAAAAATTACACTAAAATGCAACCTAAATTAATTAACATGCAAGCTAGATTAGATGATATGCAAATGGATATGTTATAATGCAAAAGAAAGAAAACTACTAATAAAGAGATGAAGAAAAGAAAAATTCACCCAATTTCTCAAGTGAACTCCTCCTAACTCCCAAGTCTAGCGCTTAGTTGCCCTCCCCGGCAACGGCGCCAAAAAACTTGACCGACCCTAAAAGGTGTTTTGGGTTCTACCTCTCAAGTGCAAGAGGGCAGTCGCAGTTTTAAAACTCGGTGACAACCGAGGTCGAATCCACAGGGAGGGCTTTGTTAAAAGCTCTAGACTTGTTCTCTTAGTTAGTAGGTGAACCTAAATTAATTTAAACTAATTTTTTAGCAACTCAAACTTTTGTTTTAGATTCTACATAAAAGAAATTCAATTTAATTTTAAAATGCAAACAAAGCATCGACTCTAAATTCTAAAGCGAATAAATCAACTCATAAATTAAATTAAATAACAAGCACGATACTAAAAAGGTTCTTGATCCAACTTTCAAGTCCGGGTAGTTCACTACTTTACCTTGGGATGTTTTTATTCAAAACTAGATTAGGGTTTAATTCGAAAAGTGTTAAGAATATTTTAATCAAAGGTCAGTACCAGTGATCTCAAGCGGATATGGTTAAAGACCTTTGTTTCCGAAAGTTTTCCAAACAAACGAAACTAGAAATGAATTCGAAACCTATTTTTAACCTTATTCGAAAGTATGTAAACGGTTATATTCGAGAACCCATACCAGTGACTTCAAACGAGTGTGGTTAAAGATTTTCGATTTCGAATGTTTTCGAAACAAGTTGAAAATAGATTTTAACACGATAGATCCTTATGCATAAGCTCTCACAACCCGTGCGAAGGGTCTACTAACACCCCAAGGTTTTTCGTGAACTACCCATTCTTGATTCGTTGAATCAAGAACTAGGGTTTTACGCTAAAACTACTTTAAACATCACAAAAACGATAAAAGAACATTCCATCATGCGAAAAAAGAATCGAAACAAGCAAAACATTATATTATGAAGTAAATCAAAATAAATCGAAGTAAATCGAAGTGCAACTTACAATGTAACTCGGATGTAAAAGAAAAGATGAACAAGTAATGCGAAGACAATGATGAAAACTCCAAAAACCTCTATAAATCCACACGTCCAAGCGTACAAATCACTCTAAAATTAATCAAAACCTAATCTAACTCTCAATCTAAAGTGTAGTAAACAAAGAGAGGCATCCCCTTTCATGTCCGTGCAATGGGTCCTTATAAAGATGCCAGGAAACTCTAAAAGAGGTGCTTCAATTCGTGGCTTTTGGATACACAGTGGTCCTGACCGTCTGGTCTGGGGGTCGGGACCACAGAATGCTTACTTCTCAATTTCTATACACTGTGGTCCCGACCATTAGATGGATGGTCCCGACCCCCAAGTATATTTTTTTCTTGCTTTTCTTCCTCCTTTAGGTTGGGTCTTTGGGCTAGTCTTAGCCATCCAAGGTGAGGTTTGAACTATGACATTTTCTTCGTTTTCTCGGCCATTTCCATAGCTATAAACTTCAATCTCCTTGCCCTTTTCCCTGCAATTAGAAAAATAAAAGTATAAACACTAAAATAACACTAAAACTTCAACTTTAATTATTTAAATGCATGAATAAGTGTTGAGTTAGGGAGTTTGTAATTACACTTTTCAAGTGTAATCAAAATGCCTTCGGCATCCATGTGTTCTAATGCATTCCAAACTATTCTAGCATTTTACTGACCACAACCAGGCTTCAATACTAAATCATCATAACTAATACTTCAACATTTTCTATAAGCTATAACAAATCATCAATATCAATTATTTTTCAACTTAAGTGAGTATTTATCATCATTCAACATCATCATAGTATTACATATAATTCCAATTATTTTTCATTATTGAATTTCCTAACGTTAAATCTAATCACATTCCATATCCACTTTATCACATATTCATCATTCAATCACATAACCACATCCACATTATCACTTATTCATCATTCAATCACATAACCATATCCACATTATCTTTTATTCATCATTCAATCTCATAACCATAGCCACACAAATCATCAGGGGTTGGGTGCATACACGATATCATCTTTTATGGGTCCAGCCCTAATGGAAATGATAAACCAAACACTATCATTTAGGATCATAGTCCTGGGTCACCGGGATGGACACCAAACCCTGCACAGGTTCTGGGACTTTCAACCTAAGGGTAACCTCAAAACCCTTCCTATATCTGCACCATACCATGACCTCTGGCACACAATCAATCATTTCAATCACAATCAAATCCCTTTTACCATAAGTTCACATTCATCATCAAATGCTTTTTATCAATATATAACCACATTTTAATTCATCATAAAGCTCATCACATTTTCATCTCTTCCAATTCACTTGTTCAAAGTTTAATTCATTTACCATCACCTATTATTGAAAATTTATATTGCATAGCATGCATTCTTATATCACAAAGTAAATAATACTTATTAACATTTCGGAGTATAAAATACACCTTCAATTCATATTTTTAGACAAATAAAATATCATGCAAAAACATGGTACTAAACTTGTTATGGACCTGAAGTACAATGACCAAAAATAAACTATGTCAGGAAATTACGCTAGACTCGGTGGGCACCCAACTATCAGTAGGCTATGTGCCCATGTCTTGTGCACCCGACAGGGCATGCGCCTAACTATTAACTCCTTGTGCACCCACAGATTGGTTCATTTCATGCTCTATTTTCTGGGTCTAACATCCTCCACACTTGGAACCTCAATTTGACCATGTTTAGGGAAAAATACTTAAAATCTCTTGTTTCTAACATTACCACCAAGCTTATAGGCATCAAAAGAAACCAACAATTTGAGTTTTCATTAACTATGGGCCAAGTTATGGATCAAACATCCTTATCTTTCCCTTAACCTATACCTACATATATATGTGCATATAACTCTCTTTTTCTTCCATAAATGAAATCAAAACTTGCAATGGTTACTCAAATGATGTTCTAATACTTGTTACACATCATATATATAAGAATATTGCATAAAATCCCTACCTCAATTTGAATAAAAATAAAGAACAAGAGGTGATTTCTTCTCAGTTTCAAGCTCCCATCTTTGATGGATTCAATCACTCCATTCTTTGATCTAAATGACAAACAAATTACATAGATAGGTTCCTTGAGTGCTTAATTGCATCTTTACAAAGTTAATTTGATTTTCATTTAGGCTAGAAGAACGTACCCTCAACAATTCCACCCGGTTCTCTTTGTTTCTTCTTCCTCTCCTAGTTCCTCTCTTCTAACCAGCATCTCTCTCTCTCTTGCATCATATACACATGTATATATATAATTTGCTAATATTTTAATTTCTCAACATTATTCTTGTAATACCTTGAATTTTCATGTTAATATAATTTGATGGTTTTAACATGTTTTGGGCATGTTAGTATGTTAATTAAGCAAGTTTAGTCATTAAAGATGACTTGGGGGTGTGAATTTTGGAAGAATTGGGCAAAATAGCTCAAAAGTTAACATTTTGACTCGGGAGCATGTAGAGGGGCGCCCAAGGTAAAGGCGGGGCACCAAGGTATAGAAGGGGCACCCATGAGTCTAGGATGGGTGCCCATGGTCCATGAGGGGCACCCCATTTGTACAGAAAATTAGCAGAAGGGTGTTCTCTGCATTTTCCAACCGAGACTTAACCCTATTGACACCTATACTAGCTAGGGATAAGGGGAGACCTGAGGATTATTGTTTGGGGATTAAAATATTATAATATATATATATTTTAGATTAATTTGATTCAAGAGAGAGAGAGAGAGAAATGGCTAGGAAAGAGAGAGAGTTCGGGTGAGAAGCAAAGGAAGAGCAAAGGAGGAACTGGTTGGGTTTTCAAAGGTAGGTTTTCCAAATCTTTATAGAATTCAAATTCCTTTTACAAGATTGAAATTAGAACCCTAAGAAACCTTTCTATGTTATTCATTTTTAGTTTTGATCAAGGAGGGAGGAGATCGACCTCATCAAAGTTTGAGGGTTTGGAAGCTCAAGACACCTCCATTTTGATCTATCTTTTTACCACTCAAGGTAGGGATTTCTAGTCTCATTTTAGCATATATGAGATGTATTTGAGCTAGTAAACACTTCTATGAAATTTATTTAAGATGTGAAAACCTTGGAAGTGGAGTTTGTGTGGATGAATGGTTGTGTGTATATATATGTATAGGTTGGAGCTAGATTTTTGTATTGAAGAAATGAATGGATTAAAATTTGTTTTGATGGACTTTTTGGAGTCTTCTAGGTCCTAGATAACTCAAGAAAATAAGGTATTAGGTTAGATATTGGATTGGGTAAAGTTTGGAACCTAAAAACATGGCTTAAAGCTTGAACCGGAGCAAAGTGACCTTCTAGGCAACAGAGGGGCGCCCATGGGTTTTGGTGGGGCGCCCATGGCCCTTGAGGGGCACCCATGTTCTTAGGTGGGGCACCCATGACCCCTTAGGGGCGCCCATGAACTTTTGGAGGGGCACCCACAGAGACCAGAACAATTTTCTTGATTTTTCTTAACTTGACTTCCTACCTTAGGATTATGAAGAGGTTGGTAACATGTTTGTGTGTAGAACTTCTATTTGATTAATTGCATGGATTTTAAAATGGAAATGAGCTCTTAAAAGTGATTAAGGGTTGATTATCTTAAACCTATGGGATTAAGCTTGTAAAGGGGAATGCTTGCTACCATGAATGAAATGAATTGGAAGCCTACTTTGAGATAAGGGTCTTAAACAAATAAAATTGTGAATATGCCTTAATGTAAACTAAATGTTAAAGTATATGAACTTGTGATTGCTTTAATGAATTGTGATTTGGCAAAAGGGAGCTCATGTTCATAACATTGAAAAAGGTTAAATGTTTAATGATGCTTAATAAATGTTGTTATGTAATGAATCCTGGAACGAACCGGAATGTGGATTTGTGTTGTGGAAAAGTATATGATGTTGAATGTGGACTTGTGAATGATGAGATGTGATATGATGAATGATTGTTTGTGTGACGGGGGCCGTGGTGGGGTGTGGTAAACAAGAAGGGTTTGAGATTACCCTCGGGTTGAGAGTCCCGAAACCTGCGCAGGGTTTGGTGTCAATGCCAGTAGGTTAGTAGCCCACAACATTGTGAGTGTATGGGTTACCCGTGACCTTGGATTGTGATCCTAAACGATGGTGTTTGGTTTGCCGTTTCCGTTGGGTCTGGACGCATAAAAGACGGTGTTGTGTATACATCCAATCCCCGATGGTTTGTATAACTATGATTGTATGATGGATTGATGGAAAGTGATGATGTGGATGTGAATACATGATTAAATGTTGAATTTGTAACATTATGGTAGGGAATGTGATTAGATGTAATGTTGAGAAATTTAATAATGAAGATTATTTGGAATTGAATGTAACATTATGATGTTGTTGAATGTCAATAGATGTTGTAAATATGGTTATGTGGTCAATTTTGATTAAACATTAAAAAGTGAATTGAAATGTGATTTGAGACTTAAGATTGAGAATCTAAAGATTAAGTATTGGTTGGAATTGAATTTCTTTTTACAATATTGTTGTGTATAAAGGCAAATAGTCTAAATTGGTGATGTCAATGAATGATTTTGATTTTAGAGTATAGGTGGTAACTAGATACATCATAAAATACTTGCATGTGTGGAATACATATCATATATGTTTATTTGAGACTTGTGGGCACAAGTGGACCCGTGCTCACATCCCTACAGACTTTGATGCGTTACAAGCAATAACAATCAAGTGGGTTGATGTGTTGGGACTAGGAGGTTATGTATGAGCCCTACCAAGCTTATCAAAGCTCTTGGTCATCTAGTTTAAATTTCTTTTGGGAATTGTAACGTTGTACATTTATGAACTCTTTCAATTTAGTTGTAATGGCCATAAGGCTTAAGTTATGTAATTTGGGAATGGTGTATGTGGTTGGTGACATGGCAATAGTCAAGGTTAAACTTATGTTATTCTATCTTATGTCTTGGGCTCACTAGCTTATGTTGCGTTGCTCTGATTATGGGATTGGTTATATTAGTGCATGTTATGTGTGTTTATCACTCACCCCTCGGGTCATGAGATCCGGGGTGTGACAATTCTCCAGATTTTTCCATCTCTCTAGCTGGTTATAGGTGTGTAGGGGTGAAGGTTCGATCGTACAAGTTAGGACACACCTTAACTATTATTTCTACTATAGCTCAGGCACCCAAGAATTGACCTCTTATGTGCCCAAGGAGCCTCCTTCTAGTACTTGTGTCAAAATTCTAACTCTTGAATGTTTGTTTTACCTCTTTCAAAGTTCTCCACTTTAAAGTACTACTAAAGATGAACTCTACTTAATTAGCATATCATAACTTCCAAAATGTATACGAAGCAATCTATTCACATTAACATAAAAGTCCAGGGTATTGCAGGTTCATAACATAGGCACATCATATCACTCGCAAACAAGTGGCCAAGTAGAGCTTGCTAATACAGAAATCAAGCAAATTCTTGAGAAAATGATTAATCCAAATCGCAAGGATTGGTAACTACGATTAACGACTCCCTTTGGGCGTATCGTACAGCTTACAAAATGACACTAGTGATGTCTACATATAGATTGGTTTATAGAAATCCGTGCCACCTTACCATTGAGTTAGAACATAAAGCCTATTGGGCTATTAAACAATTCAATGCTAATATTGATGAGGCCGCATTGCATTGTAAACTTTAAATTGTAAAAATAGATGAATTGAGAAATGATGCATACGAAAATGCACAAATTTCAAAAGAAAAGATAAAGAAAGTACATGATCAACATATCGCTCAACGTTTATTTCACGAGAGTCAAAAAGTATTTCTTTATCGTTCATGACTTCATCTATTTTGTGGCAAATTGCAATCTAAATGAACTGGCCCATTCATCGTGAAAATGGTTTTTGAATATGGTGCAATTGAAATTGAAAATCCAAAGAATAAGAATCAATTTAAAGTAAATGGGCACCAACTGAAGCCATACCTTGAAAATTTTGTAGGAGCTATAAAATCGTAGGATCTTCTAGATCCTCCACCATATGAATAAATCATGAGTGGTTTCTATAAATTGTTTATATCATAATAGATTTATTAGTTCCAATTTCGAGTTTTTAAATTTAGATTTGATGTTTAGGTTAAATTTATCTTAGGAATGAATTTTACTTTTCTTAGTTTTTGTCCATATTTTTCTCACTGCCTAAGTTGGGGGTGATATTGGTATGCCTCAAGTAAAAATACATATATATATAAATAAATAGGGTGTTGGATAACCCTTTCATTATTTCTTTTGTACATAATAGGTTTGATTTTTCTTTCTTTATTCTCTTATTTCTTGTTAGTTTGGTTTTACTTTTCTTATTTTCTTTTCTTTTATTTTTATTTTGTCTTTGTACTAGCCTTCTTTCTTATTTTATTTTATTTATTTTATTTTCTTTTAATTCTAACATTTTTCTTGTATAGTTCTTTTATTTTCTTCAAATTAGGAAATTCTTGAGGTAATGTCCTTCCTCTCCCTTTTATTTAGTCTCACACTTCCAAATTGGTACTTCATATGTATAATTATTGTTGTTGGGAATACTGTAGAATCTAAGTTGGGAGGTGTATCGGGTGATGCCTTAAGTAGCTTGAATAATGGGTGCACGCTTGATTTATTTGGTGCTTTGTTCTTATTTGTAGGTTATTGTTTCATGCTCATCATTATGCTCACTATTGCACACCATAAACCCACATATACTTTATGATTCTCACATTGAGGACAATATGAATTTTAAGTTAGGGGGTAGAATTCACATGATGAATTGATTTGACATGGGTTGAATGGACAAATTTTTTTCCAAATCTTAAACAAATTAAGGTTGTTTTGACTTAGCATAATTAGACCTTGCATGTGTCTTTGAATTGGTTTAATGTTGGTATTAGTCGTGAAAACAATAAATGATTTAGTTTTAATCTTGAATAAGGCACTTAATTCAAACTAAGTATATAATTTTCTAATGCATTGAAAACTTGTCAATTGAGACCATTGAAATGAATGTGTGTTAAGGATTTGACTTCATGAGATTTAATCATTCAAGCATGCCAAGACATAGGTGGAAAATTAAAACCCTATATTTTGTGAGCTTTTGGGCCTGATCTTTTATTCTTGAGGGTTTTGTACTTAATGTTCTATATAATTTCTTTTATCTCACTTTTCTTGAATAGTTTCATCACATTACTTTATTTTGGTATTAAATGCATACTATTTTTGATTTTTTACATGTATGGATCAATGCCTCTGACAAAGTGTTATTAACCTAAAGAGTGATGTTAGGCCATCTTTTTTACATTTGGAAGCCTATGACTTTTTCTTTGATTACATACCCTTGGAGCCACTTTGAAGCCTTGAAAAATAATAATAATAAATGAAGTTTCTTGTTTTAGTCACATTTATAAGCCTTTAGCCTTAGATATATAGGTGAGCCAACCCTTGCATATGATAGGATACTTGTGTAAAAAATTGTAATAAGGTGTATAAAGTAGGAGCTTGTGATTGGAAAATGTGGTGAAACAAAAAGGAATTTGTAATACCTCAGACTTTGTATTAGTATAAGTACATGGTCTTTGATGTGTTTTGGAAGTTAAGATATGTTAATTTAATGGTATGGATCATTATTGGTGTTTAGAGTTGAGAACTTTGAAGGGAATGGGTTAACCAGCTAAAAGGACACATTCTAGCCAAGTGCTGGAAAATGGGGGAACCTTGGGCGCCCACCTGAAAGGCGCTTGTGTGCCCAAGGTCTTGGGCGTCCACCTGAGAACCCCTTGGGCGCCCACCTGAGAACCCCTTGGGCGCCTAAGGCAGAGTGGCTTTGACAGATGTGAGTTTCTCTGCATTTTTCAGTCGGCCCCTCACCCCTATACAACTATATTAGGGCTAGGGGGATGGAAAAATCTGGAAGACACTATTTGGGGATTAAAATATTAGTTTTATATATATATATATATTAGTGTGTATGATGCAAGAGAGAGAGAGAAGTGGGTCGGAGACGAAGAAACCGGGTAAGAAGCAAAGAAGAGCAAGGAAGAAAAAATAAAGGGAACCAAGAGAGGGTTTGTATGGTAAGTGCCTCTAACCCTAACCAAAATCAAATTAACCTTGCAAGGCGGCAATTAAGCACTCAAGGAACCTATCTATATGATTTGTTTGATGTTTAGATCAAAGGGAGAGGAGATCAAACCAATCAAAGTTGGGAGCTTGAAACCGGGAAAAATCCTTCTCTTGTTCTTCCTCTTTATTCAACTTGAGGTAGGGATTTAATGCTTCGTTCTTACATATGTGATGTGTAACAAGGAGTAGAACGCCTTTAGAAAACCTTTTTCAAGTGTTGTCTTCATCTATGGAAGAGAATAGAAGTTATATACACATATATATGTATGTATGGGTTGAGAGAGTGAAGTTGGTGTTTGATGCATAATTTGGTCCATGGTCAATGAAAACTCAAATTTTTGATTTTGTTGGGTGCCTAAGATCCTTGGGTTGATGTTAGAAACTTGAAACTTGAGGTATTTTTACATTAACATAGTCAATCTGAGGTCCCAAGGGTGAAAAACCGTGAAACCAGAAAACAGGGCATGAAACCCGAAACTAGGCCCAGGCTGTAGGCACACGAGGGGGACACAATCTGGTGCCCAAGACCTTGGGTGCCCAAGAAATTAAGGTATGGGCGCCCAAGCCCCTTGGGCGCACAGCTGAGTGTCAATTTGGGCACCTACCGAGCCTAAGTCATTTTTCTGACATTGTTTAGTTTAGCCTTCTACTTTAGACATATGGAAGAGTTGGTAACTTATTTTCACATGAAAATTTTACTTGATTAATTTCATTTATTTAAAAAAAGGAAATGAGCTTTAAAAAGTGATTAAGGGTTGATTATCTTAAACCTATGGAATTTAACTTGTAAGGGTGAATGAATGCTATCTTGAATGAAATGAATTGGAAGCTTACTTTGAGATAAGGGTATTAATCGAGTTGAATTATAAATATGTCTTGATGTAAACTAAATGTTGAGGTATGTGAACTTGTGATTGATTAAGTGAAAGGTAACTTGACAAAGAGACGTACGTTTATAATTTTGGTAAATGTGGAGTGCTTAATATGGTTTGATCAATGCTATATGTAATGAGCTATGGAATGAACCGTAACATTGACATGTGTGTTGAATGATACATGTTGATAAATGTTAAATGTTTAATAAGGTTGATCAATGTTGATATGTTATAAATCTTGGGATGAACCGAAAAGTGAACTTTTGTTAACAAATGATGGAAATTAAATGACGCTTGGATTAAATAAAATGAAGACATGAAATAAGTTGTGTTACATGATGAATTGGAATGTGGTTGTGCGTGTTGGAAAGTGATGGTGGTGAATGTAAATTGTGATTGATGAGTATTGAATGTGATGAATGATTGGTTGTGTGCCGGGGGCCGTGGTCGGGTGTGAAAATAGGATGGCTTGTGAGATTACCCTCGGGTTGAAAGTCCCAGAACCTACACAGGGTTTGGTGCCAATGCTAGTGGGTTAGTAGCCCACAACATTGTGTGTGTATGGGTTACCCATGACCCTGGACTGTGATCCTAAACAATGGTGTTTGGTTTACCATTTTTGTTGGGTTTGGACCCATAAAAGACGGTGTTGTGTATGCACCCAACCCCTGAGGATTGTGTGGTTATGGCTATGTGATTGATTAATGAAATGATGGTATTGTAAATGTGATTTTGATTACACTTGAAAAGTGTAATTACAAACTCCCTAACTCAACACTTATTCATGCATTAAAATAAGTAAAGTTGAAGTTTTAGTGTTATTGTGTTACTTATACTTTTATTATTTTATTTGTAGGAAAAGGGGTAAGGATGTCGAAGTTTATAGCTATGGAGAGGGCCAAGAAGACAAAGAAAAAGTCATGGTTCGAACCTCATCTTCGATGGAAAAGACTAGCCCAAAGACCCAACCAAGAGAAGGAAAGAAAGCAATGAAGGAAAAAATAGATGGTCCCCACCGTCACCCAGACGATTGGGACCACAGAAAGTACAAATCTTCAGACGGTCGGGACCACCCGTGATTTACAATAGCCGCGTGAAAGTTCCTCTTCTAGGGTTTCCTTGCATCTTTATAAGGACCCATTGCACAGCCAAGAAGGGAGGAAGCCCCTTTTGATTTTGCACCTTCAATTGAGCGTTAGAATAGAATTTTGAGAGTTTTTAGATTAGTTTTTTTTAAACTTGGATGCGTGGATTCATGGTTTTTGTTGGAGCTTTCATCGTTGTCTTTGTAGTGATTCTTCACCTCGTCTTTTATATTCGCTTTACGTTGTAAGTTGCACTTTAATCTATTTCGTTTTATTTCGATTTGTTTCGTAATATCATGTTTTGCTTGTTTCAATTCTCTTTTCGTATGATTGAATGCTATTTTATTGTTTTTAAGATGCTTAAAGTAGTTTTAGAGTAAAACCCTAGTTCTTGATTCAACGAATCAAGAATGGGTAGTTCACGAAAAACCTTAGGGTGTTAGTAGACCCTTCGCATGGGTTATGAGAGCTCATGCGTAAGGATCTACCGTGTTAAAATCTATTTTCAACTTGTTTTCGAAACCGAAAATCTTTAACCACACTCGTTTGAAGTCACTAGTATGGGTTTTCAAATATAACCATTTACATACTTTCGAATAAGGTTAAAAATAGGTTTGGAATTCATTTCTAGTTTCGTTTGTTTGAAAAACTTTTGGAAACAAAGGTCTTTAACCATATCTGCTTGAGATCACTGGTACTGACCTTTGATTAAAATATTCTTAACACTTTTCGAATTAAACCCTAATCTAGTTTTGAATAAAAACATCCTAAGGTAAAGTAGTGAACTACCCAGACTTGAAAGTTGGATCAAGGACCTTTTTAGTATCGTGCTTGTTATTTAATTTAATTTATGAGTTGATTTATTCACTTTAAAATTTAAAGTAGATGCTTTGTTTGCACTTTAAAATAAAATTGAATTTCTTTCATTTAGAATCTAAAAAAAAAAAGTTTGAGTTGCTAAAAAATTAGTTTAAATTAATTTAGGTTCACCTACTAATTAAGAGAACAAGTCTAGAGCTTTTAACAAAGCCTTCCCTATGGATTCGACCTCGGACTCACCGAGTTTTAAAACTACGACTACCCTCTTGCACTTGAGAGATAGAACCCGAAACACTTTTTATGGTTGGTCAGATTTCATGATTGAATGATGAGCAAATGTAATATGGATGTGGATATGTGATTGAATGTTGAATATGTGATGATGTGATATGGAATATGGTTGGATACAAAGTTGGAAAATTTAATAATAGAGAATAATTGGACTTGAATGCTACCCAATGATGTTATTGAATAAAGATAAATATTGTAAATATGGTTATTTGGTCGGCTATGTTTAAACATCAAAGAGATAATTGAAATGTGATATGAACACTTGTATGGATTTTCAAAGATTAAATATAAATTGGAAACTTAATCCTTCTTATGGTATTGTTGTGTAAATATATATATATATATATTCCATGTCAGTTATGTAGTTATGTTGATAAATTATTGCGGCACTAGAACATATTGAGATAACTAGGTGCACCATGAATAGTATGCACGTTTGGAATACATACCATATATGTTTGTTTGTGGCATCGTGGGCACAAGTGGATCCGTGCTCACGTCCCTATAGATTTTTGACGCAAGTACAGGCTATAACATTCGAATGAACTAATGGGGTTGGACTAGAAGGGTGTGCATGAGCCCTACCAAGCTTAGCTAAGCTCTTGGTTATTTAGTTTAAATTTCTTTGGAATTGTAATATTGAACATTGAGGACTTGTTCGATTTGGTTTTATGGGCCCTAAGGCCTGAGTTATGTATTAACGAGAGGATTGTTCGAAGTTTGTGACTTGATTATAACCAAGGTTAAATTTATGTTATCTTAACCATGTCTTGGGCTCACTGGTTTATGTTGCGTTGCTTTGATGATGGGTTGGTTATGTTAATGCATGTTGTGTGTGTTTATCACTCACCCCTTGGGTCACGAGATCCGGGGTGTGATAGGTTGGTATCAGAGCCTAGGTCAGAATATCTAAGGGACAATGGGAGTCTAGCATTGTATGTTACATATTGTTGTGATTAATCGACATTTGTCATTTTTATGGGATGGGCTTATTAGTACTTTGTGGTAAGGATTATGGTGGAGATGGTTAGGACCAAATGTTACTAGAACCTTGATTGTATTGTTTGAAGATATGAGGATTCGGTAAACATCCCTAGCTAATGATAAGTAAGGTTGATATGTGAGTAAATGGTGTAATCATTAGAGGTTTGTGAACCTAGAGACAATATTTGACATAGATTTAATTGTGGATCTGGCATATTGAAAGATGATTAGAAGTGATTGTGGATATGATTGAAAATTTATAAGTGCTAAAGGGTTTAGAGAGTCTAAGGTTGTGATTTTGGGATTCATTGAGGCTACCTTTATTGGTGGGAATTGTGAGATTATGGAATGAATTTGAAGTAGAAATGGCAATAGTAGAGAATTGAATCTTAAAATGTACGAGTTACTAACTTGAGGAGCGGTGATTGATTATTATAATGGATTAGTGATAACTAGTTATATGATAATATGGTGGTTTAGATTTGTGATGAGGTGACCCTTTTAGTAAATAATATTAGGCATGTTGGGAAAAACTTTGTGTTCACATGGTCAATTGGAGATTGAATGAAAGGCAGTCTAAGTGTCGTCTTGAAAGCGAGGTGTGGATTTTGGATGCGATCCTTAGGAGTCCAAGTCCCAAGGGTTGGCTGGACTTTCATAGATTTCATAATAGATGTCGATATTATTTTTCCGTTAGGCCATATTTTGTGCCACCGATGAAGTCTTTGAAGTTTGGGATTCAATCAATGGTTGTGAATCTATGATTCTATAAAATATAGTACTAGACATTGGGACACTTGAGATTCTTGTTTAGAGGAATGGTAAAAGTTTGGGTTTCAAGCAAAATTTGAAGTTTGCAAATTTGGTGGTAATTAAGGTAGTATATTGCTTATCGAGTATTGATGTTTTGACTAAATCATTAGGCATTAAAAATAATAAATGTTGGATTGGTTTGCATGAAACAAATTATGGAGATAGGTGATATTGTGTCAGATGACTTTGAGGGATTAGTGTAGTAATTGAGTATAGCCAAGACCATGTTTGATGCTTAAGTTTTGTGGATTTGGTGAGGTACCACTTTTATCTAACTCGAGTACCTCCTAGTTAATGGCCCTATTGATTTAAATGAATTGGGGCAAAGTACAAGTGTGTGAGGTGATGATAATGAGAACATTTTATGGCACAGAATATATATTGATTGAAATTTTACAATTACTTTTACTTGAAAAAGGGATGGCTTTTAGTATTATGGAAGGTTATGGGGAAGATTGAGTTATGTAATAATGTCTAATAATTAGATGGCAATATAAATTGAGGAGATTGGAAGTATATGAAGAGAAATTGCTTATACCTAATTCAGTGTTAGCTATGATATTTTTGCATTGAAGTCTTGTTGTGGTTAAGTAAACTAATAGAATAATTTGGAATGCATTAGAACCTAAGGATGTCAAAGGTATTTGTTTATGTAAGATAAACTGATTATGAAGTGAAGTAAAAGAGTGGAATATTGGAAAGAGGTTGATTTAAAGATCTCCCATATTATTTGAGTGAGGTTGAAGATATGAGCGATACTATGAGTTAAAGGTCGAAAAGTCTATACATTGCTAAAGTTACTTTCGTTGAATGTTTGGGAATTCAAGACTCTTTGAGATGAGGATACTGGTAATAGAGGCATAAACTTCACAAAGGTGAGTTACTCCGAGATGATATAGGAAGGTTATACTCCCTGTTACTTATTGTACATTATATATATATTACAATATAAATCCTATGTAATTCTCAACTTCGAAAGGTACTGATCATAGCTAAATCCATGTTTTATTGAATTCTTGATTGCTACTTGCACATTAAATGTTGAAAATACCTTTGAGTTGAATGTTTTCTAAACTGTTATGTTGATAATCTTTTGGCTCGGCCACCTAAAATTTTGGTTACCAAATTGTGCTAAAGTTGTCACACTAAGAAAATTCTTTCAGCTCTATATTGTTTACTTGAAACTTGATGGCATTGCTATTTCACTGATGTTGGTAAAACACCCTATTGTAACTTTGGAATGGCTATTGTGTTGATCTTGGTTCAATGTTGGTTACATTTCTTGAATGGCAAATTCGATCCACTGCATCTCAAATGTGGCTACTATGTTTTGAATTCCTAAATTGAGAAATGTTAATGGGTGAGGAGATGGACATGTATGAATTGAAAATCAGAACCCATTTGGTTGTTTAAATTGAAATGCTAATGTATTATGGTAATGAGTTATGGTATTGAGTAAATTGAAAATTTGAATTTGTGTGGTTGTTTTTAACCTTTTGAGTGTTAAGGCATTTGACTTTATAATAAGGTGCTAGTTGTGGAAACTTGATTGGCTAAGTGGTTTTGGGTTTGAGTGTTATGATGAAATCGAGGATATGCCTTGGCAATGTTATGCAAAGAGAGATGTGGGATCCCAGTCGTAGGACTATTTTTATTAGAAAACACATGAGTATGGAGATATAGCTATAAATGGGTGAACTAAGTTTGAGAGTGAGTAAGTGTACTGTGAGTAGATGAACTTTGGGAAGAAAAAGGTTTAGAAGTTGGTTTCAATTGAGACTATGGTAAGTGATGATGGTATTAAAGGGTATGGTGAGATAACATATAAGGTGATGTTAATCAAATTTGGAAGGAATTTTGGAGGAGATTAATAGCTAATTGCCTGAAAGAAAAAAAAAATTATGTCAAAGGTTGACGCAAGGAAAGAGGTTTATTAAACTTGGGAGATTGATTTGTGTGCTTGGTTGGTTATGCTTGGTGAGATCAATTGTTATATGGTGGATGGAAGATTACATGGAAATTTAGTTGTGAAGTAGAGGACAATAGAGAAAGTTGGAAATGAGATACTTTGCTGAATATTTGAAAGTTCAAAGAATGTTTGACGGCTTTAGTTACACTAAACTTATCATATTGGTTAGGCCTTGAGACAATTAACGTGGGTTCATACAAAGGGGTGAATTAAACGTTGAATACAATTAGAATCAAGAATTGTATTTTGGACATATATGTATTGAAGAGGACTGTGGCAAATGTGAGGGAAATTAAAACTGATAAGACAGAAGGGCTTTGGTTGAATTGAACTTGATTTAAGGTTTGAACACTATTAATAGAAGATGAGTTGAAAAGAGAGTTCCGGGACAACATTTTATGAGTTTCGGCTACAGATTGGCTAATGCCTTGGTACCTTTATGGGGATAATGATGTGGGGTGTTTAGGTTGTTATTCAGATGAATTGTAAAATGTGAATGTTCTTCAATGTGGTTCAATTGTTGAAGTCTTAATTAGAGGATGAGTATTTGCAAATGAATTGTCAAGGATGGCATGAAACAGTGAGTTAAGGAGTTTCTGTGTTGGATTGCCTATAATTTAAGTTGAATTGCCTATAGTAATGATGTAATATATGGTCAATTAAAATTTTGGCTTGCCAATTGGTTTATAAGGTGTATGTATCTATGTGGGAGTATTGAGCTAAGAGAAGGTAATGGCCTTGGATAGACGTAATTAATTGAGCTTAGTTAGATGGGGTTGGAGATTAATGAGCAAGTTCCGTTTACATGTTATAGATTTTAGTCTTATTCAGAATAAAGTAGTTGCCTTGGATTAAAAACTTGGTGGACCAACAAAGTAATGTGAGTCTATAAAGTAAAGGAGAATTTGAAATGCAAAACAGTACTTAGAAAGAAGAGATGTTTGAATAGAGAAGAAAGATTACAAAGAAGTCGATTGCAAAAGAGATGTTTGTGGTAATTTTCAAGGTTGATTTCAACCCCAAGTTTAGTATAGTTATAATGTGACCTACTTAGTTTGTGATATAGTTTGAATGAATGGACCACAGTTTCGGATACAAAAGAGTTCAATGTTGAGGTTACATGCTTAAGTGTTGGACCTACATGGAGAAGCTTGAACAAAATACAAAGGTGGCCTTTTTAATGAAATGATGAATCTAGTACAAGATAAACTGTGTTAGGGGCAAATTGGATAAGTAAGCGCATTAAGGACATCATCAGTTCTTAACTGGGAAAATATTGATTAAATAAGTGAAGTTATGAAGATTTAAGGAAGTCTAAACGTTGGGATGTGTGGGAAGAGAAGAAGTTCAATTTTATGGCAAGAAAGGTGATTGGATAGAGTATTATGGGAAACCATATAGTAAGGGAGAAAGGATAAGGATTTGAAAATTTGATTGCTATTGCTTGAGGAACCATTGGAATAATTACTGAGTTTATAGATGCACAGTAAAGGTATAGTTATGAGTGTTTTAGAGTTGCTATGATTAATTGGTAAAGTGATCTGAATATTGATTAATGAATGGAATTTCAAGTTTCATATGTGCAAGAAGTTTCAGGATGATAAGGAGCTTGCTTAAAGGTGCGAGTTAAGATATAGAGGAGACATCTACAAGTGGTTACTTAGAAAAATTGTGTATGACTGTGGTAGAAAATTTCGAGGACAAAATTTTTTGAAAGGGGGGGAATGTAATACCCCGGACTTTGTATTATTATAAGTATATGGTCTTTGATGTGTTTTGGAAGTTAAGATATGTTAATTTAATGGTATGGATTATTATTGGTGTTTAGAGTTGAGAACTTTGAAGGGAATGGGTTAAGCAGCTAAAAGGACACATTCTAGCCAAGTGCTAAAAAATGGGGGAACCTTGGGTGCCCACCTGAAAGGAGCTTGTGTGCCCAAGGTCTTGGGCGCCCACCTAAGAACCCCTTGGGTGCCCAAAGCAGAGTGGCTTTGACAGATGTGAGTTTCTCTGCATTTTTCAGTCGGCCGCTCACCCCTATATAGCTATATTAGGGCTAGGGGGATGGAAAAATCTGGAAAACACTATTTGGGGATTAAAATATTGGTTATATATATATATATTAGTGTGTATGATGCAAGAGAGAGAGACAGAAGTAGGTTGGAGAAGAAGAAACCGGGTGAGAAGCAAAGAAGAGCAAGGAAGAAGAAACAAAGAGAACCAAGAGAGGGTTTGTATGGTAAGTGCCTCTAACCCTAACCAAAATCAAATTAACCTTGCAAGGATGCAATTAAGCACTCAATGAATTTGTCTATGTGATTTGTTTGATGTTTAGATAAAAGGGAGAGGAGATCAAACCAATCAAAGTTGGTAGCTTGAAACCGGGAAGAATCCTTCTTTTGTTCTTCATCTTTATTCAACTTGAGGTAGGGATTTAATGCTTCTTTCTTACATATGTGATGTGTAACAAGGAGTAGAACACCTTTAGAAAACCTTTTTCAAGTGTTGTCTTCATCTATGGAAGAGAATAGAAGTTATATACACATATATATGTATGTATGGGTTGAGAGAGTGAAGTTGGTGTTTGATGCATACTTTGGTCCATAGTCAATGAAAACTCAAATATTTTATTTTGTTGGGTGCCTAAGATCCTTGGGTTGATGTTAGAAACTTGAAACTTGAGGTATTTTTACATTAACATAGTCAATTTGAGGTCCCAAGGGTGAGAAAACATGAAACTAGAAAATAGGGCATGAAACCCAAAACATGGCCTAGGCTGTGGGCGCACGAGGGAGACATAGTTGGGTGCCCAAGAAATTAAGGTATGGGCACCCAAGCCCCTTGGGCACACAGCTGAGTGTCAACTTGGGTGCCCACCGAGCCTAGGTCATTTTTTTGACATTGTTTAGTTTAGCTTTCTACTTTGGACATATGGAAGAGTTGGTAACTTATTTTCACATGAAACTTTTACTTGATTAATTTCATTTATTTAAAAAAAGGAAATGATCTTTAAAAAGTGATTAAGGGTTGATTATCTTAAACCTATGGAATTTAACTTGTAAGGGTGAATGAATGCTATCTTGAATGAAATGAATTGGAAGCTTACTTTGAGATAAGGGTATTAATCGAGTTGAATTGTAAATATGTCTTGATGTAAACTAAATGTTGAGGTATATGAACTTGTGATTGATTAAGTGAAAGGTAACTTGACAAAGAGACGTACGTTTATAATTTTGGTAAATGTGGAGTGCTTAATATGGTTTGATCAATGCTATATGTAATGAGCTATGGAATGAACCGTAACATTGACATGTGTGTTGAATGATACATGTTGATAAATGTTAAATGTTTAATAAGGCTGATCAATGTTGATATGTTATGAATCTTGGTGAACCGAAAAGTGAACTTTTGTTAACAAATGATGGAAATTAAATAATGCTTGGATTAAATAAAATGAAGAGATGAAATGAGTTGTGCTACATGATGAAATGGAATGTGGTTGTGCGTGTTGGAAAGTGATGGTGGTGAATGTGAATTGTGATTGATGAGTATTGAATGTGATGAATGATTGGTTGTGTGCTGGGGGCCATGGTGGGGTGCAAAAATAGGATGGCTCGTGAGATTACCCTTGGGTTGAAAGTCCCGGAACCTGCGCAGGGTTTGGTGTCAATGCCAATGGGTTAGTAGCCCACAACATTGTGTGTGCATGGGTTACCTATTACCCTGGACTGTGATCCTAAACGATGGTGTTTAGTTTATCATTTTCGTTGGGTCTGGACCCATAAAAGATGGTGTTGTGTATGCACCCAACCCCCAAGGATTGTGTGGTTATGGTTATGTGATTGATTAATGAAATGATGGTATTGTGGATGTGATTTCATGATTGAATGATGAACAAATGTAATATGGATGTGGATATGTGATTGAACGTTGAATATGTGATAATGTGATATGGAATATGGTTGTATACAAAGTTGGGAAATTTAATAATAGAGAATAATTGGACTTGAATGCTACCCTATGATGTTATTGAATAAAGATAAATATTGTCAAAATGGTTATGTGGTCGGCTATGTTTAACATCAAAGAGATAATTGAAATGTGATATGAACACATGTATGATTTTCAAAGATTAAATATAAATTGGAAACTTAATCCTTCTTATGGTATTGTTGTGTAAATATATATATATATATATATATTCCATGTCGATTATGTTGTTATGTTGATAAATTGTTGTGGCACCAGAACGTATTGAGATAACTAGATGCACCATGAATAGTATGCACATTTGGAATGCATACCATATATGTTTGTTTGCGGCATCGTGGGCACAAGTGGATCCGTGCTCACGTCCCTACAGATTTTTGACGCAGGTATAGGCTATAACATTCGGATGAACTAATGGGGATGGACTAGAAGGGTGTGCATGAGCACTACCAAGCTTAGCTAAGCTCTTGGTTATTTAGTTTAAATTTCTTTGGAATTGTAATATTGTACATTGAGGACTTGTCCAATTTGGTTGTATGGGCCCTAAGGCCTGAATTATGCATTAATGAGAGGATTGTTGGAAGTTTGTGACTTAATTATAGCCAAGGTTAAATTTGTGTTATCTTAACTATGTCTTGGGCTCACTGGTTTACGTTGCGTTGCTCTGATGATGGGTTGGTTATGTTAATGCATGTTGTGCGTGTTTATCACTCACCCCTTGGGTCACGAGATTTGGGGCGTGACAGAATTCATTTAAGAAAAAAAATGCGAGAAAAGAAAAGAAAAAAAAAAGGGACATAGCATTTCATAAGTTCATTATTATCAGTCCCATGAAAAAAATAAAATAAAAAAAGAAGAAAAGAAAAAAGCAATTTTCTTATCATTTCTACCTTGTAGTTTGTATTTGGGCGTCTTACATGTTGGCATTTATTTAGGACTGCCTTCCCCTTCCACAAAAGTTGTAAAATTAAATTTACAAGCATTAACGCACCCATACCCCAATTTCTTAGCCTTGTAAATAGTCCAAGGAACCTTCTCATTACAACTAGGCAAAAGTTTCTTTAATATCTTTAATAAATAGTGTATGGATTTGTTGTTTCACTTAAACATCACATTTGTATGCGTAATAATGATAACAAATGACAACATGTTATACTCTTTATAACCTACGTATAAGCCCCACCGAACCTTATGTAATAACTTGTCAAAATTTAGGGCATCATCTACTTCTATGTCGTCAAGACTTCCTTTTACATCATGATCATTCCTCAAATTTCCCAAATAAATATCTTTCAACATAACAGAAAACTCATTGCCATGTTCTTGTGCTTCATCATTGTGTTCGCTTTCATTAGTTGTCATTCTATCTTTCGAATCATCACCATCATCATCCATGACATTAGTTTCTAGATTTGATGATCTAGCAGCAAAGTCTTCACCATGATGTAACCAAGTTGTGTGTGTTGGTGACATTCCTTTCAAGAATAAATGGTACTTCACTCTATTGATGTCAATGTATAAAATGTTCATGTAATTCACACATGGATAACAAAACTTCTTATCCACTCCAACATTTGTAGTTGCAAATTCAATGAATGTATTAACCACTACTTTGTACTTATCACTCATTCGATTTCATCCAACTATTATCCATGTTTAGCAACATACAATAAAAAATCAGAAATATATATATAATATTTTCTATTGAAAATCTGTAATACCCCGAATTTTCATGTTGATATAATTTGATGGTTTTAACATGTTTTGGACATGTTAGGATGTTAATTAAGTGAGTTCAGTCATTAAAGATGACTTAGGGGTGTGAATTTTGGAAGAAATTGGCAAAATAGCTCAAAAATCAACATTTTGACTCGGAGGCGTGCAAAGGGGCGCCCAAGGTAGAGGAGGGGCGCCCATGGTCCATGATGGGCGCCCCACTTGTGCAGAAAATCAACAGTAAGTTGACCTCTGCATTTTCCAGCCGAGACTTAACCCTATACACCTATATTTAGGCTAGGGGGTGGAAAACTATGGAAGATACTGTTTGGGGATTAAAAATATTGATATATATATATATATATTAGATGGATTTGATGCAAAAGAGAGAGAGAGAATCGGCTAGGGAAACAAAAAAGAGAAAGAGAAGAGCAAAGGAGGAGAAGAGGCCACCGGTTGAGGATTTCAAAGGTAGGTTTTCCAAACCTTCATGGAATTCAAATTCCTTTTACAAGATTGAAATTAAGACCTTAAGAAACTTTCCTATGTTGTTCATTTTTAGTTTTGATCAAGGAGGGAGAAGATTGGAGCCATCAAAGTTTAAGGGTTTGGAAGCTCAAGACACCCTTTTGTTGATCTATCATTTTACCACTCAAGGTAGGGATTTCTAGTCTCATTTTAACATATATGAGATGTAATTGAGCTAGTAACACTTCTATGAAATTTATTTAAGATTTGGAACCCTTGGAAGTAGAGTTTGTGTGGATGAATGGTTGTGTGTATATATATGTATAGGTTAGAGCTAGATTTTTGTATTGAAGAAATGGATGGATTAAAATTTGTTTTGATGGACTTTTTGGAGTCTTCTAGGTCCTAGACAACCCAAGAAATTAAGGTATTAGGTTAGATATTGGATTGGGTAAAGTTTGGAACCTAAAAACATGGCTTAAAGCTGAAACCGGAGCAAAGTGACCTTCTGGGCAACAGAGGGGCGCCCATGTTCTTAGGTGGGGCGCCCATGACCCCTCAGGGGCGCCCATGCTCTTAGGTGGGGTGCCCATGCCCCCTCAGGGGCACCTATGAACTTTAGGAGGGGCGCCCACAGAGACCAGAACACCTTTTCTGATTTTTCTTAACTTGACTTCCTACCTTAGGATTATGAAGAGGTTAGGCATATGTTTGTATGTGAGACTTTTATTTGATTAATTGTATGGATTTTAAAATAGGAATGAGCTCTTAAAAGTGATTAAAGGTTGATTATACTAAACCTATGGGATTAAGCTTGTAAAGGGGAATGCTTGCTACCATGAATGAAATGAATTGGAAGCCTACTTTGAGATAAGCATTTTAATCAAGTAGAATTGTGAATATGCCTTAAGGTAAACTTAATGTTAAAGTGTATGAACTTGTGATTGCATTAATGAATTGTGATTTGGCAAAAGGGAGCTCATGTTCATAACAATGAAAGATGTTAAATGTTTAATGATGCTTACTAAATGTTGTTATGTAATGAATCCTGGAATGAACCGGAATGTGAATTTATGTGTTGGAAAAGTATATGATGTTGAATGTGGACTTGTGAATGATGAGATGTGATATGATGAATGATTGCTTGTGTGACGGGGGCCGTGGTGGGGTGTGGTAAACAGGAAGGGTTTGAGGTACCCTCGGGTTGAGAGTCCCGGAACCTGCACAGGGTTTGGTGTCAATGCCAGTGGGTTAGTAGCCCACAACATTGTGAGTTTATAGGTTACCCATGACCTTGGATTGTGATCCTAAACGATGGTGTTTGGTTTGCCGTTTCCATTGGGTCTGGACCCATAAAAGACGATGTTGTGTATACACCCAACACTCGATGAATTGTGTGACTATGGTTGTGTGATGGATTATTGGAATGTGATAATATGGATGTGAATACATGATTAAATGTTGAATTTGTGATAATGTGGTTGGGAATGTGACTAGATATAATATTAGGACATTCAATAATGGAGATTGTTTGGAATTGGATGCCACATTGTGATGTCATTAAGTGTCAATAAGTATTATGAATATGGATATGTGATCAACTTTGATTAAACATTAAAAGTGAATTGAAATATGATTTGAGACTCAACAATGAGATTCTAAAGATTATGTATTGGTTGGAATTGAATTTCTTTTCACAATATTGTTGTGTATAAAGGTACATAGTCTAAAATGGTGATGTCAATGAATGATTTTGATTCTAGAGTATAGGTGGTAACTAGATACATCATAAAATGCTTGCATGTGTGGAATACATATCATATATGTTTATTTGAGACTTGTGGGCACAAGTGGACCCGTGTTCACATCCCTACAGACTTTGATGCAGGCACAAGCAATAACAATCAAGTGGGTTGATGTGTTGGGACTAGGAGGTTATGCATGAGCCCTACCAAGATTATCAAAGCTCTTGGTCATCTAGTTCAAATTTCTTTTGGGAATTATAACGTCGTACATTTATAAACTCTTTCAATTTGGTTGTAATGGCCATAAGGCCTAAGTTATGTAAATTTTGGAATGGTGTATTGTGGTTGGTGACATGGCAATGGTCAAGGTTAAACTTATGTTATTCTATCTTATGTCTTGGGCTCACTAGCTTATGTTGCGTTGCTTTGATTATGGGATTGGTTATATTAGTGCATGTTATGTGTGTTTATCACTCACCCCTCGGGTCCCGAGATCCAGGGCGTGACAAAATCACGACAACTATTGTTTTCAAATATAATATTGAGATGATAAATTAGGTCTTTTTTTGGGTACAAAATTAGGCATAAACATTTATTAACAAATTTGATAGCTTGCGGGGGGAAAAATCACTCACCGACATCCCAAAAAAATTAGCTAATGATTGACCAAAAATGATTAAACTAATCATAGAATCACATAACTCTCAATATATAGAAATAACATTATAAACTTAAATTAATTATATTATGTGATTATCTTTCTGAATGGATGAGAAGGGTAAAAACAAATTATAGGTGAGTGCATAATTTTGTATTATACTTAAAAAAAAGTTCTGGATCAAATACCGATCTTAACTAACTATAGAATTAAAAAAATAAAAATAAGAAAAACAAACTCATAAAATCACATGATTAATAAACACATTTTCCCTTAAAACACAATTTGGGAGAGATTATTTGCCTTGAGGACAAAATTTACTTGGCTTTGTGGCTGTAATATATAAAACTAGCAAGCTTATTCTTTTTGATCAATAATCTGAACAGTTGAATGATTGTAGTCATTGAAACCGTAATTATTTCTCTCTCTTTAACAACCAACTGGGAGAGAAGAGGTCATTTAATATTAGAGCCAATACTTTAGATTGGCTAAGTTCACATGAATAAAAGAAGATAGAGCTATGTTAGGATAAATAGCTACAAACCAATCTCCACTGTATGCACTATCTATATAATGGCTAAAGCACTCTTCTAATCACTACTTTCATGTTCTGTTTATCATATTACCATAAGGTGAGAATATTGAAATTTGAGTAGTGGAGGTGACTTAATTGTGACCTAGTTAAATTAATTGAGATTAGTCACTAGTTGGGAACTTTTTTAAGCTAGCTTAGTGTGCATTAATGTTCACATCAAAGTTTTAACTTAGTTTAGGGTAGATCTTAACTATGCAGTTTAGTTAGAGGAAATTTATCTTTCTATTGGTGATCATTTCTCTATAAAGATATCATTTCTCTGCTCTCTAGCATAAGAAAAGGAACTCTTTCATTTTAGATTAAAGTGGTAAAATGAATTAAATTATATAATATTTGGTTCAGTTTGATTTAACTATAAGTTGATTCAATTTTGACTTAAAATTTAAATAAATTGAATTTAAATTATGATTTTAAAATGAGAAATTGAAATATGAGATAACTATCAAAAAGATAGATTCCTATGCGTTAGATTTCCATAAGCTTGGAATCTACTGCTTACAATAGTAATTGAAGTTAAAATCATTAACCTCAATTGTGAAACTTATATGGTCTTCAAACTTGAAAATGAATTTTCCAAGTCAAATTTTAAGACGGACTTTTCCAATACAATTTGAATACTACTATAATATAAGTGAAATCATATTTAGTAAATCCATTAAAATCATGTTTGAAAATTTTGCTTTAGGACAAATTCACCACATTAGGGCCAAGTGTATTACCAAAGTAATATTTAATATAAACTTTAATTTTGGAACAAAAAGTTCAACAAATGACATTTCATTTTTAAAATAGATTTTGTGTGTAATAATTAATTTTTCCCACCAAAGATGGCATAAACAAAGCTTAATCACTATGGTTGTTAAAAAATATATAGCCTTCCTCTTGCCACGTACACAAAATTAAGTCATTCTCAGAGTTAAAGGGCTATCCTCCTAGCAAGAGGTGACTAAACATATCATGTCAAAAGCTAAAAGGACTTCCTTTTCTCACCTTTTAACTTTCAATTTGTCTCTCAGGATATTCATTGCACTATTACTACTTTATGCCAACTGATTCTCATAGGCAATTTTTAGGGGAGATAAACATCTATATATGTAATCAACACAGTTAAATGATTGTATCCATTGAAGGGGCTGAGCAAATCCTTTGGATCAATGAAATTTTCATAAAAGGAAATAAGATAACTCAGATGTAGAAATCAAATATACATATATAATATGATATTTATGTATAAAAATAGAACAGAAGCTGAAATACCGCACAAAGGAGGAGGAGTAGTGCTATATAGAGACAAGGGATGCTAGAGAAAGTAAGTTAGAGTTTAGCATTTTTGGGTGGACAAACACGCTGCAATGATCCTGATGTAGACAAATAGAGGGAAGAGGTTTTGAGACATGTCATGCCCTGAATCTTGCGACCCGAGGGGTGAGTGAGAAACACACATAACATGCACTAGTATAACCATCCCATGATCCAAGTAATACAAAAATCTCTAGGTGAGCCCAAAACATAAAATGAGATAACATAAATTTAACCTTGACTATAGTCAAGTCATAAACTTCCAACATTCCTCCCATTAATACATAATTTAGGCCTTAGGGCCCTTACAACGAAATCGAATAAATCCTTAATGGACAATATTATAAGCCCAAATAAAACAAAACTAGGTAACCAAAAGTTTTGCTAAGTTTAGAAGGGCTCATGCATAAGCACTCCTAATTCACCCCATTAGCCCACCTGATTGATATGACATGTTCTTGCATCAAAATCTGTAGGGACGTGAGCACGGGTCCACTTGTGCCCACGATTCCTCAAACAAACATATGTGGTATGTAATCGTCACATGCATGCCAATGTACATATATGCATAGATACACCAACATCTTTCTATATGCCGTAACAATTCATTATTATCAATTAGTGTTCAACTTATGTAAGTATTTATTGCCATTCAATGACATCATTATAGTGCTGCATTCAATTCCAAATATTCTTCGTTATTAAATTCCCAACTTTATGTCCAATCACATTCCATATCACATTATCACATATTCAACATTCAATCACATCTCTACATTCATGTTTTCACTTTATCATTATTTCATCATTCAATCATACAATCACGTTCATAGCATCATTGTTTCATCATTTAATCACTTGGTCACAACCACACAAATCCTCGGGGGTTGGGTGCACACACAACACTGTCTTTTATGGGTCCAAACCCAATGAAAATAATAAACCGTACACCATCGTTTAGGATCACATTCTAGGGCCACGGGTAGCCCATATACACACACAATGTTGTGGGCTACTAACCCACTGGCATTGACACCAAACCCTACGCAGGTTCCGAGTCTTTCAACCCGAGGATAATCTCATGACCCTTCTTATTTTTGCACCCACCACAGCCCCCGGCAAAAAACCAATCATTCATTACATTCAGTATTGTTTAATCACCACATTCCATTTCGTCGTGGAACACAACTCATTTCATCTCTTCATTTCATTTAACCCAAGCCTCATGAAATTTTCCATCACTTATTAACAAAAGCTCACATTTCAATTTATCCAATCATATACTCATATTCATCATCATATACTTTCCCATAACACCTATCCACGTTTCGGTCCATCCCAAGATTCATCACATAACAACATTAATCAAACATCATTAAACATTCCATATTCTTCAACATTATGAACATGAGTCCCTTTGTCAAGCCACATTTTATTTAATCAATCACAAGTTCATATACCTCAACATTTAGTTTACATCAAGACATATTCACAATTCTACTTGATTAAGACTCTTATCTCAAAGCAACCTATCCAATTCAATTTATTCAAGGTAACATTCATTCACCTTTACAAGTTAAATTCCCATTAGCTTAAAATAATCAATCCTTAATCACTTTTTAAAGCACATTCCCTTTCCTAATCCATGCAATTAATCAAAATAAAAGTTTCATGTGAAAACATGTTACCAACTCTTTCATAAGCCCAAGGTAGGAGGCCAAACTAAGTAAAGTCAAGAAAATAACCTAGGCTCAGTGGGCGCCTAAGAGTGTTTTGATTCAAACTGAGCATTTAAATGTCACATGTCCTGAGGAACACATCATTGAGTCGGTTGATCCTTTTTCACTCACTTATACACCCGAGGTTGAGAGTGGTGCACACCTCTCACCTCTTGGCATAGACCTACCCATGAGTGTTACTCCAGGGATTGTGAGTGATTACACCATGACCGATCATCACTATGGGGAGGTAGGAGACATTGGGGGTGAGTATGTTGATTTTCTGGGCACTGAGAGACTGATAGAACCCACCATATCCATGTCCTTACATGCATTATGGCCACATTCGAGGTTTTATGAATCTCACTTGGCCTTACATTCGTCAATGTGTTTTACATCCAAGGAGTGTCCACCTTCAGTGTTTTATGGGTCCAAAGAAAATATTTTATTTCTTAAACAATTTGTGGATGCGTGGGATAGAAAGGGTGTTGGATAACTCTTCTTCTTTATCAGGATTATTAGCCTTATGAACCTAATGATGCACAATTCGAGGACACTCTTCATCAATTCAAGCAGCAGCAGTTGAGCATCAATAATAACATGACCCAGGCATTAGATGACATCATAGGGCAAATTTCTAGGTTGACACAAATAATGAGCACCACTCTAATGGTAACATGATTGAGTTGTCGACCTCAGGCACTACCACAGGCACTGAGTGGGACAATTGCCCTAACTACACGGGGGATAACATTTGGAATGAGCATCTTCCTCATTTCCCTTTAGACTTTCCCATCCAGGATATTTCTCTACCACTTACTGAGAGTCAGGGAGACATGTAATCCTTTCCTACTACCGAGCTTGATGCTCAACTTACCCCACCCACCCTGGACTTTATTGAGAGTCTTTTTGATTCAAACAGAGCATTTAAATGTCACATGTCCTGAGGAACACATCATTGAGTCGGTTGATCCTTTTTCACTCACTTATACACCTGAGGTTGAGAGTGGTGCACACCTCTCACCTCTTGGCATAGACCCACCCATGAGTGTTACTCTAAGGATTGTGAGTGATTACACCATGACCGATCATCACTAGGGGGAGGTAGGAGACATTGGGGGTCAGTACATTGATTTTCTCGACACTGAGAGACTGATAGAACCCACCATATCCATGTCTTTACATGCATTATAGCCACATTCGAGGTTTCATGAATCTCACTTGGCCTTACATTTGTCGATGTGTTTTACATCTAAGAAGCATCCACTTTTGGTGTTTTATGGGCCCAAAAAAAAAATTTTATTTCTTAAACAATTTATGGATGTGTGGGATAGAAAGGGTGTTGGATAACCCTTCTTCTTTCTCAGGATTATTGGCCTTGTGAACCTAATGATGCACAATTCAAGGACACTCTTCATCAATTCATGTAACAGCAGTTGAGCATCAATAACAATGTGACCCAGGCATTAGATGACATCACAGGGTAAATTTCTAGGTTGACACAAATAATGAGCACCACTCTAAGTGGTAACATGATTGAGTTGTCGACCTTAGGCACTACCATAGGCACTGAGTGGGATAATTACCCTAACTACACGGGGATAACAAAGTAAAAGTGAAAGACAAAAAACACAAATGAAGTACTACAAAGTAAAAGTGAAAGACGAAAAACAAAATGAAGTACTTTAAATTGAAAATATTGAGAAGAAAGAAACTTACATGTAAACCCTAAAGCAAAAATAACATAAGCTCTTCGAACAATCCAAAATAAGATGAAACGGCTAACGTAGGGTTAAAGGTCTGAAAAAAAAAGATCCCTATTATGTTAGAAATTATCCTATTATAATGGTACATAACTCAAGGGTAAAATTGTAAATTTATAATTCAAACTTTATCCTAAAAGTTTGCTGGAAGAGTCATCATAGGCGCCCAAGGTAGGTGTGGGGCGCCCATGGCCTAGCTGTCCAAAGGTGTCTGATGAAGTCCTCAATCAATTGCTCCAAAACCTCCTCTTGATGGGCACCCATCTGATTCATAGTGGGGCCCCCGTGACCAAAGTTGGGCGCCCGTGACCAAAGTGGGGCACCTATGATTGAGGTGGGGCGCCCATGGTGAGTGCACTCCAACTGTTTGACAAAATTCTTCTGAGAACCAGCTTTTCTACCCAAATCATGCTCTCGGTGGGCGCCCATCTGATCTATGGTGGGGCGCCTATGATTGATTACCTTCATCCACAACTTTGGTTCCTTGCTCTTTTAACTCTTCTTTTCATCTTTCTACCTCAAATAAAACACCAAACACCTACAAAACATCCACAAGTATGTAAATCAACTCACTTCATTATAACTTATGAGATTTATGTACCTAAAACACTTAAAATCAATTGCAAAATCATGGTGAAATAATAATATAAGTGCTCAATCAGTGCCCAAGCTGACACTCAGCTGTGCACCCAAGGGGTTTGGGCGCCCAACACTTTGCACGCCCAAGAGGCTTGAGTGCTCAACTGTGTCTCCCTTGTGAGCCCATAGCTTGATCCAACTTACGGGTCTCATACTCTGTTGTCCAGTTTCATGGTTTTCTACCTTTAGGACCTCAAATTGACCAAGGTTGATATACTTAAAATTTCATGTTTCTAACATCACCATAAGTCTCTTAGGCATCAAAAGAAACCAATAATTTGATTTTTCATCAACTTTGGGTCAAGTTATAGATCAAAACACCATTTCACTCTTTCAACCTATACATATATATATGCGTATATAACTTATATTTTCTTCCATAGATGAAGACAACACTTGAAAAAGGTTTTCTAAAGGTGATGTACTTCTTGTTACACATCACATATGTAAGAAAGAAGCATTAAATCCCTACCTTAAGTTGAAAGAAGATGGATCAACAAGATGGTGTCTCCCGGTTCCAAGCTCTCAAACTTTGATGAGCTCTAACTCTGCTTTCCTTGATCCAAACTACAATTAAATCACATAAAAAGGTTCCTTGAGGATCCAATTACACTCTTGCAAGATTAATTTGATTTCCATGTAAGCTAGAAGAACTTACCCTCAAATTTTTTACCCGGTTCCTCTTCTTCTTCTTCTTTGTTCTCTTTTGCTTCTCTCCTAATTTCTTCCTTTCCAAACAACTTCTCTCTCTCTCTCTTGCATCATATACATATATATATATATATATATAATATTTTAATCCCTCCACAGTGCCTTCCAGATTTTTCCATCCCCCTAGCCCTACTATAGGTGTATAGGGGTGAGGCTCGGTTGTATCTTCCAGAATACTCCATACCAATCAATTCTGCTGCACCTTGGGTGCCCCATGCCTTGTGCGCCCAAGGTGCCCTTTTCCTTGCACTTGGCTAAAACGCCAACTATAAGGTATTTGGCTTATCCCTTTCAAAGTCCTCAACTCTAAAGTACCATTAATGATCCATTCCACTAAATTAACATATCATAACTTCTAGAATGCATCCAAAACCATATATTTGTGTTAATACAAAAGTCCGAGGTATTACCAGACAAACCTAATAAGAAAGGGTTTGGATTATCAAATGTTAGATAAAAGAATTCGTTTTCAGAATCAAAAACCTTTATTATCTTTACTGATCATTATCTTGGTCGTCGTACAGTATTCATTACGGACTCACTGGTCAGGAAAAATAGTAGTATTTCATATATTTTTTGTCGACTAAAATATCTAGTTGCTGTAACTATAAAGACTTGGTAGGAAAAAAGAAGCACTTAAATTTTTTTCATCATTGATGACTAAGCCGTTGCCAAAAACTGGGTAACTTCTTAGAGCCTTTGCCGACCAACTACTTGGTCGTGAGATGTTATTTATTACAACCAATTGGTTGGGAAAAATGGTATCTCCTTCATTGACTAAAATCTATGGTCGTTAAAATAGTCTATCTTGAGTTCAGTTGCATTTGAAATGAACTTTGAGGAAGCACAACGTTGAGAATGCTATTGACGTAATTTGTATGATGATTTCACTATAGTTGTTTATAACAACAGAAAATTTGTTTGTGAATTGTTTTTCTAACCAATCTCACAATGTCTTATAATTGTTGCCTAATTAGCATAAAAAGAACATTTTTGGTTGATTTTCTAAACATATACTAACTTGTTTGTTGTTTTAGGTTATGTGTGGTTTTTGAGACTCTTCCTTTTGCCCAAAAAAAAAATAATAATAAAATAAAAACAGTAAAAAGAAGGATATAGGTTTGTTATCAAAAGGTTGCTACCAGATATGGTATGTAATGTTATTAAATAAATCTTGCTCCAATATGCTTTTGTTGCTATCCTTATTTTTGTTCAATTGATGCTTTGTACTTTGTCCTTGTTTTTGTAATTTGTTTTGGTAAGACAAAAAGTAGCTAGGTTCCTTCTATTCTAATCTTGTTTGCTAATTATAATCTTGACATGTAGGGAAAGGAGAGAATTTGACAGGAATGCTATACTTCATTGGTTGCCTATGCTGGTTATTTGTATGTGTTACTCCGAATGTATGAATATACATCTCGCAATGAAAAGCCACCTCGCCCACTTCATTGTATTAAAGCACATAGGGACGATATTAGAAGAGAGTTAATGTATGCCGTAAATACAAATAAGGATTCAAAAGATGTAATATGGATGTTTCCTAGTGCTTTTCAGCATTTAGTGACAATTTTTCAAGAAGTGAGAGTTCTTAAAGATAGCCAATATAGTACAATAGAGGAATAAGTAGCAAATTTTCTTGCTATTTGTAGGTTGTAATGTAAGGACTCGTCACCATCATCTTTTATTTCGTTGATCCACTGAGACTATTAATTGTCATTTTCATTAAGTTCTTAGAGCAATTATTAGATTTCAAGATCTTTTCTTAGCCCAACCAAGTGGTTTATCAATTCCATATGAGATACTTAACAATGTAGAAATAGTTTATCCATATTTTAAGGTATAGTTGAACTTTGTATTTAAAAGTTTTTTATTCATTGAAAACATTGTTAATTTGCTTATATAAGTATTTTCAATTGATTGTTAGACTTGTGTGGGTGCAATTGATAGGACACACGTACATGTGAAAGTTCCACGATATATTATTGCAAGACATAGAGGAAGGAAAGGTATTCCAATTGTGAATGTATTGGTAGCATGTACTTTTGACTTAAGATTCACATATATATTGCCCAATTAGGAAGGCTCCACGTCAAATTCTAGAATATTAAAAAAATGCACTAAATAGATAATACAAGTTAAAAGTGCCTCAAGGTATATTAATGATTGCTAATTTGAGCTTGTTTCATTTTCAAATTCTCATTTTAACTATTTTCAAAAATTTATTGATGTAAGAATTTTTGGACTTTTATTTGTTAGGTAAATGTTATTTAGTTGATGCAGGGTATATGTTGAGATTAAGATTTCTCACACCATAAGTAATGCTATCACTTAAAAGAATATTTTGGACATTCTCCTGTGAATTATAAAGAGTTATTCAACTTATGACATGCATCATTGCACAATGCAATTGAAAAAGCTTTGGAGTATTGAAGAAGAAATTTCCAATTATAGCTAGTGGAAACAAACCACATTATAGTGCTGATACAATATGTGGAATTTTTTTAACGTATTGTATTTTACATAATTATCTTATGGGTGTTGATCTAGATGATGAATTAATATCAAAAGTGGATAAGGAACTTATTAATAGCAATTTGAGAATGATACTAGTTATGAGAATATTACTAGAAGTGAAGATGGTAGAAGATGACAGCTTTTGAGAAAGAACATAGCCATGTAATTGTGGCAAGATTATGTTTTAGATTGATATTTTGATTTCATGTGTAACGTGGAATGTATGATTCCATTGACGTTGGATCTATTTGATTGATTTATACTGTAATAACCTGATTTTTTTCTCTTAATTTATTTGTGTAAGTGTGGTGGTGATATTTATCTAGAAATTTGAGGATTTGAAAATTTTTGGAATGATAAAATTAGTTGGAAAGATTTTTGGATTTAATTCCACTCTATGTGGGAGTTTAATGTAGAATTTCTAAGCTTTTATCCAAACAATTCCTAGCCCAATTACCTAATTGGTTCAACCCATGCCCATTAACCCATGGGTCAACCCTTTCCTTTGACTCATCTCAACTCACTTTATCACTCAATGTGTTAACTCATGAATAGTAGCTCTAAATCATTTCCCGGAAAATTTCATTTTCCATCTATCATTTCTTCCATACATCTCTCAAATTATTTGGCTAATTAGTAAAAAAGAAGACCCTACATTGATGACTTTAAAGCATTCTTCCAAATTACTTAGCTAGCATGTTTTAAACACTTAAAGTATCTTTTAAATAATTTGTTCAATCAGTCAAAAAGTTAGCATGATTCCCAGATCATGCCACCCATCTCCATCCATCTTCCAATACCTTTCTTAAATTATATGGTTAGATAGTTAAAAAGCAAGTATGATTCTTGGATCATACTACCTATTGTATATGCATGATCTTGCCTTAGTTGTTTTGAAGCATGTGAAGTGGAGGTTATTTTCTCCACCGATAACTTTCTCTACACTCCCATGATTCTTACAAATTGTGTGCCTTCAAAGAGAAAAAAAATAAGAGAAAATATATATATTTTTATCAAGTGTGGTTGGACATTTGGTGTTGTTTGGAGGAAGAAGAAAGGCTTGGAATTTTCCAATTGGGTGGTGTTCAAAGCTCAAATCCTTTTTCCTTCTCAGGCTTGGTCATCAATATCTTCATTGAGGTAGGATGGTAAACCTCCTAAAATATATTTTTTGGGTTTAAATTATGAAACTTGATTGTAATACAAATAATACCCCCATATTGGGGGTAGGGAAGCCGAAACTTTGACTGATATAACCCAGCAGGTTGACAGCTTTTTGTTTGTAACTTCTGATGTGTTCTTGACCCCTAAAACGGTAGAATTAGGCTTCGGCTAAAACATAAAAGTTGTAACCCTTTAAGTTTTCTTTCCAACCCAAAAAGATTTGTATCAATCCGATTTGTGAGTCAAAAGTTATGTCCAAAATACTGAGCACGTGTAAAACTGTATCTTCTGGACAAACTGAATTCAAGGCTATTTTTGCACCTTTAGACCTTAGAATTTTAAAAAGTGTGAAACCAAGATTGTAGCCAATAAGGTTCGAACTCGCGACTTCAAATCGTAATTAGAGTCGTCCGCCCACTAAGCTGCCAACCTCGGCTTAATTAATATACTATTAGAAATAATTTTATTCTTATCAAGGCTAGTATGGCAAACTTGTCAAAAAATTAACTAAAATACTAATTCGAATTCTAAATTTTTCTAGTTACATGCTACTTGTTAATTTACATGTGGTACCTACCGTTTGTGATAAGAATGTTGGTGATTATGTTATATATTTAATTTATTGTGAATTATTATTAAATTTTGAAATGAGATAAAATACTTAAAGTATACTGTATGTGACTGAATAATCTCACCTCGGATTCATCACCCAGGAACATTGCCGGTTGTTATTAAAAATGTCTGATTGCCATACAAGATACCCTTGGAATGCTAAGAGGTGAAAATAAATTAAGGCACTCAGTGCTAAAGTTATTATTTTTTTTTTTTTGGCAATGGGGTGATGGGTGGGTAGAAATGGCCTTTTAGATGGAGATGGGAGCATATGTATTTTATTTGGGAGATGCTCCCTTCTGACCTGGCCAGTCAGGTAGCCGATCGTGACGGCTAGGTTTTTGGTGGGTGACACCATTGGTATGCAATGAATGCTAAGCCCGTAAAGTCATTGGTTCCCAAGGCTAGGGGTAGAGGAGGATAAGAGTATGATTATCTTAGGAGGATTTAGATTAAACTCCTTTACCAAATTTTACTATGATTGGCAACCTCTCTTGCTTATGTATGAATGATGTGTTAGAATTATTTAATTATATTTAGTTTCTTTTGATGAATATTTTATAAAAAAATATATATATATGAAACCTGTTTCGCTACGGGGTTTGATCCCGATACCTTTAAGATCCGAATCTGAGATCCCTACCACTGCAACATAGATTTCATTGTGGTACACACATCAATATTTAACTATTTCTACATGTAAGAAAAATAGTAGTTACGGTAACGGTTTTATCGAACCGTTGTAAGTATACTTTACATTATTCAGTTGGGATCTATTGAATTAATTGTTGCATAAACAGTATGCCACCTAATCACATTCACTGTAGTGGGTCACCTAATACAGTGTAGCATTACAATCACTACATATAGGCACCTAGGAGATTCTGATTACTGGGTTTTAGTAGCTCACCCCTTGTGGGAATATTTTTTTTAGGATATTAAGCACAGGGATACTGAAGATTAGCTGGAAAGAGATTAATTTCTCTTAAATATTCCATCAGAAGAGTAATCTATTTTTTTTCTTTCTTGCACAGCGCGGGAAGACATTATTTATTATTGTGGTCTGTAATAATAATTATTGGATGATTGTAATCATTAAGTTTAGACTTAGTTACTTTATTTGATATGTAATATTAATCGCATGGTTAGGACGTTTAGATGGCTCTGTAATATTATTCTCTATATTTTTTTTATTTTGTGCCTTGTAGTTGAATCCCATCAAATGATTCAGTCTGATGACTTATAAATATTGGTTGGGATAAACTAGGGATTTTGAATACCTTAAATTTTTATTGCAAGTCAACCCCAATTTGGGTGAAAAATTTGGGGTGTGACGGCATGTTACTGTCATCTTATTTTTATACCTAAATAAATAATCCCAAGTCACCCTCGGGTATTCGAATTATGAATATCTGGGGCGTGACATATATCATAAATTCAAATATCATTTAATTAGTTGGTTTAATTATTTTTTTTAATTCATATACTTATTTTTTTTCTTAATATAAATCTAGAATATTGTGGGAAATCCCATTTTGTTAGAAATTTGAACAGTATCAAGTATGGACATCAACAATGATATTGAGGTGATCGCAACTAGTCAATGTGGATTCAAGAAAACAAATGATATTTGAAATGGACTATGGAGATGGACAGGGTAATACTTGAAATTTTAATAGAACAGAAGATTAAGGGGAAAACATAGGATAAGAACTTCACTAATGATGCTTATAGGGCTGTGGTGAGTGAAATCAAACAACATTTTGGGAAGGACATCACAAAAGCTAAGATACAAAACGATTTGAAAACTTTGAAGGAATAAATAGGCTTAGTAATAGATGTCTTGGAGCATAAGAGCGGCTTTACTTAGAATGACACTGCAAAAAAATAAATAAATAAAATTGAAGCCAAACCTATTTTTTAGGAAAACTTGATCAATGTAATTTTTAGAAACTTTAACTTCTATTCTTTTAATTTAAAAAATTCATGCTATGTCTTGATTATACAATATCAGGCTAATGAGAGGATGAGCATTATTTAAAATAATACGTTACCTCACTTGGAAATTCTCTGTGAGATTTATGAAAAGGATTGAGCAATTAAAGTAAGATCTGAAAGGCTAAAGAGAAAGTAAATTGTTGGGAAAGAGAGAATAAGAATTTAACCATTAAGGAAATTGATGAGATACAAAAGAACAATGACATATATCATGGAAACATTAGTTTTTTTTCTTTTTTTTTTTTTTAAAGGGAAAGCGATATACGTACACCAAGAAGCCACGGGCCAACAAGGTCCACTTCATCTATTTCATATCCAAGTTAAAAGAGTGGTACGAAAAGGATGGCTATCATGAAAGATAATGTTTTTGAAGAGCCTAATGAAGTTACAAGAGCAATGAAAGAGATATTAGATGCCGTAAAAAAATTGGAATTAATGGGTACAACGCATCTATATGTTGTAAACTTTCTTATGGGTCATCCAGATATTGTTGAATTTTTTTTTCTTTTGCAATTAAGAAAGAGGAAAAATGGTTGTGGTTGTCCATTGAATGCTAACCAAAATAATATAGGAGAAAGCTCTTTTATTTAAATGCATTTCTATGCATTTTAAAGGAAAATTTGATTGTCATTTTTGTTAAAGATCAATGTTAGTCATGGCTTTAGCTTCCTTTTTACCCTCTCTCTTATAGCCTTTCTTTGTGCTTACTTAGTCAGCAAAATTTGTCTTCATGGTTGTGTTTATTTCGTTTGTTATCCCAATTTGAATTGAACTCTATTGATTTCTAGCGTTGCGACTAAAGATGAATACAATTCATATAATTTGTCTATTCTAGATGCTAATGTTCCCAAACAAGTCTAGTGGAACTCCTTTAGGTTATTTTGGTCTTGCAAGTCCATTATACTTATTTCTTGTGCAATTGTGTTGCTTTTTTCTGTTTCATTCTAACTCTATACTCATATAATTTTTGCACACTTGTCTTTTTTTCTCTATTTTCTTCTCCATGATAATGAGTCTCATTTATATTTAATGTCTTTGGTCATTTCATTACAGGCCTTATACCGTCCTTTAGATATAACAGGGTTATATTTGGTATTTTTTCAAATCGGTTTTGTTTAAGTTCCAAACATGGAATTTAATTCAATTCTTCAATTTAAATATGTGTTCCAAACACAGAATTTCATTTGTCAAATCAAATCAAATCCTTATTTTAAAATGAAATCAATTATAATGATGGAATGCTTATAAATGGAGTGATAAATATTTTAAAACTAGTAAAGAAATATTAGAATATTGGAGATCTAGATATAAAGAAGAAAATGATATGGAAGAGAAAGATAAGCTATTAAATCAAATGCAAACTCTCGATAATCAACACAAAATATATTCAAATCTTTAGATTCTTACTCTGAAAATTTAGATGAAGAATACTACGCAATACGTGTAGTGAATGATATTATTATGAATCTAAAAATTAAAACAACATTTGATCCAGAGCTAGATGAAAAACTAACAAAAAAGTTAGATGAAACTCTAAACCTAGATAAAACACTAGGAAAGAGAAAAATAAAAAAATCAGATCACCTAAAAAATGATCCACAAACTAAAACAATTAATGAAAAAGAACTTTTTTTTTTTAAGACATTTGTTTAAAAGAAGAAGGTGAGTCTAGTTCTAAAGAGATTTTTGTAAAGGAAGAACATAAACTTTGTCCTTCTGAAAGAGAAGATGTAATAACCTAGATTTTTAGTTTTTGCTTTGGTTATTTTTTTATTACTATTTAATTCAATAACAAGAAATTTGGTTGATTTAAAATTTTTGAAGCATTAATTAAATGCTGGTTTTATTGTGGACACTCGGATTATGCTAGTTTTTTTTCTATTTGAATTTTTTTGTAAATTATAAATTTATGATTTAATTTTAATTATTTTGATAAGTTATTAATTAAAATAAATATTAATTTTTCCTAAACTTAATAAAAGATAATGTTACTATTGTATATATTCATATATTGTGCATATAACCAGTGGGTATTTATTAATAAATAATAATATTAATATTTATATATATAAGAAGGTAATTAGTTTGGGATAAGATTAAAAAACTAATGTAGTTCATGTCTCGAAATTTGTGACCTGAAATGTGAGGACAAAACCCATAAATAAATATTAAATCACACAAAATAAACCATATCCAAGCGGAAGAAAATTAAAACATCAATATTCATAATCTGATTATTCTAAAGTCTCAAAAATGCCATAAAAGGGCTACATAGACTAATGCTGCAAATACGGGTCCCAAATTAGATCAATACATTATAATCCTAAATAATGAAATGTAAAGTAAGAATAAACTATCAAAACCATCCACGACTGACTTTCTAAGCCACTGGTCCATCACAAGCATCAATTCTTGTGATATCAATTGTTAGAGGGGTAAGCACTAAGTTTAAGTATGCTCAATAAGTGTGCTCAGTATGCATATAAGACATTTTTCTTATCTTGTATAGAAAATCAATGTTTAAAAGAAATACCAAACAAGTTAATATGACAATCTCAAATAATCCATAGTGCCATCATAATATTCATACCATTCCACTTAATAGTTTTTTAGCCATGATCTCCCAGTATCAGGATTAAATAACTCTCATCATATCACACACATTATTACATCTCAATACAATACTATGATAAGTACTTTGCAAATTTAGTCTGTGGCCATAAAATTAAACCCAAAAACAACTCCACAGGCTTTAGCCATGGGTACAAATATCCAGCAGTCCCAAATGTGCAATCTTATGCCATTTAACGGTCACTAATCCTGTAGTCCTAGTCTAACATATCTTGTCTCAATAAACATCCGGTCCCATAGTCTTGGCATGTTATATGCTAAAATAAATTATATGACACGCTTTGTAGGTTATTGGCTTACCAAAAACGATAACTAACTTAGCACGGGTTTTGAGCTTCAGCCTTTAGGCAGTAGCATCCATTCTTTTAGTATCCTCTACGACCCAAATGACAAAATATCAATCCCCATTACAATATCATCATTAATCAACACATCATACACAAGTTTTACCCTAAATTTAGTTTCTTGTTTCAATTCCTTATTTATGAAATTTTATAAAGTAGTATCTTTTTGGGTCTAGGTTTGATGTTGCCCGATACATGCATGTGTTTAACATAATAATCAAGCCCAACAAAAAAAAATCACATATAAAAAAGGTACTCAAATTATGCATTCAAGGAAATCCGTTCAAAGGTGATTCAAGTGCTCCCATTCAAAGATAGTTCGAGCAGCCAACATATAGTTCAAACCCACTCGAAGGTAGTTCAAACACCCCCACTAAAAGGTAGTTCAATGTGCAAGCTACTAGAAAACCCACACGAAAGTTGTTCGAGCGCCCAGCAGCTAAAAATAAATTTTTAATTTTTTAAAAAAGAATTTATAAAGAAAAAATGAGGACTTTATAGACTCCCCACATGAGAATTAAAATTTTACTTAGTATTACTTTTCTACATTTGAATTTACATAATTCATTAAGAGAAATGTAATAAACTTCTGTTTGTAATGTGGATGTTAATTGTGTTGGGTTTTGGGAGACTACTATTTGGACCTGGTTTTAGGGGCTTATAGCTTTGTTTTGGAGCTTGATTGCCTAGTTGATTTTCGCTAAAGCATTTATCTCAACTCTAAACATAAATTTATTTATTTTATCCTTTGTTTATATTCATTGCTCTACAATGTATGTGTATGGCTTTGATGTAGGATAAGGAAGATGATTAAATGTTTTAATATATGTTTCTTTTGTTAGTATAATTAGGTCAAGGAATCCAAGGCATAACACAATTAGTTGGGGATTAGTTGATTCTTTTTTCAATACATTGAAAGCAACTATGTATCAAGATTTTCCAACAATAATCAAAGTAATGATTAGTAAAATTCCTTAAGGAAAAGTCATGATATTTAAAATTTATAGTTCTGTAAAATGGAGATACAATGAAAGATTTTTTTAGCTATACTAGATCTAAAAGTCAAGGGAATATTCTTCCTTAGACACTTATCTTGCCTAAAAAAAAAAAAAAAAAAAGAGAGAGAGAATTAGAAACCTAAAGAGGAAGCCATGTGAGGAGAATAAATTCTGTTATGGTCTAGTTTTGAATTAGTTTACAATATCAAAATTTTATAGAACATATAGGAAAAACATATAGTTACAGATGGTAAAAGATTATTTGTATCTTTTGTTTCATTAATATTTAAAGCAACAGATGATCAAAAAGATCAAGCATTTAGTTTTTTAAACTAAATTATCCAAACGGAAGTTTATACTTCATCAAAGTAATAATTTATCTCGATGAATATTATAAAAAAATTTAAAATAGTATTTCAATTAGAAGTTATTGTCTCTACGAAAAATGCCAGAGCTGAAGTAGATTATTAGAAGAATATGGTTAATATTCCAACCACAATGTAAAGACATGATGGAAGGTTAACAAAAATTAAATCATTACAGAAGTATAGTGGACCAACCAAGAATACTGCCAAAAGAAAAAGAATAAATTTTTACGAGTGGGTTATATATGACTGCAATTTTATCCAACACATGTCAGAGCTCATGTAAATGAATCAGATTTAACAAAAAGAGTTTTCTTAATTATCATAATATTTTTGTATTATTTATTTTTTCTTTTTTTTTTTTTTTTTTGGTCTTCTCTTTTCTTTTATTGTGTTTTAAGTTTAGAGTTCAAAATCCAAACTCTAGATTTATAAATAGGATTTATTCTGTAACGAAGAGGCATTTAGAAAATCCAAACCTTCTCTCATTTTTTTTTTTTTTTGCAATATTTCCTCCATGTAATACCAACTCTATAAGAAAAATTTTAGTGTTTAAGAAATATATAAGTAACATTCTGAGCATTCTAATAATATTTAGTGTAATTTTTGAATTTTCTAAGTGGGGTATCAGAACCCAGACGACTTGAAAGGTATAATTATGAGCCTATTATTTGATGAAAGTATGTTTTCTAAATACTAGAAACTTATAAAGTTATTGTGGAAATATTATTGTGACCCACGATGGTTATTTGTTATTTTATAAATTTGTGAGATTATGGGGAATGTAAGTGTAACTAATTGAAATATTTAGGGGTGTAAGGGTAATAAACTTTATTCTATAATGAGAGAAATGAGGGCGAAGGCGAGAGGTCAAGTCTCCTCAATCACAACTGAGTGCTTTGAGCATTGGTTTAATTATTAGGTTGTCAATGTATTTATAGATTTGAAATTATGAAATTTTGTATTATCTAAATAATAACAATTTTTAAATATAATTTTGTTAGTTCATATATAAATTATCATAAATTTAAGTATGTTTAATATAATAAATTATGATAAATTTAAAATTATTGAATAAAAATTATTATTTAAAATAATTCACAATGTTGAAACTACTTTAATAGTAATTATTAAGAAGTCTTTATTTACATTAAATGAATTAACTTTACTTTATATTTTAATACAATGTAATTTTAAATTTATAAATTTAAAATCCATAGTTAACTAGGGCCATATATGCTTGTTTGCATTAGTAGTTGCACAAATGCAAATGAAAAGCTAATATTAGGGCACAAATTTTCTGAGTCCAAGTCCATGGTATTTTGTTATATGCAAATAAAGATTGAAAAAATGGATCGAACTGACAGCTATTTGAAGAGCCCTAATTTTATGAACTTGTCATTTTTAAAATAATATATTAACACTACAAAAAATGCTAGATTTCTCGGCCACCTAAACTGGTCAATAAAAGCTTCGTCGACTGCCTAATGACCATTTACTAGCAGTCGTATACGCTGGGGTCGAGAAAATGAATATTCGGCTGCCTTGAAGTTTCATCCGCCTGAAGCAGTCGACAAAAACCATCTTTCTCGTCCACCTCATGGTGGTCAACTAAGGCCCTTTTTGACTGCTATTAGGCGGTCGACTAAATTGTTTTTCCTTAAAAAAAAAAAAGCAATTTCATTTTAAACTAAAAGAACAACTGTACATTTATATAGCAGAACCTGTACATTGATTACACTTGTATATATAACCTGTACATTGATTACACCTGTATATATACTTAAGATGAAATTAAAACTATCTAACAAAAATTCTAAATTTTCATAAAATATGTAGCAAAATACACCTAACATTGAAGAGTTTAACTAAAAACACTTTGAAAACAAAATAACGTCCCCTAGCATCCTTTGTAATCGACCTCAAACTGTCACGTCCCAGATCTTGTGACTTGAGGGGTGAGTGATAAACACACACAACATGCAGTAACATAACCACCCATGATCAGAGCAGAGCAACGCAACATCAACTAGTGAGCCCAAGAAAAAAGATGAGATAACATAAATTTAACCTTAACTATAGCTAGGTCACATATTCTATACTCCATTTCCATAAATACATAACTTAGGCCTTAAGGCCATTACAATCAAATCGAATAAGTTAAGCATTGTACAATATCACAATTCCAAATGAAATTTACACTAAATGACCAAAAGCTTTACTAAGCTTAGTAGGGCTCATGCACACACTTCCAGTCCAACCCCATTAGCCCACCTGATTGTTATGACCCGTTCTTGCATCAAAATCTATAGGGACGTAAGCACGGGTCCACTTGTGCCCACGATGCCTCAAACAAACATATATGGTATGTAATCAATACATGCATGCCAATGTTCATATAAGCATAACTACACCAACATCTTTCTATAAGCCATAACAATTCATTGATATCAATTAGTTTTCAACTTAACCAAGTATTTAACATCATTCAACATCATCATAATATTGTATTCAACTCCAATTATCCTTCATTATTAAATTTCCCAATGTTACATCCAATCACATTCCTTAACACATTACCATATATTCAACATTCAATCACATAATCGTATCCACATTAGCACTCAATTATTATTCAATCAAATTACCATAACCACACAAGTCATCGGGGGATGGGTGCATACACGTTATTGTCTTTTATGGGCCAATACCCAGCAGAAACGATAAGCCGATGTCGTCGTTTAGGATTGCCATCCAGGGCCACGAGGAGCCAAGCCACACACAATGTTGTGGGCTACTAACCCACTGGCATTAACACCAAACCTTGTGCAGGTTCCGGGCTACTCAACTCGAGGGTAATCTCAAACCCTTCTTATTTCCGCACCCCACCACGGCCCATGACACACAACCAATCATTCATCACATTCAATATTCTTTAATCACAATTCACATTCATCACCATAAACTTTCCAACACACATAACTACATTCCATTTCATCATTGAACACAACTCATTTCATCTTTTCATTTCATTTATTCCAAGCCTCACTTAATTTTCATCATTTATTAACAAAAGTTCACATTTCAATTCTTTCAAACATATATTCACTTTTCAGTTCATCCCAAGATTCATTGCACATCAACTTTGATCAAACATCATTAAACATTCAACATTCACAACCATTATGAATATGATTCTCTTGTTCAAATCACCATTTAATTCACTCAATCCCAAACTTACATTCATCAACATTTAGTCATTAACAACACATATTCACTATCCCAATTGATCAAGGTTCTTATCTCATGGTATCCTTTCAATTCATTTTATTTAAAGTAACATTTATTCAACTTAACAAGTTAAATTCCATTAGCTAAAGAAAACCAATTTTTAATCACTTTTTAAATCACATTTTGCTTTCTAAATCCATGCAATTAATCAAATAAAAGTTTCATGCAAAAACATGTTACTAAACTCTTTCATAGACCTAAGGTAGAAAGTCAAAGTAAACAAAGTCAAGAATTGGACCTAGGCTCGGTGGGCGCCCAAGTTGACACTCAGCCATGTGCCCAAGGGCTTGTGCGCCCACACCTTGTGCGCCCAAGGAGGCCGGGTGCCTATGACAAGGTGTTGGGTGCCCAACTGTTACCCACCTCGTGGGCCCACAGCTTGGTCCGAGTTACAAGTTTCATGCTTTGTTTTCTGGTTTCTTGGTTTTTCACTCTTAAGACCTCAAATTGACCAAGTTAAGGTTGATATACTTAAAATTTCATGTTTCTAACATCACCACAAGTCTCTTAGGCATCAAAAGAAATCAACAATTTGAGTTTTCATCAACTTTGGGTCAAGTTATAAATCAAAACACCATTTTCACTCCCTCAACCTATACATACATATATATGTGTATATAACTTCTATTTTCTTCCATAGATGAAGACAACACTTGAAAAAGGTTTTCTAAAAGTAATCTACTCCTTGTTACACATCACATATGTAAGAAAAAAGCATTAAATCCCTACCTCAAGTTGAAAGAAAATGGATCAACAAGAAGGTGTCTCTCGGTTCCCAGCTCTCAAACTTTGATGAGCTCTAACTCTTCATTCCTTGATCCAAACTACAAATAAATTGCATAGAAAAGGTCCTTGAGGATCCAATTACACTCTTGCAAGATTAATTTGATTTCCATGCAAACTAGAAGAACTTACCTTAAATTTTTTTACTCGGCTTAAATTTTTCTACCTAGTTTTTTTTCTTCTTCTTCCTTATACTTCTTTGCTTCTCACCCGGTTTCTTCTTCTCCAAACAACTTTTCTCTCTTTTTCTTGCACCATATACCCAAGTATATATATATTTTAAGCAATATTTTAATCCCCAACAGTGAATTTCAGACCCCCACACCTCCCCTAGCTAAAAATAGGCTCATAGGGGAGAGGGGTCGACTGTAAAATGCAGAACAACCCATGCTTGTCAAATCTGCTGTACCTTGGGTGCCTAAGCCCTTCTCAGGTGTGCGTCCAAGGTCTTAGGCGCCCATGTTCCGTGCGCCCAAGGTACCCTCCCCCTGCACTCTAGCTAAAACTCCATCTTTTGATGGTTTATCTCATCCCTTTCAAAGTTTTCAACTCTAAAGTACCATTAATGATGAATACCACTTAATCAACATACTATTACCTCAAAATGTTTGAATAACCATCTATTTACATTAACACAAAAGTTCGGGGTGTAACATTCTCCCCTCCTTAAAAAAATTTCATCCTTAAAATTTTATACCACGGTCATGCACAAATTTTTGAGTAAAACTCACACCTTTAAGCAAGCTTTTTATCATCCTGAAACTTCTTGCACGTGTGAAACTTGAAATTTTATTCATTAAGCAATATTCAGATCACTTTACAAATTAATCATAACAATTCAAAAACACTAATAACTATACCTTCACTGTGCATCTGTAAACTCAGTAATTATTCCAATGGCTCCTCAAGTAATAGCAACCAGGTTTTCAAATCTTTATCCTTCATCTCTTACTATCTGGTATCCTACATTGCTCTATCCAATCACCTTTCCTGCCAATCTATTTTCTCCATAAAATTGAACTTCTTATTTTCCCACACATCTCAATATCTAGACTACCTTAAATTTCCATAACATCTCTCACTTAATCAATATTTCCCAATTAATAACTGATGATAACTTTAATGCACCCATTCACAAAATTTTCCCTTAGCACCATTTATCCAAGACTGAATTCCTCATTACCTCAAAAAGGTAACCTCTCTATTTCATTCAAGTTTCTCCCTATAGGTCCAACACTTAAGCACGTGACCTCAACATTTAATTCCTTTGTAACTGAAACTGGGGTCCATCCAATCAAAACTATATCACAAACCAAATAGGTCGCATTATAACTATGCTAAACTTGAGGTTGAAATCAACCTTGAAAATTGCCATGGAATGGCACTGACCACATATAAACGCGTCATCAAGCATATCATACTTAAGTGTAATAGATATTGGCTAGATATAACCTCTAATCAAACTATATCACCAACACCTTATCTTTTCTACCTTTGTAATCCTTCTTCTCTATTCAAACATCTCTTCTTTCCAAGTATTGTTTTCCATTTCAAATTCTCCCTTACTTTATATACTTTCATTACTCTATTGTTCTACCTAACTTTTAATCCAATGTAACTACTTTAGTTTAATTAAAACTAAAATCCAAAGCATAACTAATCATGAATAGGGAAACTATCAAATAAAACTGAGTAGGCTGGTTATTCCATTCTAGAACCCTTTTTCAGTCCATGCATTCATCCTTTTCCCTATCTCCTATTATAAATAGAACTTGCCCATTAATTTCTAACCTCATCATACTAAGCTCAATTAATTACGTCTATCCAAAGCCATTACCTTCTCTTAGCTCAATACTCACACATAGATACATACACCTTATAAACCAATTGGCAAGCCAACATTTTAACTGACCATAGATTACATCATTACTAATGTAAATTTCAGCTTAAACCATAGACAATCCAATGTAGAAACTCCTTAACTCACTGTTTAATGCCATCCTTGATATTTCATTCACAAACATATACATGTCTACGTACCATATCAACTTTGCTTCAACTTCAATAAATACTCATCCAATAATTAAGACTTCAACAAATGAGCAACACATCAATAACTAAAGAACATTCACATTTTACCATTAGTCTAAACAATAATCTAAACACCCCACATTATTAACTCCATAAAAAGTACCAAGGCACTAACCAATCTGTAGCAGAAGCCCATAAAATGTTTTCCTAGAACTCTCTTTCCAACTCATCTTCTATTTATTGTGTTCAAACCTTAAATCATTCCTTTGAAACATCAATGATTCTCTTAACTACATTCAAACATACCATATAGAGGCACCATTCATAAGACATCATATATTAAGCTCTTAAAATAAATTTACCCAAACACCCTTCTGTCTCATCAGTTCCAATTCTTTTGCATTTGCCACCAAGCTTTTCATACATGTAAACCTAGAATAAAAATCTTAATTCTACTTGTACTCAAGGTAAATTCTTGGCATCATTGTACTTGATTCAATCATATCAGAATGTTTAATCCGCCACTTGTATGAACCCAAATTAATTGCCTCAAAGCCCAACCAATATGATAAGTTTAATATAACCGAGGCCTTCAAACCTTCTTCGTACTTTCAACTATTCAACAAAATATCTCATTTTCAAACTCAATTCACCCATTTATAGCTACACCTATATACTCATGTGTTTTCTATTAAAGATAGTCCCACGACTGGGATCCCATATCCCTTTTTTCATATTATTGTCAAGGCATATCCTCAATATTGCCATAACACTCAAAACCAAAACCACTTAGCCAAGCAAGTTCCCATAACTAGCACCTTTCTATAAAGTCAAACACCTTAACACTCAAAAGGTTAAGAGCAACCAAACAAGTTCAAATTTTCAATTCATACAAGCCAGTTTCCTTACTTATTAACACTCGGTTAAGGAATCAAATCATAGGAATCACAAATTGGGATGAAACAAATTAAACTAGTCATTCAGGAAATATAATCAACATTGAACCAAATTCGGCATCATAGTCACCCCAATTTACAACAATGCGATTTACCAGCATTAGTGAAATAGCAATGCCATCAAGTTTCAAGTAAACAACATAGAGATGAAAGAATTTTCCTTAGTGTGACAACTTTAGCATAATTGGGTAACCAAAATTTCAGATGGTCAAGCCAAATGTTTATCAACATAACAGTTTAGAGAGCTTTCAACTCAAAGGAATTTTTCAATGTTTTAATGTGCAAGTAGCAATTAAGAATTCAATAAAACACGGATTTAGCTATGATCAGTTCCTTTCAAAGTTAAGAATTACAAGGATTCATTCTGCAATATATAAGAAGTACAATAAGTAACATGGAGTATAACCTTCCTATATCATCTCTGAGTAACTCACCTTTGTGAAATTTATGCCTCTATTACCATTTTCCTCATCCCAAAGAGTCTTGAAATCCCAAACATCCACTGAAAGTTACTTTAGCAATATACAGACTTTTCAACCTCTAACTCATAGCATCACCCATATCTTCAACCTCACTCAAATGATATGGGAGATCTTTAAATCAACCTCTTTCCAATATTCCACTCTTTTACGTCACTTCATAATTAGTTTATCTTACATAAACAAATACCTTCAGCATCCTTATGTTCTAATGCATTCCAAACTATTCTATTAGTTTACTTAACCACAACAAGACTTCAATGCTAAAATATCATAGCTAATACTGAATTAGGTATAGGTAAATCCTCCTCAATTGATATTACCATCTAATCATTAGACATTATCGCATAACTCAATCTTCCCCGTAACCTTTCACAATATTAAAAGCAATCCCTTTTTCAAGTAAAAGTAGTCGAAAAATTTCAATCAACATATACTCTGTGCCATAAAATGTTCTCATTATCATTACCCCACACATTTGTGCTCTGCCCCAATTCATTTAAATCAATAAGTCCGTTAGCTAAGAGGTATTTGAGTAAGATAAAGGTGGTACCCCACCATATCCACAAAACTTAAACATCAAACACAATCTTTGCTATACTCAGTTACTACACTAAAATCTTTGGAAATCCCTTGAAATAATTTGACCAAATATCACCTGACTCTATACTTTGTCTCATGCAAACCAATTCAACATTTATTATTCTTGATGCTCAATGATTCAGTCAGAATATCAATACTTGATAAGCAACTTGCTGCCATAATTACCACCAAATTTGTAAACTTCAAATTTTACTTAAAACCCAAGCTTTTTACCATTCCTTTTAACAAGAGTCTCAAATGTCCCCAACATCCGACGCTATATTTTATAGAATCATAGACTCACAATCATTTGATTGAATTCCAAACTTCCAAGACTTCTTCGATGCCATAGAATATGGCCTAACAGAAAAATAATAGTGGCATCTAATATGGAATCTATGAAAGTCAAGCCAGCTCTTGGGAGTTTGCTCCTACTCATCCCCAAGTATCACATCCAAAATCAACACCTCACTTACAAGATGACATTTAGACTCTTTTTCATTCAATCTCCAATTGACCATGCGAACACAAAGTTTTTCCCCAATATGCCTAATATCATTTACTAAAAAAGGTTACCTCATCACAAATCTGAACCACCATATTATCAAATAACCGATTATCACCAATCCATTACAATGATCAATCACCGCTCATCAAGTTAGTAACTCATATATTTTAAGATTCAATTCTCTACTATTGCCATTTCTACTTCAAATTCATTCCATAATCTCACAATTCCCACCAATAAAAGGTAGCCTCAATAAATTTTAAAATCACAACCTTAGACTCTTTAAACCCCTTAGCGCTTACAAATTTTCAATCATATCCAAAATCACTTCTAATCATCTTTCATAATGCCAGGTCCACTAGTAAAACATCTATCAAACATCAACTCTTGGTTCACAAACCTCCAATGATTACACCATTTACTCACATATCAACCTTACTTGTCATCAGCCGGTGATGCTTACCAAATTCTCATACCTCCAAACAATACAATCAAAATTCTAGTAACATTTAGTCTTGACCCTCTCTACCATGATCCTTACCACAAAATGTTAATAAGTCCATCCAATAAAAATGACTAAATGTCAATTAGAACACATCAACATGTAACACGCAATACTAGACTCCCACTGTCCCTTAGGTATTCTGACCTAGCCTGTGATACCAACCTGTTACACCCCAGATCTCGCGACCCAACGGATAAGTGATAAACACACACAACATGCACTAACATAACCACCCATGATCAGAGCAATGCAACATCAACTAGTGAGCCCAAGACATAAGATAAGATAACATAAATTTAACATTAACTATAGCTAGGTCACATATTCTATACTCCATTTCCATTAATACAAAACTTAGGCCTTAAGGCCATTACAACCAAATTGAATAAGTTTAGCATTGTACAATATCACAATTCTAAATGATATTTATACTAAATGACCAAAAGCTTTACTAAGCTTAATAGGGCTCATGCACACACTTCCAGTCCAACCCCATTAGCCTACCTAATTGTTATGACCTGTTCTTGCATCAAAATCTGTAGGCGACATGAGCATGGGTCCACTTATGCCCACGATGCCTCAAACAAACATATATGGTATGTAATCAATACATGCATGCCAATGTTCATATAAGCATAACTACACCAACTTCTTTCTATAAGCCATAACAATTCATTGATATCAATTAGTTTTCAACTTAAGCAAGCATTTAACATCATTCAACATCATCATAGTATTGTATTCAACTCCAATTATCCTTCATTATTAAATTTCCCAACATTACATCCAATCACATTCCTTAACACATTATCATATATTCAACATTTAATCACATAACCATATCCACATTAGCACTCATTCATTATTCAATCACATTACCATAACCACACAAGTCATCGGGGGATGAGTGCATACACGTTATTGTCTTTTATGGGCCAATACCCAACGGAAATGATAAACCAATGTCGTCGTTTAGGATTGCCATCCAGGGCCACGAGGAGCCAAAACATACACAATGTTGTGGGCTACTAATCCACTGGCATTGACACCAAACCCTGCGCAAGTTCCGGGTCTCTCATCTCGAGGGTAATCTCAAACTCTTCCTATTTCTGCACCATACCACGACCCACAACACACAACCAATCATTTATCACATTTAATATTCTTTAATCACAATTCACATTCATCACCATAAACTCTCCAACACACATAACTACGTTCCATTTCATCATTGAACACAACTCATTTCATCTTTTCATTCCATTTATTCTAAGCCTCATTTAATTTTCATCACTTATTAACAAAAGTTCACATTTCAATTCTTTCAAACGTATATTCACTTTTCAGTTCATCCCAAGATTCATTACACATCAACTTTGATCAAACATCATTGAACATTCAACGTTCACTAACATTATGAATATGATTCTCTTGCTCAAATCACCATTTAATTCACTCAATCCCAAACTTACATTCATCAACATTTAGTCTTTAATAACACATATTCACTATCCCAGTTGATCAAGGTTCTTATCTCATGGTATCCTTTCAATTCATTTTATTCAAAGTGACATTTATTCAACTTAACAAGTTAAATTCCATTAGCTAAAGAAAACCAACCTTTAATCACTTTTTAAATCACATTTCCCTTTCTAAATCCATGCAATTAATCAAATAACAGTTTCATGCAAAAACATGTTACTAAACTCTTTCATAGACCTAAGGTAGAAGGTCAAAGTAAACAAAGTCAAGATTGGGGCTAGGCTCAGTGGGCGCCCAAGCTGACACTCAGCCATGCGCCTAAGGGCTTGTGCACCCACCTAAGGAGGCCGAGCGCCCATGACAAGGCGTTGGGTGCCCAACTGTTACCCACCTCGTGGGCCCACAGCTTGGTCCGAGTTACAAGTTTCATGCTTTGTTTTCTGGTTTCTTGGTTTTTCACTCTTAAGACCTCAAATTGACCAAGTTAAGGTTGATATACTTAAAATTTCATGTTTCTAACATCACCACAAGTTTCTTAGGCATCAAAAGAAATCAACAATTTGAGTTTTCATCAACTTTGGGTCAAGTTATAGATCAAAACACCATTTTCACTCCCTCAACCTATATAAACATATATATGTGTATATAACTTCTATTTTCTTCCATAGATGAAGACAACACTTGAAAAAGGTTTTCTAAAGGTAATCTACTTCTTGTTACACATCACATATGTAAGAAAGAAGCATTAAATCCCTATCTTAAGTTGAAAGAAGATGGATCAACAAGAATGTGTCTCTCGGTTCCTAACTCTCAAACTTTGATGAGATCTAACTCTTCATCCCTTGATCTAAACTACGAATAAATCACATAAAAAGGTTCCTTGAGGATCCAATTACACTCTTGCAAGATTAATTTGATTTCCATGCAAGCTAGAAGAACTTACCTTAAATTTTTCTACCTGGTTTCTTTTGTTCTTCTTCCATGTACTTCTTTGCTTCTCACCCAGTTTTTTCTTCTCCATACAACTTCTCTCTCTCTCTCTTGCACCATATATCCAAGTATATATATATTTTAAGCAATATTTTAATCCCCAATAGTGAATTTTAAACCCCCACAGCTCCCCTAGCTAAAAATAGGCTCATATGATAGAGGGGTCAACTGCAAAATGCAGAGTAACCCATGCTTGTCAAATCTGCTATACCTTGGGTGCCCAAGCCCTTCTCAGGTGTGTGCCCAAGGTCTTGGGAGCCCATGTTCTGTGTGCCCAAGGTACCCTCCTTCTGTACTCTAGCTAAAACTCCATCTTTTGATGGTTTAGCTCCATCCCTTTCAAAGTTTTCAACTTTAAAGTACCATTAATGATGAATACCACTTAATCAACATATTATTACCTCAAAATGTTTGAATAACCATCTATTTACATTAACACAAAAGTTCGGGATATTACAAAAATAATTTGAGAACCCATCGAACCTGAAAGACACAAAACAATTATATTAAAAATGTCATATATTTTATGAATTTAAAATCAAATTCATAAAGTAATTTGAAGTATGAATATTTAAATGTAATCAAACTTAAGTGTCGACTTGATTCTACCTGGGGCCTTCTTGGGCCTGCCGTGACTCAGATTCAAGCCTTGTTTATTCTTACAGTGTCTAAATGACCTAAACTCACCAATAGACCTTGTTTACTCTATTTGAGGAGTCAAAACGTAAATTTTGCTTGCTATAAATCTTAAGTGTCAACTCAATCATACCCGGGATTGTCCTCGGCCTATCATGACTTGGATTCAAGTCCCGTCTATTCCCACGGTCTCTAAATGACCTAGACTCACTACATGTGAAGTTTGGTTTGTAACGGACCCCGTTTGCTCGGTTTGAGGAGTCGAAACCTAAGTAGTTGACACTTAAGCCTTAAGTGCTTACTCGATTTTACTTGAGGCCACTCTGAGCCCGCCGTGATTTGGATTCAAGCCCTGTCTGCTCCCACAGGTTCTAAATGACCTAGGCTCACTACACATGAAGTTCAAAATGCAACGGACCTCGTTGCTTAGTTTGAGGGGTCGAAACCTAAGTAGTTGACACTTAAGCCTTAAATGCTGATTCGATCCTACCTGGGGCCATTCTGAGCCCGCCGTGACTCAAATTTAAGCCCTGTCTATTCCTATAGTCTCTAAATGATGTAGACTCACTACACGTGAAGTTCAGGTTGTAACAGACCCCGTTTGCTTGGTTTGAGGAGTCGAAACCTAAGTTCTTGACAATTAAGCCTTAAGTACCGACTTGATCCTACCCAGGCCCATTTTGGGCCCGCTGTGACTCGGATTCAAGCCCCATCTACTCCTATAGTTTCTAAATGACCTATACTCACTACACGTGAAGATTGGTATGCAATGGACCCCGTTTGCTTAGTTTGAGAAGTTGAAACCTAAGTAGTTAACACTTAAGCCTTAAGTGCCGACTTGATCCTACTTGGGGCCTTCTCGGGCCCGCCGTGACTCAGATTCAAGCCTTGTTTATTGTCATAGTGTCTAAATGATCTAGAATATAAGTGAAGTTGGTTTACAATAGACCCCGTTTGCTCTATTTGAGGAGTTGAAACCTAAGTTCTGATCCCTATAAACCTTAAGTGTTAACTTGATTCTACCTAGGGCCATCTTAGGCCTATCGTGACTCAGATTCAAGTCTCATCTATTCCCATAGTCTCTAAATGACCTAAACTCACTACACATGAAGTTTGGTTTGGAATGGACTTTGTTTGCTCGGTCTAAGGAGTCAAAACCTAAGTAGTTGACACATAAGCCTTAAGTGCTAACTCGATTCTACCCAAGGCCACTCCGAGCCTGCCGTGATTTGGATTCAAGCCTTGTCTACTCCCACAGGTTCTAAATGACCTAGGATCATTACACATGAAGTTTGGTATGCAACGGACCTCATTTGCTCAATTTGAGGAGTCAAAACCTAAGTAGTTGACACTTAAGCCTTAAGTGCTAACTCAATCCTACCCGGGGCCATTCTGGGCCAGCCGTGAATTAGATTCTAGCCCCGTTTACTCCCATAGTTTCTAAATGACCTAGACTCACTACACATGAAGTTTGGTATGCAACGGACCTCGTTTGCTCAGTTTGAGGAGTCGAAACCTAAGTAGTTGACACTTAAGCCTTCAGGGCTAACTCGATCCTACCTGGGCCCATTCCAACCCCATCTATTCTTGTAGTCTCTAAATAATGTAGAGACACTACACATGAAGTTTTTTTGGTAACAAACCCCATTTGCTCGGTTTGAGGAGTTGAAATCTAAGTTCTTAACACTTAAGCCTTAAGTGTCGACTTGATGTTACCCAGGCCCATTTCAGGTCTGCCATGACTCAGATTCAAGCCTCGTCTATTCCTGTAGTTTCTAAATGATCTAGACTCAATGCACATGAGGTTTGATAGACAACGGACCCTGTTTGCTTGGTTTGAGGAGTGGAAACCTAAGTAGTTGACACTTAAGCCTTAAGTGCTGACTTGATCCTACCCGGGGCCATTTTGGGTCCACCGTGACTTTGATTTAAGCCCCGTCTCTTCCCATAGTCTCTAAATGGCCTAGACTCACTACACATGAGGTTTGGTTTGTAATAGACCCCGTTTGCTCAGTTTGAGGAGTTGTAACCTAAGTTCTTGACACTTAAGCCTTAAGTGCCGACTCGATACTCCCCATACCCATCCCGGGACCACCATGACTCAAATTCAAGCCCTATCTATTCCTACAATCTCTAAATGATGTAGTACCACTACATGTGAAATTTAGCTTGTAATGGAGCCCATTTGCTCAGTTTGAGGGGTCGAAACCTAAGTTCTTGACACTTAAGCCTTAAATGCTGACTCGATCCTATCCGGGACATCATGACCCGGATTCAAGCCCTGTCTATTCCTATAGTTTCTAAATAACCTAGACTCACTGTGCATGAAGTTTGGTATGCAACGAACCCTATTTGCTCGATTTGAGGAATCAAAACCAAAGTTCTTAACGTTTAAGCCTTAAGTGCTGACTCGATCCTACCTGGGCCCATTCTGGGCCCACAGCGACTCAAATTCAATCCCCGTCTATTCCCACAGTTTCTAAATGACCTAAACTCACTACATGTGAAGTTTGGTATACGACGAACCCCGTTTGCTCGATTTGAGGAGTCAAAACCTAAGTAGTTCACACTGAAGCCTTAAGTGCCAATTCGATCCTACCCTGGGCCATTTCGAGCCCACCGTGACTCCAATTCAAGTCCTGTTTGTTCCCACAGTCTCTAAATGACCTAGACTCACTACACCTGAGATTTGGTTTGTAACAAACCCCGTTTGCTCAATTTGAGAAGTCGTAACCTAAGTTCTTGACACTTAAGCCTTAAGTGCCGACTCGATCCTACCTGGGCCCATTCCAGGCCCGTTGTGACTCAAATTCAAACCCTATCTATTCTCGCAGTTTCTAAATGACCTAGACTCACAACACATGAAGTTTGGTTTGTAATAGACCCCATTTGCTTGGTTTGAGGAGTCGTAGCCTAAGTTCTTAAGACTTAAGCCTTAAGTGCCAACTTGATCCTACCCGAGGCCATCCCAAGCCTACCGTGACTTGGATTCAAGCCCCATCTATTCTTGTAGTCTCTAAATGACGTAAACGCACTACACGTGAAGTTTAGTTTGTAACGGACCCCATTTGCTCAGTTTGAGGAGTCGAAACCTTAGTTCTTGGCACTTAAGCCTTAAGTGCTGACTCACATAATCAGTGTTGAGTACAAGATAGATAATTACATTCCCAAACTATCCAAATCGGGCAATTCAAGAATCATATATGTCGAGTTGCGCATCCACATAGTGAAAACAAATTAGGCATTAAAAAACCCATATTGTCGCATCGAGGATGATGAAATCCATAGTATGATACAATTCTCGAACAGGTCTAAGTTTATTTAAAAAAATGAATGTATGCATATGCATGGAGATAAAATGTACTATTTAGATTGTAATAGGGGATGTTTGATATGTTGAGTCACCAATTGTTTTGATAATTCAACTATGAAAGACAGAATTTAAGAGATTTAATATCGAATTTGGATATTCAATATTTATAAAGAGAACATAATACTTGCAATTTTTTAAAATGAATGCAAGGACATTGCATGAAGGTACTACCTACAAGTTTCAAATTATTGTAATAACCTAAATTTTTTTTCTCTTAATTAATTTACTTAAGTGTGGTGGTGATATTTATTATAGTAAAAATCTAGAAAATTGTGGATTTGAAAATTTTTGGAATGATAAAATTAGTTGGAAAGATTTTCAGATTTAATTTCACCCTATGTGGAAGTTTAATTTCTGAATTTTTATCCAAACAATTCTTAGCCCAATTACCTATTTGGTTCAACCAAAGCCCATTAACCCATGGGTCAACCCTCTCTTTGACTCACCTCAACTCACTTCAACTCACTTTATCACTCACTGAGTTGACTCGTGAATAGTAGCTCTAAATCATTTCCTGGCAAACTTCATTTTCCATCCATCCTTTCTTCCATACATCTTTCACAATCTCTCAAATTATTTAGTTTATTAGTCAAAAAGAAGACCCTACATTGATGACTTTAAAACATTTCTTTCAAATTATTTAGCAAGCATGATTGAAAGACTTAGCAAGCATGATTTAAAGATTTAAAGCATCTTTTAAATAATTTGTTTAATTAGTCAAAAAGCTAGCATGATTCCCGGATCATGCCACCTCCATACTCCTCCCCCAATACCTCTTTTAAATAATTTGTTTAATTAGTCAAAAAGCTAGCATGATTCCTGGATCATGTCACCCATCTTCATCCATCCTCCAATACCTCTCTTAAATTATATGGTTAGATAGTCAAAAAGCAAGCATGATTCTTGGATCATGCTACATATTGTATATGCATGATCTTACCGTAGTTGCTCTGAAGCATGGGAAGTGGAGGTTATTTTCTCCACTGATACTTTCTCTACACTCCCATGATTTCTTATAAATTGTGTGCCTTCAAAGAGAAGAAAATAAGAGAAAAAAAATCATTATTTAGTGTGGTTAGAGATTATGTGTTGCTTGGAGGAAGAAGAAAGACATGGAACTTTCCAATTGGGTGGTGTTCAAAGCTCAACTCTTTTTTCCTTCTCAGGCTTGGTCACCAATATCATCATTCAGGTAGGATGATGAATCTCCTAAAATGTATTTGATGTCTTCAATTTGAAGCTAAAGCATTTTTTTTTTTGAAATATGAAACTTGACTGTGATAAAAAAAAATACCCGCATATTGGGGGTAGGGAAGCCAAAACTTTGACTGATATAACCCAGTATGCTGACAGCTCTTTGTTTGTAACTTGTAATGTGCTTTTGACCCCTAAAACGGTGGAATAAGGCTTGGCTAAAACATAAAAGTTGTAGCCCTTTAAGTTTTCTTTCCAACCCAAAACGATTTGCATCAATCTAAGTTATGAGTCAAAAGTTATGCTCAAAATACTGAGCACATGTAAAACTGTATCTTCTGAGCAAACTGAATTCAAGGCTATTTTTGTACCTTTAGACCTTAGAATTTTTTAAACTGAAAAACATGAAAGTTGTAGGTCTTAAAGTCTAGTTTTTACAAATATAAAATTTATAGATATTGGAGTTCTGCTCTATTTTATATGAATTTTCTTTTAAGCTGCTATCTCTGCTTAGCCTTTAATTGATGCTCGTTTGGATTTTTGTTAGAATATTATGTTTAAAGATTTAATTAAATTTTCAATTAACTTCTGTTAATTATTGTCATGTTAATAATTTTTATTGATGTGTAATTTTATTCACAAGGCCCGATATAGTAAAACACTTATACTATTTGATATAATACTGAAGTAGACTGTTAAGTTGATGGTAGTTAGTTATTTTTCAATTGATATAAAATTATTTTAAACTGGATATTATGTATCATTTGACACTCTAATATTTATGATAACTGACTTAGACAATCAGTTTCATCGTAGATAGTTGAATGACTTATTCAAACTAAAATGGCTAAGTAGAATCAAGTATTTGATAAAAATGCCCAAATGAAACAATAGAATTATTCTTTCTCATTTGGTCTTCCTTAAATAAATTTGATTTATTTTAATTGATTCTTTTAGGCATTGTTTTGTAAACCTAGCAAGTTATATAACTATATTTTTATGATTAAGAGAATTTAATGAAACTTATTTAATATCTTCCCAAAAATTAGAATAATTCTATGGATATTTGTGGATATCTTGAAGCTAAAAACCTATGATAAGGGTTTAGTTATAAATGAGATGATGATTGGGAATTTATTCATATTATTTTGAATAAAATAAAACTTATTAATTTTTCAAAAATTAAATATAAGTCCAAAGAGCTATTTATTATCTTTATATTCCATAAAATAATAAAATAAAAGGAAAAAGAGGCAAAAATCAAGATCGCAACCAATAAGGTTCGAACTCGCGACTTTAAATCGCAATTAAGGTCGCCCACCCACTAAGCTACCAACCTCAGCTTAATTAACATACCATTAGAAATAATTTTATTCTTATCAAAGGTAGTACGGCAAACTTGTCGAAAGAATTAACTAAAATACTAATTCAAATTCTAAATTATTTCTACCTACTTGCTACTTGTTAATTTACATGTAGTACCTACCTTTGTGATAATAATATTGGTGACAATGTTAAATTTTTGTTTTATTAAGAATTATTATTGAATTATGGATTTAGATAAAGTACTAAAAATATACTACATGTGACTGAATAATCCCACTTTTGATTCGTCGCTCGGGAACATTGCTGATTGTTATTAAAAATGTCTTATTTCCAAACAAGGTACCCTTGGAAATGTAAAATGGTGAGAAAAAAAATTAAAGCATTCGGTGCCAAAGCTATTTTTGGCAATGGGGTGATGGGTGGGTAGAAATGGCCTTTTAGAAGGAGATGGGAACATATGCATTTTATTTGGGAAATGCTCCCTTCTGACTTGGCTAGTCAGGTAGCCGGTCACGACGGCTATGTTTTTGGTGGGTGACACCCTCGGAATGCATTGGATGCTAAGCCCGTAAAGTCATTGGTTCCCAAGGCTGGGGGTAGAGGAGGATAGAAATATGATTATCTTAGGAGGATTTAGATTAAACTCCTTTATCAAATTTTACTATGACTGGCAACCTCTTTAGCTTATATATGAATGATGTATTAAAATTATTTAATTATATTTAATTCCTTTGGATGAATATTTTATAAAAAGATGTAGGAAAAATATATATCCGAAACCTGTATCGCTATGAGGTTTGATCCCAAAATCTTGAAGATCTAAATCTGAGATCCCCACCACTGTGACATAGATTTCATTGTGGTACACATATCAACATTTAACTATTTTACGTGTAAGTAAAATAGTAGTTACGATGATGGTTTCATCGAACCGTTCTAAGTATAATTTACATTATTCAGTTGGGATCTATTGAATTAATTGTTGCATGAATAGTGTGCTACCTAATCACATTCACTGTATTAAGTTACCTAATATAATGTAGCATTACAACCACTGCATATGCGCACTTAGGAGATTCTAATTATTGGGCTTTAGGAGCTCACCCCTTGTGGAATTTTTTTTTCTTTCAGGATATTAAACACAAGGATACCAAAGATGAGTTAGAAAGAGATTAATTTCTCTTAAATATTCCACCAGAAGAGTCATCTATTTTTTTTCTTGCGCAGCACTGGAAGACTTTATTTATTATTGTGGTCTGTAATAATAATTGTTGGATGATTATAATTATTAAGTTTAGACGTAGTTTACTTTTATTTGATATGAAATGTTAATCGAATGGTTATGACGTTTAGATGGCTCCGTAATACTATTCTTTATCTTTATTTTGTGCCCTATAGTTGAATCCCATCAAATGATTCAGTCTAATGTCATATAAATATTATTTGGGATAAATAAAGGATTTTGAATATCTTAAATTATTGTGGGACAACCCCAGTTGGAGGAAAATTTTGGGGTGTGACAGTGTGTTATTATCATTTTATTTTTATACCCAACAAATAATCCTAAGTCGCCCCAGGCATTCGGGTTATGAAAATCCTGGGTGTGACAATTATGCTCTTCTAATCACTTGTATTCCTATTCACCATTATTGAATGTCATTAATTTTATATGAACCGACATTTACTTTCATGGATTTCAAAAGATAGCTTAGTTCGAGCGAATTATTACAAAAAGTTAAGGCCTCATTTAGTAACGTTTTTTTTTTTTCTATTAATATTTTTAAAATTTTGTAAATTGGTAACAAAAATATGTTTGTTAAATCTGTTTACGTTTTTTTTGTTTCTACAAGAATGAAAACTTAAATAGAAAAACATATACAAAAAAATGGAATTTTCACTCTGTTTTTTTATATTACAAACATTTTGTTAATTCTGATACTTTGTCTATTTTTGTTATATCATATTAAAATAAATTATTTTATTCAAACATTTTGTTAAATTAAAATTATTTTTAATAAATAATTAAATTAATTAAATTAATATGCAACATATATTACTAATAAATAATTAAATTACATTAATTAATTTAATTAATAGGAAATACATATTATTAAATTTAACTAATTTTAAAAAATAACAAAATTAAATATTTATGAAAATAAAAAATTAATAATTGTAAAAAAAATTGTATTTGCAAACGCAGTTTTAATTTTTATTTCAGAAAAAAACGACCATAGAAGGTTAAAAAAAAGGAAAAGAAAAGATAAACATATAAACTTAAGTAGAAAAACGATAGTATTATCAAACGGCCTTTAAATATTTAAATTTGACAATCTAATTATCAAATTAAATAATTAATTAAACTACTAATTCAACCTATAAACTAAGAACAAGTTACAAAATTTTTATTCAACAATTTCATTAACAGAATTAGTAACACAACTTAACAAATAATTAAATATCTAAATTCAACAATGTATTAATTAACAATGTATCTAAATTTAATAATATATCCAAATACAGAAAGTTTAAAAACCAAATTCCAAACAAATTCCAACCAAAATTTCAACCCAAAAAAAAATTCCAAACAAACAATGTCAACCGAAAAATTAATTAACAAGGATAATTTAAACAAATTCCAAACAAAATTCTAAACAAATGCCAAACAAATTCATTTTAATGCAACTGGCCAAATAATATGTTAAAAAAAATTCTGAACAAAATTAACTCACATAATTTAAACCCACAAATATGTCTGAGCTCAAAGAATTTGCTTTCCATTCTCTTGTCTAATCAGCTAGGCCCAAGCTTTCTAGAAATTGTAGATTGGGCTGATCGGGCTTCAGTACTAGACCCTTCTTATCTTTTATATATTGGTCAACCAGTTTGAGGGTTCATTACATTGGTTATGCCTATGGCCAATAGCGTAGGGTAGGAGATAGAAAAAGTAATTGGTGGAGGCACGACGAGAGGAAGAGGAGAGAGAGAGAGAGAGAGAGACAAAGCTTACCTCACCGGACGAAATGGTGGCCGGAGAAAAGCTATTAGCACGACAAAATGGGGGTCTGTCATGCGCCGAGTCTCGTAAACCAAGGAGTGAGTGATAAAACACACACATAACATACACTAACACTACCATCCCATGATCATAGCAGCGCAACAACTCCTAGTGAGCCATGACACATATTAAGATAACATGAAGTTTGCCTCAGCTAGTGCCAAGCCTCAAACTACAACATATCCTTCCTGGTTGTACATTACATAAGCCTTAGGGCCTTTACAACCAAATCAAATGAGACTCTCAAATGAAAAATATTATAACCTTCAAATAAATATTCAACTTGAGTAACCAAAAATTTTGCTAAGTCTAGAATGGCTCATGCAAATGCACTTCTAGTCCGACCCATTAGCCCACCTAGTTACTATGCTTTGTTTTTGTAACAAAATTTGTAGGTACATGAGCACGGGTCCACTTGTGCCCACAATACTACACACTAACATATATGGTATGTAAACTAGACATGCATGCTTATCATCATACATAAATAGATACTTCAACATTTTCTATAAGTTATAACAAATCATCAATATCAATTAGTTTTCAACTTAAGTGAATATTTATTATCATAGAACATCATCATAGTATAAATACAATTCTAATTATTTTTCATTATTGAATTTCCAAACATTAAATCCAATCACATTCCCTAACCTCATTATCACATATTCATCATTCAATCACATAACCATATCCACATTGTCATTTATTCATCATTCGATCACATAACCACATCTACTTTATCACTTATTCATCATTCAATCACATAGCCATAGCCACACAAGTCATCGGGGGTTGGGTGCATACACAATATCGTCTTTTATGGGTCCAGACCTAACAGAAATGATAATCCAGACACCATCATTTAGGATCCCAGTCCAGGGCCATGGGTTGCCAATACACACACCATATTGTGGGCTACTAACCCACCGGCATGGACACCAAACCCTGCGCAGGTTCGAGGACTTTCAACCCGAGGGTAACCTTAAAACCCTTCCTATTTCCGCACACCACCACGATCCCCAGCACATAATCAATCATTTTAATCACAATCAAATCCCTTTTACCATAAGTTCACATTCATCATCAAATGCTTTTTATCAACATATAACCACATTTCAATTCATCATAAAGCATATCACATTTCCATCTCTTCCAATTTACTTGTTCAAAGTTTAATTCATTTACCATCACCTATCAATGAAAATTTACATTGCATATCATGCATTCATGTATCACAAAGTAAACAATACTTATTAATATTTTGGAGTATGAAATACACCTTCAATTCATATTTTTAGACAAATAAATTATCATGCAAAAACATGGTACTAAACTCTTTATGGACCTAGGGCACAATGTCCAAAAATAAACGAAGTCAAGAAACTACACTAGCCTCGGTGGGCATCCAACTGTCAATAGGTTGTGCGCCCAAGATCTTAGGCATCCATGTCTTGTGCGCCTGAGAGGGCGGCGCCCATGTCACACCCCGGATCTCATGACCCGAGCGGTGAGTGATAAGTACACACAATATGCATAAACATAACCAATCCCATGATCAGAGCAACGCAACATAAGCTGGTGAGCCCAAGACATAAGATAGAATAATATAAACTTAACTTGACTATTGCCATAACATAAATTCCACACACCATTCCTAAATTACATAACTTAGGCCTTAAAGCCATTACAACCAATTCGAAAAGGTTTAGAAGACTACAATATTACAACCCCAAAAAGAAATTCAAGTTAGAAGACTAAGAGCTTTGTTAAGCTTGGTAGGGCTCATGCATAACCTCCTAGTCCCAACACATCAACCCATTTGACTGTTATTGCTTGTACCTGCATCAAAGTCTGTAGGGATGTGAGCACGGGTCCACTTGTGCCCACAAGTCTCAAGTAAACATATATGATATGTATTCCACACATGCAAGCATTTTATGATGTATCTAATTACTACCTATACTCTAGAATGAAAATCATTCATTGACATCACCAATTTAGACTATGCACCTTTATACACAACAATATTGTAAGAAGAAATTCAATTCCAACCAACACTTAATCCTTGAATTCTCATTCTTAAGTCTCAAATCACATTTCAATTCACTTTTTAATGTTTAATCAAAATTGACCACATAACCATATCTACAACATCTATTGACATTCAACAACATCACAATGTAACATTCAATTCCAAATAATCTTCATTATTAAATTTCTCAACATTACATCTAATCACATTCCGTACCACATTGTTACAAATTCAACATTTAATGATGTATTCACATCCACATCATCACTTTCCATCAATCCATCACACAATCATAGCCACACAAATCATCGGGGGTCGGGTGTATACACAACACCGTCTTTTATGGGTCTAGACCCAACAGAAATAACAAATCAAACACCATCGTTTAGGATCACAATCCAAGGTCACGGGTAACCCATACACTCACAATGTTGTGGGCTACTAACCCACTGGCATTGACACCAAACCCTGCGCAGGTTCCGGGACTCTCAACCCGAGAGTAATCTCAAACCCTTCCTGTTTACCACACCCCACCACGGCCCCCGTCACACAAACAATCATTCATCATATCACATCTCATCATTCACAAGTCCACATTCAACATCATATACTTTTCCACAACACAAATCCATATTCCGGTTCATTCTAGGATTCATTACATAACAACATTTATTAAGTATCATTAAACATTTAACCTCTTTCAATGTTATGAACATGAGCTCCCTTTTGCCAAATCACAATTCATTAAAGCAATCACAAGTTCATACACTTTAACATTTAGTTTACATTAAGGCATATTCACAATTCTATTTGTTTAAGACCCTTATCTCAAAGTAGGCTTCCAATTTATTTCATTCATGGTAGCAAGCATTCCCCTTTACAAGCTTAATCCCATAAGTTTAAGATAATCAACCCTTAATCACTTTTAAGAGCTCATTTCCTGAAATCCATACAATTAATCAAATAAAAGTCTCACATACAAACATATTCCTAATCCCTTCATAATCCTAAGGTAGGAAGTCAAGTTAAGAAAAATGAGAAAAGGTGTTATGGTCTCTGTGGGCGCCTCTCCAAAAGTTCATGGGCACCCCTGAGGGGTCATGGGCGCCCCACATAAGATCATGGGTGCCCCTCAAGGGCCATGGGCGCCCCACCAAAACCCATGGGCGCTCCTCTGTTGTCCAGAAAGTCATTTTGCTCCGGTTCAAGCTTTAAGCCATGTTTTTAGGTTCCAAACTTTACCCAATCCAATATCTAACCTAATACCTTATTTTCTTGAGTTGTCTAGGACCTAGAAGACTCCAAAAAGTCCATCAAAACAAATTTTAATCCATTCATTTCTTCAATACAAAAATCTTGCTCCAACCTATACATATATATACCCACAACCATTCATCCACACAAACTCCACTTATAAGGTTTCCAAATCTTAAATAAATTTCATAGAAGTGTTTACTAGCTCAAATACATCTCATTTATGCTAAAATGAGACTAGAAATCCCTACCTTGAGTGGTAAAAAGATAGATCAACAAAGGGGTGTCTTGAGCTTCCAAACCCTCAAACTTTGATGAGGTCAATCTCCTCCCTCCTTGATCAAAACTAAAAATGAATAACATAGGAAGGTTTTTTAAGGTCCTAATTTCAATCTTGTAAAAAGAATTTGAATTCCATGAAGGTTTGGAAGACCTACCTTTGAAAACCCAACCGGTGGTCTTCTTCTTTTCTTTTGCTCTTCTCACCCGATTCTCTCTCTTTCAAGCCACTTCTTTCTCTCTCTCTTGCATCAAATCCATCATATATATATATATATATATATATATATAACAATATTTTTAAATCCCCAAATAGTAATCCTCAGGTCTCTTCTCACCCTTAGCTAGTATTGATGTCAATAAGGTTAAATCTCAGCTGGAAAATGCAGAGGTCAACTTACTGTTGATTTTCTGCATAAGTGGGCACCCCTCATGAACCATGGGCATCCATCCTAGACCCATGGGTGCCCCTCCTCTACCTTGGGCGCCCCTCTGCATGCCCCCGAGTCAAAATGTTAACTTTTGAGCTATTTTGCCCAATTCTTCCAAAATTCACACCCCCAAGTCATCTTTAATGACTAAACTTACTTAATTAACATACTAACATGCCCAAAACATGTTAAAACCATCAAATTATATTAACTTGAAAATTCGGGGTATTACATTCTCCCCCCCTTAAAAAAAATTTCGCCCTCGAAATTTAGTACACAACATAACCTTAGGAAAACAAATGTGGATAGCTTTCCCGCATATCAAGCTCACGTTCCCAAGTTGATTCTTCCACTCCATGATGTTTCCATAACACTTGAACCAAAGGAATTGTTTTACCCTATAGCACTTGGTCTCGAGCATCCAAAATTTGAACTGGTTGTACTTCATACTTCACATCCGAGTCTATTTCCAATTCAGTCCAATTCAGCACATGAGTAGGGTCTGGAATGTACTTGCGCAACATAAAGACATGAAAGACTTCGTGCACTCCAGACATTTGGGGTGGCAATGCCAACCGATAAGCAACCTCTCCAACTCTTGCTAATATTTCAAACGAGCCAATGTATCTGGGAGATAACTTCCCTCGCTTGCTAAATCTGTACTGTCCCTTCCGTGGCAACACTTTTAGAAATACGTGATCCCCTACCTGAAACTCCAAGGGTCTCATTCTTTGATCTGCATAACTCTTCTGGCGACTAAATGCTGTCTCTAGGCTTTGCCTAATTACCTTGATCTTCTCATTAGTTTCCTGAACTAATTCTGGCCCAATCATGGCCGCTTCTCCAACTTGGGTCCAACACACCGGGGATCTACATGGTTTTCCATACAGTGCCTTAAATGGTGCCATTTCAATGCTAGCCTGGTAACTGTTATTATAAGCAAACTCCACTAGTGGCAAATGATCCTCCCAACTACCCTTGAAGTCCAACACACAAGCTCGAAGCATGTCTTCTAAAATCTGAATTGTTTGTTTCGACTGTCCATCAGTTTTGGGATGATAAGCCATACTAAAACACAACTCTACCCCCATGGCTACTTGCAAACTCTACAAAAATCGAAAAACAAAACGGGAGTCCTTGTCTGAGACAATAGACACTGGCGTTCCATGCAACCTCACAATTTCCCGAATGTATAACTGGGCCAAAGAGTCCATTGAATCCGTCATTCGCATTGGCAAGAAATGAGCTGACTTGGTCAACTGATCAACAATCACCCATATGGCATCACAACCTCTTTTTGACCTTGGCAACCCTGACACAAAATCCATAGTCACATTTTCCCACTTCCACTTGGATATTGGCAAAGGCTGCAATAGTCCAGCCGGTCTTTGATGCTCTGCCTTCACTTGCTGACAAGTGAGACACTTGCTAATGAACTCCGCCACATCCTTCTTCATTCCTGCCCAATAAAACTGCCTCTTTAAGTCATGATACATTTTTGTACTCCCCGAATGCACTGCTAACCTGGAATGATGAAAATCCCTCAAAACTTCCTCTCTAACAGAGGAAGGCACAAAGATTCTCCCTTGGTATTTGACAACTCCATCATCACCCACTGTCCAGCCCGGAATATCCACCTGATCCTTTATTTTATTACAAACATCATTAGCTTCCTCATCTAACTTCTAAGCCTCAATTACTCTATTGATTAAGGCTGGCTAGGTGACAACAGTATGCAACATCCCTTGTTCCTCTCCTTCTTTAAGTTCCAATTCAAAATCATTCAATGTCCCTATCATTTCCCATTCTTTAACTACTATACAAGCCATGGTTCTTCTACTCTTCCTGCTTAAGGCATCTGCAACTACATTAGCTTTGCCTGGATAATAATACAATTCAAAGTCATAGTCCTCCATATATTCCATCCACCGCCGTTGCCTCAAGTTTAGGTCTCTCTGAGTAAAAATGTACTTCAAACTTTTGTGGTCCGAGAATACTTCAAATTTCTCACCATACAAGTAATGTCTCCAACTCTTTAGGGCAAAAATGACTGCTGCCAGCTCCAAATCATGCACCGGATAATTCTTTTCATGATTCTTCAACTGTCTTGACCCATAAGCCACCACTCGCCCATTCTGCATAAGAACACACCCAAGTCTTTCCCGTGACGCATCACAATACACCAAGTAATCGGCTCCCCTCTCTAGGATAACCAACACTGGTGCAGTAGTCAATCGTCTTTTTATCTCTTGAAATGATCTTTCACATGCATCACTCCATTCAAATTTGATCCCCTTTCGGGTTAATCTTGTTAGCGGGGCCGCTAATCTAGAAAAATTCGGGACAAACTTTCTATAGTATCCTGCCAACCAAAGGAAACTGCGGATCTCAAATATGGACTTCGGTTGAGACCATTCCAAGACAGCTTCAATTTTGGATGGGTCCACTGCTACTCCTTCCTCTGAGACCACATGTCCTAGAAATTTAACCTTTCTAAGCCAAAATTCACATTTGCTCAGCTTAGCATATAACTGATGATCCTTTAACCTTTGTAATACAAGCCTCAAATGTTGTTCATGTTCCTTTTCTGACTTAGATTACACCAAGACATCATCTATGAATACCACCACAAACTCATCCAAGTACTCTTTAAAGACTCGATTCATTAAGTCCATAAAGACTGCCAGTGCATTTGTCAAACCAAAAGGCATAACCAGGAACTCATAATGACCATACCGAGTCCTGAATGCCGTCTTTGGAACGTCTTATTTCCTTATCCTCACTTGATGGTACCCAGATCGTAGATCAATCTTTGAAAACACCATTGATCCCTTCAACTGATCAAACAAATCATCGATTCTTGGCAATGGGTATCTATTCTTAATGGTCACCCTGTTCAATTTCCTGTAATCAATACACATTCTCAAAGTCCCATCTTTTTTAGTTGCAAATAGTGCCGGCGTACCCCAAGGTGAAGTACTTGGCCGGATGAATCCCTTGGCTAACAATTCCTCTACCTGTGTCTTCAATTCTGCTAACTCTGCCGGTGCCAACCTGTATGGTGAAATAGAGATGGGTTCGGTGCCCGGAACCAGATCAATGCAAAACTCCACTTCCCTTTCAAGTGGCAACCCAAATATCTCTTCAGGAAACACCTCAGGAAATTCATTCACAACTCTAGGCAATTCAACTCTCTATTCCCTGTCCTCTTCTTCTATAACCATGCAAGCAAATAGACTACACAATTCATCTTTTCTCTGACTTTTCAAAAGCGACGCTTCTCTTGTTTTACACCGGTCTGTAAAGAAGTGAATTTGATCCCCCTCTGGCGTAGTTAAGGTCACCTTACGCTTATTACAATCAATCATAGCTTGGTAGGACATAAGCCAATCCATTCCAAGTATGACATCAAAACCCCTTATTTCCAATACAATTAAGTCAAAAGTTGAGACGAACTCTCGCCCATCAAATACATCAGTTACCCTTAGTTCACATCCCTTACACACTTGGGTCAAAAAAGAAAATCCCGCTATGGGGGTCTCAACACATAAAAACAATTCCAAGGGGCTAACATCCAATCCCAAGGCATGCACAAATGACGCGGTGACAAATGAATTGGATGCTCCCATGTCTAAGAGTACAATGGCATTTGATGAATAAACATGAAAAATACCTCTTGTCACCATAGGCTCAGCTAGCGCCTCCTGCTGTGCCACTGCAAACACTCTACCCTGTGGCTGAATATTCTGTGGCTGACCAAACCTTTGTCCCGGCGGGTTCACCCTTGACTGTTGTGATGTTCCAACTTGCATCGTCTTTTGTGGGACACTCCTCTGCTGATACTGCTGTTGTACTGATTGGGAGGCTGATAGGCGGGCTCCCTATAACCACTGTCTAGGTTATGTCATCCTTCTTCCTACACCCTGCTGACTCTGAGGGAAAAACTTCTTAATATGCCCTGTCTTCCCACACCCATAACATACTATCTCATCTCCACCCTGTCTGCTTCTCATCTGCCTCATGGATTTTATTTTGTCCTCTAGCCTTAGGGCATTCAGTGCTCTTATGCCCTGGTTGCTTGCAATTAAAAGATATAATCATCCTTTGAGAAGTGCTTTCAAATTTCCTTGATGGTCTAGGTGTTGTACTCTCCTGGTAGGATAATTGCATTTGTGAAGTGGATGAGTTACCCTTAGCTCTTTTTCTGCTAACTCCTTCTTGTTGAGTCCTCATGGTCTTGCCTCGTCGGCTTTCATAGATAACTTTGGTCTCATTCAAGTCCCTTTCCACTGTCATGGCCCGATTTACCAAAGTCTCATAATCCTCTAGCCCCAACATCACCATCTTGTTCCTCAGAGTTGGTCTCAATCCCCTCTCAAACCTCCTGCATTTCAAATGAGTAGTGGAGATCAACTCAGGCGCATACTTTGATAGGTCTAAGAATTTCCTCTCATACTCCAACACTGACATTGTCCTTTGTATCAACCTAACAAATTCCTCCCTCTTAACATCCCTTAAAGATTGAGGGAAGAAGTGATCCCTGAACTTCTCCTTGAACCTTTCCTAAGTGAGATCTGCTGATCTTCCTATGTCCTTTAAACTAGACCACCAAGCTGACGCCCTTCCTACCAATTGAAAAGCTGTCAGCATGATGGATTAGAAATTTCCATTGCAAGTAGTATCTTCTCACATTCTTCCAAGAACTGCTCTGCCACATCTGTGTCAGCCACACCATCATAAGTTGGAGGTTTCATCCCCCTAAATTTCTCTAAGGCAGTCGGGCCTGCTTGCATTTGTGTTTGGGGTCCAACTTGAGCCCCTCCTGCTATTGCGGCCATAGCTGTCGCCAATTGCTGTAATACTGTTCCAGTATCTATAGCTGCTGGTTGTTGAGCCTCTGGTGTCCTAGACTGTACCTCTTCCTCTCCTAGGTCATCCCATTGGGCAATAGGTGGTGCCTCAACCACTGTATTTTGATGTGTTTCCTGTTCTTGCTGAACATGAGAATGTTCTCTCCCTCTACCTCTACCTTGGCCTCAGTCTCGGCCTCTAACTCCCATTGCACGCGGCAGCATTATATCTAAAGTAAATCAAAGCACAAAATAACAATATTAGATCGACATCTAAGCATATGATAGAGCATAACTTCATCTCATAATAACAATACAACAGTTTAATACATTCATAAAGGTTCAACATAACAACAACTTCTTACTTCCATTAGTGCTACCACAGAAGTTCCAACATTACAAGTTCCCAAGTTACTCTACTGACTGAAATTAAAAGAGTTCATAACAAAGCATAAGTCTTTAGACTATCAACCACTCCGATTACCACTAAGGGAATTGCCTTTCCAAAATTTTCCCTTTACATTCTTACATCTCAATTCCTACGATACGGGCAAGAGCTACGAGAGTGCCTCCTCCTACCACAATAAGTACAGCACTTGATAAATTGCTGAGGGCACCAGTAGCATATCCATCCATGCCTACGACAACCAGCACACACTCCCCGCAGACGATCTTCCTCACTATTAGAGCTTCCATCCATCTCCCCAACATTAGTGCTAACCTCATGTGGATTAACATTCTGACTGTTTAGGTTGGGTTCTATCACCACGTCTGGGGTCATGGTTGGATTTGCTGAAAGAGTAGGTACAATCACAGTCACATTCTGTACTAGCATCACCAGGTAAGCAGACTGGTACTGAACAGGCATCTGATAAGGCATCACACTCTGATATGGATTAGGTGTTGGATATGGAACTGGGTATGGCATTCCATAGTAGGGTACCATTTGAGGACCTAAAGTTGCTGGCACCCTACTTATCTCTTCTACATTCCCTGTCACATTCTGGGGCTGAGCCTCTGTTAAACCTTCAATTGCCACTTGGGTAAAGATATCATCACTAGGCCACACTATCTCTTCTTCCACTGACTGGGCTTTAGTACCACTGCTCTCCCCTTTTTCTAACCCCATCTAGAATTTGAGGCAAGACAAGTTAGATTCTAAGGTCAAATTACAGTTATAATACATTCAAGCATGCAATATGAGATGCAAGACTTCCTATGTCCCTAGGTATTCTGACCTAGTGCTCCGATACCAACCTTGTCACACCCCGGATCTCATGACCCGAGGGGTGAGTGATAAGCACACACAATATGCATAAACATAACCAATCCCATGATCAGAGCAACGCAACATAAAGCTAGCGAGCCCAAGACATAAGATAGAATAATATAAGCTTAACTTGACTATTGCCATATGACCAACCCTAAAAAGTGTTTCGGGTTCTACCTCTCAAGTGCAAGAGGGCAGTCGTAGTTTTAAAACTCGGTGAGTCTGAGGTCGAATCCACAGGGAGGGCTTTGTTAAAAGCTCTAGACTTGTTCTCTTAATTAGTAGGTGAACCTAAATTAATTTAAACTAATTTTTTAGCAACTCAAACTTTTGTTTTAGATTCTAAATGAAAGAAATTCAATTTAATTTAAAAATGCAAACAAAGCATCTACTATAAATTCTAAAGTGAATAAATCAACTCATAAATTAAATTAAATAACAAGCATAATACTAAAAAGGTTCTTGATCCAACTTTCAAGTCCGGGTTGTTCACTACTTTACCTTGGGATGTTTTTATTCAAAACTAGATTAGGGTTTAATTCAAAAAGTGTTAAGAATATTTTAATCAAAGGTCAGTACCATTGATCTCAAGCAGATATGGTTAAAGACCTTTGTTTCCGAAAGTTTTTCAAACAAACGAAACTAGAAATGAATTCGAAACCTATTTTTAACCTTATTCGAAAGTATGTAAACGGTTATATTCGAAAACCCATACCAGTGACTTCAAACGAGTGTGGTTAAAGATTTTTGATTTCGAATGTTTTCGAAACAAGTTGAAAATAGATTTTAACACGGTAGATCCTTACGCATGAGCTCTCACAACCCATGCGAAGGGTCTACTAACACCCCAAGGTTTTTCGTGAACTACCCATTCTTGATTCATTGAATCAAGAACTAGGGTTTTACGCTAAAACTACTTTAAGCATCTTAAAAACAATAAAATAGCATTCAATCATACAAAAAGAGAATTGAAACAAGCAAAGCATGATATTACGAGACAAATCGAAATAAAACGAAATAGATTAAAGTGCAACTTACAACGTAAAGCGAATATAAAAGATGAGGTGAAGAATCACTACAAAGACAACGATGAAAGCTCCAACGAAAACCATGAATCCACGCATCCAAGTTTAAAAAACTAATCTAAAAACTCTCAAAATTCTATTCTAACTCTCAATTGAAGGTGCAAAATCAAAAGGGGCTTCTGGGTCGGCCATGTAGTAGATATTATATAGAAGTTGTAAAGAAAACCCTAAAAGACGGAGTGAAGCCGTGCGCGCATAATACACTGTGGTCCGGACCGTTTGGCAGGTGGTCCGGACCACAGAAACTTTGATCTTCAAGTTCTGCTTCTCGTTTGCTGCTTCTAACAGCTTTCTGTCCTCAACTTCCACTGCGATTTTGACCTTGAAAACGATCGATTCAGGCTTTGGCTAAAGCACAAAAGTTGTAGCCCTTTGAGTCTTCTTTCCAACCCAAAACGAATCAGGTCAATCCGAGTTGTGAATATAAAGTTATGATCCAAATACTGACAAGGTGTCGAGCTGGAACTTCAGCTGCACACCACTTCAACTATCTTGAACTTTGGACCATTTTTTCCTCCTCGGAAGCCACTTTCAACACTGCTAATCTCACGTATTTTCCCCCTTTACTTGCAATTAAGAGAATAAACACTATAAATAATAAAATAACGATAAAACTTTGAAATTAACTACTTAAATGCATCAATGAGTATCGAAATGTGGAGTTTATAATTACACTTTTCAAGTGTAATCACCATAACATAAATTCCATACACCATTCCCAAATTACATAACTTAGGCCTTAAGGCCATTACAACCAATTCAAAAAGGTTTAGAAGAGTACAATATTACAACCCCAAAAATAAATTCAAGTTAGAAGACCAAGAGCTTTGTTAAGCTTGGTAGGGTTCATGCATAACCTCCTAGTCCCAACACATCAACCCATTTGATTGTTATTGCTTGTACCTGCATCAAAGTCTATAGGGATGTGAGCACGGGTCCACTTGTGCCCACAAGTCTCAAACAAGCATATATGATATGTATTCCACACATGCAAGCATTTTATGATGTATCTAGTTACCACCTGTACTCTAGAATCAAAATCATTCAATGACATCACCAATTTAGACTATGCACCTTTATACACAACAATATTGTAAGAAGAAATTCAATTCCAACCAACACTTAATCCTTGAATTCTCATTCTTAAGTCTCAAATCACATTTCAATTCACTTTTTAATGTTTAATCAAAATTGACCACATAACCATATCTACAACATCTATTGACATTCAACAACATCATAATGTAACATTCAATTCCAAATAATCTTCATTATTAAATTTCTCAACATTACATCTAATCACATTCCTTACCACATTGTTACAAATTTAACATTTAATCATGTATTCACATCCACATCATCATTTTCCATCAATCCATCACACAATCATAGCCACACAAATCATCGGGGGTTGGGTGTATACACAACACCGTCTTTTATGGGTCCAGACCCAACGAAAACAGCAAACCAAACACCATCGTTTAGGATCACAATCTAAGGTCACGGGTAACCCATACACTCACAATGTTGTGGGCTACTAACCCACTGGCATTGACACCAAACCCTGCGTAGGTTCCGAGACTCTCAACCCGAGGGTAATCTCTAACCCTTCCTATTTACCACACCCCACCACGGCCCCCCGTCACACAAACAATCATTCATCATATCACATCTCATCATTCACAAGTCCACATTCAACATCATATACTTTTCCACAACACAAATCCACATTCCGGTTCATTCTAAGATTCATTACATAACAACATTTATTAAGCATCATTAAACATTTAACCTCTTTCAATGTTATGAACATGAGCTCCTTTTTGCCAAATCACAATTCATTAAAGCAATCAAAAGTTCATACAATTTAACATTTAGTTTACATTAAGGCATATTCACAATTCTATTTGTTTAAGACCCTTATCTCAAAGTAGGCTTCCAATTCATTTCATTCATGGTAGCAATCATTCCCCTTTACAAGCTTAATCCCATAGGTTTAAGATAATCAACCCTTAATCACTTTTAAGAGCTCATTTCCATTTTGAAATCCATACAATTAATCAAATAAAAGTCTCACATACAAACATATTCCTAACCCCTTCATAATCCTAAGGTAGGAAGTCAAGTTAAGAAAAATGAGGAAAGGTGTTATGGTCTCTGTGGGCGCCTCTCCAAAAGTTCATGGGCACCCCTGAGGGGTCATGGGCACCCCACATAAGATCATGGGCACCCCTCAAGGGCCATGGGCACCCCACCAAAACCCATGGGTGCCCCTCTGTTGTCCAGAAAGTCACTTTGCTCCGGTTCAAGCTTTAAGCCATGTTTTTAGGTTCCAAACTTTACCCAATCCAATATCTAACCTAATACCTTATTTTCTTGAGTTGTCTAAGACCTAGAAGACCCCAAAAAGTCCATCAAAACAAATTTTAATCCATTCATTTCTTCAATACAAAAATCTTGCTCCAACCTATACATATATATACCCACAACCATTCATCCACACAAACTCCACTTCTAAGGTTTCCAAATCTTAAATAAATTTCATAGAAGTGTTTACTAGCTCAAATACATCTCATATATGCTAAAATGTGACTAGAAATCCCTACCTTGAGTGGTAAAAAGATAGATCAACAAAGGGGTGTCTTGAGCTTCCAAACCCTCAAACTTTGATGAGGTCAATCTCCTCCCTCCTTGATCAAAACTAAAAATTAATAACATAGGAAGGTTTCTTAAGGTTGTAATTTCAATCTTGTAAAAGGAATTTGAATTCCATGAAGGTTTGGAAGACCTACCTTTGAAAACCCAACCGGTGGTCTTCTTCTTCTCCTTTGCTCTTCTCACCCGATTCTCTCTCTTTCAAGCCACTTCTCTCTCTCTCTCTTGCATCAAATCCACCATATATATATATATAACAATATTTTTAAATCCCCAAATAGTAATCCTCAGGTCTCCCCTCACCCCTAGCTAGTATAGGTGTCAATAGGGTTAAGTCTCGGCTGGAAAATGCAGAGGTCAACTTACTGTTGATTTTCTGCACAAGTGGAGCACCCCTCATGGACCATGGGTGCCCGTCCTAGACCCATGGCGCCCCTCCTCTACCTTGGGCGCTCCTCTGCATGCCCCCGAGTCAAAATGTTGACTTTTGAGCTATTTTGCCCAATTCTTCCAAAATTCACACCCCCAAGTCATCTTTAATGACTAAACTTAATTAATTAACATACTAACATGCCCAAAACATGTTCAAACCATCAAATTATATTAACATGAAAATTCGGGGTATTATAGCCCAATTGTTAACACCTTGTGCGCCCACAGATTGGTTCATTTCATGCTCTGTTTTCTGGGTCTAACATCCTCCACACTTGGAACCTCAATTTGACCATGTTTAGGACAAAATACTTAAAATCTCTCATTTCTAACATTACCACCAAGCTTATAGGCATCAAAAGAAACCAACAATTTGAGTTTTCATTAACTATGGGCCATGTTATGGATCAAACATCCTTATCTCTCCCTTAACCTATACCTACATATATATGTGCATATAGCTCTCTTTTTCTTCCATAAATGAAATCAAAACATGCAAGGGTTACTCAAATGATGTTCAAATTCTTGTCACACATCATATATGTAAGAATGTTGCATAAAATCCCTACCTCAAGTTGAATAAAGATGAAGAACAAGAGGTGGTCTCTTCCCGGTTTCAAGCTCCCAACTTTGATGGATTCAATTACTCCATCCTTTGATCTAAATGACAAACAAATTACATAGATAGGTTCCTTGAGTGCTCAATTGCATCTTTACAAAGTTAATTTGATTTTCATTTAGGCTAGAAGAACTTACCCTCAAGAATTCCACCCGGTTCTCCTTGTTTCTTCTTCCTTTCCCAGTTCCTCTCTTCTAACTACCACTTCTCTCTCTCTCTTGCATCATACACACATGTATATATATAATTTGGCTAATATTTTAATCTCTCAACAGTATTCTCCAGATTTTTCCATCTCCCTAGCTAGTTATAGGTGTGTAGGGGTGAGGGTTCAGCTGCACAAGTCAGAACATACCTTACTTGTCATTTCTACTATAGCTCAGGTGCCAACTGAGTTCCTCTTTGTGCGTCCAAGCCTTGGGTGCCAAGAATTGATCCCTTGTGCGCCCAAGGTGCCTCCTTTTAGCACTTGTGTCAAAATTTTAACTTTTGAATGTTTGGCTTACCTCTTTCAAAGTTCTCCACTTGAAAGTACTACTAAAGATAAACTCTACTAAATTAGCATATCATAACTTTCAAAATGTATACAAAGCAATCTATTTACATTAACATGAAAGTCCAGGGTTTTATAGGGTCGTCAGATGGGCAGTGAATGGGGGTGTTGGACAAAGTGCACGTATGGATAACGCACTGGACCAAAGCGCCAGAGAGAGAGTGGAAAAGTGAAGTTCATGGGGAAAGGAGGGGCATTTTGGTGGAATAAAAACCATATTCTCAACTACCTCAAAGCAGTCGTCATTTCGCAATTAAACGGTCGATGGTTTGGCTTTTCTCAGCCACCTCCTGGCAATCGTCCACTTTCTCGGTCGCCTTTCCCCCAAGCTGTAGTAGTGTAACTAATTTTTATTATACAAATATAATTATGGAATCATTCTAATAATTAATTTTGGCACTGTAGACATCGGAACATATATATATATACTAGAAATTGTCCATGCCTGAAGGCACAAAAACATAATTTTACCAATAAAAAAATTCAAATGTAAAAATAACTTGTAAAGATAATAATAAAAATCACTAATCAAAAAAAGATTGGCAATAATGTAATTATGATTCAAACATATTTTGACTAAAACCAAGTTATAATAAATTTTAGAAAATAAAAGTTACTAAATAAAAAATAAGATGAAATGCAAAAAATAATGAATCCAGAGAGGCTAACATCATCGCGGTTGCTAGTTATCTGATCAAAATTGAACGGTTCCCAACAAACTATCTTCTTTGAATGATAATTTTTGCAGTAAAACTATTTTGTTTGTCCTTTTCTTGATTTTGAGTAAAATTATTTATGGAAAAATTTTAAATTAATTGAAAACTCAGCTCTCCCTCCCCCCCAAAAAAAAACAAGTAAGAAGTCAAATTTTTTATGAAAATAAAATTTCTTAAATTATAAAAGTCTAGTAAACTACTTTTTGCAAATATTCACAAACTTACAAAATGTTGGTAAAATATTAAAAATTATGAAATTTCATGGCAATCGGTCCTCATTGGTATTCTCAAATGCATGTATCAATTTAGTAGGTGATAATAAACATCCATCCACACTAGTTATTTGATTAAAATAATAAATTTTAAGAAAAAAAAATTAAACTTTTACTATCTGCACAGTTGTTATAGAGAGAGATATAGGAAGAACAAAAGTGGAGTCTTTTTTCTCTTCATAATTAACCCGATTTGCATTGTTGTTATAGAAAGCTAGAGAGAGAATGATAGTAGAGTCTTTTCTCTTTACATAATTAACCCCCCAAAAAAAAGTTTAGTGTTTAGTAATAAAAACAATTCTCATTTTAGTGGGTGATAATAAACATCCATCCACGTTAGTTATTTAATTAAAATAATAAAATTTAAGAAAAAAAATCAAACTTTTACTATCTACACAGTTGTTATAAAGAGGAATAGAGGGACAACAAAAGTAGAGCCTTTTCTCTCTGTGTAATTAACCCAATCTGTACTGTTATTATAGAGAGATAGAGAGAACAAACGTAGAGTTTTTCTCTCTCCATAATTAACCTAACAAAAAAAAAGGTTTAGTGTCTAGTAATAAAAACAATTCTCATTTTCTCCATCAAACTTCATTAATGTCTTATGTATTTTTAATGGGAAAATTATTAATAAAAAAAAGAATTTATAATTACTCTTGCTTTTTTAAAAGAGTGTAACATAAAGATCGAGAAGCAAGATAGAATTCAAGGAATGAAAAAATCTAAATTAAAATGTTAGTTTATTAAAAAAATAATTCTTATTCATTGATTCTATTTCTCAAATTAAATCAAGTAAAATGCATATTTAGAATTTTCTTTCTCCATTTTTCTTTTTATTTTCCTTGTCCTTTGTTTCTTTTTCTGATTTTATTGTTTTTTCTCACTCTATAATCCAAAGGGTATCTCCACAAAATATTACAAAATAAATAAAAACAATAACAAGCTTCCTAAAGAAAAATTGTACATCTTATGAAACAAAATATGAAGTGTTACATAGGGTTCAAATCATTAACGTCTAAAAATCCTAACTTAACATTAAAAAAAAAGAAAAGAAAAGAAAAGAAAAGAAAAGAAAAGAAAAATTGTGCATTTATACACAGCCACTGTAGAGAGAGGAAGCAAGAGAGACAGAAATCGGGAGAGAAAACTTACCCAAATTTGTAATGTTCTTGAAGCTTCAATGTCCCAAAATTTCTAGCAAAGGAGATTGACCCATCAACCAAATTGTAGATCTAATTAAGAAGCCCCAAATTCCTCTCTGCTCTTCTGAAAAAGCACAAAGTAGCTAAGGACAGCTGTCACGCCGCAGATTTTCATAACCCAAATGCCCGGGGGTGACTTGGGATTATTTGTTGGGTATAAAAATGAAATGATAATAACATACTGTCACACCCTAAAATTTTCCTCCAAACTGGGATTGACCCGCAATAAAAATTTAAGGTATTCAAAATCCCTTATTTATACCAAACAATATTTATAAGTCATTAGACTGAATCATTTGATGGGATTCAACTACAGGGCACAAAATAAAGATAGAGAATAGTATTACAGAGCCATCTAAGCGTCCCAACCACGCAATTAACACTACATACCAAATAAAAGCAAACTAGGTCTAAACTTAATAATTATAATCATCCAACAATTATTATTATAGACCACAATAATAAATAAAGTCTTCCAGTGTTGCGCAAGAAAAATATAGATAACTCTTCTGATGGAATATTTAAGAGAAATTAATCTCTTTTCAACTCATCTTCAGTATCCCTGTGCTTAAAATCCTAAAAAATATTCCCATAAGGGGTGAGCTACTAAAGCCCAGTAATCAGAATCTCCTAAGTGCCTATATGCAGTGGTCGTAATACTACAATGTATTAGATGACCCAATATAGTGAATGTGATTATGTGGCATACTGTTCATGCAACAATTAATTCAATAGATTCCAACTGAATAATGTAAATCATACTTACAACGGTTCGATGAGACCGTCATTGCAATTACTATTTAACTTACGCATCAAATAGTTTAATATTGTTATTTGGACCACCATGAAACCGGTGTCGCAGTGGTAGGGATCTCAGATTTTGATCTTTAAGATCTCAGGATCAAACCCCGTAGCGATACAGGTTTCATATATTATTTTTTTATAAAATATTCATCAAAAGGAATTAAATATAATTAAATAATTCCAACACATCATTCATACATAAGCAAGAGAGGTTACCAGTCATAGTAAAATTTGGTAAAGGATTTTAATCTAAATCCTCCTAGGATAATCATACTCCTATCCTCCTCTACCCCCAGCCTAGGGAACCAGTGACTTTACGAGCTTAGCATCCAATGCATTCCGACAGTGTCACCTACCAAAAACCTAGCCGTCGCGACCGGCTACCTAACTGGCCAGGTCAGAAGGAAGCATCTCCCAAATAAAATGCATATGTTCCCATCTCCATCTAAAAGGCCATTTCTACCCACCCATCACCCCATTGCCAAAACTATCTTTAACACCGAGTGTCTTAATTTCTTCTTACCCTTTTTACATTCCCAAAGGTGTCTTGTATGGAAATAAGACATTTTTTTTAATAACCGACAATTGTTCTTGGGCAATAAATCAAAAGTGGGATTATTCAGTCACATGCAGTATATTTTTAAGTAATTCTCAATAAATAAAAGATTTAACATAGTCACCAATATTATTATAACACAGGTAGGTACTACATGTAAATTAACAAGTAGCAAGTAGCTAAAAATAATTTAGCATTCGAATTAGTATTTTTGTCAATTGTTTTGACAAATTTGCTGTACTATCTTTGATAAAAATAAAATTATTTCTAATGGTACATTAATTAAGCTGAGGTTAGCAGCTTAGTGGGCGGGCCACCCTGATTGCGATTTCAAGTCGCGAGTTCAAATCTCATTGGCTGCGATCTCAGTTTTTTGCCTCTTTTTTCTTTTTATTTTATTATTTTATGGAATATAAAGATAATAAATAGCTCTTTGGACTAATATTTAATTTTAAAAAAATTTATAAGTTTTATTTTATTCTAACTAGATAGTATAGTACATCACCTAAACAATTAAGCCAATGTGAGATTACAAAACTAATTCATTCTAACCCTTTTATTTGGTAGGAGAATAATATTATTCAAAATAAATTGAATAAATTTCCAATCATCATCATATTTATAACCAAACCCTTATCATAGGTTTTCGGCTTCAAGATATCCACAAATATCGATAAAATTATTCCAATGTTTAGGAAGGTATTAAATACGTTTCATTTAATTCACTTAATCATAACAATATAGTTATATAACTTGCTAGGTTGACAAAACAATACCTAAAAATTAATTAGAATAAATCAAATTCATTTAAGGAAGACCAAATGAGGAAAGAATAAGTTCATTGTTTCATTTGGGCGTTTTTATCAAATACTATAAGTGTTTTACTAGATTAGGCCTTGTGAACAAAATCACCCATAAATAAATTATTAACATAACTATAACTAACATAGGGTAATTGGGAATTTAAATAAATCTTTAAACATAAAATTCTAAAAAAATCCAAACAAGCATCAATTAAAGGCGAAGCAGAAATATAAGCTTAAAAGAAAATTCATATAAGATAGAGAAAAATTCCAATATCTATAAACTTTATATATGTAGAAACTCGACTTTAAGACCTACAACTTTCATGTTTTACACTTTTAAAAATTCTAAGGTCTAAAGGTGCAAAAACAGCCTTGAATTCAGTTTGTTCAAAAGATACAGTTTTACACGTGCTCAGTATTTTGAGCATAATGTTTGACTCACAAATCAGATTGATGTAAATATTTTTGGGTTGGAAAGAAAACGTAAAGAGCTACAACTTTTATGTTTTAGCCGAAGCCTAATTCCACCATTTTAGGGGTTAGAAACATATCAGAAGTTACAAACAGAGAGCTATTAGCATGCTGGGTTACATCAGTCAAAGTTTCGGTTTCCCTACCCCCAATATACGGGTATTATTTTTTTATCACAATCAAATTTCATACTTCAAACATAGAAAATGCTTTAGCTTCAAATTGAAAATATCAAATACATTTTAGGAGGTTCGTCATCCTACCTCAATGAAGATATTGGTGACCAAGCTTGAGAAGGAAAAAGGAGTTGAGCTTTGAACACCACCCAATTGGAAAGTTCCAAGCCTTTCTTCTTCCTTCAAGCAACACCTAATCTCTAATCACACTAAATAATGATTTATTTTTTTTTCTTTTCTTATTTTTTTCTCTCTTTGAAGGTACATAATTTATAAGAAGTCATGGGAGTGTAGAGAAAGTGTCGGTAGAGAAAAACAACCTCCACTCCCAAGACTTGAAAGCCACTAAAGTAGGATTACAATAGGTAGTATAATCCAAATAATCTAGCTTTTCCTTTTTGACTATCTAACCACATAATTTAAGAAAGGTATTGGAGGATGGGTGGAGATGGGTGGCATGATCCGGGAATCATGCTAGCTTTTTGACTAAAAAAAAAATAAAATAATTTAAAAGAGGTATTGGGGGAGGTGTATGGAGGTGGCATGATCCGGGAATCATGCTAGCTTTTTGACTAATTAAACAAATTATTTAAAAGATGCTTTAAGTCTTTCAATCATGCTTGCTAAATAATTTGAAAGAAATGCTTTAAAGTCATCAATGTAGGGTCTTCTTTTTTACTAAGAAACTAAATAATTGAGAGATTGTGAGAGATGTATGGAAGAAATGATGGATGGAAAATGAACTTTGCCGGGAAATGATTTAGAGCTACTATTCATGAGTCGACTTAGTGAGTAATAAAGTGAGTTGAAATGAGTTAAGGTGAGTCAAAGAAAGGGTTGACCCATGGGTTAATGGGCTTGGGTTAAACCAACTAGGTAATTTGGGCTAGGAATTGTTTGGATAAAAGTTTAAAAATTCTACATTAAACTCCCACATAGGGTGAAATTAAATCCGAAAATCTTTCCAACTAATTTTGTCATTCCAAAAATTTTAAAATCCTCAATTTTCTAGATTTTTATTATAATAAATATCACCACCACACTTAAGCAAATTAATTAAGAGAAAAAAAATTTTAGGTTATTACAACATCACACACGCTGGCGATAATATTCCCTTCTTTGGTCAAGATTTTCACCGTAAACCCAATTATAATCTCATACAAAATTTTCCATCACAATATATAGGTATAGGCATACATCATACATGTATGCATGCACAAGGAGAGAGAGAGAGAGAGAGAATCGTGGAAAAGAGAATTGTTGAACGAACGATCTGGTTGGGCTGACCTATCAGCCTTTTTCAAGTAATCGATCAGACAACCGAGATGAAACTCTCTTACATGCAGTAATACTTGCTCAACTAACATAACCGACCACCAACGCAACCTTTCAGTGTCAACACGTCCCCAACGCAACCTTTCGAAAATGAACCACCACTGCCTTTGCTTCTTTTCCTCTTTATGTGCAGTGCTTTTTCTTTGTTTAAATTTTTCTCTCTCTGCATATGGGTTGTGGGGGAAAAGTCTAAGAAGAATCTCAACTGTTGATTATTGATCTCAACCATTGATGGCTAGCCACATATGTCAAATCAATGAGCAGATTTATTGTATAGATTTTTTGCATTGCACAATGTCAATAGCACTCCTAACCTAAACCTTTTTTAGCGCAGCAAAAAAAAATAAAAAATAGCAAAAAAATATGGTTTAGGAAACTTTTTGACATTTGGCGCGCAGCCACTAAACCACATTTTTTAGAGATGAATAATAAAATTTTTTGACTTTTGCTTTTTTTGGACAGAGAAACTGTCCAAACAATTTTTTTGTTTCCCTCAAAAATGTTTTTATATTAGAATTTATTGAAAGCGGTTAAAACGTTTTTAGGATATGTAAAAAAGTTATTAGAGTTTGTAAAATATTATTGGGGTTTGTAAAAAATTTATTGAGGTTTGTAAAAAATTTGTTAGGATATATAGATATATATAAATTTATAAAAATTTTACGAAATACAAGGAGTGCAAAATGTAATAGAGAAATCTAGAGGTTTCAGTATTTTTCAGAGTTTTTTTTGTGCCAAACATACCCTATGTCACCTAGATGAGAAACCTACACTATAATAGATTGGGTAATAGACTTCTAAGAGAATGCTCGGATGTCTCAAGGGAGTCGAGAAAGACCCTTTAGATGATCGCTTCAATAATACAGTCGACTGATTTTAGGCTGTTGGCTAAAGTCCTTAATTCTCCCCCAAAAATAACCCCCTCCCTGCGCCAGTGCACATTTCTCTCTCTCTCTCTCTTGCTATTTCTCTCTCTCTCCCTCTTTCTCTCTGTCTACGTCACTCTCTCTCTCTTCGATCTTTCTTCTCAACGTGACCATGTGCTCTGCCATCGCTACCAACCACCTGCTCCACCGCTGGTGAACTCAAGCCGCCTACTCTCTCTCTTCCCTCGTCTGCTTCACACTCTCTCTCCCTCTCCCCCCATCTGCTTCACACTCTCTCTCTCTTCCCCCATCTGCTTCACACTCTCTCTCCCTCTCTCTGTAGCTCTCTTTCTTTGCCTGTCTCTCACTCTCTTTGTTTCTACAACTACATTCTTCAATTTTTTCTAGCCAGGTTGTCACTCCAGAGGGATCCCTCATTGTTGCATTGTGAGTATTTTCGGGTATTTGTAAATTAAATTTTGGGTATTTTTTGGGTTAATATAAGACATGGATATTTATAGGATTTGGTATTGGATTTGGTATATTTACGGATAGTTTGTTGGAATTTAGATTGTTTTTGCTAAATTGTTAGGCTCTTTGCATTTTATGATGATTTTGTTGGGTTTGGATATTTTGTTAAATTATTAGGTTGGTTGCATTTTTTTTATTATTTTGTTTTAATTACTGAAAAATGTTATTTGTAATTAATCTAATTTATTGCTTTGGTAAATTGTTTAGGTTTAGTTGTTAATTTTTTAAATTTAAATATTTTTTTTTGTAATTATATTGTTAATTTAGTAACTTATTAAATGTTAAGTTGCTATTTGTAATTTTTTAAATTGTGCATATTTAAAATTGTAATTAATTTGCTTGATTACCCTAAGTTGGTTATTATTACTTTTTAATTTATTATATTAACGACTAGTTTGTTAATTAATTGTTAATTCACTTCTATTAATTTACCAATTTATTAGTTTATTGATTTGGTAATTGTTAATTTGTTGTTCATTTGTTATATGTTAATTATATTAAAAATACTAAAAAATAAGACAATATTCCTATAAATTAAAAACTTGACTTTCATACAATTTAAGTAAGATGATCAACTAATAATATAAAGTTTGATTTAAAAATCAAGAAATAAATCATGCAAATAATGAATAATTTTAAAAATTATATACTCCAGGATGCATATTTTATATTGGAAATAATACAAAATAAAATAAATTTTGTATAACCACTTCATTTTAATTAGAAAAAATTTATCCCCAATCAAGTAGGGTTGTAAAAGAGGAAGAAGAAATGAGAAAAAAGAAGAATATTGAAAAAATAATTTGTAGTGTACAATAAAGGTAACAGTAAATTTACATTTATGATTAATAAACTTATTTATTTTGCAAAACAAATTTTTTAATAAATAAAAAGTACTTATAATAATGATTTATTTTATTATAATGGCTTTTTGAATAAAATTTATTTCTCTTAAATAATAATTTAATAGATTATGTATTGTATGAATATAATTTATTAAAATTAATAATTTATTTCAATAAACTTAATTTAGTTGTCTTAAATATTTTATCAAACTTAGATCTGTAACTTCTTACAAAAGTAATTTATTATTTAAATTAATTTCAATTGAAATATTAATCTATTAAATAACCATATATATAATGGTTATTTTACTAGTTTATATATTCAAATTCACTAATGTCAAACTAATCTAAAATTAGAGTAGTAGTTAAATGTAATTAGGGACAAAATTCAGTATAGGTTAACATTAATTTAAAATTAAATTAGGGTTAATCTTCATTAAGGATAAAATTTGAGGAGGGTTAATATTCAATAAGAATTCAAACATATTGAAGATTAAATTAAAGTTTGGTTTAATTAGGGATCAAATTCAAGTTAGGTTAATTTTTCAAAAATCTCTGCAAATTTCAAGTTATGAAAATCTTTATAAGATTCCCAAAATCTCTTGAAAATCTCTATTAATATTTAAAAAATCTTTACAAAAGCCCCATAAATCTGTAGAAATTCTAATGGTAGTTAATTGTAGGATGTTAATTATAATAAATCTTATAAATTAATTATGGTAGTTAGTTGATAAAATTAGTGTGACAAAATTTATATTTAGGGTTAAATTTATATTTAACATTATAATCAATTATTTTCAAACTAAATTATGGTTGAATTTAAATTTAATGTTGGGGTAAAAATCAATTAGGGTTATTATTAATGCAGTTAAAATTAATTTAGCATTAACTAGCTTTTGTTATGGCTAGACTCATAATTAAGGTTATTATCAATTATTTTAAAATTAAACTATCTTAAATTTAATTATGCATAAATTTCTATCAGGGTTAAATTTCAAAATCAAAATGAGTTAAAATTCAATTAGTGTTCAAATTCATTATTTAAACCTAATTATTATGATTTCACAAAACTAGGCCTATAAAATTCATTAAGGGCTAGGATCAATTATTTAAAAATTAAATAAGGCTTAATCTTAGCTAGGGTTAAATTTCCCTAAGGGTTATAATTAGGATTTACAGTTAAATTAGGGTTAACCTTAATTACAGTTAAATTTCCCTAAAGGTTATAATTAGTTTGCAATTAAATTGGGGTTAATAATCAATATTATTTGTTTATTATGAATGCATCCTCGTTTCAAAAATAATTAGCTTCTCTGCTGACCTTTGGAAGTTTAATCATTCAGAATGTAATATAAGACTTGTTTGGAGCTCTTATAATTGAAATAAAATCTCTATACATCTGTTTACAAATATTGGATATCCAAATTCTCTATTAAATCTCTTCAAATCTGCCTTTCATAGTTGAAATATCAAAATAGTTGGTGACAACATGCCAAACATCCCCTATTACACTCTAAACAATACATTTATCTTCATGCATATGTATGCATTCATTTTTCTAAAAAAACTTAGACCTGTTTGAGAATCGTATCATAACTATTGATTTGGTCATCTTCAATGTGATGAGGTGGGTTTCTTAAGACCTAATTTGTTTTCAATACATGGATGTATAAATTGACATATGCGAATTGTCTAGTTCAGACAGTTTGGGAATGCAATTATCCATCTTGTATTCAACCCTGACTATGTGAGTTCTATGTTGGGCGAGGTTTCGTGTAGCACTACAACATAGCACATCTTTGGGGACCAAAAATGTTGGTCGCTACAGCCTTTTTTTGGTCGCTAAAAGTTTTCGCAACCAAATCAAATTTGGTCGGCGAACATCGGTGGAGGAAGATATTAGCGACCAATGTTCAGCTTGGTCGCTAAATAGAAATTTTTTGCAACCAAATGTTTAGTCGCTAATAATATTACTATTAGCAACCAACTGGTCGCCAAAGGTCCTATTTTTAGCGACCAATTGGTCGCCAAATTCGAAATAATTTGTAAAATCTTCATATCATTCCTTGACCAACTAGTTGTCAAATATAAGACCCTTAATGACAAATTGGTCGCCAAATCTAAAATAATTTGTAAACCCTTCACATCATTCCTTGACCAATTAGTCACAAAAATAAGATCCTTAGCGACCAACTAGTTGCCAAATATAGGCCTTTAGCGACTAATTAGTTACCAATTCATTGCAAAACTTCAACCTATCAATGGCATTTGGCTACCAACTGGTCGCCAAAATCTGCCATTTTTCTTCACTTTTAGCAACCAATTGGTCGTCGATAGTCTTAAAAAAAAAAGAAAAAGAAAAAACTACCAGCTATTATTTTTCATTTCCCCATTTATTTTCCTATAAAAAGCATCTACCTGTAACTACCATATAAATTGACTAAGAAACAAAACGGCATCCACTATCAAATTATATCTTGCCAACCATAAAATAAATCTTTAACAAAATCAAAGCATATGTACATGTATGGATCTCCAAAATTACATAAAACCAATATATATTAGTTCAATAACAATACTACTACAATATTCTACACACTGCTCACACATTTACACTAGTTCTAACATGTAGAACAAATCTATAATACTTCAAACAAACAGAGTTCCATTGCACATGAGAAAAAAATAATACTTGGATGATGCAATCCACACATTGACCGACCCTAAATTGTGTTTCAGGTTGTACCTCTCAAGTGCAAGAGGGCAGTCGTAGTTTTAAAACTCGGTGAGTCCGAGGTCGAATCCACAGGGAGGGTTTTGTTAAAAGCTCTAGACTTGTTCTCTTAATTAGTAGGTGAACCTAAATTAATTTAAACTAATTTTTCAATAACTCAAACTTTTGTTTTAGATTCTAAATGAAAGAAATTCAATTTAATTTTAAAATGCACACAAAGCATCTACTCTAAATTCTAAAGCGAATAAATCAACTCATAAATTAAATTAAATAACAAACACAATACTAAAAAGGTTCTTGATCCAACTTTCAAGTCCGGGTAGTTCACTACTTTACCTTGGGATGTTTTTATTCAAAACTAGATTAGGGTTTAATTCAAAAAGTGTTAAGAATATTTTAATCAAAGGTCAGTACCAGTGATCTCAAGTGGATATGGTTAAAGACCTTTGTTTCCGAAAGTTTTTCAAACAAACGAAACTAGAAATGAATTTGAAATCTATTTTTAACCTTGTTCGAAAGTGTGTAAACGGTTATATTCGAAAACCCATACCAGTGACTTCAAACGAGTGTGGTTAAAGATTTTTGGTTTCGAATGTTTTCGAAACAAGTTGAAAATAGATTTTAACACGGTAGATCCTTACGCATGAGCTCTCACAACCCATGCGAAGGGTCTACTAACACCCTAAGGTTTTTCATGAACTACCCATTCTTGATTCGTTGAATCAAGAACTAGGATTTTACGCTAAAACTACTTTAAACATCACAAAAACGATAAAAGAACATTCCATCATGCGAAAAAGGAATCGAAACAAGCAAAACATTATATTACGAAGTAAATCGAAATAAATCGAAGTAAATCGAAGTGCAACTTACAATGTAACTCGGATGTAAAAGAAAAGATGAACAAGTAATGCGAAGACAATGATGAAAACTCCAAAAACCTCTATAAATCTACACGTCCAAGCGCACAAATCACTCTAAAATTAATCAAAACCTAATCTAATTCTCAAACTAAAGTGTAGTAATCTTCAAAGGAGGCATCCCCTTTCATAGCCGTCCCATGGGTCTTTAAAAAGATGCCACAAAACCCTAGAAGAGGAGCTTTCACGTGGCTATTGTAAATCAAGGGTGGTCCCGACCGTCTGGAGAGGGGGTCGGGACCATCTGAAGTTTTGAACTTTCTGTGGTCCCGACCATCTAGGTGACGGTGGGGACCGTCTAGTTTCTCCTTCATTGCTTTCTTTCCTTCTCTTGGTTGAGTCTTTGGGCTAGTCTTTTCCATCAAAGATGAGGTTCGAACCATGACTTTTTCTTTGTCTTCTCGGCCATTTCCATAGCTATAAACTTTGACATCCTTGCCCTTTTCTCTGCAAATAAAACAATAAAAGTATAAGTAATTCAATAACACTAAAACTTCAACTTTAATTATTTAAATGCATGAATAAGTGTTGAGTTAGGGAGTTTGTAATTACACTTTTTAAGTGTAATCACACATAATGCACACTTGGCATTCAAAAACAACAGTGTTTGATCAATGTTCCCAAATTTATAAATAAGCTTTATTGCACATAAGTATTCATCTTAGTGGAAACAATGAAAATAGTGAATATAGAACAACACATAAATGTATTAATTCCCTTATGTCTGCCAAATCATAGAAATTATACTAACAAAAGAAATCAAAATTAAAATTGTATAATGGGCTTAACATGATAAATTTTGAGAAATAACAATAATAATAATCAATGCAAATTTATAATTGTAAATGTGTAACATTGACTTTAGGAGTTTGAATTGCATGCCTTATGGTAAGATTCGTGCAGAAGGGAAACTCCTCAAGATAAACCTATTATTGTCATATTGGGGTGTCTCTAGCAGAAGGTATTATAGATCAACACCCTACTCCACAATCATCCACAGCTCGTTGACACCATGCGCAGACTAATTTGGCATATTAGCCTATATCTGAGAGCTAGAAAATTTTATTAATGGAAAAAAAAACAATTTTCATGACAATTTTATATATATATTTTTGTGGAGCATTACGAAATGTAATTTATGTTGCTAGTTGACCTTTTGAAGCCATTCCAACACAATTCCACTACTTACTACAAGAAATTGCGCTTCTAGTGACAACAAAAGATGTCATTGAAAGTATGGCCTTTGTTACAAAAACCTTTTAGTGATGACATTAGTGATGACTAAATGTTGTCGCTTATAATCCCTTTGTTAAAACCTAATGTGATGACAATTTGTTATTATCACTAAAACTTATCTTTCAGTGACAAGTGCATGTCTTCACAAAAGGTTTATTTTTTGTGACGACTAAACCCGTCACTAATTGATATATTTAGTAGCGCAAAATTTTTTCATAAAATCCTATAAAGTTGTCACTATTGATTTTTTCTATTTTTTCAAAATTAAAAAAATTATCCTTATAGTGACAATATATTTTGTCACCAAGTTATGGTTAATATACTTAAAATTTCATGTTTCGAACATCACCACAATTCTCTTAGGCATCAAAAGAAACCAACAATTTGAGTTTTCATCAACTTTGGGTCAAGTTATGGATCAAAACACCATTTTCACTCTCTTAACCTATACATACATATATATGTGTATATAACTTCAATTCTCTTCCATAGATGAAGACAATACTTGAAAAAAGTTTTCTAATGGTGTTCTACTCCTTGTTACGCATCATATATGTAAGAAAGAAGCATTAAATCCCTACTTCAAGTTGAAAGAAGATGGATCAACAAGGAGATGTCTTCTGGTCCCAAGCTCTCAAACTTTGATGAGTTCTATCTTTTTATTCCTTGATCCAAACTACATACGAATCACATAGAAGGGTTCCTTGAGTGTCCAATTACACTCTTACAAGATGAATTTGATTTTTACTTAGGCTAGATGAACTCACCTTCAAATTTTCTACCCGATGTCTCTTTGTTTCTTCCTTCTTACTTTTTTCTCCTCTTCACTCAGTTCCTTCCTCTCCAAACAATTTCTTTCGCTCTCGTTTGCATCATCTCAATGTATACATCTATATTTTAGCCAATATTTTAATCCCTAATAGTAAATTTCAGACTTCCACACTTCCCCTAGCTAAATATAGGCTCATAGGTGAGAGGGGTCGGCTGTAAAATGCAGAGCAACCCATGCTTGTCAAATCTGTTGTACCTTGGGCACCCAAGCCCTTCCCAAGTGTGCGCCCAAGATCTTAGGCACCTATGTTTGGTGTGCCCAAGGTCCCTTCCCCCTGCACTTGGCTAAAATGCTAACTATGAGGTATTTGGCTTACCTCATTCAAAGTTCTCAACCCCCAAAGTACCATTAATGACCCATACTACTAAATTAACATACATTACTTCTAAAATATATCAAAAACCTTATACTTGTGTTAATACAAAGTCTGGGGTATTATAGATCACAATTTGTGATTCAAGTATATCTAAGTCATCACTTACTAGTGTCTTTGAGCACAAGCTTTTGAAAAATTTGCTCATTTCAATTAGTGGCTCACATGCATTCTTAGGCAATAGTCCACACATTGTAAGTGGAAGTATTAGTTCTAAAAAAATATGGTGATCATGACACTTCAAACCTGATACTTGTTTTCCATTAATATTCACACGTCAACATATGTTTGACGAGAAACCATTAAGAACTTTCAGGTTTGCCAAAAATTTACAAATGATCTCCTTTTCAGTTGAGGATAGTGCGTAGAATGCAGCTAGAATCAATACTTTATTACCAACCACTTAAGGATGGAGATTTTGCCTGATTTTCATGTCCACTAAATCATAACGACTCTTCAAAGTGTCTTTAGTCTTCCCCTTCACATTCATTATTGTGTTTAGTATATTATCAGACACATTTCTTTCAAAATGCATAACATCAAGGTTGTGTCACAATAAGAGAGTTTTCCAATATGGCAATTCGAAGAAGATGCTCCTCTTTCTCCAATTGTAGACAATATTTAACTCATTTTTTTTCTCTTTCTAGCCTTCCCAAATGTAACATTATTAAAAGAATGCCACTGATCAATAATATCATCCCCCGTTAACAAACTTGGCAGAAGTCGTTCCTCAACTTTTCCATTGAATGACTTCTCATTTTTTCGCCAAGAATGATTTATTGGCAAAGAGCGACAATGATCCATATAACTTAACTTGTTTTGTAAAGAGGTAGAACAAGTATGTTTATGGCAGCAAGGGCAAGCTAGCTTCCCTTTCGTCGACTATCTTGATAAGTTGCTATATGCTAGAAAATCACTAATTATCCACAAAACTGTAGCATGTAACTTAAAATTTTGTTGTGTGAATGCGTCATATGAATTTATTCCATCTTCCCATAACTCTTTTAACTCTTCTATTAATGGCTACAAATATACGTCAATATCATTTTCAGGTTACTTAGGTCCTGGAATAAGCAACGTCATCATAAAGTACGGATGCTTCATGCATAACCAAGGTGGTAAATTATACGGAACTAGAATCACTGGCCATATACTATATGAGGGCTTATATTACCATAAGGGTTGAACCTGTCACTAGCTAGACCTAACCTTACATTTCTTGGATTTGAAGCAAATAACTTGTGCCGCTCATCAAATGATATCCAAGCCATCAAGCCTGTGGGATGTCTCATTTTACCATCATCCACCCGCTTCTCCTTATGCCACCTCATTTCCTTAGCAACATCTTTTGAGAGAAACAACCATTGAAGTCTTGGTTTTAAGGGGAAATGACATAAAACCTTGCAAGGAATTTTATTATGCTTGTTGTCATCTTTCTAGTGAGAAGCCCACATACAAGACATGATTGTGCATATTCATGCTCTCTCCAATACAAAATGCAATCATTATTGCAAGCGTGTTTTTTTACATAATCAAGACCTAAATCCCCAATAGTCTTCCTTGCTTGATAATAAGAATATGGGATCAAGGCATTTTCTGGAAGAGACTCTTTATGTAAACTCAACATATCGTTCATTGCTGTGTCACTAAGGTTGTTAAGACATTTCATGTGTAGCAAATTGACGATAAAGGAAAGCTTAGACAACTTGGAGTTGGGGTATAGATCAACATTAACATTTTCAAGCAACCTATAAAATTTTTTTGCTTCTTTGTTTGGCTCTTCTTGAGCATTTCCTTCAGCTTCTTGAACACCCATGTCAACAAAACCAAATTTGTCATAAACCATTCTAATCATATCATTATGATTCAAATTTTCCATATTGTTGTTGTGAACAATATTGGATGTATTTGAACTTTCTCCAAGTTTTTCCCCATGAAATATCCATGTTTTGTAACTTCTAACAAATCCCTTCTTAAACAAGTGAAATCTCACATCACGTCGATACTTATAGGCAGTCTTCCTACAATTATTACATGGACAATGAATTTTATCGCTAACTCCAGGTTGACTAAATGCAAAATCAAGAAATTTATCAACTCCCTCAACATACACTGTACTTGCTCTATTATTGACTTCAATCTATTCCTTATCTAACATCTTTAATTTCCTACAAAGATAGAATAAAGAAGAAAATGAAAAATGAAAAAAAATGAAAAATGAAAAATAGTAAGGTGATAATCGTAATTGATAAATGAATAATTGTAATGAATAATAATCCCATTTGCTCTTAATAAGTATATCAAACTCTGCAAATCATGCCCAATACAAATTAACGAACACCACAAAAATAATATTTAGTACTTAACATAATATTGTAAATGAAGAAACAAAACCATCTACCACATATGAAGTCTAAACATCAATACTTAGTCAAATTTAGAAAACTGTCACACAGCATATAAATTATGTTAGAAAATTAAGTTAGCATCATTGTGTGTATCTCTTAAATCATTTATTTTTATTTATTTTTTAATGAATTGCATCTCTTAAACCACATATTGGTACTAAACATGTAGAGGTGTAAATCTTTCAAAGGACAAAAGAAACAACGGATATTAAGCCTTTCATACAAAAACAATACTTGAATCACAACCCCACGAATCATTTAAACAAGCTTAAGAAAGACAACCAAAAACAACCAAGAGTGCAAGAAAAAATAGTTAGCTAGACCATTGTCAGATTTTGAGAGTTCTAAATGTCTAACTTGAATAGCTTATCCCTACGTTATTCATATCATAAAATAATTTTCTTTAACATAAAGTATACAATTAAAAAGAAAAATAAAATGAAAAATTAAACTAGCTAGTTCCCATTGACAAGTCCATATTTAGTGGCATAACTAACAAAAATTAACACATACATTAACAAATAAAATAGTATTCTTCCCAGTAATTACCCATATTGAAACAACTTCAATTAAATGGACACAAATGAGTAGTGAAACAAAGAAAAAGAACCAAGAAAAAATAGAAAAAAAAAATTAACTGGAAATTAGGAATGTCAAGCCATGCTCACAAAAAATATCCGACATAGGCATTACGATTGATGTCATCAATTAATTCCTTCATCCAGGCATTAAGACAAGATTGATTCTATAATATTATTTTTAAAAAATAAAATAAAACAACAGATACCTATGGTAATTTTAACAAGGGAAAATATAGTTCTTACCCTGTGTGTGACATTTCAAATTCAATAGTAACTATACTTTATTAAAAAAAAAAAAAAGAAGCTCAGGTCAATTGATTATGTCACGCCCTGAATCTCGCGACCTGAGTGGTGAGTGATAAACACACATAACACGCACTAATATAACCATCCCATGATTAGAGTAATACAAAAACCTCTAGGTGAGCCCAAAACTTAAGATAAGATAACATAAATTTAACCTTGGCTATAGCCAGGTCACATATTTCACACATTCTTCCCATTAATACATAACTTAGGCCTTAGGGCCCTTACAACCAAATCAAATAAGTCCTCAATGTACAATATTACAATTTCAAATAAAAATTTAACCAAGTAACCAAAAGTTTTGCTAAGTTTATAAGGGCTCATCCATAAACACTCCTAGTTCAACCCCATCAACCCACCTGATTGTTATGACCTGTTCCTACATCAAAGTCTGTAGGTCATGAGCACGGGTCCACTCGTGCCCACGATGCCTCAAACAAACATATATGGTATGTAATCAACACATGCATGCTAATGTTCATATATTCATAGATACACCAACATCTTTCTTTAAGCCATAACAATTCATTAATATCAATTAGTTTTCAACTTAAGTAAGTATTTATCATCATTCAACATCATCATAGTATTGTATTTAATTCCAAATAAAACTTAACTTTTGAAATCTCACTAATTAAATTCAAATCACATTCCATTTTCACTTTATTATTAAATCACCTTTCAACCACATAACCATATCCCCATTATCACTTTTCATCAATCCATCACATAAGCATAGTCACACAAGTCATCGAGGGTTGGGTGCATCCACAATATCGTCTTTTATGGGCCAATACCCAACGGAAACGATAAACCGAAATCCATTGTTTAGGATTACAGTCCAAGGTCACGGGTAACCTATATACACACAATGTTGTGGGCTACTAACCCACTGGCATTGACACAAACCCTGCGTAGGTTTCGAGTCTTTCAACTTGAGGGTAATCTCAAAACCCTTCGTATTTTCGCACCCCACCATGGCCCCCCACACACAACCAATCACTCATCACATTTATTTCTCTTTAATCATAGTTCACATTCATCATTATATACTTTCCAACATCATACATACCACATTCCATTTCACCACAGAGCATATCTCGTTTCATCTTTCTATTTCATTTATTCCAAGTTTCATGTATTTACCATCATATATCAACAAAGATCAAACATCATCAAATAGTCAACATTTGACAACATTAGTTTATGATATCCTTGTTCAAATCATATTTTAATTCATCATAGAGCTTATCACACTTCATCTCTTTCATTTCACTTATTCAAGGTTTAATTCATTTATCTCCATTTATCCACACAAGTACACATCTTCATTCATGCATTCTTATATCACAAAACAATCAATACTTTTAACAGTTTAATGTATGCAATACTTCTTCAATTCATATACTTAGTTATGTAAAACATCATGTAAGAACATAGTACCAAACTCTTTAGGAACCTAAGGTAGAAGGTCCCAAATTAAACTATGTCAAGAAACTAAACAAGACTCAATGGGTGCCCAATTGGTACTCAGTCGTGCTCCCAAGACCTTAGGCGCCCATGCCTTGTGTGCCCAAGAGGGTGGGCACCCAACTGACAACCCCTCGTGCGCCCACAGCATGGCTCAAGTCATAGATTAGGTGCTCTGTTTTCTAGGTCTTTCATCCTTCACACTTAGAACCTCAAATTGACTATATTTATGATAAAATACCTAAAGTTTCATGTTTCTAACATCTCCACAAGACTTATGGGCATCAAAAGAAACCAACCATTTGAGTTTTCATCAACTATGAGCCAAGTTATGGATCAAAGGTCCTTTTTTCTCTCTCAACCCACACATGTGTATACAACTCCCATTTTCTTCCATGAATGAAATCAAAACTTGCAAGGGTTCCTCAAATGTTGTTCTAGACCTTGTTGGATATCATATATGTAAGAATGAGCATAAAATCCCTACCTCAAGTTGAATAAAGATGAAGAACAAGAGGTGTTCTTCTCCCGATTTCAAGCTCCCAACTTTGATAGTTTCAATCTTTCCACCCTTTGATCTAAATGACAAACAAATTACATAGCTAGGTTCCTTGAGTGCTCAATTGCATCCTTGCAAAGTTAATTAGAGTTTGGTTAGGGTTAGAGAGACTTACCATACAAACCCTTCCCGGTTCTCTTTGTTTCTTCTTCCTTCTTCCTCTTCCAGTCTCCCTTTTCCAAACCAACATTTCTCTCTCTTTTCCATCTCACACACACATATATATATATAATATTTCCAATATTTTAAGGCTCCTACAATACTCTCCAGACCTTTCCCATCCCCCCTCGCCTAATATAGGGTTTGTAAGGGATGGCTTGGCCGCTCAAGTCAGAACACATCATACCTGTCACTTCTGCTAAAACTCGAGCACCTAAGACTTTCTCAGCCATGCGCCCAAACTGTTGGGCTCCCATGTTCTGTGCACCCAATCCTTGGGCGCCCACGCTCCATGTGCCCAAGGTGCCCCCTTTTTCTGCACTTGTGATAAATATCAACTCTCACATGTTTGGCTCATCCTTCTCAAAGTTCCCAACTCTAAAGTATAATTAATGATTAATACCACTTAATCAACATACTTTTACCTCAAAATGTTCGAATAACCATCTATTTATATTAACACAAAAGTTCAGGGTATTACAAATTAAAAAATAATAAAATCATAGGTTAAATAATTTTCCAAGGAAAGCACCGAGTGTTTCTAATCATTTTCCATGATCTAGGACAATAAATTATTGCACAATAACATTACCACTAATAAAAAGAGAAGAAGACGATATAGAGAAGGTCGTGTCAGCCATATTAATTAATTTGGTGTACCATACATTTGAGATAGTCAAATATCATTTGATCATTCAAATTGATGGAGACAAGAGAATTCCACCTACTATGAGATAGATCATATCAGACAGAGCCCCCACAAACATATCTTTTCCTTTTCATGATTTCATGAAGGAAAGAAATAAAAACAATGTTAACTCTCTGATTTATTCATACTGACCTTGATCTCTCTCTACCTCCTTGTCCATGTCCATCTTATTATGCCTAATAAAGCCATTCCTAGCTAACTTTTCAAGAAAAAAAATAAATAATGATAATAATAATAAAGAAAAAAAGTACTACTTGTATTTATTTTGCTGAATCTCTAATTTTATTTTATTTTTTAACAATCTTTTTTTTTTTTTGGGTATTGTATTGTGTATAGGTATTCAAGCGTAAAAATTAACAACCTATACATAAATTTATCAATTCACTCTTCATCTTTCAATCAACATCGATCTACTCTTTCAACATGGTTGAATTTATTTACGCCCTACTAGAGAGATAACGGTTAGTTGCCGGTTTCTATTATGTCATATTTGACTATATAAGCTACATCCTAGAATTTCCTGGCCCAGCTGGTTGATTCAAATTATAATTTTCACTCATTTGAATTTCGGGTAATACCTAGTCTAAAAAATAAATAAATAAAAATATAAAATGGGGTTATACCTATTCCATCCAATATTTTAAACTACCTTAACCGTAAGCTAAATAGTGTCATTTGGAATACAGGTTTTAATGGGTTTTCATGATTTAACTAGTAAAAATAGTTTAGATTTGACAAACTACTTGTTCTAGGCCTGTGATGTGATCATTTGACCTTTTAATTGGGAAAAAAAATTTGGTTTACACGAAGTCTAGCAGCCCTCATTCTATTCATAGTTGGTATGTCACGCCCCAGGTTTCACAACTCGAGTATGTGAACAGAAGAACACATATTACAACATTAAATAACTTTTCCTGTCCTACATCAGAGCCATATACACATATTATGGAGTTAATGAAAGAAAAAAAATATAACTAAACTTTATATTTAAATAAATGCCTCAGTCAAAGTCAACTAGGCAATAAGCTCAAAAAGAAACTAAGCCCAAATATTCTCCTAAAGCTAGATAGAATAATTAATAATAACCTCATAAATAAAGGCTTATTACAATTTACTAAAAAAAAAATTCTAATGTAATTAAATAAAAGCAAATAAATAAATTCCTAATTTCCATGGTGAGTAGGTCCTGTGCATGACTCAAACTCATTACCTGTATCACAAGTTGTAAGGGGATGAGCACTAATACCATGTGTGCTCGGAACCCTAATAATAATATAAATGCAGTAATGTCCTAGCATACCACTAAGTGAAACAATTATGCACAGATAGCAAACTCAAGAAAGGAATTAAGTTAATTTATCAATTTATCTTCGTTACAATCATTTGTGTTTTAGAACCACATCACACATCAAAGAAAAACAAATCGATTTTAAGGTTCTGCTACTTGGTTGTCCCATAGGAACAGGACCCAACCAATATACATCATCCTTCGATGTCTGCTTGGTTATCTCATGGAGACAAGACCCAGCCAATATACACCATCCTTCAGTGTCTGCTTCCAAGGCTGAAACCTTAGGAATATAATATGCCACCCTTGGCATCTGCTTGTTCGTAGGTTACTAGCCTACTAGACTCAAAAACCATCCCAGCACGGGTTGAAAGGGTTTCAGGACTTTCAACCCTTGGGTACGTATACTCGATATATCTTCAGTACCCTTCAACCCAAACAAAACACAACATCAAATTTCCTTTTTAATTCCAGATTAAATAAATTTTTTTTTGAACTTTATTATACATTAATTTACCAAAACATTAAGTAACACACTTTAATTGCATTAAGTAAATAATAATCACGCACACACTGATATATATATACATACGTATATATATAACTAATGCATTCGGACCTTTTAAAATATCCAAGCACTCATGTACATTTAATTAAATCAAATGAAATAATAAAAAAAAATTGAGTAATTTAATTCTAGCAGCTTCACGTCAATCAAGTCATTAATTAAAATATATACACATATATACAAAACTAATGCCCAAAAGTTTATATTTGAATATCAAAATATCATCAATTGACAACCTATGAGTCAAATAAATCATTACCTATCAAATGATTCACCTAGCACACAAATCCTGTGGACATTGTTTCAATTAAAAAAAAATAAAAATAACCATTACTTTCATTCAACGTCATATCATAAATGTTATTTATTTTAATTTAATACCTTTCTTTCTCCTGGTCAGGTATGATTTCCATACTTCCTACTTGATTAACTCTTTTGGGTTTCCTTTATTTTCAGTTCACATTAACCCATTAGTCACGAACATGAAACGCCCAAATTTAATTAATATATATAAATCACATTAGTATATACTATTAAACAATCACTCAACGCACGTGTATGCATATACTTTACATGCATAACAACCATATATAGAATAATATGGAGTTTTCGCCCCTTACCTCCGCAGATTCGGCACTTGAAGAGAAATAAATTCTGGAATCGGAAGAATCACAGTAAAGTCAAAATTCCAGCCGCCAAATCCTTTCTTCTCCTCTCTCTCTCAATCTCTCTTCCTCTCTCTTAGGGTTTTAAATTATTAAAACAATTACAGCATTTTATATATATAAAATAGCAAAATTTTAACTTAACCAATTTAATTATTTACCTACTCCCCATAAGTTTAGGAAAATTACACCATTCTCTCTAAAATTAAAAATGTTTTCAAATATAACTCAAAATTTATTTTTTTAAATAGAAATCCAAAAATTTCAAATCATTAAATTTTAAATAGCAAACTAAATGTATCAAATAAAAATATCCAAATTAAATAAAAAAAATTGGGTTATTACATGGTATAAATTTTCTCTCCATTACAAGCATTTAGAATTAATTGTGAATGGACAAAGAAATGGAAGATGCTGGCTTTTTGAGTACTCGTTTAATTTGAGCACTGAACATGAGGCAGCAATAATTCTCAAGCTCAGGCTTTGTTTCTATTTGAGCCTAAGCACTGAACATGGATATTTGAGCTGACATCTAGTAGTTAGTCAAGCCCTTTCTAGATGGAAACAGGGCAGATTCAGAGTAAGTTTTACTCAATGATACCCAACTCTAATAAAACAACTTCAAAAGTCGTTTTTACTAAAAAAAATTCTAAAGTTGTTTTTTTTCTTTTTTTTTTTAAGACTACTTTAAAGATGATCCTTAAAATAATTTTGATCTACTTTACGTGCTAAAGATGCCATTTGTAAAAATGATACTCTATTAGGGAAAATAAAATTTCAATTGCATAGATTAGAGAATTTTGTTTGACTATTTAATGAATTCAGCCAATGCCTGAGGTTTCAATGGCTAAACCTGACTTCACCCCTTTAGAATCCACATATTTTCCTACATGTCCTATTAAAGGCTGGGCATTCCATTTTTATTGTCAATTTGCCATCCCTAAAAACAATAGGTATACAACGACTGAATGTTATGGGGAGAAAACTATAATTACAGATTTCACAAACACAAATTGTGAATGAAATAATTGTGAAGAGAAAACAAACAATTCATACAGATTGTGAACAAAGAGTAGGCACCGTCAAGTTTAATGCACCCTTTGTTCTTCTCAATATCAAACACAAGGATTCTTATAGTTAAACCTAAAAAATTACAGAGCTCGGTAGGAAATCTCAAAAATAAAAATAAAAATAAAAATATATACAAACATTTAAACCTTAGGGTTTCATATGTGTATAAACAAACACACGAGGGAGATAGGGATAAGAGGAAAGAGATTGAAACCTAGAAAAACGAGGGAGGAAAGCAGCAGCGATGGCTCGGCAACAAGCGACGACGGAGGTGCAAAGCGGCGACAGAGGAGCAGCAGCAGAGAACGGCTGCAGCGTTGGGTGCGCGGGAAGCTGATTTATTTGTGAATTTGTGATTTTAGGAAACTTTAATTAGCTTTTGAAATTTCCATTACTAGAATTAATTAATTTTTTAATAGTTATTTCTAAAATTTTATTTTTGTGACAACAAATATTGTAACTATATATATATTTTAGTGACAACAAACAAATTTTGTCACAATAAAAATTTTTAATTCTGCCAAAGTAATAAATTTTTTGGCGCCAATTTTTTTCCTAACTTTTAGTGACTAGAATTCATGACAATAAAATATTGTTGTCACTGAATATTAATTTGTCATGCAAAAATCTTAAAATGAATTTAGTGACAAAAAAAATTTTGTTATTAAATAACATATATTATGATAATATTTTTTATTTTCACAAAACAATAATAATTAAGAAATTTTTTAATTTAATAATAATTAATAAGAATTATTCAATTTAATTAAGTTTAAATTAATAATAATTGTTTAAATTAATTTACTTATATTATTTATTTTTAAATTGAATTAAATAACTTTTTAATTATATTATTTATGAAAAATAATTTTAGTTTAACAAAATATTTGAATAAAATAATTTATTTTAATGTAATGCAACACAAATGAACAAAATGTTAAAATTTACAAAAAGTTTATAATAAAAAAGAAGTAAAAACACTTTTTTTTTGTTTAACCTTCATTTTTTGGAAACAAAAAAAAGTAGATTTAACGAATACATTTTTATTTGGGATTTTTATTTTTTTAAATCAATAATGATTAAGAAATTATTTAATTTAATAATACTTAATAAGAAATATTCAATTTAATTTAATAATAATTGTTTAAATTAAAATAATTATATTATTTATTTTTTAAATTAATTAAATTAAAATAAATTAAATAACTTTTTAATTATATTATTTATGATAAATAATTTTAGTTTAACAAAATATTTGAATAAAATAATTTATTTTAATGTGATGCAACACAAATGAACAAAATGTTCATAATAAAAAAAGAGTAAAAACACTTTTTTTTTTAACTTTCATTTTTTTGGAAAAAAAAAAGATTTAAGGAATACATTTTTATTGCCTATTTTAAAAAATTTGTAAACATAAAAAAAAAGTAAATATAAAATCACCAATGAAGAGATTCAGTGACAATAAAATTTGTCACTAAATATTTTTAGTGACGAAAAATAAAATTGTCACAATAAAAAATTTTAATTACTCAAAAACAATAAATTTTTTGACTCTAATTTTTTTTGTAACTTTTAGTGACGAGATTCAGTGACAATAAAATAACTTTGTTACTAAATATTAATATTTCAGTAACAATAAAATATCTTTGTCACTCAATATTAATGTTTTAGTGTCAATTTATATTACTTGTCACAAAAACAATCTTGAAATGTATTTTCAGTGACAATGAAAAAATATTGTCACCAAAATACCATGCATGTGTGACAATATTTGTTATTGTCACTATAGTCCACTTTTCTTGTAGTGACTATTCATAAAAAATATATGTACATATTTATAACATATAACAAAAATCCAATTAATTTACTCGTGACTTGAATTATTATTATTATTATTTGCCAAATATAACTTGAGAGCTTGACAACTTAATTGCAAGAATTTGTAAAGACTTGAGGGCCTAAAAGCTTAATCCCAATATTTGTAAACCTTTATTTATGGGGTGATTTGAGGGTTAGACAACTTGATCTAAGAATTGTAGTTGGTTAACTTGAAATTAATTTGGAAGCTTGAAAGTTTAATCCCGAGAATTTTATAACATAAAGTAATTTGACTTGGGGGTTTGGCATCTTGACTCAAGGATTTGCAAACTTGCAATAATTTGTGAAGGTTAAGGGTTTAACTTGAGTGCTTGAGCAACTTGTTTCCAAATCAATCCCAACCTTAATAAAGAAAGCTTCTGAATTTCTTAGCTTATTCCACTTGTTCAAATTGTAATTTTCCATGTCATCCCAATTTATTACAATGAAATGGAAAGAATCATGCACTACTATAGATGGAGGAAATGTCGACCCACCAAGTGGACGACCACTAGAAGGCGATTGAGAAAAGAACATTTCCTGGCCGCTTAATTGAGCAATCTCGACCGCTTCAAGCGGTCGGCAATAGACTTTTTAAATCCCCCCAAAACCCCCCTCTTTTCCCCACGAGCTCCAACTTTTCTCTGTTCTTTCTTTCCCCTGTGAGCTCCTCAGTCCACTGCGTTTTCCTACGCGAGCTTACCTCTCTAGTCCACTGCGTTCGTCCGACAGCCACTATTTCACCGCACCGGCTACTTTTCTCCGATGAGGTAAGCTTTTTCTCTCTCTATATATATATCTATAGATTTCTCTCTCTTCTTCTCTCTTTATCTTTCTCTCTCTCTCTCTCTTTCTCTTAAATGCTCCTCTAACTCCCAGCCTATGCTACTAGCCATTGGCATGTGTAATGATCAAAAATGTGGAAGGGTTTGAGAAATGAATGCCCAATCTACAGTTTCTACAAAGCTTCGGTTATATCTTTATTTGTTTTTTTTTTTTTTTTTTTTGAGCTGACTAGAGAAGAGAATGTATTGCAAATTTTTGTGGGTTTAGATTATGTGAGTTAATTTCATCCAAATTTTGTTTAATAGATTATTTCTTGTAGTGAGATATATATGATTGTTCATCCCTAGCTACCTAGCTTTTATTCGTGTCATTTTGGTTAGCGCTGGATTTATGGAACTGTAAATGTGGAGACAACTGAAACAACCACACAACTATCTTTTTTTTTATCAAAAAATTTAACCAAAATAATGTGCTAGTCCATTTTTGTTAGAATAGTTTTATGTTATTAAGCATGTAATAACCTGAATTGTTTTTTCCTAATTAAATTGCTTAAGTGTGGTCGTGATACTTGTTATAATAAAAATCTAGAAAATTGAGGATTTGAAAATTTTTGGAATTTGTTGGAAAGATTTTTGGATTTAATTTCACCCTATGTGGGAGTTTAATGTAGATTTCTAAGATTTTTATCCAAACACTTCTTAGCCCAATTACTTATTTGGTTCAAATCAAGACCATTAACCCATGGGTCAACCATTTTCTTTGACTCACCTCAACTCACTTCAATTCACTTTATCACTCAATGAATTGACTCATGAATAGTTGCTTTAAATTATTTCCCGACAACTTCATTTCCATCTTCCATACACTCTCACCATCTTTCAAAATTATTTGACTAATTGGACAAAGAGAAGACCCACATTGATGACCTTAAAGCATCTTTTTCAAATTATTTAGCAAACAAGATTTAAAGCATTTTGTTTGAAAGCTAGCATGATTTAAAACATTTGGTTAAATTGTCAAAAAGCTAGCATGATTGTTTAAATTTGTCAAAAAGTTAGCTTGATTCCCGGATCATGCCACCTCCATACATCTTCCCCAATGCTTTTCTTTAATGATATGGTTAGATAGTCAAAAAGTAAGCATGATTCTTGGATCATGCTACCAATTGTATAGGCATGATCTTACCTTAGTTGATTTTTTCTCCACTAATAATTTTCTCTACACTCCCTATAAATTGTGTGTCTTCCAAGAGAAGAAAATAAGAGAGAAATAATAATAAATTATTGATTAGTGAGGCTGAAGATTTGGTGTTGCTTGGAGGAAGAAGAAAGGCTTGGAATTTTCCAATTTGGGTGGTGTTCAAAGCTAACTCATTTTTCCTTCTCAGACTTGGTCATTAATATCTTCATTGAGGTAGGATGATGAATCTCCTAAAATATATTTGATGCATTTTCTGGTTTGAAGTATGAAACTTAATTGTGATAAAAATAAATACCCGTATATTGGGGGTAGGGAAGCCAAAATTTTGACTAAAGTAACTCAGTATGTTGACAGCTCTCTATTTGTAACTTCTTATGTGCTTCTAACCCCTAAAACGATGGAATTAGGCTTTGGCTAAAACATAAAAGTTGTAGCCTTTTCAGTTTTCTTTTCAACCAAAAAAAATTGCATCAATCCGATTTGTGAGTCAAAAGTTATGCCCAAAATACTGAGCACGTGTAAAACTGTATTTTCTGGACAAACTGAATTCAAAGCTGTTTTTGTACCTTTAGACCTTAAAATTTTAAAAAGTGTAAAACATGAAAGTTGTAGGTCTTGAAGTCTAGTTTTTACAGATATAAAGTTTATAGATATTGGAGTCTTACTCTATTTTATATAAATTTTCTTTCAAGCTGCTATTCTGCTTAGCTTTAATTGATGCTTGTTTGGATTTGTTTAGAATATTATGTTTAAAGATTATTTAAATTTCCAATTTCCTTCTGTTAGTTATTGTCATGTTAATAATTTCTATTGATATGAAATTATTTTAAACTAGATATTAGGTATTATTTGACCCTCTAATATTGATGATAATTGACTTAGATAATCAGTTTCATCATGGATAGTTGGATGACTTATTCAAACTAAAATGCTAGTATTTGATAAAATGCCCAAAAGAAACAATGGACTTGTTCTTTTCTCATTTGGTCTTTCTTAAATGAATTTGATTTATTTTTGGCATTGTTTTGTCAACCTAGCAAGTTATATAATTATATTTTTATGATTAAGTGAATTTAATAAAACTCATTTAATACCTTCCTAAACATTGAGATAATTCTGTGGACATTTGTGAATATCTTGAAGCCAAAAACCTATGATAAAGGTTTGGTTATAAATAAGATGATGATTGGAAATTTATTTAAATTTTTTTTGAATAAAATAAAACTTATCAATTTTGCTAAAAATTAAATATAAGTCCAAGAGCTATTTATTATCTTTATATTCCATAAAATAATAAAATAAAAGGTAAAAGGAGCAAAAACCGAGATTTGTAGCCAATGAGGTTCGAACTTGCGACTTTAAATCGCAATTAGGGTCGCCCACCCACTAAGCTACCAACCTCGGCCTAATTAATATACCATTAGAAATAATTTTATTCTTATCAAATTTGGTACGGTAAACTTGTCAAAACAATTAACTAAAATACTAATTTGTATTCTAAATTTTTTTTACTTGCTAATTGTTAATTTACATATAGTGCCTACCTTTGTGATAATGATATTGATGACTATGTTAAATCTTTGATTTATTGAGAATTACTATTAAAGTATGGATATAGATAAAGTGCTTAAAAATATATTGCATGTGACTAAATAATCTCACTTTTGATTCATCGCCCGGGAACATTGCCGGTTGTTATTAAAAATGTCTAATTTCCATACAAGGTACCCTTGGAATGTAAAAGGGTGAGAAGAAATTAAGGCACTTGGTGCTAAAGCTGTTTTTGGCAATGGGGTGATGGGTGGGTAGAAATGGCCTTTTAGATGAAGATGGGAACATGCATTTTATTTGGGAGATGCTTCCTTCTGACCTGGCCAGTCAGGTAGCCGGTCGCGATGGCTAGGTTTTTGGTAGGTGACACCGTCGGTATGCATTGGATGCTAAGCCCGTAAAGTCACTGGTTCCCAAGGCTGGGGGTAGAGGAGGATAGGAGTATGATTATCTTAGGAGGATTTAGATTAAACTCCTTTACAAAATTTTACTGTGACCAGCAACCTCTCTTGTTATGTATGAATGATGTGTTGGAATTATTTAATTATATTTAATTCCTCTCGATTAATATTTTATAAAAATATATATATATATATATGTATGAAACCTGTATCGCTACGGGGTTTGATCCCGAGACCTTGAAGATCTAAATCTGAGATCCCTACCACTGCGACACAGACTTCATTGTGGTATACACATCAGTATTTAACTATTTTACATGTAAGTAAAATAGTAGTTACGGTGACGGTTTCATCGAGCCGTTGTAAGTATAATTTACATTATTCAGTTGAGATCTATTGAATTAATTGTTGCATAAATAGTATGCCACCTAAATACATTCATTTAATACAGTGTAGTATTACAACCACTGCATATAGGCACCTAGGAGATTCTGATTACTGGGCTTTAGTAGCTCACCCCTTGTGGGAATATTTTTTTCAGGATATTAAGCACAGGAATACAGAAGATGAGCTGGAAAGAGATTAATTTCTCTTAAATATTCCATCAGAAGAGTTATCTATTTTTTTCTTCTTTCCTGCACAGAGCTGGAGGACTTTATTTTTGGTCTGTAATAATTGTTGGATGATTGTAATTATTAAGCATAGACCTAATTTGCTTTTATTTGGTATGTAATGTTAATCGCGTGGTTGGGACACTTAGATGGCTCTGTAATATTTTTCTCTATCTTTATTTTGTGCCCTGTAGTTGAAATCCCATCAAATGGTTCAGTCCAATGACTTATAAATATTGTTTGGGATAATCATAGGATTTTGACTATCTTAAATTTTTCTTACAGGTCAACCCCAATTTGGAAGAAAACTCTGGGATGTGACAGCGTGTTATTATCATCTTTTTTTTATATCTAACAAATAAATTTCAAGTCACCCCTGGGCATTCGGTTATGAAAATCCGGGGCGTGACAAAGCATGTGTTTGGAGTGTCAAATTTTTTTTTTTATTTTTTTAGGGTTTTGCTAAATCATTGGACATCTGTTGGGAGGGGAAATTTTCTGGGCTTTGGCAGCTAGGCAAGCTCAAGCGGGTACTCATACACTCTTTCTCCCCTTGGTTTCTATTTCTGAAGAGTATTGTGTTATGTGATGTTTATGAGGGTTTTGCTTTGTGGGTTCTCTGAGTTTATGCTTAAGTTGTTCTGTATTTTTTTCCCCATCTTGGCTTGTTCATTTTTGTTGTTTCTGTAGTAGTAATAGTTAGGATAGGATAGGATAGATATCAATTCTCAGATTCTTCATTATGAGTTCAATTTTATCAATTCTTCAATTTATTTATTAATTATTTTTTTCTCTTAAGCATTCAGTCTTTCATCACTGTTGATTGGGAATGTATAGTGACAGGGTTGATTAAACATTAGCGTAAGTCTTGGAAAATTGACTAGTTTTTCTCTTGTTTTGCCTCATTTTTTTTTTTTTTGTTCACTCCTCTTTAGAGTGCTCCCCTTGTTTAACTGGCTTGGTTTGTTCAATGAGGTCAAACTATGTTTTGTGATATTTTCTTCTTACAATAATCACCACATGACTGATTTTTGGAGTGTCAAATTAGTTAAAAGAATTCTAAATTTTTTAATTTTTTTCCAACTTTTTCACTCAAAATTATTAATTAATTTTGACTTTTACCTACTTTTATCAATTTTCTCTAATTTTTATCGACGTTTTCTAATTTTTTATATTTTTTTAAATTTTTTATATTTTTCAAGAAATATACTAAATATTTAACAATTAAAAAATTTGTGTATTTCTATTTTTTATTTTTGCTAAAATTTGGCTTTCTAAACAGGTTTAAAAAAAAAAGAATTATCAAAATGATATGGTAATTTTAAAGAGTTATTATTTTGAAAATGATAAAGCTCCGTTTGCAGTGATAAAAAGTTTTTAGAAAATGATGAAAAATATTAAAAACTTTATAAATTATTTATTTTTATCTCACTATATAAATTACAAATTCACAATTTATTTCATTTGACTTTATTTTTTTCACTCTAAATGTGCCCTAATTGATTATTTTTATGCGTTTTGTATAAGCCAAGTTAGCATAGGTTGATGGTGACGTAGCCTTGGGAAGGGAAATTTTTTTTGGTTTGAATATTAATTTGGAGCTAGCGAGACAATCACATGAAACTGTGATGAAACTTACAAATATTCTATTCTCTCGAGGGCAATATGCGTTGTGGTTGCGTTTGATTCGTTAAGAATTAAAATAAATATTTGAAATTTTTTAAATATTTTTAAAAATTATTTATCTTTTATTTTACTGTACGAATTATGAATTTATACTTTATCTCACTTTATTTCATTTTATCTTACTTTTTATCACTCTAAACGCCACCTAAATTTTAGAAAAAATGTCATAAAGGTTTTAATCTTTTAAGGGTAAACTAGGAGGGAGTCTTGAAATTAAAATTTAATTTTAAGAGTGAAATTTGTAATTTTTAATATTTGAATTTTTATAAAAATTTATTTAATGAATAAAATTTTATCTAACAAGTTAAAATAATAGTTGTTAAAAAATAAAAGGATGAAATTAGAGCTTCTTGTCAATAGAATACTAACAATTAACTTACCAAAAGAAATGACAAATATATATATACATATTTTAATTAGTAAATACTTAAATTTTTTTAATTTCAAATTCTGACCCTAGTTTGGGAGTTACACTTCCCCAATTCACACAAACATGTGCCTGTCCTAATTAGTAAATAATTAAATCTTCGAATTTCAAATCTTGCCCCTAGTTCAGAGGTTACTCATCCTCATTTAAATCTCTAAAATTTTGTCTTTCATAGTTGAATTATCAAAACAATTGCTGACTCAGCATACCAAACATCCCCTATTATAATTTGAATAGTACATTTATCTTCATGCATAAGTATACATTCATTTAAAAAAAAAAAAAACTTAGACCCATTCAAGAATCGTATCGTGGCTATCGATTTAGTCATCCTCGTGTGACAATGTGGGTTTTTTAATGCTTGATTCATTTTCGCTAGGTGGATGCACAAATCAATATATATGATTCTTGAATTGTCCAGTTTGGATAGTTTGGGAATGCAATTATTCATCTTATACTCAATGCTGACTATGCGAATTCTATGTTAGGCAAGGTTTCATGTAGCTACTCCCATTGTTCTCTAGGTACATACATAAATGCGTGAAACACTGCTTTTATGTCATGTGCTTGGAGAACTATGCGGAGATGTTGCTGAAATTTCGTCTGACAATAGAACAAGGAAATGTTGTATTGAGTAAGAGGTGGATCATGCATTCTCGAATGGAATAGGACCAACTACATTGTAGTGAGAAGCATTTAGGTTCTTTTACAAATGAGCATACATGTAGGTGTCAACTGTTAAGTTATTGAAACATATATCGTCCACCTGTTCAGTACGTTTGTGACGTTGTGCTTGAAGCGATGGATAAGAGCTGGATTGACTTGCCTGATAGGTTGTCCTCTCGATATGTCCATGGGATTAACGACTTCATTGTGTACAACCACCAGTTAACTGCTCAGTAATCAATCAATTGCCCGTGCAGAAAATGTATCAATCGATATCATTTCACCCGGGATGTGGTAAGGGACCATCTGTTGAGGCACGCGTTCTTAAAGACTTATAAAAATTGGACAAAACATGGGGAGCCTTACGTTTTGCGGCACATTAAGAAAAGAGTAGATCTATATAACGAGGTGGTACCTAGTGATTAGATGATGGAAATGATTCAGGATATCACGGCTGGGATGCCCGTCCCAGAACCAAGTACTGCGGCGGATGAAGCAGGTGCGTGTAATCCAAGGTCCAGTGCTAACGATGATGCATTAAGGTTTCTTAAAATTTTAGATGATGCAAACACTGAGTTATATCCCAGATGCCAGAATTACAGTCAACTGTCTTTCATAGTTGAGTTGTTGCACCTGAAAGTTCTTAACCAGTGGACTAATAGCTCGTTCGACATGTTATTAAAATTATTGAGAAAGGTCCTGCCAGATGGTGCAAAAGTTTGTGAGTCCTACTATCATGCTTGTAAGTTGACCAAAGATTTAAGTTTCACATGTGAGACATGGGATGCATGCCTGAATAACTGTATGTTGTTTCGAAATGAGCATGCAACCCTTGACAAATGCTTTGTATGCAATAGTTCTAGATGGAAGCAAGGCATTCTAGCCCAGAGTACCAATGTTCAGCGGAGAAAGACTGCACAATTACTCGCCGCAAAGCAAGTTCGATACTTTCCTTTGAAGCCAAGGCTGAAAAGGTTGTTTATATCATCAAAGACGGCTAAGTTAATGAGATGGCATACAGAGAACAATCATGACAATGGAAAAATGACTCATCCGTCTGACTCTCCAGCTTGGAAAGATTTTGATCAGCAGCATCCGGACTTCTCCTCTGACTGTCGGAGCGTCCGTCTTAGTTTGACTGCAGATGGGGTAAATCCTTTTGGAGCGATGAATATTTCACACGGTACATGGCTGGTTGTCCTGGTTCCTTATAACCTTCCACCGTGGCTGTGCATGAAGCAACCGTTTTTTATTCTATCATCTCTAATTAATGGGTCGAAAGGGCCGGGAAATAAAATTGATGTCTACTTGCAACCGTTGATCAAAGAGTTGCAGGAATTGTGGACTGAAGGTGTGATAGCTTTTGATGCTGCGTCCAATGAAATGTTCAACCTTCATATAGGCTTGTTATGGACGCTTAACGACTTCCTAGCATATGGCAACTTATCCGGCTAGAGTACGAAAAGGAAGTTTGCTTGTCCTCCTTGTAATAAAAGCACACAATAACGGTGGTTGCGTCATAGTAGGAAGTTTAGTTACATGGATCACAAACGATTCCTACCCAGTACACATAGGTTCGGGAGGAACAAAACTGCCTTTGATGGGAACCGTGAGTTTCGCCCGGCCCCGCAAAGAATAACTGGGTATGAATTAGTGACCCAACTTAAGGCGAATGGTATACGAACTGTCTACAAGCCCACTGACTTAAGGCTTGGATTACCTAGATCAATTGAGCCTCGCTACCATAGTTGGAAGAAAAAAAGCATATTTTATGAGTTACCCTATTGGAATGACAACTTGGTAATCCATAACTTAGACATCATGCACATTGAGAAGAATCTGTGTGACAACCAATTGTGGACGATATTGGGTGACAAAATAAAATCGAAAGACACTGCCAATGCTAGGCGTGATTTGGAAGATATAGGATTGCGGCAACCATTGCATTTGCAGTTGAGAGGAGCAAATAGGGCATATGTACCACCAGCACAATTCACAATGAGCCGTGACGAGAAGGAGTTATTCCTCAGTGTCCTCCAAAGTGTCAGGGTGCCCGATGGGTATTGTTCTAATATCTCGAGACAGGTGAACATGCAGGAGAGAACTTTATCCGGTTTAAAAAGTCATGATGGTCATATCCTTATGTAACAACTGATTCCTATTGCTATTCATCGATGCTTGTCAAAGAAGGTTGTTGAACCTTTGATAGAGCTTAGTAACTTCTTCCGACTGTTGTGTTCAAAAGTTTACCACTTGGGCGAGTTACAAATTCTCAAGGATCGCATGCGCTGACACTTTGTCATCTTGAGACAATATTTCCACCTGCTTTTTTTGACGAAGCTATATTGTGTGGGCCAGTTCAATTTCGATGGATGTACCCGATTGAAAGATATCTCAAGACCTTGAAACAGTATGTTCGCAACAGGGCTCGTCCCGAGGCTTCAATGGCTAAGGGGTATTTGATGAAAGAGTGTACCAATTTCTGTACCATGTATATGGGCCACGTTGAAACGAAACTAACTCATCCACAGCGAGTTCACGATGGGCCAGTAGGGGATGGAACATTCGTCAATCTCACCAACAACTTGTGGGTACAAGCTCACCGATATGTATTGTTTAACACGGCATCGCTTCGACTATTCATCCAATAAGATTTCGCAAACTAAACATATGTCAACTGTACTTCTAAACATTTATCAGTCTATATCATTTAGAGTTGAAAAGTTGCTCACACTGTTGTTTTTATAGGAAACACTTGATTGAATTAAGACAGAGGTTGCCCCGCACGTCCGATCATGTAGTTTATACTGAACATTTCAACTCATTTCAAGTATGGTTCAAAGAGCATGTAAGGGCAACGCCATCTTCCGAATAGTTCAGGTTAATACATTTGTGTTTGTTATTTGCATTTCTAACTATAACTAAACTTCTACTCAAGTGCACAACATGCGAAGGGTTGGTAAAACTTTCTCTTCGGAAATTAATGCTTTGTCGAACGGCCCCATTACAGCGACACATTGCTATAAAGCATATGATGTCAACGGGTTTCAGTTTCGTACGAAAGACTTGGATGAAGATGATCAACTCAAAACTGTGGGGTAGCGCTCAACGCTGATACCCTAAGTTTTTCTAGCCGAAAGGACAGTAATCCCCGTGTAAGAGCTGTGTTCTACTACGGGTTACTTACAGATGTAATTGAAGTTAGATACACCACCGAATTCAAAACTATACTATTTAAGTGTGATTGGATAGATCCTAGGCATGGTGGGAAAATCGATAATTATAAATTCACATTAGTCAATTTTAACAGCCTAATGTACACGGATGATCGGATCAGCAATGAACCATATATTCTAGCATCTCAAGCTGAACAAGTTTACTTTGTGGGGGATCCCACTAATCCAGACTGGCATATTGCAGTCAAAATATCAAGAAGAGGGGTATTTGAAGTTGATTGCGACGTTCCAGAGGTGGAGGGGTATGCACGACAAGATCTAAGCGACAATGTCGTCCCAGCTCGTGAATAGGATGCAAATTGGGTTAAAGAGATGGTTGAAGGAGATACAGTCAAAATTTTAGGTCCATAACATTATCAGGTATTGATTATTCATTTTTTATAGTCATAGGTCATCTAAAAAATAAATATCATTAATATGTAGGCTGAACATCGTTACTTAATATATATATATATATATATATTTTTTTTTTTTGCTAATGTTGAGATATCATCACTTTAGGGATTTGGTAGATGGCTTAAGGCAGAAAGATAGGCCGTCCACGTACCATGGGTGAGGCACTCCGTGCTGCCCGTGCACGTGCCACAGCTGATGATGTAGTTGGTTCCAATCATGTAGGAGAAACTATGCCACTCAGCCTCCCGACACCACATATACGCAGTTTGATTCTGATCCCATTCAGTCACTCGATACGACTTAGCCCATCACCGTATATACCTCCACACCTCATCTGCAGACTCCACAGCCACTTGCTCCTGTACTTCTGCCCACACGATCAAATCCTACAATCCCCACTCGTCAACGACATAACCCCCCAGCACCTATGGCGCCACCCATCATATCCCCGTAGCATTCATCTTGTTCGCTTCTCAGGCCGCCTACTATCGATACTACTTATCCTATGTCCTCTACCGAGCCATCCAGTTCCTCTCAGGCTCCGATACCCATCCCTACCCATGGGCATCGGGTTACATCGTCGTCTCGACAAGCACGACTCTCTTCGACAGTCTCGATGTCTACTCTACATGTTACTCAGCCACCTACTGCATCTGTTATTTCTATCCCGGATGTTACTCGGCCACCCACGTTGTGCCCTGGTTCATCGGATCCATTAGGTATGTGGTTCTTTTATATAAATGACGAATGATGTTGGTTAGTTTTGCGTTTCACGGTGCGCTGACATATGGTATTGACATTTTGCAGGATCTGGGAGGACCACAGGAGCCTCTTGTGCTACGAGAGGTCCCATCGCTCCCCTACAGGGTTGGGGTAGTGGCCAACCTCATCAGGTTGAGTTTAGTAGCTACCATCACCTAGTAGGGAAGTCGGGTAGCCGCCTCATTAGGCAGTTGGGTGTGATAGTTTACGATGGACGCCTCGTGCTGTTGTCTATCATGGATTAGGTAGCTGTGCTGGTCGAGACATTAAACCGCATATGGCAGGAGGTCAAGGTGAGCTATGTTAACATGTTTCCACTTGAAATTATTTTTGCATATTATCATTGCTAATATATAATATAAATTGTGTGATCAGGATAATGTGATTGACTGTCCTCTAAAGTTTCGACCTGTTTGTATGGCAAAGTGCCGAAAGATTTGGAAGGACCACAAGTGCATTGTGAAGAGAAAATACTTCACGCCTTTTGCGGGATCCCCAGAAATTTTGCAACACTGTCCTCCTTGCGTGGTTCCAGAGCAATGGCTGGACTTCGTAGCATACTAGTAGAGTGTCTCAGCCCAGGTATAATTTAATAAAATTATAGAATTTATTTCCTTCGTGTTTGTTAGGGTGATAAATCTTTTTGATTGTTGCTACTAATTTGAACGCAAGTTGAGGCGGCTACGAACTCAGCCAATTAGGCCAACTTTGGCGCAACGCACACGACGAGTGGGAGGCACATTCAAGATATAATTCATAAGGTATATAGTTATGTCATAGTTCACTGTAGCTTATCTTTGTACATCATGCATTTTTAAGTTTAATTATTTATTTTGCTAACTAATGTAATTCATATTTTGTGCAAATATGGGCAGAAGGGATTCCCACTGACCTAGTTCGCGTATTCGAGAGAATACACAACCCCGCACACCTCGACGTTCGGGCCATGATCAAGCAGATCCAGGCACGCCTAGAAGAGCTCCCGGAGTTAGAGCGTGACTTGCCAGAGGTCCAGGATGGGATTTATGGAGAGGTTGTAGGCCGGGATGGCCATGGTTACACACACGGCGTGGGCTCCAGTATACCCCGATCTATGGTTCGACAGGCGGTTGCGACAGCGTCTGGTGCAGCATCGCAGAGACGTACGAAGGTAGAGATCAAGCGGTTTCTAGCTAAGCGCTTGGACATATTTTGATCGGACGTGCACGAGGAATTACGTGTGGAGATTCGAGAGAAGATCTGAGTTGAGCTTCAAGAGGAGATCCAGGTAGAGATTTTTGCTAGTATTCATGCTAAGGTCCAGACCAAGGTTTGGGCTGAGGTTCTCCAAGAGGTATGTGTAGAGTTTTGTGCAGAGATGGAGGAGCGCATTGATCATCTGCGGGAGCAACTACAGACAGAGTTTCGTGGTAGTCAACACCGAGCTCGGGTGACATAATATGAGTTTCAATAGTTTAATTTTATCATGACTGTATCCTCCTTACAATAAACGATAACTAAAATTGTAAGCTACTACTTGTAGGAAGGAGATGATGACACTGGGCCAGCCTCTGGGACGTAGATACTCTCATTATCAAGTATAAAAATATTTACGAAGTTTTAATTTTAACTACTGTGTATAATTTATGATATAGAGTTGACACTTAAGGTTTACTCCGAACTCAAGTACTTTACAAACTGTAGACTCCTCAATTCTTTTGGAAACGGGATCCGTTGCAAACTAGACTTCACGTGTAGAAAGTCTAGGTCATTTAGAAACCGCATGAGCTGACTGGCCTTGAATCAGAGTCACAGCAGGCCCAGGATGTCCCCAGGTAGGATCGAGTTAATAGTTAAGGTTTATAGCGTCCTATACTTAGGTTTTGACTCCTCAAACTGAAGAAACGGGGTTCGTTGCAAACCAAATTTCACGTGTAATGAGTCTAAGTCATTTAGAAACTACACTCATTACCCAGGTTTGAATCTGAGGCACGACAGTCCCGGGATGACCCCAGGTAGGATTGAGTTGGCACTTAAGCGTTAAGTGTCCCATACTTATGTTTTGACTCCTCAAACTAGGGAAACGGGATCCGTTGTAAACCAAGATTCACGTGTAGTAAGTCTTAGTTATTTAAAAATTTTAGGAATTGACTGGGCTTGAATCTGACTCACGGCGGGCCCAGGATGGCCTCGGGTAGGATCGAGTTGACACTTAAGCACTTAGTGTCAATTATTTAGGTTTTGACTTCTCAAACCAAGGAAACGGGGTTCGTTGCGAACTAAATCTCACATGTAGTGAGTCTAAGTCATTTAAAAATTGTAGGAATTGACCAGGCTTGAATTCGAGGCACGACAGTCCCAAGATGGCCCCAGGTAGGATCAAGTTGGCACTTAGGCATTAAGTGTCAACTACTTAGGTTTCGACTCCTCAAACTGAGTAAACGGGATCCGTTGCTCACCAAAATTCACATGTAGTAAGTCTAGGTCACTTAAAAATTGTAGGAACTAACTAGGCTAAAATCAGAGTCACAGCAGGCTCGGGATGGCCTCAGATAGGATCGAGTTAACACTTAAGTTTTATAACGTCCCGTACTTAGGTTTCGACTCCATAAACCAAGGAAACGGGATCTGTTGCAAACCAAATTTCATGAGTAATTAGTTTAAGTCATTTAGCAATTGTAGAAATTAACTGGGTTTGAATCCGAGTCACAGCGGGCCTAGGATGGCCCAGGGTAGGATCAAGTTGGCACTTAAGTAGTAAATGTCAATTATTTAGGTTTCGACTCCTCAAACTGAGGAAACAGGGTTCGTTGCAGACCAAATCTCATGTGTAGTGAGTTTAAGTCATTTAAAAATTATAGGAGTTGACCGAGCTTGAATCCAAGGCACGACAGTCCCGGGATGGCCCCGAGTAGGATTGAGTTAGCACTTAAGCATTAAGTGTCAACTACTTAGGTTTTGACTCCTCAAACCGAGTAAACGGGATCCGTTTCTCACAAATATTCACGTGTAGTGAGTCTAGATCACTTAAAAACTATAGGAACTAACTGGGCTAAAATCAGAGTCACAGTGGGCCTTAGATGGCCCCCAGTAGGATCGAGTTAACACTTAAGTTTTATAATGTCCCGTACTTAGGTTTCGACTCCACAAATAGAGGAAACGAGGTCCGTTGCAAACCAAGTAATGAGTCTAAGTCATTTAGCAATTGTAGAAATTAACCGGGTTTGAATCTGAGTCATGGCGGGCCTAGGATGGCCCTGGGTAGGATCAAGTTGGCACTTAAGCGGTAAGTGTCAATTATTTAGGTTTCAACTCCTCAAACTGAGGAAACGGGGTTCGTTGCCAACCAAATCTCACGTGTAGTAAGTCTAAGTCATTTAAAAACTGTAGGAATTGACTGAGCTTGAATCCGAGGCACGACAGTCTCAGGATGGCCCCGAGTAGGATCGAGTTGGCACTTAAGCGTTAAGTGTCAACTACTTAGGTTTTGACTCCTCAAACTGAGTAAATGGGATCTGTTGCAAACCAAAATTTACGTGTAGTGAGTCTAGGTCACTTAGAAATTGTAGGAACTGACCGGTCTTAAATCGGAGTCATAGCGGGCCGGGAGGGCCTCGGGTAGGATTGAGTTGGCACTTAAGCGTTAAGTGTCAACTACTTAGATTTTGACTCCTCAAACTGAGTAAAGGGGATCTATTGCAAACTAAACTTCACGTGTAGTGAGTCTAGGTCATTTAGAAACTCTAGGAACTAACCGGGCTTGAATCGAACTCACAGTAGGCCCGGGTAGGATCGAGTTAACAGTTAAGTATATAATGTCCCGTACTTAGGTTTTGACTCCTCAAACTGAGGAGACAAGGTCCATTGCAAACCAAATTTCATGTGTAGTGAGTCTAAGTCATTTAGAAATTGTAGGAATTAATCAGGCTTGAATCTGAGTCACGACAGGCCCAGGATGGCCCCGGGTAGCATCGAGTTGGCACTCAAGCGTTGAGTGTCAATTATTTAGGTTTCGACTTCTCAAACCGAGGAAACGGGGTTTGTTGCAAATCAAAATTCACGTGTAGTGAGTCTTGATCATTTAGAAACTATGGGAACTAACTAGGCTTGAATCCGAGTCATGGCGGGCGTAAAATGGACCCAGGTAGGATCGAATCAGCACTTAAGACTTTCCTATCAACTACGTAGGTTTCGACTCCTCAAACCGAGGAAATATGGTTCGTTGCAAACCAAATTTTGCGTGTTGTGAGTCTATGTCATTTAGAAACTGTAGAAACTGACCGGGCTTGAATCCGAGTGACGATGAGCCCGAGATGGCATTGGGTTGGATCGAATTAACACTTAAAGTTTATAGCAATAATGTTACTTTGTTTTCGACTTCTCAAACCAAGGAAACAAGGCCCACTGCAAACCGAACTTCACGCGTAGGATCGACTTGACACATAAGTTTGAATATATTTAAATATTCACACTTTAAATTATTTTATGAGTTTGATTTTATATTCATAAAACATATGATATTTTTAATTTAATTGTTTTGTGTTTTTCAGCTTCGATGGACGCTCAAATTGTTTTGAGGTTGACTGCAACGAATGCAAGGGAATGTTGTTTTGTTTTTAAAGTATTTGTAGTAAAACTCTTTAATGTTATATGTATTTTTTGCTACATATTTTATGAAAATTACAAATTTTGTTTAGATAATTTTGATTTCATCTTAATATATACAATGTACAGGTTTTGCTATATAAATGTATAGGTTGTTCTTTTAGTTTGAAAAAAAAATTAGTTTTTTTTTAAGGAATATGCCTTTGGTCGACCGCCTAGTAACGGCTGAGAAAAACATTAGTCGACCACCTAGTAGCGGATGAGAAAACCTTTGGTCGCAATCTTTTGTCGACTGGTTTTGGCGGACGAAACCTTTGTCGACCATTTCGAGGTAGTCGAATATTCATTTTCTCGACCCCAGCAGATATGGCTGCTATTAAGCAGTCGTTTGGTGGTCGAGAAAACATTTGTCGGCCGCTTAGTGTACTTTTCTCGACTGCTTGAGGCGGCCGAGAAAACCAATGTTCCTAGTAGTGATGATAACTTCAAACTTAGTTGGAAGAAGGTATTTATCTTCCCCAGTACTTATCTTCTTGACAATACACCTCTTTGACACATGGTAAAAAGAGAACCACCAATGGTGAGAATTGAAGTTAGGTCTGTGCCGAATCTATACTCCCACTACCTTTGATTAAAAGTTGGCAAAATCATAAGGGTAATTTTAGTCATTTTAATTTTGCCAAAAATAGAATGTGGTAGTGGCCTACGAGCTTATATTCTAGGATTTTAAGTTCGTGTTATATATTCTTGATTTAATATTGAGCTTTGGAAGAGATGAAGCCCAGCCTTATGAAATGTGAGGGCTAAGGAGTTTCAAGAAGACCCTAAGAAATCCTCCTGGGATTCTTAATCGCTTCTTTCCTATTATTGTACCCATCTTTTCCCACCGAGTCAAGTTACCATTCATAGCTCAATAATGGCCACTAATTGAGCCGAAAAACTCCAACTATTGCCCCCCCTCCCAACTACCAATCCTCCCTACTTCGCTTCTACCGTTCTAAACCTAAACATACAAACTTTATTCAACCTAAACATATTAGAAAACTAGTTTTAGAGAGCATGATTCAACTTTTCTTAAGCTTGTCCACTACTACACTGGTTTTCATATACAAGCAAAGCTTTCCTATTATTAGTTTAAAATTTTTCTTATTATCTACTACAATGCCACTTATGCAAATTTGTATCGCAATTTGGAGCCTTCTTAAATATGCATATTATCAAGGATTACAACTTCAAAGAGATGGAAGGCTCCATCAAGGTATCGTCTTCCCTTTGCTTTCAGCTTTTAATATAGTGCCTTAAAACCCAAAATTCGTTGCTATAAATAATTTCCAGAACCTAATTCTTTGCAAGCAAGCTACCACTAAGAAACCAAGTAATATTTTTGTTTTCAGATAAATACCAAAACAGTTCGCAAACAGGAACAAGCAGCAAATCGATCTACCCCATACTGTAACTTGTAAATAAATGGCCAACATTGCAGATTGCTTCATAGAGAACGGTACTGTACTAAAGTTCTCAGCAAAAAGGCAAGCATTTGTGTTTGAGTCATCCCCGCCAATGACAACAAGCCCATCTAAATCAAGTTTCAATGTTGTCTCTTCTGCTTGCTTAGACTGAAAATGAAAGGTCACATCCAAATTCAGTGGCTACATCTCTGAAGCTATAATCCAAACGGAGGTGAATCATGCAAATACCAACTAAATAAAGAAGCATAACCATAAAACTAAATGAAAAGGAGAAAATTCACCTGTTCAGGGGTCTCAATCTTGTCTTTTCCACTACATATCATATCAAAGCCACTCTAGTTACAACATCCAAATATGGATCCTACATAAGTAAACAAGCATGCACTACTAGAGATTGGGCGATTGGCGAGTAGAAAACTCGGGCGAACACTTTAAGCGGTCGCTACAAGAGTATTAGCGACCGCTTTAGGCGGTCGCTTTAATTGCTGTCGCTAATTCCGTGTGACAAGGTATCGACGACAAGAAAATTCGCGCGACCGCTTTTAGCAGTCACTAATACTCTTGTAGCGACCGTATTAGCGACCGCTTAAAGCGGTCGCTGATGTTCTAATTATATGGGGTAGAACGCCCCTCTCTTTTTCCTCTCCCTCCCTCCCTCTTTTTCCTCTCCCTCCCCCGCGCTCTCTCCCCTCGGCCCCCCGCTGCCATGCCGGAAGTGGTCTGCCGTCGCCGAAAGTTCTCTGCCGGTAATGCTTTCCCTCTCTAGCTCTCTCTCTTTCTCTCTCTTACTCTATCTTTCTCTCTCTCTCTCTTGCGCTCTCTCTCTAATAAACACTAATATTTTTTTTTGTGTATTAGAGTTTTTTTGGAGGTTGACCACCATTACACTAGGTTTGGATTTTTTTTTTAGTTTGAATTTTTTTTTATTTTCTGTATTTTTCATGTTTATTGTTGGATAAATGTAAATAAAATTTTTTTGTTGTTGTGGTTGGGGGTTTGATGATTATCTATGCATGCATGTATATACTATTGTTTGTTTAATTTTTTTTATTTTAGTTACTCATTAACTTGTTTATTTCATATGTATACTGTGTAATGTTTTTTTTTTATGTATATTGCTGTTTTTTTAATTTTTTTTAATTCACTTTTTTTTTTGCTGTTTTTTTTCTGTTTTTTTATTTGCTGTTTTTTTTATTTTTTTTAATTTTCTATTTTTTAATTTTATTTTATAAAAATTGGTATGTTGGAAGAAAAAAAAGATTTTAGAAGAAAAATTTAGTGAATGGGAAAAATTTTTGTGTTTTGTGCGATGAGTAAAAAATTTAAATTTTATTATCTTGTAATTTGTGTTTGTAAAAATTTATAAAATTTTGTATTATTTTGTTGTACTCCAAAAGCTGCCAGTACAGACGATAAATTTAAAGGATTTGGGAGAGTTATGTAAATTTCATGATTTGCAAGTTATACAGTTAAATTAAAATTTAATGATTTAAATACATTTAAATTTTTCAATTAAATAATATAACTGTATCTGTAATATTCAATTAAAATTCAATAATTTTAAAATTCTAAGGATACCCTGAAATTTAAAATTCTGATGATAGAATTAGAATGTTAGAATAAAATGAAATAAAAATATACTTATTTAATTTTTTATTTAATTATTAAGATTAAAATTATAAAAATATAATAAATATTTAAATTCTTATAATTTAATTACATATTTTTAATATGATAGGTAAAATATAACAAAAATTATTAAATCAATTTTTAAAAATTATAAAAAAAAATTATTTTAGAACTTGACTACGAGTTAAAAAAAAATGAGGGACTTAGAGATAAAATAGTCATTTTATAATTTGTGTTTAAATGAAGTTAAAATTCCCTTAATTATTAAGAAATATGTCAATAAATATTTTTTGATCATTTCAGAAGTAAAGAATTTAAATTTGGACAATGAACAGGACTCGGGACAAAACAAATATTTTACAGTGGAAATTTAAATCAAACTGAAATTGACTTAATTTTTGTGCTGGACAAAATTGACTTTTAAATACAAAAAACCTATTTTGTTTAAGTTAGCTTTATTTGTTACGGAACAAACCCTCACGTTTCATGTCGCATTCTTCCTATTCACCTTTACGAGGGTGTTGCTTGGGGTGAGAATTTTTTCATGAGAATTTTTTCAAAAAGTAAGGAATAAAAAATTTTAAATTTTAAATTTTAAATATATAATTTTAATAAATTAATAAAAATAATAAAAATAAAATATATTTATTCATAAATTTGATTTTTTAGTTTGTTTTTTTATTAAATTAAGCTTAAAATTATTTATAAATTTAAATATTTACAGTAGGTATTAAAAATTATAAAATTAAGTATTAAAAACTAGTATTAAAAAAAGTAAAAATATATTGATTGAAATATAATTTTTTGAAATTATAAAAAAGTGAATGCTTCTTTTTTTCTTAATTTAAAAATGTGAATTGAAATTAGCTCTTTCTAAGAAAATATAATTTAAATTAGCTATTTCATTAAAAATATAAATTAAAATTAAGTTCTAATAAGATAATATAATTTATTAAATAATTTGTATATATTATTATCATTTATTAAAACAATCATGAAAAATATTAATTAACGTGACCTTAATGAAATTAAATTATATTATAAATTTTTAAAATAAATTGATTATATTATGATATTAAAATTAATTAACATTACGTTAAGGAGATTAATTAATGTTATTACGTTAACGAAATTAATTAAATTTCGATAACTGTGAATTGAAATTAGCTCTTTGTAAGAAAATATAATTTATTAAATAATTTTTCTTTAATAAATTATATATATTATTATCATTGAGTGAAATAATTATCATATTTACAAATATAAAAACATGAAAAATAATATTTAATATGATTTGCTTTGAAGTAATGATTAAACAATTAAGAAATTAATTTTAAATATGATCAATATTAAAGTAAAATATTTGGAATTATAAATACATAAATGTATAATTTTTATAAATAAATTGATTAACTTACCTTACAGAAATTAAATTATATTATGATATTTATAATGTTAGACAATAATACTAAAAATATGAGAATTAATTAAATATTAATATTAAACTAAAACTTATTGGTTCACTAAAAATATAAATTAAAATTAAGTTAAGAAATTGCCATGGTTGGATTTTCTAACATGGGCTGTGCGACGTTTAGGCTTAGTTATTGGACCAAAGTACAATAAAAATATAAAGTTTAATGTAAAAATAATATATAGTTTGAAAAATGTATAAAAAGTTAGTAAAAGTTGATAGATTTTTTAATAAATTAAATACAATAATGTTTGTAAACTTTTAAACATATTATTTATTTTCATAAAAAGAATACATTTAAATAAGAATGGATGCGTAAGACCAAAAAAAAATTAATAATAATTTTCCCTTGTATGTAAGTTCTCTTATTTTATAATATTTTCATGAATGTAAATAGCATACTTAAAAATTATTAAAAATAAAAAATATTTTTTGATAAAAGAATTCATTAAAAAAAAGAGAGTTAAGAAAACTTGACTTTTCTGCCTGTTGCCAAATAGACCTCTCAGCTAATATATACAAAGTTAAAATCTAGTTGAGAGTTATTATAATTTATTTTAATTTTATTAGATAATTTATATATATTTTTGTCGTTCACCATTAATATTATGAAAAATATTATATAAAAAGTATCATAAATAGGAAACAATAATACTAAAAAATATTAATATCATAATAGTTGTTGTTAGTTTATATATTTTGAATTAAACAATAATACTAAAAATAGTAAAATTAGGTAAATAATAATATTTAATGGGAACTTTTCTCATCCAATAAACTCTCCGACGTGGAAGGATTTTGATTAAAGACACCCTGATTTTGCTACCGATTCTTGCAGTGTGCGGCTTGGTTTGGCTGCTGATGGATTTAACCCATTTTCAGGCATGACTGGGGCATCTCATAGTACGTGGCCTATATTGTTAGTTCCATATAATCTTCCACCTTGGCTGTGCATGAGGCAACCTTTTGTCATCTTATCGACATTGATTGACGGACCTAAGGGTCCCAGGGATAAAATAGACGTTTATATGCAACCATTGATTGAAGAGCTTAATAAATTATGGACTGATGGTGTGATGACGTTTGACTCAACAAAAAATGAAATGTTTAAACTACGGGCAGCATTACTATAGACAATTAACGACTTCCCGGCATACGCCAACTTATCTAGTTGGAGCACGAAAGGAGAGTTCGCATGTCCTTGTTTCAATCAGAGCAAGAAGTCAACTTGGCTAAAGTATGGTAGAAAGTGGGCGTACATGGGTCATAGACGCTTCCTACCTCTGTTGCATAGGTTTAGGAAGGACTTAGTCTCGTTTGACGGCACTCGGGAGTTCGGTCCGGCACAACGAGCAATGATCGGGGTTGATTTGCTGGCCCAGATGGAGCGGGAGCAAATTCGAACAGTATATGACTTTTGGGATCTGTTAGCCCCCCCACTACCATCTATTTCTGGTGCAAATAGGAACCGAACCCATAATTAGAAAAAGAAAAGTATTTTCTATGAGTTGCCCTACTGGAAAGACAACTTACTCAGGCACAACTTGGATACCATGCACATTGAGAAGAATGTTTGCGATAATATATTGTGGACGATCCTTGGTGTTAAGGGGAAATCAAAAGATAGTGCTAATGCTCGACGTGATTTGCAGGAGATGGGATTGAGAACTCCATTGCACTTGCAGGCGGGAGAGTCTAACAGGGCATACATGCCACCTGCACAGTACACCATGAGCAAGGAGGAGAAGGATGCGTTCTTGTTAATTCTAAAAGGCGTGAAGGTACCTGATGGATATTGCTCGAATATTTCGAAGCGAGTCAACATGAGCGAACGGACGTTACAGGGTTTGAAAAGTCATGACAACCACGTCTGGCTTCAACAGTTACTGCCTATAGCAGTAAGGAATTGTTTGCCTAATAATGTTGTGCAGCCGTTGATCGATCTCAGTAATTTCTTCAGGCAGTTGTGTTACAGAGTATCCGTACAGAAGATTTGAAGGGTCTACAGGACAGGATTGCTTTGACACTGTGTCATCTAGAGAAAATTTTTCCACCGGTATTTTTTGATGTCATGGTTCACTTGGCTATACACCTAACTGAAGAAGCCCGACTTGTTGGCCTTGTCCAATTTAGGTGGATGTATCCGATCGAGCGGTATATGAACACATTGAAGAGGTATATGCGGAACAAAGCTCGACCGGAGGCATCCATAGCGAAAGGATATTTGATGGATGAATGCATACATTTTTGTGTGGCATATCTAAACGATGATGTCCAAACAAATTTTAGCAGGTCAGAGCGGATAAATGAAGGCCCTATTGGGGAAGGCACGTCATTTGATCTCAACCACATCAAGTGGATCCAAGCTCATCGGTTCGTGCTTTTCAACACCCAATCAGTTGTGCCATTGACCCAGTAAGCCACGTTGTTGTAATAAACGAGCTGAAACAGAACATGCCTCATGCAACGGACAATCAAATTCGAATGTCCCATTATCAATGTTTTCATGACTGGTTTAAGAATTACGTACGTGTTAAATATTTTCATATACTTTTATATGTTTTTCACGTCACAATGAATTTTTGTTTAATTAATTCATGATAATTTACATTCCATAGGTATACAATTTACGAATTACTACGGATTCTACTTTAACCGATGAAATAAATCAATTGGCTGATGGTCCTTACACGACAGCTCGACGTTACATAGTTTCTGACATCAATGGGTTTCGATTTCGCATCAAGGAAGTAGATGATAGGCGAGCTACAAAAAATAGTGGCATCGGTTGTCCATCTGTTGACGGTGGTTACTATTACGGCCAACTGAATGACATTATTAAAATCATTTATAATCGCGGTTTAAGATATTTATTATTCAAGTGTGTCTGGGCTGATCCAATTCGCGGGGTTAAAGCTGATAAGTACTAATTTAAATTGGTCAATTTCAACAATTTGTTACATCGAGATGTACAAATAGAAGCTGAACCATACATACTGGCATCCATGGCAGAGCAAGTTTACTATGTTGGCGATCGAGCCGATCCCAACTAGCAAATTGCAGTTAAAATGTCAGGGAGAGGGTGTACCAGTTCGACTGCGATGAGCCAGATATTGATCCATTCGCCCAACAAGCTCTTGACCAAGATGCAATCATCCAACGTGATAAAGATGTTAATTGGGTTAGGGACACGGTCGAAGGAGATATGGTTGATTTACATACCTAATACACGATTGTGTACTTTTTTATCTGAACAAAGTAGATTTTAAATTTATTTTTCTTTGTATTTGAAATTATAATAAGTTTAAATTGTGAACAGTTAGGGAGTCATGTTCGGACGCTCTAGGAGGAGGACTGGTCCTAGGACGATGGCTGAGCGTCACGGGCTATCTTGTGCCAGGAGTAGCTCAGCAGATGCTGTCCCACTTTCACCCCCTATGTCCGCGCGTCCTTCAGTGACTGACACAGATGCAAGTAAAGTTCGTCAGTTTTAGAATTTATCTTATCCAACAACAGTAGTTATATTCTGTATAAACTTATCGTATAACAATTTGTTTGAAAACAGATTCTCCCACTCCGAGCAGGCTTTCGAGGACCAACAAAGGTCCCTCGAAGGGATTGTCGCAGTGGAACTGCGGATCTCAGTGGATGACCGTTCAGTGGGATGACACGCCCCATCCGGTGAGAAATGATGGACGGTCTCTGATTTCACAGCTTAGACATTTGGTCTGGAATCCGATTAGATTCTCGTTGACCACCCTCGAGTGGGATCGTTTCCCAGATTCTACGTTCGAGGGTCCATGGACCGAGGTGCAAGTATGAAAATTTTATATTCTAATTGTACATGGTTTATGTGCTGAAACTTGTAACATAAATAATATTCTATAATTTGTCATTTTTAGGCCAATGTAGTTGATGTTCCTCCAAACTTCCGGGACGTTATGTTCGCCAAGTGTCGGAAGATGTGGAATGATCATAAAAATAAGATTAAAGATAAATACTAGAAGGGTCATGAGAATGACCCTGACATCCTCCAGCAGGTCCCACCGGGCGTTCTTCCCCACCAGTGGGCTGAGCTCGTCAGGTATTGGTCGAGTCCCGAGGCACAGGTGAGTAGATTGCAAGTTGATTTTTTTTCCTTAAGTTTTGACGTTATAAAGCGTAAATTACAAAAAGTAATCGAGAAAAACTTAAAATAGGCGGAGGCCCAGAGAAACTCGTGAAATCGAGGATTGCAGGGGCTGGGGCACAAGGAGGGGACTCGATACTTTTCTCAGGCTCGCCACGAGGTAAAAACATTAGCTTATCACACCAATAGCGACTTTTTTATTTATCTTTTTTAATGATAGTAAATTATTAACATATAATTTACCTTTCAACAGAGGAGGGGCTGAGGATAGATCGGATGTCCATGTGGTTGGCGACTCGACGTACTGATTCGCTGGAGGTTCAGGTTATACAGGTAACTAATTTTAATATTTTGTCCAATGAACATATAATTTAATTTTTTCTTTAGATAATATAGTTAGTTATCTTGTTTTTTCTATTTCGGCTTGTTTGCATTAGGCGCAGTTTAATGCACGTCTAGACGAGCTGCCGCCGGATGAGAGGGAGTCCGAGGAGAGGAGGGACGAGATATTTTTCTCCATTGTCGGACGCGATGGTCATGGATACACGCTTACGCGAGGTGTAGGTATTCCACGCCAATCCGTCACACGAGCAGAGTCATCTTCTCAGGCCAGACGTCATGACCAGGATCTGCTCCAGACCTTTCAAGCTGAGATAGATGTGTGAGAGGCAGCACTTCGGGCCGAGATGATGGCTGAGATGGAGAGGCGCCTCTCTCAAAGTCAGAGCCATCCACCTCCTCCTCCTCAGGTTAAAAATTTTATTTTTCGTTACTATTACTCATTAAAATTTTATAAATTTATTTATTCATGTCTTTTTAATTATCACGTTCTAATTTCATTATTATTTCATTGTAAGACCCGGACGATGGCGGATGGCCCTCTTGGACTGATTAGGATCCATTTGTATATATTTTGAACAGTACATTCATATATATTTTTGTTTTTGTATTTTGAACATTTGCATATAATAAAATTTTATTTTAATTGTAATCTAATTTGATATTGTGTTTGTATATATAATCATAATTAGGAGATATGTTTTTTTTTATTGATTTTATGAAAAATTTCATTAATTCCATGTGCAATTTAATAAATTTAATTTAATATAAATATTTATACATAAATAATTAAATATAATAGTTATTATAAATAATTAATAACTATTAAATAAATAATAAATTATTATTAAATAGTTTTTTTAAATAATTTGATTTGTAAAACAAATTATTGAGATTTTATTATAATAAATTTAAATTCTTTTTTTAAAAAAAAATTTTAAGTATTAGCGACCGCTAAAAGCAGTCGCTAATACCCCAAACGGGTCTGTACTTCCTTGGTGCAAAATGGCCATGGCTTCCGCACGAAAATAATTGCGACCGCTACTTACGGTCGCTAATTATTCGTGCCTTTTGGCGCTAGCAGCAGCATGTTCGTGCCAACTAAACAGTGACCGCTTTTTAATTTTTAGCGATCGTTCCTAGCGATCGCTAATGTCCTGACGTTTGAACTTGAGCGGTCGCAGGCGCGGTCGCAAATAATTTAGCGACGGTCAAGGCGGTCGCTAATACTTTTTAGCGACGACTCAAATGCGACTCGCTAGACGCGGTCGCTAAGCCGTCGCTAATACTTTTAGCGACCGCTATATTTCCTTTAACGACCGCTTGTGGCGGTCGCTAGTGCCACTCTTTTCAGTAGTGATACTACAAAACAAAAATATATTTTATATAAACAGGCAACTCAATAATCCAAGTATGTTGTTGGTTGCTAACTTGCTATTAATGAACACACACCTGCACATTCAATGTAAACATAACTACCCCAACCCCACCAAGAAAATTTTGACTTGGTGTGTTGGGTTTTGTCTACCAAAACATACAAATAACCAATACAACTGAACAACAAAAAAGAGTGGCAGATGCAAATTAAAAAGCATTTGCGAACATGTTGAATACATAGTGATTTGTGGCAGCATCATTCCATAGTTTGTTGATCCCCAGATATAAGCACTTATTCGAGCAAAAAACACATTAACTCGCGGAAAATTCATTGCACTTTCTCCACGTAAAGCAAGAATTCTTTAAACAATGAACAATGGATGAAGAACCTTATGGTGGCTTCATCAAAAGTATGAGATTATGAATTTGATATAAATGATATCAAAAGTCCAAACACACTGCCCACCCTCCACGAGTTGACAAATTTATCATAACAAGAATGCTAAAAATATAAATTTCCTTCTACAAGACTCTGTATCCATTTTAAGGTATATCTGCAATTATATTATACATTTCAAACTCCAAACAAAGGGACATCAAATATTTGGTTAATGAAGGGACACTTTTTAGTGACCAAGTGATCGCTAAATGTCATACTTTTTGTGACCAAACCTATTTGGTCGGTAAAAATAAAATTATTAAAAATGTCAAAATATATTAAAACATTCTACGACTAACTTTTTTGGTAGCCAAAAGTTTTTTGGCACTAAAATTCTACGAGAAAATTTTGGAAGCAAATTTTTTTCCTTTTTGCCGACAAAATTAATATTTGGTCGGCAAAAGTACACTTTTAATGACCACTTGGTCGTTAAACATCATAATTTCTGTGACCAAACCTATTTGGTAAGCAAAAATAAAACTATTAGAAATGTCAAAACATATTAAAACATTCCGCAATCAAATTTTTTGGTCGCCAAAAGTTTTTTTTTTTGGGCACTAAAATTCTACAGAAAATTTTTGGAAGCAAAGTTTTTCCCTTTTTGCCGACCAAATTAATATTTGGTCGATGAAGGGCACTTTTAGCGACTAAGTGGCCGCTAAATGTCATACTTTTCGCGACCAAATGTCTTTGGTCGGCAAAGGGAACCTTTTAGCGATTAGTTGGTTGCCAAATAGCATATTTTCAGTGACCAAAAATTATCTAGTAAGAAAAAATATACTATTAGTGACCAAATAATTTTTAGTCGGTAAAAGTAAAAATTTAGCAACCAAATTCAGATTTGGTTGCGAAAAGTGGTCGCCAAAAATGCTATTTCTTATAGTGTAGCTACTCTCATTGTTCTCTAGGTGTATACATAAACGCGTGAAACACTACTTTTGCATCAAGTACTTAGAGAACTATGCAGAGATGCTGCTAAAATTTTATCCGACAATAGAACGAGCAAACGACGCGTTAAGTAAAAGTTGGATCGCGTATTATTGAACGAGATAGGACCAACTATCTTGTAGTGAGAGCATTTAGTTTTTCTTTTTTTTTTTTTTTTCGCAAACAAACATACATGTATGTTAACTAGCAAGTTTTTTTTTTTTTTTTTTGGCAGTTAATTGGCAAGTTACTAAAACCTATTTTGTCAACCGATTTAGTATGTTTGGCAACTTTGTGCTTGAAGTGATGGACAAGAGCTAAATTGACTTGTCAAATAGGTTGTCTTCTCGATATGTCCAAGGGATTGACGACTTCATTGTGTACATCTACCAGTTGGTTACTCAGCAATCGATTAATGGCCTATGTAAAAAGTGTATGAATCGATATCATTTCACCCTGATGTGGTAAGGGACCATCTGTTGAGGCACAGGTTCTAAAAGACTTATAAAAATTGGACAAAGCATGGGAAGGCTTATGTTTCATTGCGGCGTGTTGAGGAAAGAGTAGATTTATATGACGATGTTTTGCATGGTGATTAGATGATGGAAATGATGCAGGATATCATGACTGGGATGCCCATCGCAGAATCACATACTATGGCAAATGAAACAGGTGTGAGTAATCTGAGGTCCGATGTGAACGAAGATGTGGTGAGGTTTTTTAGAATTTTAGATGATGCAAACATTGAGTTGTATCCCAAACGCTAGAATTATAGTCAACTGTCTTTCATAGTTGAGTTGTTGCACTTGAAAGTTCTAAACCATTGGACCAATAACTTGTTCGACATGTTATTAGAGTTGTAGTGAAAGGTTATGCCAGATGGTGTAAAGGTATGTGAGTCCTACTATCAAGCCCATAAGTTAACAGAAGATTTAAGCTTCACATATGACACATAGGATACGTGCCTGAATAGTTGTATGTTGTTCCAGAATAAGCATGTTGCCCTTGATAAATGTCTTGTATGCAATAATTCTAGATAGAAGTAAGACATTATAGCCCGAAATACCAAAGGCCATCAAAGAAAGGGTGCGAAACCAGTCATTGCCAAGCAAGTCGAATACTTTCCTCTGAAGCCGAGGTTGAAGAAGTTGTTTGTATCATCAAAGACAGCAAAATTAATGAGATGGCATTCAAAGAAACCTATATTTTAGGATGGCTCAAAATGGTCCCGGGTAGGATCAAGTTGATACTTAAGGCTTAGAAACATATTTTTGAGGATTTAACTGCTCAAACTGAGCAAACTGGATCCAGTGTGAACCAAACTTAACATGCAGCAAGTCTAGGTCATTTAGAAGCTATGGGAATGAATGGGGATTGAATCCGAGTCACGAATGGCCTAAAATGGCCCCGGGTAGGATTGAGTTGATACTTGAGGCTTAGAAACCTATTTTTTAGGATTTGACGACTCAAACCGAGCAAACAAGGTCCGTTGTGAACCAAACTTGACTTGTAGTAAGTCTAAGTCATTTAGAGGTTATAGGAATAAACCAGGATTGAATCCGAGCCACGGATGGCCTGGAATGGCCCTGGGTATCACGTTGATAATTAAGGCTTAGAAACCTATTTTTTGGGATTTGACTAATCAAATCGAGCAAACGGGGTCCATTGTGAACCAAACTTAATGTGTAGTGAGTCTAAGTCATTTAAGGGTAGGAATGAACAAGGATTGAATCTGAGTCACGAATGGCTGAAATGGCCTCAAGTAGGAATGTGTTGGCACTTAAGGCTTAGAAACCTATTTTTTAGGATTTGACTACTCAAAGCGAGCAAACGGGGTCCGTTGTGAATCAAACTTGACGTGTAGCGAGTCTAAGTCATTTTGAGGCTGCGAGACCAAATGGGAATTGAATCCGAGTCATGGATGGCTCGGAATGGCCCCGGTAGTATCACATTGACACTTAAAGCTAGCTTAGAAACCTATTTTTTAGGATTTAACTGCTCAAACCGAGCAAACGGGATCTGGTGTGAACCAATCTTCACATGTAGCGAGTTTGAGTCATTTAAAAGTTCTGAGAACAAATGGGCATTGAATCTGAGTTACAGATGACCCAGAATGGCCCATGGTAGGATCGAGTTGACAGTTAAAGCTTAGAAACCTATTTTTTAGGCTTTGACTGATCAAACCGAGCAGACGAGGTCCGTTGTGAACCAAACTTCACATGTAACGAGTCTAAGTCATTTGGAAGCTGGGGGAACAAGTAGGGATTGAATCTGAGTCACAGATGACCCCGAATGGCCTCAAGAAGTTTATGTTTTTAATTTGATTAATTTAAATATTTACACTTGAAGTTAGTTTATGAGTTTAATTGTAAATTCATTCATTATAGTTTCTATAGTAATTCTTAATTTAATTTTTTGTTAATTTTAGGTTTAATAGGTTCTCTTCCAATTTTGAGGTCAACACATAGCACGATGCTGCATTGTTTTGTTTATCTAATGTAATCATAATTTTGTTAGATAATTTTAATTTTGTCATAGTGTATATACAAGTTTAATCAATGTACAGGATTTGCTATATGAATGTACAGGTTGTTTTTGTGGTTTAAGCTAAAATATGCATATTTTTGTAATATATATATATATATACTATAGACAATCACGTTTGAGCGATCACTAAAGGGGTTTGCTTTTTTGTCTTTGTTGGCCGCCTACAAGCAGTCGGGAAAGGTTTTACACAACCGAGTCAAAGCAGTTGAGGAAAATGCTTTGCCCATTCATATGTCGATCGCTTATGGCGATCAAAACTTTAGTTGACCATCTTAGATGATCGTTTAATATTTTTACCGACCCAAGCATATGCGACTGTTGTGAAGTGGCCGTTAAACGATCGAGAAATTCCCTTGTAGTGCTGTAATCCTTGGAATAAATTATTACCGCTTGAGCTATCTATTCCATTGCTCATTTACAAGAAAGTTTTAAAACTCATTGACGTTGGCTTTCCAAGAAGAATAAGACTTCATTTGCAAAAATAACAAAAAAGCCTCCTCAGCATATTACTGCATTCTTTAATTACATCCTCAAAAGTTTTCTTTTTTCATTTTTTTCATAATAAAATAGTTTACGGTAAATTATATATTGCACCTCACATTTTATATTAATTTTAACTTTGACATATTTACTTTAACCTTCACATTGAAGTTTCAATTTAGTCGTTTTATTAAATATTAATAGAAAAATGTCACAGGTTAATCACATGTAATCAACATATGGAATCTTCTTAAGTCCCTCCCCATTAAAATAATGTTTGAATTTTTTTATCTGAATCTCTCTTGGGCATTTCATAAATTGAAAAAGAAACAGAGTCTGAATTATTTAGGTACTAGCAATAATTTGCATTTACGGCACTTTGAACAAAATTAATATTAAGTTTCTTATATAGTTAAAATTTTAAATAAAAAGTTTAAATCAAAAAAATTATAATAATTCTTGAGTTTTAATTTTTTTCAATGCTTTAGGCCTATTTTATGTGTTTTCATATCTTTCTCTCCAATTAATTTTTGATAAATACTATAAAAAAACACAAATTATGGTACTTTAATTTGAAATAATTGAGCTGAATTTATGTCAGTAGTGGGGTCCATTGAAATATGGTGAAATTTAAAATACTCAAATTATTTTGTGAGATAAATGGTAGTTGATGATGCTCCTTACCAGATCCAGCTGCGTGGATGATCCGAGCCTAGTCCGAGTTCCTATCTTGACACCGGTGTGGTGCTTGCCAAGGAAACTCTGATGATTAAGTCAGCAAACCAGAGTATATGAGAGAATAGTTTGACAGAGTTATGACAAAACTTTTGTAAGAATGAGTCCTTACCCCTTTCTTGCATTGTAAGTATATATATATATATATAGGGGGGAAAGATCCGCATGAATCCCTATACATGTGGGCTATATTGTATCTAAATTCTCACCGAATCAAATCGTGCCACGTGTACACACAGATTCCCAGGCGGATATTCCATAATTAGTTATACAATCCGTTATTAAGCAAATAGAGTATTTTCAGGCGGGGTATCACGGAGCGTGTCAGAGAACAGTTAACTACACGACTGTAGTGTGACTAGTTTAGATCGGCTCGGTCAGTCAGGGAAGACAAGATCGTTCCTGACCTGACCGATCAATCGATCGGGTCAAACCATCCCGGCCGATCCCCTCTATTAGTAGTAAAATTCATGAAAATAAGAATTAAGCAGAAAATTAAAAATATAAAAATGATCACAATCGTTGAATGAAAAAAAAATAATTATTAGCTGTTACATCGTACTTTATGAAAAAAACATTTTTAAAACTATCATCTTTTATTATAATATATATATATATATATATATATATCCACTCAAGTTTTAATTCATTTCCCTGGTCCTGCGCACAAATAGTTCGTGAAGTAGAATTTGAGGAGGGGGAAAAAAATGGATGTAGAGAACGGTCAAACGGATTGAAGTTTTGTTAGTATTAAACCTTACAATGCGTGTAACAGTGTGTGTTGAGTGCAAATCTTCTTTCCGCTTCGACTCCTGCAAACTGGTTTTAGTTTCAGTAGCATTGGGCCAAGAGAGTGACCATGTGAGATCTAGGCCCATAGAATTTCTAATTTCACCATAGGCCGCCCTTGGCCCATGTCCATCTCAGAGCAATCCATGTAATTCTGTTGGGCATAAGTAAAGAAGGTTAGTTAAAAATTACAACGGAAAATTGTATCCAAGTCATACTTGGTAATCTTTTAAAGTTATTAGTCATACTCAAAAAAAAGTATTGCTTTTAAGTCACATTAATGTGAAAAGTTTTGTATTTAAGTCATACTTTTGAGTGGGTCCCACGAGTTTGTTTTGAATATAATTTATAATATGACTTAAATGCTCTTTTTCTATAATTAACTGAGATGGAGTTGCCGAAAATTATGGAACCGAAAATCACGTTTTCCGTTTTTGTTTCATTCCTTATCAATTGCGTGAACATATAGTGAGATAAAAATCTGTTAAAGGATTATATACAAAGGAATACACACGGATTACGCGAGTTTGTGCTGTGAGATTAACGTCGATCGAATGAATATATACAGATTTGGATAACGTATTTAAACACATGACTGCGGTACTGTTTTTTTTAGGATGCATGCTCGTTCAAAAACAGTACCGCGTTCAAAAACAGTACCGCATGACTCTATCATATAAACATCATATGTAAATACAAAAAATAGTTCACATATCAAACGAATAATCGACAGTACCGCATGTATGACAGTATCACATGTCTGCGGTACTGTTTTTTTTAGGATGCATGCTCGTTCAAAAACAGTACCGCACGACTCTATCATGCAAACATCACATGTAAACACAAAAATAGTTCACATATCAAACGAATGACCGACAGTACCGCATGTGTGACAGTACCGCATGTGTCTGCGGTACTGTTTTTTTTAGGATGCAAGCTCGTTCAAAAACAGTACCGCATGACTCTATCATGCAAACATCACATGTAAACACAAAAATAGTTCACATATCAAACGAATAACCGACAGTACCGCATGTGTGACAGTACCACATGTCTGCGGTACTGTTTTTTTAGGATGCATGCTCGTTCAAAAACAGTACCGCACGACTATATCATGCAAACATCACATGTAAACACAAAAATAGTTCACATATCAAACGAATAACCGACAGTACCGCATGTGTGACAGTACCACATGTCTGCGGTACTGTTTTTTTTAGGATGCATGCTCGTTCAAAAACAGTACCGCACGACTCTATCATGCAAACATCACATGTAAACACAAAAATAGTTCACATATCAAACGAATGACCGACAGTACCGTATGTGTGACAGTACCACATGTCTGCGGTACTATTTTTTTTAGGATGCATGCTCGTTCAAAAATAGTACCGCACGACTCTATCATGCAAACATCACATGTAAACACAAAAATAGTTCACATATCAAACGAATAACCGATAGTACTGCATGTGTGACAGTACCACATGTCTGCGGTGCTGTTTTTTTTAGGATGCATGCTCGTTCAAAAACAGTACCGCACGACTCTATCATGCAAATATCACATGTAAACACAAAAATAGTTCACATATCAAACGAATGACCGACAGTACCGCATGTGTGACAGTACCACATGTCTGCGGTACTGTTTTTTTTAGGATGCATGCTCGTTCAAAAACAGTACCGCACGACTCTATCATGCAAACATCACATGTAAACACAAAAATAGTTCACATATCAAACGAATAACCGACAGTACCGCATGTGTGACAGTACCACATGTCTGCGGTACTGTTTTTTTTAGGATGCATGCTCGTTCAAAAACAGTACCGCACGACTCTATCATGCAAACATCACATGTAAACACAAAAATAGTTCACATATCAAATGAATGACCGACAGTACCGCATGTGTAACAGTACCACATGTCTGCGGTACTGTTTTTTTTAGGATGCATGCTCGTTCAAAAACAGTACCGCATGACTATATCATGCAAAGAATGGTGCTGTTTTAATGAGGTACTGTTTTTTTATACGGTACTGTTTTATTATGTGGTACTGTTTTTATGCGGTACTGTTTTTATGCGATAATGTTTTATTATGTGGTATTATTTTTTATGCGGTATTGTTTTATTATGTGGTACTGTTTTCCTTAATAGTTTTGATTTTGTTTCCAAAAATCAGTTTTGCTTATTTTGTAAAGAAGATGGAAAGTCGCGGAATTAGATTTTTCTCAAACAGTTTTGATTTTGTTTCCAAAAATCAGTTTTACTTGCTTTATAAAAAAGATGGAAAGTCACGGAATTTATGAGTAAAGTGTGCACTATTTTCGGATAAAACTGACAGTTTTGAAATGTAGTAAAAAACGCGTGATATCCTTTTTGGTCTTTTTGTTGCAAGTGTGACTTATTCACAAATAAGATTTTTGGGTATGACTTAAATCTTTATAAGTTCATAAATAGTGACCGGCCTCCAAAAATCCCAAATTACAATAACTAGGGTTAGCTAAAAGGACAGACCGACTCCAACGACTCTAGTTGGGGGTAGTTTGGCTCAAAAAAAAATTAGTTTAATATTTTTTTAAATTAGCCTATTTTAAATTTTTGTAATTTAACTCACTCTATTTTTTAACTTTTTTTTAAGTCTAAATTTTTACGGTCCATTTGTTTCTAAACCATTTTTTAACTCTGACAAGTTTCAAATTCTGGTCTGTCCCTGGTTGGCTGTTATTTACGACTAAAATTGTTACTCTCGTATAAGAGAGTCGGAACTGAATTAACTGGACATGAATGAAGCGTTTAGAGAATTCTCGCTCTTTCTAGGAGGTCGAGTCGGCCTTGAATTGAAGCAATTCGTGCTTGTTCAATCATCGATCTTCTTCAATTCCGTGTAGGTCGATCAAAGGGCAAATAGAGATTTTCATTTCAGGTTCTCTCATTCAATGTTTGGTAATAATAATTACTGCAAATAAAGATGATAATAATAATTTAAAAAAAAAAAAAAAAAAGAAAACTGCAAGGTTTACAACAGATCATTAGAAACTAGTAAAAGAACTCTTTCAAGCCCACATGGACTCAAAATCAGCAAACAATGAAACCTCCCCGGTGGTTCAATTGCTGTTGCTTAACAATCCGTCATCATCAGGGCATCATATGAGCTCTCTCAACATGGCAACCACTTGCAACATATTAGGCCTCTTTGACGAGAAGTCTTCAACGCATTGCAGCGTTATCTCCAAATACCTCACCATCTCCTTGACTCGGTCATCTTCAGCTTGCTCAGTTACTATTCCGGAAACCAACTCGGGGTCTATCACTTCCGTCCCTTTCCCTTCCCTCACTTTGATTTTCACCCAACCTACTAAGTTGGTGTCCCCAAAATCATCCTTATCGGTGGGCCTCTTCCCCGTCAAGAGCTCCAAGAGGACAACCCCGAACGAATAGACATCTCCCTTTGCAGTGCATCGGAAGCTCTGGTAGTACTCTGGCGGCACGTACCCCGGTGTCCCTGCCAGCGTGCTCACGCTGAGGTGAGTGTCCAGCGCGCTTATGAGCCTCGCCATTCCAAAATCAGACACCCTCGCTTCCATTTCATGGTCTAATAGCACGTTGCTCGACTTCATGTCTCTGTGTATGATATGTGGAATGCAATTGTGGTGCAAGAAACAGAGTCCTTTCGCTGCTCCTCTCGCAATCTTCTTCCTCTCCTCCCACGTCAGGATTCTTCTGTTTCTCCCGTGAATCATTTCTTCTAGGCTTCCAAATTCCATGAATTCGTACACTAGGAGCCTCTCCTCCCCAATCTTGCAGTAACCCAATAGGGGCACAAGGTTCCTATGCTTGATCTTCCCCAGAGTTTCCATTTCCGCCATGAATTCCCTGTCCCCCTGACAGCTCAGTCGAATGAGCTTCTTGATTGCTACGCTTGACCCGTCTTTCAGCGTCGCCTTGAATACTTCTCCGAACCCACCGCACCCAATTAGGCTGGTTGCCGAGAACCCATTTGTCGCCTCTATCAGCTGCGAGAACTTGACCTTCCGCAGCTGTCGCTGGAACGTTGCCACGTTGATGCTCAGAGGTTCTTTCTCTTTGTCAATCTTCCAAGTGGTGGCTGCATCTGACGCTTGCAGGCTATTAAGCATTTTGACTTCCTCAGCTTCTTTCCACCTCACGCGCATTGCGATTGCCCACACCATCAAAATGCATACAGAAGCAACAGAAATAAGAACCCCCAGGACAATGCTGTTTGCCCACGAAGCGGCTGTGGCTGCCTTGCGGTCTTCTTTCCCACCATCTGGACTCGGATTCGTTGCAGGCTGATTGTTGCTCTGGCATTCGGACAAGGGAACTCCGCATAGCCCTGGATTGTTTGCATACTGGGTCGCAGGAAGTGTACTGAGCTGCCCCCTTGTTGGAATTTGCCCTGTCAGTTCGTTATTGGAGAGGTCAATCTGCACCAAGAAAGACAGGTTCGAGAATGACTCCGGGATGTGCCCCTGCAGTCTGTTATGGGACGCGTCGAAAACGCCCAGGTCCTTTAGCTGGCCAAGTGAAGAGGGGATCTCTCCAGAAAGCTGGTTGTGGGCCAATACAAGGACTTGCAAAGCCATCATCTCCCCAAATTCATCCGGGATTTTCCCACGAAGTAAATTGTAAGAGAGATCGAGGTACTCCAGAGTCTGGTATTTTGTGAAGAGGCTGAGGACCGCACCCGAGTACAGCCTCGTGAAATCACAACTCTTCAGAGTCGGGACTTGTAACAGCCTCTCTGGTCGGATTCCAGCGAATTCCAGTAAACCCCCAACTCCTTTGCACGAATTCCCCACGTTTCTCACGAACACTAGCGTGTTTCCTGAGAGAATTCCGCTCAATGCTCTTGCTCCAATCTGCCTGCCAAGCCGCTGTGGAATCTCCCCTGTAAGCCTGTTGCTGTTCAAATCTAGCCAGACCAAACTGCTACAATTCCCTAGCTCTGTTGGTATTTGGCCGCTCAGGCTGTTGTTTGCGAGCTGTAGCACAGCCAGCCGAGATAGGAGACCGAATTCTCTTGGGATTTCACCGGTGAGTCCATTGCTTGTGACCGATATCCATTCTAGGTTACCACAACCGAAGAGTTCCACTGGAATTCCTCCACTTAGGTAGTTGTTGTTGAGAATAAGGTCTTTCAAATTCTTGCATTTCCCCAACTCTGCTGGTATTTTCCCTTCTAAGCCATTGTACCAGGCTATTAGCTGCTCGAGATGCTCGAGCTTCCCAATTTCAGCTGGAATCGAGCCTTTGAGGTAGTTTAAACTGAAATCAATTGTCTTGAGCTGCGAACAAAGCGATAATTCGGCTGGGATCTGTCCTGTGAGGAGATTGTCCGGGACCCTCAACTCTTCGAGTAACGCAGCTCCTGGGCATAGATCAGGTGGGATGTTTCCCGAGAGCTGATTTGAGCTAAAATCCACAACTCGCAATTTCTTACAACCTACAATCGACAAAGGAAATGATCCAGAGATTTTGTTGTTGCTCATTAGCAAACTCTCCAATGATCCCAGGTTCTGGAGGATGGAATCTGGAAAGGGCCCGGTCAGATTGTTGTTGGCCAAATCAAGAACTTGCAGCCAAGAGCAAGAAGAAAAGGAGACTGGGATTGCGCCAGTGATATTATTGTTGGAAAGCTTTAATTCCAAGAGTGAATCGCAGGCATTACCCAGCTCCGATGGGATCCAACCACTGAGATGATTGCGAGAAAGATCCAGCCTTTGTAAGCAGCTGAGATCACCCAAAGATTGTGGGATATCCCCAGTGAGAGAGTTGTAGGAGAAATTCAAACTTTTGAGATTTGTGCAGTTGGAAAGGGAGTAAGGAAGGGAATCAGTAATACGATTTCGAGACAAATCCAGGTACGACAACGCATTGCAGGTCTGGATTTTCATTCCAGCAACTGGTCCGGTGAGATTGTTGCCGGAAAGATCAAGAACCTCCAGTTTATCGGAATTCAACAGAAGGTTTTCAGGCAGAAAACTTGTCAGATTATTAGAAGAAAGATTGACATAAACAAGGTTTGGGTACTTGGTAAAAAGATTCTCCGGGACAGGACCCACAAGCCCAGAAGATGAGAGCTCAAGATGTTTCAAACCATTTGGCAATTGCAGCAGAGATGAAGAATTTACAGTAAAATAATTAGCAGATAGATTTAGAAGAGTTAACATATTCAGAGAAGCGAAAGCAGAGAAAGAAATCTTGCCCAGGAGATTGCAGTGGCTAAGATCGAGTTGAGTCACCCTTGCAAGAGTGCAAGTAACTCCATACCAAGTGCATGGATTCCTCTTAATCTGCCACCCTTCCATGATTCCATTAGGGTCCTTCTCCACCATGTTCTTGAACAGAAGAAGAGCCTCAGCATCAGTTTTGATGGAATGAAACCCGCCTTGTTGTTCATCTGCCGAAGTTGAACCAAACAACAAGAGAATCAGGATTAGAGGAAGATGAGGGGAATGCTGAAATGGTTTGCTGATCTCCATTGGAGAGAAACTATTAGTTGCTGTAACACCACACAGGATAGAGATAGAAAGAGAAGGGGAAGACAATAGTATGGCTTGTGCGTAGAGAGAGTAAGTGGCCAGTATGATGCGAATTTCTTTGGTGGTGCAAAGTAGAAGCTGGTGAGCTTTTGAAAAAAGATGTTCCTTCATTCTTTTTTAGTGTTTTGTAAAAGAAAAAGGAGGGAACCTACTTGCAAAGGAATACGGAATAAGAAAAGCAGGGAATTGGATTGAACTTTGTTGGGTTTGCACTTATATAGTTACTCATATTGATATTGTATAATAGATCAATAAAATAAATAAATATGATTATATTGTAAAAATTCTAATAAATTATCAGTTACGTATATTACGAGAATACTCAATTTTCATTTTAAATAACACTTATTGATCAGATTTAATATTCATGTATGTTTCCATGTCATACTAATTAATATTGTGACGCGAGTATTGCGATATAACAATTATTTTTTATAAGTTTACGATATAAAATACAATAAAAGGCATAATCTACACAATTAATAATTTTTTTAATTACAATAAGCTGTAACTTCATTTTTATTTTATTTTATTTTATTGATAAAAGAAAATAATTATAATAAAATACCTTTTCCATTGTGGATTCTGCCTGGTCAACCGAATTAATTAGGTCCACAGACAAGGTCTTTCACAGATAGGGGATTTACCTTTATGGAGAAAGTAATAGTCAAGTGTGTGATCCGAGGGTCTGTGTCTGTCAGATAGCGTGAGAATATCTACAATGGACCGTATTACAACAAATGTGAATGAATCATCTGGGGTGAGTGACTGCCTGGCCGGAGTAATGCTCTTCAATCGTCAAACTTTATTGAAAACTTCTATTAAAGGGTAACTTATACTAACACCCTCTAAACATTTTAAAAGTAAAACTCACATCTCTTATAATCTCACAAATTTCAGAAATTACAAAATAACTCTTGGGCACCACATTGAATCACACAAATAATTACAAAAAAATCTTATAAGTTTCTAGTAATTAAAGAACATACCTTCATGGAGTAGTATGCTCATAATCATACCCTTAGAATCGTCTGAGCTCTGATACCACTTGACAAACTTTGATGAAATGCTCCATAAAATTAACAACTCACTGATTATTATTAAAACACTCAAAACATTACTCACAAATACTTAAACACACAAAATTTTATTACTAAACATGATATTACATAAAAAATATTGCACACAAATAGAAGACTAAAAAGAGAGAGGAGAGAGAACTCTGAATTTTTCTATGCCTCTCTATTACAAAAAGACTCCTTTATATGGACCACAATCCTAGATTTCAACACAACACGATAAGAGATAAGGAAAGAAAAATCTAGAAAAGAAATAGACAACATGATTAAAATTATTAGTGAATCTCTTTTTGCTTAATGCAGATTCATTCACGTGGTCTTCACATGAGCTTTGTTGTGTGCTGGATAAATGCACAATCGTTCATGACCCGCTTCAAAATAGTTTATTTGTTTTCTCTTAGCAACATTCCTGATTGGTCAACCGCGCTTCCGTGATGGTTTGGCTTTTGTTTGCCTTCCATCATATTTCACTATGTTGTGTCAAGTCTCTTTGTTCGTATTTTCCTAATAATCTTGCTTTGCTTGGGCTTCTTTAGCTAAGGCAATAGCTTCTAATTCCATTTCTTTTTCAAAATTTTCATATTGATGATTGAGATAAATTGTTACATCTGATGATGCATTAATATCCATCCGACTAATTTTGTTTAAAAAATCGAATGCTTCTTTAATTTGATTTTTAGTAGCTTGGATACAAATAATCTTGTGCCATCAGTAGTCATATATTTTTCTGGCGTATTTTATAAAACCTTGGCCTGGTACACCATTTCTACCCAAGACCATAACAGAATTTATTCTTTTGAAGTGACCTCTCCTTCTGTTTTTTTGGAAGAAAGACAAGCACGAAAATGGAGTATTTCTCTAATTTCCAGATTTGGTATGCCTCAGAAAATCTTTCATTGTATAGCCATCCTACTGAGCTGTAAATTTTAAACACCATGACTTTTCTTTTAAAACCATAGGGAATTTTGCTAATTATAGCTTTGATCAATGCAGAGAAATCTCAGTAAGCTGTTGCCTTTAGTGGATTTAAAGATGATATTTTTGACCAAACCCCAATCAATTGCTTTAAACCTTTAATTGTCTACCTGAAGGTCGAACTGAATTTTTTTGAGATGAAAAATAGGATCATATCTGGTTTTATCAGAAAATTCTTAAAGGATTGGTTTAATTCTTTGATCATTAATATATTTATTAATGATTAAAAATATTGCTCTAGGAATGACTTGTTTAGCCTCTTCGTAAAACTTAATTCTTTTTACTTTTTCAAAATGAGCATTACTAGTAGAATTTTCAAAAATCTCTATTTATTTGTTAAATTTCAAAAATTATTTAGTAATCAAATAATGAAGTTCCAAAATTAAATTTTGAAATCATGTTTTTGACAAATCTTTCAAAATTGTTAACTTTGTCTTGGAGCTTTTTTTAGCTCATATGCCATTCTAGTCATTACTTTACGGAATTCATAATTTTTTCCTAAAATATGGCTCATTTATATTTTATTCAGAGATTTATAGAGTTTATTCTCTAAACTAGGATTGAAGAAGTCTAGCATTGCTTTTTCTGCTAAATCAAGTGGCTTTTTTAGCACTGCTTGAGTGTAACTTCTATGTGACATGCTTTTTTCAGAATGTTTTTCCAGTAAAAGTGCTTTCAACTTGTTTAGCTTTTACCTCTTTGCCCTTAGAGCTAGTTGCCCTAGACATCTCAGTCTTGTTTGGCTGTTCTAAGGATTCTACAATATTAAAGACTTTTCTTAGTCTTAATATCTATCTAGATGCCTACTAAAATAGACTGCGATAACATTTTTATTAGATCCAATATGTTCAATTTCAAAGGAATATTGAGAAACATAATTGGACCTAGGGATATAAACAGGAGGGTACCACCTAATTAGCCAATCCCATTATCAAACTCATTTATTTTTTGCTTACCATTATCGTCCCAAACCACTTATTTTTTAGTTGAAATCCCAAACCCATCCCAAACCTACAAAACTTGTTTATGTTCAATTGGTCAAATTACCTATTAAGTACCCATTAAATACCCAATTTGAGATAAAAATAAAAATAAAAAATTAGTAAGTGACAAAATTGTTAAATTTATTTTTTGTTCATTCGTCAAATGGCCTCCAAGTTTTTTTTTTTTTTTTTTTTGAAAGGTAAAAGAAATATGCTATAAATAGTAGAAATAAATGTACAATATACACATGGGTATACCCCCTGGAATAGGGAATCACAGTTCATAAAGGATTTTCAAACTCAATACGGAACAATTCATGACATGTGAAAATAACACACAACAAAAATTTGGCTTAAGAATTTCAAAAACTTTATTTTGGGGATAAAATTGTAAATATATAAATATATATTATATTATATTTTATTTAATTAAACGAGTACTCTATAAGTATCGAGTATCGGATATCTTATAAGTATAAATAGGTATCGAGTATCGAGTACTCTACAGGTAAATCCTAAACCCATCACAACCCAGCACAGATATTAAATTTATATCCCAAACCCGTCCCATTCCCACTAAGGTATTTTCTAATGTGTTTTTATCGGGTTTGGTTGGATTGGATACCCTCGTGTAACCATCCCATTGACATCTCCCATTCGACCATCTAATTCTTCTGGGGTTATCTTCAATTCTCTTTTTCTTAAGAAAATTTTTAACCGCTTGGTTATCTGTTCTTATCAAAAACTTAACAGGAGCTAAATAAGTTTGAAATCTTTTTACACCATTTATTATGGCTAAGAGTTTTTCTTTTTCCAAAAATAATATAATTAAGTTAATTTGGATTGAATTTTTCAGAATTATATTCACATATTAATTCTTCAAAATTTTTTTTTATTCTTTAAGAATTTTGAGAATATATTCTTTTTAAGATATCCCTTTTATTTTTATTGCTTTTAATACTGCTCACCAAAACATTTCTAAGGCATCTATCTCTAGGATTAGAGATTAGATTTTATAGAAAAATAAACCTTTAAATTAGGTTTAAACAAGATTTTGATTTCTTTTAATCTCTTTGAATCTTCTTCATTCTATTCAATTTTTATATTGAAATTTTTTTTATTCTTTTAAGCTTTTTTCAATTTTCTAAGAATGGTTTTTTCCACTTTAAGGCTCTCTACAAATTGTCTTTCGTAATTTAATAATCCAAGAAGATTTTGTAAGTCTTCTAAAGTTTTCAGTTTTTCTTGGAACTCTTTGATTTTTATAATTATATAAGGTTGTAGCAAAATTCTTGTTGAACGGAATACAATATCCAAATAATCAATTTCTTCTTTTCTATCTCAATCTTTTTTGGACTGAGAATTATTCCATCATCTAATAATTTTATATAAACTATTTCTAAATGATATTTATATTCTTCTCTCTTTTTAGAGAAAATTAATATATCATCTATATAAACAAGACATAAATTGTTTAGTTTTTAAAGATGTCATACATTTATCCTTGAAATATTTATAGCGTATTACATATTTCAAATGGTAAGATTGCCTACTGATAATGGTCATATGCTGCAGAGGAGGCAATCAATGCGTTTGACTCTTCTGTAAACTTGATTTTTAAAAAGCCTGATTTATAATCAAACTCACAAAATATTTAAGCACCTCTGGTTTGAGTTACTAAAACATCTTTTTTAGAAATGAAATACCCATTACATATCATATTTTCATTCAATTTTTTGTAATTGATAACTATCCTAGCTTTTCCTCTTTTTCTTTCATTGTGATTCATTACAAGAAAAGCAGGACTATAATGTTGACTTTTAATTGGTTCTATAAGTTTTTTTTTTTTTTCTAAAAGTTTTTTTATTTAAACTTGAAATTCATTTATATCATGTTTGGTATAAACTATAGGTTTTAGCCTAATCATTTTTTGTTTATCTTTTAGTTTTAAATGATAGTATCTGAGAGTTTCTTCCCATAACATTAAAAGATCTTTAAAGAAGTTTGGGCTTAACTTATTATAAACCCAATGGGATTCATTAATTATTTTTAATAAATATGTTAAAATTGAACTATTATCACCATGCTTGACTAGCGTAAATCTTTTGCTGCAAATTGAATCATGAGTTTTTAACCAATGAATCTGATAAGATTTGTTTCTATCAGTTAATGTTACATGATCATGAGATACACTCATAAGATAATATTAAACTAAAAATTATTTTCTAGAAGTATATCTCCATGCATCAAAGGAAACACAATATTTATTTTGGAATTATAAAAGTCTTTTTACCTTTTGTTATTATCACAAAAAATATAATGTCTTTTGCTTTAAAGTCCATTATAGATGTTGTGTCATTATCATTTTTAGCTAAGACATAATTTTGCATTTAAATCCAATATTCTTTAGGTATGTCATTTGTTTGACATACTACAGTAGTAGCTCTAGTGTCTACAAGAGTGTGCAGGCTACATGGTTTATAACCTTCAAATTCAAATGTGACTTTAATATAACAATATTTTCTCTTATTTTGGTTATAAAAAATATTGTTTTTGAATTCATATTTAATTATTCAAAAATAATAGATTTCTGTTCTTCTCATTAAAAGAATTTCCAGTAAGAACTATACCCTGGATGCTTCTTAATCCAGTTTCATTGTCAAAGCTACTTGAACTTGAGAAACTTTCTTTAATACTTTTGAAGTTATCTGTTTTTAATATATTTTTTTTTTTTACAGATAATTTGTTATTTCTCAAGTAAAGTACATTTTCAAATGCTTGAGATTCAATTGATTTACAAAAAGATTCTTGTTGATCTCTTGTAAGATTTTCAAATACCCATTCTTTAGGTATTTTTAAATTTTTTATATCAATTAATCTTGGTTTGATTTCAGTATCAAATGGTTTAAGTTCATATAACTCAACCATACCTTTGTCAACATCTTTTATCTTGACTTCGGTATCACTGGTTAATTGATAAATATTTTTCCAGGAAATTTTTAGATCATTAGCATTGCCATCCATCCTAATATTCTGAGTTTGGATTTTCAATGTTAATGTGTCTTTGATTTTTTTTTTTATCATTTATAGACACAAAAGAATTTGGTTTAATTCTAAAAATGATTTCTCTAGAAAACAAATTTGATTCTATTCTCCCTGTTAGTGGTTGAACAAGGTCATAGAATATTTTATTTTAGACTATACATAGGATTGGTGAGTCCACTTTAAGTCTAAACAATGGTCTAATCTCTATGTGGATTACACCAATGTGACTGGTTAATTGATGAACATTTTTCTAGGAAATTTTTAGATCATTAGTATTGCCATCCATCCTAATATTCTGAGTTTGGATTTTCGATGTTAATTTGTCCTTGATTTTTTTTATTATTTATAAACACAAAATAATTTGGTTTAATTCTAAAAATGATTTCTCTAGAAATCAAATTTGATTCTATTCTCCCTATTAGTGGTTGAACAAGGTCATAGAATATTTTATTTTAGACTATACATAGGATTGGTGAGTCCACTTTAAGTCTAAACAATGGTCTAATCTCTATTTGGATTATACCAATGTGATTGGTTAATTGATGAACATTTTTTCAGGAAATTTTTAGATCATTAGCATTGCCATCCATCCTAATATTCTGAGTTTGGATTTTCAATGTTAATGTGTCTTCGATTTTTTTTATCATTTATAGACACAAAATAATTTGGTTTAATTCTAAAGATGATTTATCTAGAAACCAAATTTGATTCTATTCTCCCTATTAGTGGTTGAACAAGGTCATAGAATATTTTATTTTAGACTATACATAGGATTGGTGAGTCCACTTTAAGTCTAAACAATGGTCTAATCTCTATGTGGATTACACCAATGTGACTGGTTAATTGATGAACATTTTTGTAGGAAATTTTTAGATCATTAGTATTGCCATCCATCCTAATATTCTGAGTTTGGATTTTCAATGTTAATGTGCCTTTGATTTTTTTTATCATTTATAGGCACAAAATAATTTGGTTTAATTCTAAAAATGATTTCTCTAGAAACCAAATTTGATTATATTCTGCCTATTAGTGGTTGAACAAGGTCATAGAATATTTTATTTTAGACTATACATAAGATTTGTGAGTCTACTTTAAGTCTAAACAATAGTCTAATCTCTAATTGGATTATACCAATGTGAATGAATTTTACCTTAGGATAGTTTTATTTAAATCTCCTAATTTTTTCTTTGTCAAAAGTTTTTATTTAAACTTGCCCATTAGAGGAGGAATTTTCTTCAATTATTCCTTTGCATTTTTCAAAATATTAGGCTTGTCATAGTTTAAATTTAAATTTTTTATATAAGTCTTCTATTTTAATTAAGACTTGTATATTTTATTAGCTTATCATTTTCAATAGCCATATCTTCTTTGACTATATCTCCCAAATAAATTTGATTTAATTTATTTTCTGGGACTAATTCAAAAGTTTCTAAATTTTCATTAGAATTTGTTTCCTGCATCAAAAACTAATTTTTCACTTTATTATGAAGAATCTAAAGAAACATCTTCTAGTTTCATATAACACTTCTTCTTCAAAATCTATTTCTTCTCCCAAACAATTTTTCAGATTGTTTTCTTTCAGAAATTTGATTACCTTATTATTCTTTTTTGGACAATCAAGTGCAATATGACTTTTTTGTATCGCAAAAATGGCAAGTGTAATTTTTCAATGATTTCTTTCCAAAATTTTTCTTCTTGAATCATCTAAAATATTTCTTATTTTTTGAAATATTCTTTCATTTTCGAATTTCCACTTTTTGATTTTGAAGTGTTTTTCTTGTAGAGATGATATGTTTTATTTACAGAGTATCCAATCTCTCAATTTTCTTTTAAAATTTTATTACAATAGGTTTTTCCTTCACTTGATTTTGATAATTGATTTTTTCACTTATTTTGGACTTTCCTTTAAAGACAACGCTCAGTTGTTATTTTATAATCAAAACTTATCCTTAATCTTAAGGAATTAGAGCTACCTATTTTTTGTTAGTGTTACTGAATATCAGTTTTCATATATTTCATCCCAAAGCTTAGGAATTTATGGAAAAATGTCTTCCTTTCTGGTTTTAACATTTAGAAATATTTTTTATACAACTTTTCAAAATTTGTGTATTTACAAATATCACAAAATTTTATTTTTAACAAAATATATTTCACCTCTTTTTGGTATTCATCGAAAGATATTATTTCATAAAATTTTCTTTTGATAAATGTAGAAAAATCTAAGAGAACTTTTGCGAAATCATTTTCTCTATTTTCACTTAGCAAAACGGAAGTTTCTTCCTATTTTCTATTTTCTGATTCTTCTCAGACTTTTAGCCAACTTAAAACATTTCCTTATAATGTTCCTGCTATATAGTTTGGGAATTTTTTCTTATTCCATATATTTTTGTGATAGGCTATAACTATGGACATTACTTGTACTCATCCTTTAATAGTACTTTCATAATCTCTGCAATGCATACTGTTAAGATTTAGATATATCCCATTAACTGTCACATTAAATTTATTTAAGTCTTCTCAAGGGCTAGGTTTACTTATTTAAGTTTTCTCTTTTTCGTATTAATTATAAATCGATAATTGAAATAGAACAAATTGAGTTTATAAATCTCAACAGAGAAACCAATCAAGCGGCATTTTCTTAAAATTAATATGAAAAATAAAGACAAACACAAGTTAGAACTTATCCTAGACAGAGAAGAAAAAGGTCCTAAATGCTGGGATCGATTATTGATGTGTAATTCTCCTTGTGGCCAATTGAGTTCCTTTTATAGACAACTTGGGGTAGTTGATTTGTATATATTATTCTTTTATTATTGGGGCAGTTACTATACTTGGCCTCTTTTAAGTTAATTTGAATTTTTCTGTCCGATTATTTGATATAACTGCCTTCTTAATCATTTCAAATTCTTCGTCTATCAAATTCTGCCACCTGCTTGTCGTTCTTTTAATCTCTTCAATCTAACTGCTTGAAACATCCCCGTGTAGTTTATCATGTGCGGTGCACGTGACTTTTGTTTTTAGGGTAAAGAGAAGTAATTATAAAGTTGTATGTATAATTTATTTTTTATTTTTTTTCCCGCAACAAATCATACGAGGAAGAGAAAGTAAGGATTTAGTTTGGAAAAAAATATTTTTTTAATGACTAATAAAAACATAATATTTTTTATGTTTGAAACAGAAAAAAATTAATTTTTTAGCAACTATCATTTTAGTTTTTTTTTTTTGTTAACTTATTATTTTTGTCCTTCATAATTTAAAAAAAATTAAAATATAAAAGAATAAATTTAATCATTTTAATAAAATAAAAAATTAAATAGCCAAAACTTATTCTTCCCACATAAAGCATAAGTCGAGGAGTAATAATGAACTTGTTTGAAGTTAAAAAAATAATACAAATCTTTATAAATTTAAATTATGAGATTGTAAAATTTAAATTTTTTATTCACTACACAACTACACAAATCATGAGATACTAATTTTTAAAAATTTATATAAATTTATACAATTCTAAGCACACCAAATTCCAATAGTATTTAATATAATGGCAGAATTATTGTCAATGAAGTGCAACAAAGTTTGACTTGGGGTAATAATACAAGTCCTTGTGCTGGAACATGGGGGTAATCATTCCCATGGTTTAAATGTAGCGGCACAAGTGTTGTTTGCTAAAAGCATGCATACGTAAATGGAAATTGCTTTTGTTAAAATAAATAAATAAATCCAATAAGATAGAAAAAAATTATACAACATGAATTCTATAATATATATGATAGAAACTCATAAATTTGCATAAAATTAGTAAAAATATATTAAGTACCTGTTTGGAATGTTAAATTTTGACCAATAGAAAGAAAATTTGACAAAATTTGAATTGTTTAGGTGCCATCTGATTTATTTTCTATTTTTTATTTTTTGTTTTATGTGTTTTATGTTCTAAAAATTTAAAAATAAAGAAATAGAAAATACGCTATTTTTATTATTTTAAGATTTTTCTTAATTTGGATGGAAAACGTCTAACAAGAATTTTTTCATATATTATTTTATGTATAAACTTATTTTATATTTTTTAAAACAAAATTTGAATATACAAGTAACCAAATGTATTTTGAGCTATTTTCTTTATTTTAAAAGTGTAAAATGACAAATAAACTCAAAACAAAATATAAAAAATAAATAATAAAAAAATAAACCAAATAACACCTTAGTGTTTGACATATTCTATAAAAAAAATGTAAAAAAGTTGAAGAAAATTGAAAAAAGTTAAAAATTTGTGGTGCAATAAAATTTTATAAAATTGAAAAAATATATAAATTTTTAACTAAATTTGACATTTCAGTCGCACACTAAGACAATCTGACAATCTTAACTATGTAATAAATACCTAATTTAATGAACTATTATTAATAAAATCTGTCCTACTATTTTAATATTAATAAAATATTCTAATTATATAACATTACTTTTCGTCTAAAAAGAATATGCATGGAGGCCCACAAACGAACACCATCAAGTGGCTCTCGAGGTTAATGGCATCGGGGGTGATGATGCCCCCATTTGGCCCCTTTTGTCTTGCTTTTACTTGGGGGCTAATTCAAAGCACCCTCCTAATCACTTATCTTAACTTTAAAGTTCACTTTTTCTCAAGCTGGTTTGGGCCCACCCTTTTTAATTTGTGGTCCTAGATCTCACAGTATCTCTTTAAAACTCTTAGAAATAGGATGTCTGGGTTATTGTAGACCGTTGGATTTGTATAATTTTTCCTAGATTACTTTTTGTTGGAGCTAAAATGCATCAACAGAAAGAGGGTAATCATTTTTGTTCATTATTTACTTATTATTTTTTCATTTTTATTTAATTTATTTAGTGTCAGAAAATGGTCTGAAACCTCATCATTCCTGCATATGTGTAACTACCCTTTTTCTATTATGTATAAGTACTTCAAAGTCGCGTTTGGAAAGTTAGCCAGTTTTTTAGATTTAGGTATCGTTTGAAAACTCGGACTAGTATTTACTAGTTAGTTAATTTTTTTTTTTTTTAACACTATAGCAGCTAATTGTTAGGTTATTTTTAAATTATGAAACTACCATTTCTTAGATATTGTAGGCATATGAATACTTAAACCAACAAACCAACAAATAAAGTCGACCCCATCAAGAAAAGAAGTCGACCATTTTGGCAATATGCATGTAAATCCTTAAGCCAAACAAATGGGGTTGACCCTATTAATAAAAGTGGTCGACCCCTTTTGGCAGTAGGCATATGATGGAGTCGACCTTTTCTGACAGTAGATACATGAGGATCTGGAGCATTTGTGTATTTAAGGGAAGATAGCGTGAAGTTTCAAATGCACAGATATCAATATATAAATTTATTAGAAAATTTAGGACAAAAAATGTTAACTATCTTGGCTTTCCAAATACAAAAAAAAAAAATTGGCTTATTTTTAGTTAGCCAATTGCAAAATAAGCCAGTTTTTTTGTTGTCAAACCAAGCCTTAGTTTATTTAATTTTTTGACTTTTTTTTAAATGATCAAATTTATTCTTTTAAATTTTATTTTTTTAAATTATAAAAGACAAAAATATCAAATTAACAAAAATTAAAAAGATAATTATTAAAATGTTAGCCTTTTCTTTCTTCCAAAAAAAACTAGTTTTTTATGGCCATCGCCCCTCTAAATTTGATATTTTGTCTATATATATATATATATATGATATATCTAATAAATATAAGGATAAATATTTACACTCTTCCATTAACTTCTCTCATTTCACAACCACGGTATCTTTAATGTGAGAGAATCTAATGGATCTTTCCCAAAAATAAATGTTTCATTAATAGTGTGGCTTCCTTCAAATTTGAAAAACCTCATTTCCATACGAAAAATTAATTTTCATCTTTTTTAATGCAAATCCAAAAATATCTCTTTTCTCCCATTCTTCATATTTTTTTTTCCATATTACTAGTTATTGTTTTTTTACATTCTTCTTTATACACTACATCTTTCCTTCGCTTTCATCTTATTCTACTTCATTATTTCCTCTCGTAGTCTCTACAAATCATATTTCTCTAACAACGGTAACACCAAAAGAAATTTTTCGGTTCCGTAAAAGGTACGCTCAGGTAAAAAGTCAGGGTTCTATTTTTTTAGAAAATTTCACCTTTTTCGTTTTAGTCTTTTTCTCTTCTTCAGAAAGTGTTTACCATCTGATTAAATATAAGTATTCCATCAAACTTGATGCACGTCAGTATTTTTATTGAAATTTATTTAATCCTCTGCCATAAAATTTTAGCTCCGTCCCTATAGCCAGCTGCAAAAAAAAAAAAAAAAAAAAAAAAAATTATTTTTTTCCTAAACTAAGCCTAGGAAAAGAAATTTTCTTTGCCCACTTTGCAAAATGAAATTCCCAATTTTTTGGACCAAAATGCGAATGAAGCTTTCTAAGGATCGATCGGAAAGTCTAACTAACTTTTCAATTTTTAATTTTTTAGTTTTTTATTTTTTTTTTTTGAAATGATCAAAGTTACTTTTTTACATTTTAAAGTTCTTATAAAACAAGAAACGCAAATATATCAAATAAATAAAAAATTAAAAAAGTAATTATTAAAAAGTTAACTATTAAAAATTAGTTTTTTTAATTTTCAAATATAAAAGGTAATTAATTTTTAAAATTTAACTAGTAACTAAATACTAAAAAGTTTAATTTTTTTATTCCCAAATTAAGCCTAAGCTTATGTCTCACTTTCTTACACGAAAAAATGGAGGAATATTATACCTATTATATAAAGGTAGAAAATGGACAAAGGTATGTTTTACCAAACCCATGAATTCCTATCTCTTCTTCCATGAAACACCTATAACACTCCGAACATTTATTTTCGTAATTTTAAATTTATTTCAGTTAATTCAGTATTTAAGTTAAATTATTTGAATTTATTTAGAATACATATATACATAATTGAAACAGTTTTGAGCTGAGGCCCATTTTGGCTATCATGACCGAAATCGAACCCAATTATATTATGAATCCATTTACTTGCTTAACTCAAGTAGTCAAGGTGTGACTTGATCCAAACCTATTACCCAACTGCATGACCCAATGAGAGAACGTGCAAGTTTTCTCCAATCTCCATTTGGCACTCATGCGGGTGCGTTGCTTACGCCTGTTGTTTGCATCTACTCTAACATTTAACTTACTTATGATCTTATCAGCTTCTTTTCCTAATGTGAATGTGTCCCGGACAGAGGAGTAGACTGTTGGGATGGAATACCACATACATAATTAAATTACAACCCTCACAACGCAAGGGGAAAAATCAATACAAACATTTACGTATCGTTTGGGGAAAAAAATTTGACTTTTTTGTTTTGCTTTTTTTTTTTTTCATTTTATATATATTTTTAATAAAAAATTAATTTTTTTATTTGAAAGTTTATAGACTTATTATTCACATTCATTAAAAAAATAAAAAAATCAATGATTAAAAATAGAAAATTTTACATATGTGTGAAAAAAAAGAAAATAATTTTCATATTTTAATTTTTTTAGAGTTTTTATGAAAATATCTCTTAAACTATCCATATTTTTTCTATTTCATCCCTAAACTATAAAATAGGCCTATTACATTACCGAACTATCTAATTCACTTCTATTTGTCCGAATATTAACTCCATTTATTAAAGTTAACGGAAAAATTGTCACGTGTGAGTTATGTGACTTTTTTCACCCCACGCTATCCCACCCCAGGGGCATAATAGAAAATATATACACACACATATATATAAAAGGAAAATGGATCACCAGAAAGGGAAAGAAACAAACACGAGAGATGAGAAGGAAGGGTTGATTGCTTGCTTTGAAAACAAAAGAAGGGAAAATAGAAGTAGAGTGCGAATTTGATTCGCCTTAGCTACTATCTATGTTGGGGTCCAGAAAAATAAAACAAAGCATGCAAGTACAACACGACACAAATTTTACGTGATTTGGCCAAATTGCCAATGTCTACGATCGGTGATCTGGGAGCTTCATTATATATAAATATTACAGAGAAAGAGAACACACCATCTCTACTCAACTCTTACACATCTATTTTTCTCTCTCTTTACCGTTCTATCTCACAGCCCTAGCCCCATTACAAACCTAGAGAACTCAACCCACTCTCTCTCTATCTTTGACCACCCGGTGGGTGATTCCTACACACAACATTTCTTCTCTTCCTCACCATCTCTTTATATACAAACAAAAAAACCATATAAGCCAATCATTCGGTAGCTATTTAGAGACATCTCAAGATGGAAAAGAAAAAGAAGCCACCCATGTGTTGGGTGGATTAATGTGTCATAACTCAACAATCACCCACCCAAGTTGGGTTAGTATATCATGTCCATTACAATCCTCTCGCACAATTTGCCTCCTGCTAGCAAATTATCTTGAAGTTACCTTCTGGAAAGTTTTACCATATCTGCACTTCTATGGGTTATACTGCACTGCTAAGGACGTCTCCCACTGCCACTGGCTACACCTTTAACAATGCTTCTGTTGTGAATACACACGCCCTATTTGAGGTGCTTGCATTCTCATCCGAGTGCCCTTTATTAGTTACGTTCATCATAACTGTAATACAACTTCTGTAACGATACTCTCCATCGTTACCTTTTCCCTTATCTCTAAGCAACTGCACCCCTCACTTAAGGTACTCTGCAAAGCCTTTATGCTTTGCCATCATTTGTTACCTTGACAATGAATACCATCATCTCAATCTAGTCACCAAATGACATCAATATCTCGCCCTCTTCTATAGGCAACTGCACTATTAATTAGAATGCTTGCAACCCCTGTTGGGCTACCTTCTTTCGTAGACCCAACTCGAGGTACCTCACACCCTCTTTTTGGGTGTGACATGTGACCCATCTCTCCAACATTTCTGAGCACTCTTCTTGGAGAGGAACTTGTCACTAATTCCTTTGAGAGTGAAAGAGACTATCCAACTTCAACCAAGCCAATGCTGCAATAATTTTGTCTCTTTCAGATGAGCTTTGATGTGGACACATCCAGCAACCGATTGTACACTGCCTTCGACTAGATTTTTGCACACCATTTAACTCCAATTAGTTACTAGTGCTTCTATACCCCCTTAAGTACCATTTGGATACTCCAGCACCTATTTCGTGCGTGTACATGCAACGTTGCATTTTTTGTTCACTCCATCCAACTATACTACTGGACCTAACCGCTCTCAAAAATTGAAAGGGGTTTATACTCTCAAGTGCAAGAAGTGGTCGTAGTTTAGTCTAGGTAAGTCCTAGGTCATCTCCACAGGGAGCAAGTGTGTGACTAGGTTTGGAAAAACTTGTTTTTGAAAGTACTTGCAAAGAATAGTAAAAAAAAAAGAGAAAAATAATTTTTTGGGGTTTTCAAAAATAGGTTTGAACAATGCTTAAACACAAAACTTAACTTAAACTAAAAACACTAACGAAAAGATAAGATTTGATTTTGACAAATTACTCGTAAATGAAAACACTTGGTTTTAACCTATTTCTGTAATGGATTCAAAAAGATCGATTCAAATATTTTTATAACTCAACATAGCGTCTACGTTTGTAGTTACCGGGACATTGAGTCGGAAACTCAGTGTGCACGAGTATCAACTCGTAACCAAGGGCCAATTATAACATGGGTGATTCGATTTCTAGAGTTAAACCTAGACTCAATGAGTTTTATGATTCATTCAAAATATGTTACGTTTAAAACCTAAATATTTGATTTGATCTTCTTTTCTTCCATTACGTTCCTAGGTTAAAACCAAGCCAGATTTAGCTTAGCATATTTAAATTGTAAATGAAACTACGCAAAGAATAATAAACATCCATTCGAAGCAAAACCAAATACATACAAGTATTGTGAAACAAATACGAAGTATAAACAAAAGAAGAAAACTTGAAACAAAAAACTTTTAATTGAAAATATTGAAAAGTTGTCACTTACAAGTAAACCCTAGAAAAAAAGAAAGCAAAATCACCTTACGGGACTTCAAAACAAAATCAGATGCGTAAAACGTAGTGTAATTCTCTAAAAACTCATAGAAAACTCTCAGAAAATAACCGTAAAGTGTATGAACATCTCCCCAAAGTCTAATATAACATCTGTATTTATAAAAGAATGTGGAAAAACCCTAAAACCTAAACCATCGATGTAATAACCTGAAATTTTTTTCTTAATTAATTTGCTTAAGTGTGGTGGTGATATTTGTTATAGTAAAAATCTAGAAAATTGAGGATTTGAAAATTATTGGAATGATAAAATTAGTTGGAAAGATTTTCTGATTTAATTTCTCTTATGTAGGAGTTTAATGTAAAATTTCTAAACTTTTATCCAAACAATTCCTAGCCCAATTATCTATTTGGTTCAACCCAAGCCCATTAACCCATGGGTCAACCCTTTCTTTGACTCACCTCAACTCACTTATCACTCACTGAGTTGACTCATGAATAGTAACTCTCAATTATATCCCGACAAACTTCATTTTCTTCTATCCATTCTTCCATACATCTTTCACATCTCTCAAATTATTTGGTTAATTAGTCAAAAAAGAAGACCCTACACTAAAGACTTTAAAACACATTTTAAATTATTTGTTTAATTAGTCAAAAAAAAGCAAGAATGATTTAAAGACCTTAAGGCATCTTTTAAATTATTTGGTTTATTAGTCAAAAAAAGCAAAGCATGATTCCTGGATCATGCCATCTCCATACATCTCCCCCAATACCTCTCTTAAATTATTTGGTTAGATAGTCAAAAAGCAAAGCATGAGTTTTGGATCATGCTACCTATTGTAGTGGCTTTGAAGCATGGGAAGTGGAGGTTATTTTCTCTATCGATACTTTCTCTACACTACCATGACTTCTTATAAATTTGTGTGCCTTCAAAGAGAAAAAAATAAGAGAATAAAAATCATTATTTAGTGTGGTCGGAGATTCGATGTTGCTTGGAGGAAGAAGAAAGGCTTGGAACTTTCCAATTGGGTAGTATTGAAAGCTCAACTCCTTTCTCCTTCTCAGACTTGGTCACCAATATCTTCATTGAGGTAGGATGACGAACCTCCTAAAATGTAGTTCATGCGTTCAATTTGAAGCTAAAGTATTTTCTGGGTTTGAAGTATGAAACTTGATTGTGATAGAAAAATAATACCCGCATATTGGGGGTAAGGAAGCCAAAAACTTTGACTGATGTAGCCCAGGATGCTGGCAGCTCTCTGTTTATAATTTCTGATGTGCTTCTGACCCATAAAACGGTGGAATTAGGCTTTAGCTAAAACATAAAAGTTGTAGCCCTTTAAGTTTTCTTTCCAACCCAAAAAGATTTGCATCAATCCAATATGTGAGTCAAAAGTTATGCCAAAAATACCGAACACATGTAAAACTGTATCTTCTAAACAAACTGAATTCAAGGCTATTTTTGAACCTTTAGACTTTAGAATTTTAAAAAGTGTAAAACATGAAAGTTATAGGTCCTAAAGTCGAGTTTCTATAGATATAAAGTTTATAGATATCAGAGTTCTGCTTTATTTTGTATGAATTTTGTTTCAAACTGCTATCTATGATTAGCCTTTAATTGATGCTTGTTCAGATTTTGTTTTAGAATTTTATGTTTAACGATCTATTTAAATTTCTAATTAGTTATAGTTATGTTAATAATTTATTTATGTGTAATTTTGTTCACAAGGCCTAATCTAGTAACACACTTATACTATTTGATGAAATACTGAAATGGATTGTTAAGTTGAGACTACTTAGTTATCTTTCAATTGATATGAAATTCTTTTAAACTGGATATTAAATATTATTTGACACTCTAATATTTATGATAACTGACTTAGACAATCAGTTTCATCATGGATAGTTGGATGACTTATTCAAATTAAATTGACTAAGTAAAACTAAGTATTTGATAAAATGCCCAAATGAAACAATGGACTTGTTCTTCCCTCATTTGGTCTTCCTTAAATGAATTTGATCTATTTTAATTGATTTTTTGGGGTATTGTTTTGTCAACCTAGCAAGTTATATAACTATATTTTTATGATTAGGTGAATTTAATGAAACATATTTAATTCCTTCCTAAACATTGGAATAATTCTATGGACATTTATGGATATCTTGAAGCCGAAAACCCATGATAAGGGTTTGGTTATAAATAAGATGATGATTGGAATTTATTCAAATTATTTTGAATAACATTATTCCCTACCAAATCAAAAGTTTAGAAAGAATTGGCTTTGTAATCTCACATTGGCTTAATTGTTCAACTGATGTACTATACTATCCAGATGAGAATAAAATAAAACTTATAAATTTTTCTAAAATTAAATATAAGTCCAAAGAGCTATTTATTATTTTTATATTCCATAAATTAATAAAATAAAAAAAGAAAAAGAGGCAAAAACTAAGATCGCAGCCAATGAGGTTCGAACTCGCGACTTCAAATTGCAATTAGGGTCGCTCACTCACTAAGCTGCCAAACTTGGCTTAATTAATATACCATTTGAAATAATTTTATTCCTATCAAGGGTAGTACGGTAAACTTGTCAAATAATTAACTAAAATAATAATTCGAATTCTAAATTATTCTAGTTACTTGCTACTTGTTAATTTATATGTAGTATCTACCTTTGTGATAATAATATTGGTGATTATGTTTAATCTTTAATTTATTGTGAATTATTATTTAATTTTGAATTGAGATAAAATACTTAAAGTATACCATATGTGACTGAATAGTCCCACTTATGTTTCATTGCCTGGGAACATTGCCGGTTATTATTAAAAATGTCTTATTTCCATACAAGGTACCCTTGGGGAATGTAAAAGGGTGAGAAGAAATTAAGGCACTCAATGCTAAAGTTATTTTTGGCAATGGGGTGATGGGCGGGTAGAAATGGCCTTCTACATGGAGATGGGAACATATGCATTTTAATTGGGAGATGCTCCCTTCTGACCTGGCCAGTCAAGTAGCCGGTCGCGGCGGCTAGGATTTTGGTGGGTGACACCGTCGGAATGCATTGGATGCTAAGCCCGTAAAGTCATTGGTTCCCAAGGCTGGGGGAGAGAGGAGGATAGGAGTTGATTATCCTAGGAGGATTTAGATTAAACTCTTTTATTAAATTTTACTATGATTGGTAACCTCTCTTACTTATGCATGAATGATGTGTTGGAATTATTTAATTATATTTAATTCCTTTTGATGAATATTTTATAAAAAAAATTATATATGAAACCTGTATCGCTAGGGGGTTTGATCCCGAGACCTTAAAGATCTGAATCTGAGATCCCTATTACTGCGACACCGATTTCATTGTGGTACAAATAACAACATTAAACAATTTGATGTGTAAGTAAAATTGTAGTTGTAGTAACGGTCTTGTCGAACCGTTGTAAGTATAATTTACATTTTGTAGTTGGGATCTATTGAATTAATTGTTGCATGAACAGTATGCCACCTAATCACATTCACTGTATTGCGTTACCTAATACAGTGTAGTATTACGACCACTACATATAGGCACCTAGGAGATTCTGATTACTGGGATTCAGTAGCTCACCCCTTTGTGGGAATATTTTTTTCAAGATATTAAGTACAGGGAAGCTGAAGATGACTTGGAAAGAGATTAATTTCTCTTAAATATTTCACGAGAAGAGTTATCTATTTTTTTTCTTGCGCAGCACTAGAAGACTTTATTTATTATTGTGGTCTGTAACAATAATTGTTGGATGATTGTAATCATTAAGTTTTGACCCAGTTTACTTTTATTTGATATGTAATGTTAATCGAATGGTTGGAACGCTTAGATGGCTCTATAATACTATTATTTATCTTTATTTTGTACTTTGTGGATGAACCTTACCAAATGATTTAGCCTAATGGCTTATAAATATTGGTTGGGATAAACTAGGGATTTTGAATACCTTAAATTTTTATTGCGAGTCAATCCTAGTTTGAAAGAAAATCTAGGGTGTGACAGCATGTTGTTATCATCTTATTTTTATATCTAACAAATAATCCTTAGTCACCCTCAGGCATTCGTGTTATGAAAATCCAGGGTATGACAATCGAGGCCTCCGCATCCCGACGGCGTTGGGATGCCATTAGGCAGTGAAGATGCGTGCTTTGTAGTCTAGAGTCAGGAACGTACTAGTATTTGCCATCCTAATGGCAAGAGACAGTTCTCAGCTCCAAACACTATATTATAACTCTTTGAGTCTTCTTACCAACCCAAAAAGAATCACATCAATCAGAGTTGTGAGTAAAAAGTTATGCTCAAAACATTGATAGGGTGTCATGCTAAACCATCTAAAGAATTTCAAATTGTGCAACTTTGCAAGCTAATTTCGGGGTAGATGTAGACATCTTTTAGACTTGGGTTCTTCTGGAAAAGTTGTATCTTAGAATGTGTACTTGATTTTGGGCTTTTGAATCACCTCAATTGGACCCCAGAAGCTCAAAATATGCCCTAAGTTGTAATCAATGAGCTTTCCATTTCTCTACTGATTTGCTTCTTTAAGCTTCCAAGTTGTCTTTCTTTGGGAGTTTTCCTTTTATACCCCTGCAAACACACAAAAACATTATAAATATTCAAAACATGATAAGAAACAAATTTTACTTGATAAAATATTTCAAAGAAGAGTGCAAAATGAGGTTAAAATTAATAATGATGGCAAGCAATCACACTTCCAACCTAGACATTGTTAGTCCCTAGGAATGGAAAAAATTAATCAAGGGAAAAGTAACGCATACCAAGAAAATCCATTTTATTCAACTAAAAAAAATCAACAACTAAATTAAAAATTCTAACTAAAAGAGAGGTCTGTTTTCATAGGAGACACGGCCACATTAGCACGTGAGACAAGCCCTTTAAATCCTTAGGTTTCCCCTAGTGGACGAGTAAGGTCTTGTGAGGGTTTGCAGTGGTGCTATCCACAAACATCTATGGCATGGTCTCAAGATGTTAAAAAGTGATTAAGATAAAAAATAAATCAAGCTCAAGCCCAACAAGTTATAAAACCCAAATATCATATGTAATTTCCAAGCGCTAAGCATAAATGCGTGGACTACAAATAAAGAAGAGCATGTGGGCAAAATTATTTCATTCATTCAACAAGGTTGCAAAAGCATAAACAGAATTGGGTTTTGACTTCAAATACTCACAGGGTACCACTCATAGAAAGAAATTCACTCATCAAGGGTTCACACATACCTATTAGCATATAATGCTATCCTAGTTGCACATACCCCACAAATAAGTAAGTGAACTGAATTGAAGTTCAAAATGGACGGCTCATAACCATGTTCTAATGCATATGTAAGGAGTCACACCACATAACTTATATAAGACCAGTACATGCACAATACAAGAGTTGCTTGCTTGTAATTCACTAGGTCTTTGTTTCGATTATAACTTGGCTAGGGGTAATAGTTAACAATGGGAAGATATGGAAATCAAAGCATATGGCTTGGGATAGAAATGATCAAGTGCACACAAGCCCCAAACTACCCATTTCCTTTCTAACCCCAACAAAGATCCCAACAAGAAGCTTATTCACACTAAATACTACCCTTGGGACAATTATAAATATTGCAAACTATGTACAAGTCCCACAATTTCATAAACAAAAAGAATGATAATTTTTTTTCTTTTTTTTTCATTTTTTCTTCTCTTCTCTCTCTCTCTCTTTTCTTTATTTTCTTCTTTTTTTGAAATAATAAAATATACATCAGCTGAATTCTCCACCCAATATTTCCTCTCAATATGCTCTCAAAAGTTTCCATTCCTAACCCCCGTTCACATCATTGACATTGAGGTACTTTCACAACCCAAGACATATGAGGGTAAGGTTTAAAGTGTGTGAATAAGGTTGAGGGATAATATATGACGTGGGAACCAAGGAAATATATATATATATATATATCATATGCTTTATTAAAATGCTTCAAGTTGGCTTCTAGGGTAATTCATAACCAAGAGAGGACAAGAAGGCTCAAAATAGCAAAGAGGGCCTAGCATCACGTTTAAAACTTGCAACAACTTATAATGTGCCAAGTGAAACTCATACAGGTGTGTGTGATGCAATTGGTGCATTGAAAACTAAAGTGAAGAATAAAAGAGCTGTGATTATGTGTAACCCCTTAACAAAAAAAAAAAAAAAAGCTCAAAAACTCACCATTAAGGGGTATAAATCTCCATTTGGTCCAAGAATGCTCAATTAACTAATGTTAAACAAAATCTACTCCTAAGCATATAAACTCTTCTCCATGTTAGTCAGAAATAAATAAGGTCATGACACACTTAACTTGAATTAAGTTTCCTATTAATGCTTGAAAAATACTCATTCATCACTCTCTCACTCAATTCCACAATCAACCAAACCAAAAGGGCCAACATGCAGGTGCAAATGTGTTAAAATCATATATACAAGCTCAAAAATACTCAAAAATTTTAAAATTTTACAATTTTTAGCACAAAAGTCATCATACGAACTCTACCCCCAACCTAAGCTAAACATTGTCCTCAATGTAAGAACCATGATGCATATGTGGGTTTGTAGTGCGCAAAGTGAGCATGATGATGATGATGAGCATAAAGATTAATCAATATATAATATATAAGCCAAGCATGCACCCCAATAAATAGCCCTATAGTAATAAAAACACCCCCCAACCTAGTTACTACAGCACTCTAGTAGCATTAGCAAAATATACCAAAGTGTAATCTTTAAAATAGATAAACAGAATGTGAAGAGGGTGGATATTACCTCAAAGCTGCTTTATTAATTAACTAACCAAAAACCTACAAAGCAGAATATGAGATAAAAAAAACAGAGAAGAAAAAAATAAAGAAAGAAAAGAATGTTAGTAAATGGAAATAAAGGAAATACAGTAAAAGAAAAGAACAAGAAGAAAATTACTCCTAAAACTAAGTCTAAAAAGGGGAAAAAAAACAAAAACAAAAACTCCTGCACTAATATTATATAAGAATTTGTGCACGTATTTCAATCAAAGTGGGAAGGGTCAGAGAGCTCCCACGTCTTAATCTTAGCCACGAAGTTATCCAAATATGGCTTGAGATGATGGCCATTCACTTTGAAAGTGTTGTCCTTGTGTTGGTTGTGAACCTTGCACACACTATGTTCTCAGATTGAGACAATGGTGAATGGACCAAACCATCTTAATTGAAGCTTACCCGAGAAGAGGCGTAACCTAGAATTATACATTAAGACTTTCTAGCGTACGTGAAAAGACTTCTTAGAAATGTGCTTGTCATGCAAGTCTTTCATTTTGACTTTGGCAATTTTTGCGTTCTTGAAATCATCATTACATAATTCTTCAAGTTCATTCAATTGTAACTTTTCAAGAAAACTGGCATCATCCAAATTTTCATCAAACTGTTGGATTGCCCAGTAAGCCCTATGTTCCATCTCAACAGGCAGGTGGCAAGCCTTACCAAAGACAAGTCGGTAGGGAGACATACCCAAAATGGTCTTGTATGCCGTTTGGTACGCCCACAAAGCATCAATAAGACGCAAAGACCAATTCTTGCGTGTGGGGTTGATGATCTTCTCAAGTGTGCCCTTAATCTCTCTATTCATCAACTCTACTTGGCCACTATTTTGTGGGTGGTATGAGATACTGACCTTATATGTCACACCGTAATTACACAATAGGACACCAATAAGCCTGTTGTAAAAATGCTTGCCTCCATCACTAATGATGGCCCGTGGCATCTTAAAGTGTGAGAAGATATACTCCTTTAAGAACTTAACCACCACCCTGTGGTCATTGGTACGAGTCACAATGGCTTCCATCCACTTGAAACATAATCTATAGCCACAAGAATGAACTCACATCCAAATGATTTAGGGAATGGCCCCATGTAATCAACGCCCCAACAATAAAAAATCTCAAAAATTATTATGGGGTTTTGAGGCATCTCGTTTCACTTAGTAAGGGCTCCTAGTCTTTGACACTGGTCACATCTAAGGCAATAATTATGGACATCCCTAAATAATGAAGGCCCATAAAATCCGCTTTGAAGAATCTTAGCGGTTGTTTTCTTTGAGGAGAAATGGCATCCACATGCTAAAGAATGACAAAACTCAATAACATCACGAATCTCAGTTTCGGGGATGCAACGTCTAACAATTTGATCTAGGCAATACTTGTAGAGGTATGGCTCATCGCAAAAGAAATTACACACATTACGTAGAAATTTCCTTCTATTAATCTTAGTCCAATGTGAAGGCATAAGGCCCGTCACCAACAAGTTGGCAATGTCCGACTACCAAGGGGAATAGTCCTGAGATGTAAAGCTTACATGCACAATATGTTCATCTGGAAAATGCTCATCTATAGATAGGTCAATATAGTCTGAGACATGGGATGGCAACCTAGACAAATGATCGACCATCACATTTTCTACTCCTTTCTTATCCTTGATTTCCAAATCAAAATCTTGTAAGAGTAAAATCTACCTAATGAAGCGGGGTTTGGCCTCTTGTTTCGAAAGAAGATATTTCAAGGTTGCATAGTCTGTGAACACTGTAACGTGGGACTGTAATAACCTGAATTTTTTCCTTAATTAAATTATTTAAGTGTGGTAGTGATATTTATTATAGTAAAAATCTAGAAAATTGAGCATTTGAAAATTTTTGGAATGATAAAAATTAGTTGGAAAATTTTTCGGATTAAATTTCACCCTATGTGGGAGTTTAATGTAGAATTTCTAAAATTTTTATCCAAACACTTCTTAGCCCAATTACTTATTTGGTTCAAACCAAGACCATTAACCCATGGGTCAACCCTTTTCTTTGACTCACCTCAACTCACTTCAACTCACTTTATCACTCAATGAATTGACTCATGAATAGTTGCTCTAAATTATTTCCCGACAACTTCATTTCCATCTTCCATACACTCTCACCATCTTTCAAAATTATTTGACTAATTGGACAAAGAGAAGACCCACATTGATGACCTTAAAGCATCTTTTTCAAATTATTTAGCAAACAAGATTTAAAGCATTTTGTTTGAAAGCTAGCATGATTTAAAGCATTTGGTTAAATTGTCAAAAAGCTAACATGATTGTTTAAATTTGTCAAAAAGTTAGCTTGATTCCCGGATCATGCCACCTCCATACATCTTCCCCAATGCTTTTCTTTAATGATATGGTTAGATAGTCAAAAAGTAAGCATGATTCTTGGATCATGCTACCAATTGTATAGGCATGATCTTACCTTAGTTGATTTTTTCTCCACTAATAATTTTCTCTACACTCCCTATAAATTGTGTGTCTTCCAAGAGAAGAAAGAAGAGAGAAATAATAATAAATTATTGATTAGTGAGGCTGAAGATTTGGTGTTGCTTGGAGGAAGAAGAAAGGCTTGGAATTTTCCAATTTGGGTGGTGTTCAAAGCTAACTCATTTTTCCTTCTCAGACTTGGTCATTAATATCTTCATTGAGGTAGGATGATGAATCTCCTAAATATATTTGATGCATTTTCTGGTTTGAAGTATGAAACTTGATTGTGATAAAAATAAATACCCGTATATTGGGGGTAGGGAAGCCAAAATTTTGACTGAAGTAACTTAGTATGCTGACAGCTCTCTATTTGTAACTTCTTATGTGCTTCTAACCCCTAAAACGGTGGAATTAGGCTTTCGCTAAAACATAAAAGTTGTAGCCCTTTCAGTTTTCTTTTCAACCCAAAAATAATTGCATCAATCCGATTTGTGAGTCAAAAGTTATGCCCAAAATACTGAGCACGTGTAAAACCGTATTTTCTGAACAAACTGAATTCAAAGCTGTTTTTGTACCTTTAGACCTTAGAATTTTAAAAAGTGTAAAACATGAAAGTTGTAGGTCTTGAAGTCTAGTTTCTACAGATATAAAGTTTATAGATATTGGAGTCTTGCTCTATTTTATATGAATTTTCTTTCAAGCTGCTATTCTGCTTAGCTTTAATTGATGCTTGTTTGGATTTGTTTAGAATATTATGTTTAAAGATTTATTTAAATTTCTAATTTCCTTCTGTTAGTTATTGTCATGTTAATAATTTCTATTGATATGAAATTATTTTAAACTAGATATTATGTATTATTTGACCCTCTAATATTGATGATAATTGACTTAGATAATCAGTTTCATCATGGATAGTTGGATGACTTATTCAAACTAAAATGCTAGTATTTGATAAAATGCCCAAAAGAAACAATGGACTCGTTCTTTTCTCATTTGGTCTTTCTTAAATGAATTTGATTTATTTTTGGCATTGTTTTGTCAACCTAGCAAGTTATATAATTATATTTTTATGATTTAGTGAATTAAATGAAACTCATTTAATACCTTCCTAAACATTGGGATAATTCTGTGGACATTTTGGATATCTTGAAGCCAAAAACCTATGATAAGGGTTTGGTTATAAATAAGATGATGATTGGAAATTTATTTAAATTATTTTTGAATAAAATAAAACTTATCAATTTTGCTAAAAATTAAATATAAGTCCAAGAGCTATTTATTATCTTCATATTCCATAAAATAATAAAAAAAAAGGTAAAAGGAGCAAAAATCGAGATTTGCAGCCAATGAGGTTTGAACTTGCGACTTTAACTCGCAATTAGGGTCGCCCACCCACTAAGCTACCAACCTCGGCCTAATTAATATACCATTAGAAATAATTTTATTCTTATCAAATTTGGTACGGTAAGCTTGTCAAAACAATTAACTAAAATACTAGTTTGTATTCTAAATTTTTTTTTCTTGCTAATTGTTAATTTACATATAGCGCCTACCTTTGTGATAATGATATTGATGACTATGTTAAATCTTTGATTTATTGAGAATTACTATTAAAGTATGGATATAGATAAAGTGCTTAAAAATATATTGCATGTGACTAAATAATCTCACTTTTGATTCATCGCCCGGGGACATTGCCGGTTGTTATTAAAAATGTCTGATTTCCATACAAGGTACCCTTGGAATGTAAAAGGGTGAGAAGAAATTAAGGCACTTCGTGCTAAAGCTGTTTTTGGCAATAGGGTGATGGGTGGGTAGAAATGGCCTTTTAGATGAAGATGGGAACATGCATTTTATTTGGGAGATGCTCCCTTCTAACCTGGCCAGTCAGGTAGCCGGTCGCGACGGCTAGGTTTTTGGTAGGTGACACCGTCGGTATGCATTGGATGCTAAGCCCGTAAAGTCACTGGTTCCCAAGGCTGGGGGTAGAGGAGGATAGGAGTATGATTATCTTAGGAGGATTTAGATTAAACTCCTTTACAAAATTTTACTGTGACCAGCAACCTCTCTTGTTATGTATGAATGATGTGTTGGAATTATTTAATTATATTTAATTCCTCTCGATTAATATTTTATAAAAATATATATATATATATATATATGTATGAAACTTGTATCGCTACGGGGTTTGATCCCGAGACCTTGAAGATCTAAATCTGAGATCCCTACCACTGCGACACAGACTTCATTGTGGTATACACATCAGTATTTAATTATTTTACATATAAGTAAAATAGTAGTTACGGTGACGATTTCATCGAACCGTTGTAAGTATAATTTACATTATTCAGTTGAGATCTATTGAATTAATTGTTGCATAAATAGCATGCCACTTAAACACATTCACTTAATACAGTGTAGTATTACAACCACTGCATATAGGCACCTAGGAGATTCTGATTACTGGGCTTTAGTAGCTCACCCCTTGTGGGAATATTTTTTCAGGATATTAAGCACAGGGATACAGAAGATGAGCTGGAAAGAGATTAAATTCTCTTAAATATTCCATCAGAAGAGTTATCTATTTTTTCTTCTTTCCTGCACAGAGCTGGAGGACTTTATTTTTGGTCTGTAATAATTGTTGGATGATTGTAATTATTAAGCATAGACCTAATTTGCTTTTATTTGGTATGTAATGTTAATAGCGTGATTGGGACACTTAGATGGCTCTGTAATATTTTTCTCTATCTTTATTTTGAGCCCTGTAGTTGAAATCCCATCAAATGGTTCAGTCCAATGACTTATAAATATTGTTTGGGATAAACATGGGATTTTGACTATCTTAAATTTTTCTTACGGGTCAACCCCAATCTGGAGGAAAACTCTGGGGTGTGACAGCGTGTTTTTATCATCTTATTTTTATACCTAACAAATAAATTCCAAGTCACCCCTGGGCATTCGGTTATGAAAATCCGGGGCGTGACAGGGACCCTACCAAATAAGATCTAAACTTCTAAAGGCAAATACAACTACTAGAAAATCCTTCTCAGTGGTAGTGTAGTTTAATTCAACTTCATTAAGGGTCTTGCTTGCATAATAAATGACATAAGGCTTGCCCTTTTTCCTTTGCCCCAAAACAGCCCCCACTGCATGGTCACTTGCATCACACATAAGCTCAAATGGCAAGGACCAATCTGGGCTTTGAATTATGGGTGTGGTAGTAAGCATAGTCTTTAACCGATCAAATGCCCTTTGACATTCGAACATCCAAACAAATGGAACATCCTTAGAAAGTAAGGCACACAAAAGATGAGCTATGAAGCTAAAGGATTGGATAAACCTATGATAGAATCCAGCATGTCCAAGAAAAGATTTCACATCCTTGACACAAGTTAGAGTAGTAATTTCTCTATGAGTTCAATTTTTGCCTTATCAACCTCTACCCCTTTGGATAAGACTATGTGTCCTAAGACTATCCCCGAATTTACCATAAAATGGTACTTTTCCCAATTTAGCACCAAGTCATAATGAACCAAGACTTTCTCCAAATTTCCTAAGCACTCATCAAAGTTATCTCCATAATGGAGAAATCATCCATGAAAACCTCTAGAAATTTCTCAGCCAGATCACTAAATATGCTCATTACACACTGTTGAAAAGTCACTGGTGCATTACATAACCCAAATGGCATAATTCTATATGTATAAGTGCCAAACAGGAATGTGAAAGTGGTCTTTTCCCGATCTTCAAGTCCTATTTCAACTTGGTTATACCCCGAATACCCATCAAGAAAACAATAGTAGGACTTTCTTGCTACTCTCTCAAGCACTTGATTAAGGAATGGAAGGGGAAAATGGTCCTTCAAGGTCATGGCATTCAAACGTCTATAGTCAATACACATATACCACCTAGTTTGGGTATGTTATAGTACTAACTCTACTTTCTCATTTTTTACAATAGTGGCACTAGACTTTTTAGGAACTACTTTAGTGGGATTTACCCACTCTGAGTCAAAGATGGGGTAAATAATACCTGCATCCAGCAACTTAAGCACTTCACATTTCACAACCTCTTTCATATTGGGGTTTAACCTATGTTGCATTTGCCTCACTAGTTTGGCATCATCCCTAAGGTATATATGATGAGTACACACTAGGGGGCTAATACCTCGAAGATTTACCACTGTCCATCCTAAGGCCTTTTGATGAGCACTCAAGACCGCTAACAACCTCTCTTCCTGAGCTCTCTCCAACTTAGAAAATAACTACTGGGAATGTCTCACCTTCTCCTAGGAATGCATACCTAAGTTCACTAGGTAAAGGTTTCCTAGAGGGATAAGGAGGACACTCAACCGATGACTTGAGTTTAATCTGGGATGGCTCTAAAGGCTCAAATACTGGAACCCAGTTACTAAGAGCCATAACTTCTTCTTTCTCACTCATTTTTTCATCACTATCCACAAAATTCACCCCATCAAGGTCCGTATACTTCTCACTTAACACCAACACTCTCTCTAAGGGGTTATTAAAGAAAGTTTTCTTGAACTATTCCTTACTCAATGTGTGAATCAAATCCACCTCCCAAATATCCTCACATTCTCCCATTTATTTCCCCACCCTAAAGATATTCATCTCCATGGTCATATTTCTGAATGAGAATTTCATGACCCCACTCCTACAATTAATCACAGCATTAGATGTTGCGAGGAAGGGTTTACCTAGAATGGCTGGAATGGATTGGTTAAGGTTTGGAATAGGTTAGGTTTCTAACACGATAAAATTAACTAGGAAATAAAACTTATCTACCTGGACTAACACATCCTCCACTGTACCCTTAGGCATCCTGACCGATCGATCGGCTAATTGCAATGTGACTCAAGTGGGTTTAAGCTCACCTAGCCCTAGTTGCTGATACACTGTGTAAGGCAACAGGTTGACACTAGCACCTAGGTCTAGTAATGTTTTGTCAATGATGTGGTCCCCAATTATACAAAAGATGGTTCGACACGCAGGATTTTTATACTTAGGAGGAGTATCACGCTGGAGTATGGCACTTATTTGTTCAGTTAAGAAAGCTTTCTCCTTGACATTAAGCTTTGTCTTCACAGTGCACATATCCTTTAGAGATTTAGCATAAGAGGGATTTTGTTTGATAGCCTCAAGTAATGAAATGTTGATTCGCACTTGCTTAAATATCTCATAACTTTCGGAATTCAACATCTTATTCTTACCTTTTGCTAATCTTTGGGGAAATGGTTGCCTAAGAATGTGCTCTATGGTTTGCTCAATTTTCCTACCCAAATTCTTCTCATTTGTTTCCTCCTCGTTTTCCTTCTCTTCTCCCTTACTCTCCTTTTTAACCTCAAGACTCTGCTCATCATGATTACTTTTCTTACCTTCTTTCTCATTTTCTTTCTCTTTTGTTTCTCAATCACTCTCATTTTCTACCTCACTACCCCCAAATCCTAACTTACCACTAGGCATATCGATCCTAGAATCTATAAGTTTCTGAATGACTTTCTCACTTCTCAAAGTGGTAACTGTTTGTACTTGCTTATGTGAGATAGTGCCTGAGATCAACGACTCACTCATATTCGCTTAGTCTTTTGGGTTTGGGAGCGCCTGTGTAGGGTGTTTACCACTTGGAGTGGTGCTTATAACTTGTGTCAACCTTGAAATTTGCCCTTTGATGTCATCTAAAGCCCGGTTCACATTTTTATTGATGCTCAACTATTGTTACATGAATTGATGAAGGGCATCCTTAATAGGCCTCTTTTATACAGGTTGAAATACAACATGATTGGGCTATTGGTATTGAGGTGGTGGTGGAGGAATTTGTTAAATTGGTAGAGTTTGTTGAAAGTGTTGCCCTTAGTTATCATTCCTTTAGGAGAAACCAGGAGGATATCTCCACTCAGGTGGGCATGCATTTGTGGCCTAACCTCCCCCTTGATAATTGATATTACCACCTTGTGGGTAAGGACTGCCTACTTGATTCCTATTGAGAAAGGGATAGTTCTAGAGGCTGCATGCTATCTCTCTATACAGTAGAAGTTCAGGGCACGAATTAACATCATGCTTCACTTGGTCACAAGCAGCACAAATAGCCTTAACCTCTACAAGTTTTCTTTGTTTTTCAATTCTAGGACGTCTAGCTTATGTTGCATTGCAACTAACCTAGCTCGAAGGTCATCGCTCTCACTCAATTCTAGCTAGCCACTAGGTAAGGGATTTCTATGCTCAGAAGAAGAAGGAGGTCTAATTTCCCAATCATTAGAGTGTTTGGCCACCATGTCAAAGAAGTCCATAGCATCTTCTGCAATCTTATCAAATGAAGTACCATTACACATGGCAGACACAAGTTGCTTAAGACTGGGGGTCAAAGACTCATAGAAGATGCTCACTAATCTCCATGACTCAAATCCATGATGAGGACGGGCCATTAGGAGGTCCTTGAACCTTTACCACACTTGACAGAAATTCTTATTAGGCTTACATGAAAATGTGGTGATTTGTCACCTGTAGTGCTGAGTTTTTTAGGTTAGAAAGTATTTCTTCAAGAACTCTGTTTGCATCTCATGCCAAGTTCCAACAGAACGAGGCCGAAGGGAATTGAGCCAGAATTTGGCCTTGTCCTTAAAGGAAAAAGCAAAGAGTTGGAGACACACTATATCCTCATTGGCATTTTGGTCAATGCAAGTGTTACTCACTTCCTCAAATTCCTCAAATGATTGTAGGGATTTTTAGAGTCAAGACCATAAAATATGGGAAGGAGTTGGATAATCCTAGGTCTTTAGGTAAAGTTCCCCTTATTTAAAGGTAGAATGATACACGAAAGTGTGGTTTGCCTAATTGGGTTCAAGTGATCTTTCATAGGTATAAAACCCTAAACCTCTAGAGGATCATTGTCCTCGTGGACCCTTCCTTCACCTCCTAAGTTAGCCTTTAAATGAAATGATGAAGTGGCAAGTGAAACTGTGGAAAGTAAGTCTAAAGATTTGGGAACGTAAGATGGGTCTTCTAGTTCAAGATCAACTATAATTACCCTACCCGATCTTAATTGCATGCAATTCAAGCGTCTCAAATTTTTTTTTCAATTTTCTTTTTAAAAATTAAATTCTCTAACAATTCCTAAAAATAATAAAAAGAAAAAAAAAATAAAGATGAAAATAAAAATTAAAACGAAAGATGGAGCAATGTCACTTGGAAGTCCAAATGCAATTGCGTTGAAGATGGGTGGCAAGCTACTTACCAAAAAAAAAAGATGGGTGGCAAGCACATTCTGCCACAAGCTTTCCAAATTCATCACACCAGCCATTGCTCCTCGGCAACAGTGCCAAAAACTTGACTACTTTCAAAAATTGAAAGGGGTTTAAACTCTCAAGTGCAAAAGGTAGTTCTAGTTTATTCTAGGTAAGTCCTAGGTCATCTCCATGAGGAGCAAGTGTGTGACTAGGTATGGAAAAACTTGTTTTTGAAAGCACTTGCAAAGAATAGTAAAAGGAAAAGAGAAAAATAATTTTTTGGCAGTTTTTAAAAATAGGTTTGAATAATGCTTAAACACAAAACTTAACTTAAACTAAAAACACTAACGAAAAGATAAGATTTGATTTTAACAAATTACTCGTAAATGAAAACACTTGGTTTTAACCCATATCTGTAATGGATTCAAAGAGATCGATTTGAATATTTTTATAACTCAATGTAGCATCTACACTTGTGGTGCTAAGTCAGCGTAGATGTTAAGTCGGAAAATTTAACTTTAAAAACCTTTGTTGTATAACAAACATTGAACTATGGTTTTGAAATTAGATTCGAAGTCACCGGGACATTGAATTGGAAATTCAGTGTGCATGAGCATCAACTCGTAACCAAGGGCCGATTATAACACGGGTGATTCGATTTCTGGGGTAAAACCTAGACATAACGAGTTTTACGATTCATTCAAAAATATGTCACATTTAAAACCTTAATATTTGATTTGATCTTCTTCTCTTCAATTTCATTCCTAGGTTAAAACCAAGATAGATTTAGCCTAGCATATTTAAATCATAAATGAAACTACGCAAAGAACAATAAATATCCATTTGAAGCAAAACTAAATAATTGCAAGTGTTGTGAAACAAATACAAAGTATAAACGAAAGAAGAAAACTTGAACCAAAAAACTTTTAATTGAAAATATTGAAAAGTAGTCACTTACATGTAAACCCTAGAAGAAAAAAAAAAAGCAAATTCACCCTACGGAACTTCAAAACAAAATCAGATGCATAAAATGTAGTGTAATTCTCTAAAAAGTCAAAGAAAACTCTCAGAAAAATAACCTTAAAGTGAATGAACGGCTCCCCAAAGTCTAATACAACGCTTGTATTTATAGAAGAATGGGGAAAAACCCTAAAATCTGAACCATCGAGGCCGCCACATCTCGATGGCATCGGGATGCCATTGGGCACTGAAGATGGGCGCTTTGCAGTCTAGAGTCAAGAACCTACTAGTGTTTGCTATCCCGATGCCATCAGGACACTAAGAGATAGTGCTCGGCTCCAAACACTATATTGTAGCCCTTTGAGTCTTCTTTCCAACCCAAAATGAATTGTATTAATTGAAGTTGTGAATAAAAAGTTATGGTCAAAATACTGACGGGGTGTCATGCTAAACCATCTGAAGAATTCTAAATTGTGTAACTTTGCAAGCTAATTTCAGGGTAGATGTAGACCTCTTTTGGACATGGCTTCTTCATGAAAGTTCTAACTTAGAATGTGTACTTGATTTGAGCATTTGAATCACCTCAATTGGACCCCAAAAACTCAAGATACACGCCAAGTTGTAATCAACAAACTTTTTCACTTCTCTCCTAATTTGCTTCTTTAAGCTTTCAAGTTGCCTTTCTTTGAGTGTTTTCCTTTCATACCCTTACAAAACACACAAAAACAATATAAATACTTAAAACATGATAAAAATGAACTTTACTTGATAAAATGTTTCAAAGAAGAGTGTAAATAAGGTTAAAATAAAAAATGATTGCAAGCAATCAGGACCCATCTTTGACAACATCCAATTGTCAAAGGAAGGGAAAATAAAAGTAGACCACAAATTTGATTCACCTCAGCTACTATCTATGTTGGGGTCTAGAAAAATAAAACAAAGCATGCAAGTATAACATAACACAATTTTATGTGGTTCGGCCAAATTACCTACGTCCACGATCGGTAATCCAAGAGCTTCACTATATATAAATATTATAGACGAGGAGAACACATTATCTCTACTCAACTCTTACACATCTATTTTTCTCTCACTTCACCTTTCTATCTCACAGCCATAGCCTTATTACAAACCTAGAGAACTCAACCTGCTCTCTTTCTATCTTTGGCCACCTGGTGGGTGATTCTCGCACACCACATTTCTTCTCTTCCTCACCATCTCTTTGTATACAAACAGAGGAAACATACAAGCCTACCATTCAGTAGCTATTTAGAGACATCACAAGATGGAAAAGAAAGAGGAGCCACCCACGTATTGGGTGGATTAATAGGTCAAAACTCAACAATCTAAATTACTAGCTTTTTCCATTCTTTATAATTTTATATTTTTATCATAAAAAAATAACTATGAAATCTATACATATCAATTATTAAAAATATATACACGATAGAAAAATGATTTTTAAGTATAAATATGGAAAGAAACAAGTAATTTTACCTTTTTCTTAAAAGGTTGGCTATATTAATAGTTAATAGAAAATCCCTACTCTTTTAGTATAATGTGGATATCTTTTTCTCTCTTGAATTTTGATTCTAATGAAGATAAATTCATAGTAAAGTATAAAAGGTGTAAGGTGTAATTAAGATTGTGATTCTAATAAAGATAAATTCATAGTAAAATATAAAAGGCGTAAGGTGTAATTTTAGATTTTAATTTTTTATGATATTTTTGTTTGCTTTTATCTATTATTTTATGTTCATTTATCAGTTAACTTTTTAGAGAAAAAAAAACAAGAGATTAAAAAAAAAAAAAACAAAAGTAATTGTCCTAGCTAGTTAGGTTCAATTACATATTACATATTAAATTCTCTAAGAATTAAATTTGATATTATAAACAATTCAAAAAAATTTTGAATAGCACCAAATTGTTCCATTTCATTTATATATTAATATTTGTTAAATGTATTTTTAAATTTTGTAAAACATAATTTATGAAACTTGAATAATTTAAAATGGTTGTCATATCCATATCTGTGTCTGAAATACATCAAAAATATACCACATGACATATCAAATAATTCTAATATTTTTCAAATATTGGATTAAGACATGCATAAATTTAAATAGGCAAAACATTTCAAATTATAAAGTCTCCTATCTCATATTTTATTATACCTTATATATTTAATTATGATATTTGCATCACTTACTAAATTCAAGATTAAAATTATATTAAAATATAAAAAATTGTAATTAATTTACATAACAATGTAATTTTTTAATATGGATGTTTAAAAATGAAAATAAATTCACGCGTAAATTTATATGTGCCACGAAAAGAAAAGATGCATTAAGAATGTAAATTTTCCCATTTTGCCCTTAGGGTGGGGTGAAAAAGGTCACTTGACCTGCACATGATAATTTTTTTGTTGACTTTAATGGATGAAGTTAGTATTCGGACGAAATAAAATGAAATTAGATAGTTCAAAAATGTGATAAATGCATTTGATAGTTTTAGGATGAAATAAACAAAAGAGAAATAGAGAAATAAGTATTGGCACTAGGTTAATTCAAGCGATCACTTTTAGCGGTCACTAATAGTGTACTAGCGACCACTTTTGGCAGCCACCAGAGTGCTGGTTGCAAAAAATCTATAGCTTGATTATTCGTGACAATCACTAAATATATTATTAGCAACTGCCTAGCCGCTAATACTCTTCTTAAAATCTGAGTAGATCATTTTTTTCTTCTCCTTCTCTCTCTTTTTTCTCCTCCATCTCACTTTTTCCCTTCCTTGCTTGCCCTCTGTTCCCATGCTACCCACCTACCTTCCTCCCATTGCTAGAGTCTACCACCGCCTCTCGTCAACAGTAACTCTTCTCTTTTCCTTCTTCCCCCCTCTCTCTGTATATATGCATAAATAACCCATTTTTTAATTTTTTTTCTTGTTATTTCTTGAGATTGATGGAGAGAGCTCTCAATCTTCTCTTTTCTTCCTCCTCAGGTATGTAATATATATATATATATTTATGTTCTTTTTTTTATTTCTGTGAATATGGTGTTGGAAAGTTTGATAATGCATGTTGATTTATAATTGTTTGTTGTAATTTTTTTATGCATACTTTTTTTTTGTTAATGTAATATTGGGAAAGTTGATATTGTTGATTTATAATTTGTTGAATTTTTTTATATTTTTTATATCTTGTTTGATTTTTTTTTTTTGTTTACTGGTGTATGAATGCATGTAATGTTTTGGTGATGAGATTGGATGAAGAGATTGCAAAATGTGGTTGGGGTTTATTTTCGGGATTCTGGCAATGGTAGTGGCTAAGAAAAATAATTTTAAATAGAAAAAAGTAAATTTTGATAAAGTTTTCATTAAAGCAATTACGAAAATAATTTTAAATAGAAAAAAGTAATTTTAGACAAATTTTTTATTTTATTTAATTAAAAATTTGAAATTATAAAGGAGCGAATATTTAATATTTTTAAATTTAAAAATATTTTTAAATTCAAAAATTTAAATTTAAATTATCGCCTAATAAAAAATATAATTTTTTTGATAGTTTATATATATTATTACCATTCATTAAAGCAACTATCAAAATAATTTTGAATAGAGAAAAAGTAATTTTTAACAAAGTATTAATTAAAACAATTATAAAAATAATTTCAAATAGAAAAAAGTAATTTTGGACAAAGTATTTTATTTTATTGAACTAAGGTATTTGAAATTATAAAGGAGTGAATGTTTAATTTTTTTTAAGTTCAAAAATTTAAATTGAAATTAACTCCTAACCAAAAAAAACTTAATTTTTAAATAATTTATATATATTATTACCATTCATTAAAAAAATTATAAAAAAGAAGTAAAAAATTTTGACAATTAAGTAAAAAGAAGTAAGTTTTGACAAATTATTTTATTTTATTGAACTAAAAATTTGAAATTATAAATACGTGAATGTTTAATTTTTAAATCCAGAAATATATTTAAATTCAAAAATTTAAATTAAAATTAATTCCTAGCAGAAAATTATTTTTTGTTAATTTATTTATATTATTACCATTCTTTGAAACAATTATTAAAATAATGTTAAATAAAAAAAATTAAATTTTGACAAAGTATCCATTAAACAATTATAAAATTAATTTTAAATAGAAAAATATTGAACTAACATATTTGGAATTATAAATACATGAATGTTTAATTTTTTTAAAATAAATTAGTCAATGTATCATTAGTTAAATTAAATTATGATATTCATAATATTAAAATTATTAAAATTACTAAATTAATAATATTAAGTTAATAAAATATTATTATTAAAATATTAAATAATGAATTATAATATTGATAATATAATTAAATTACTTTAAATTAAATTAGTTGGATTAATATTGTAATAACTATATTAAATTAGTGAAACTATCAAAAATAGTATTATTATTTAAATATTAAATAATAATTTGGTTAATATTATAATAAATACATGAGTATTACTAAACTTAAATTAATATTAAATTGAAATATTATAATATTAAATTATAATGTTACATTAGTTCAATTATATATTAAATTATAGTAATGAATAATATTGAATTAATTCAATTAATAGCATTAGTTCAATTATAATATTAATAGTAATATTAATTTATAATAAAATTTATTAATAATAATAGTAGTAGTATTAGTATTAGTTTTAATAAATTAATATTAATAACAATAATAAAATACTAATAGTTAAATTAATAACTAATACACATTCTCCTAATGATTAGACCTAATCCAATCAATTACTTACGGTAGTTTATTTTATTATCAATTTGTTGTTAATTTATTTGTTGTCAATTAATTTAGTTGTTGCTACTTAATTTATTTGTATCATATATTTTTGTTGTTGTAGATTTTTATTTTTAGTTAATTTATTTCGGTTTTACCTCTTTAATTTTTTTCAATTTCGAATTATGAAATTCAAAATTTAAATAATAATAATACACAAACCCGTAATGGAAAATTTAATAATAATTAAAATATTTACCATAATAATAATAACCATAATTAAATACTAATAGTTAAATTGATATTAATACACAAATCTTTAATCAGATGTGGGCTCAATCCAGTATTTTTCTTTGACCCAATCCAAATGAATATTAATAATATAAGAAAATTAGGTAAAATAATAATATTATAATTAGGTAATTATTACAATTAATTAATAATATTTAATTAGTTAAATCATAACTAATACACAAACTCCTAATCTTACTTGGGCCCAATCTAATATTTTTGTTAGGGTCAATACAATCCAATATTAATAATATAAGAAAATTAGGTAAAATAATATTATAATATTATAATTAGGTAATTAATAATAGTTAATTAATAATATTTACTTAGTTAAATTAGTAACAAATACACAATTTTCTAATGATAAAATATTATAATAATAGTAATGGTAATATTAACTTATAATTAAATTATTACATAATGTAATTTAATTATTAAATTTGTAACAAACACACAAGTCCCAAACCTTAAACTAATATAATATTAGATTAATAACATTTAATTAGTTAAATGAATAACTAATATAGAAACTCCCTAATCTAATATCTTACTTGGGCCAAATCCAATCTTTTTTTTTTCTTTGAAAGGTGAAATAAATTTAATAAAAAGTCATCATACAAATACACGGGCACATCCCTGGCCAAAAGATAATCACTACTTACCATACCTAGAGGCATACCTCTGGATCACCATAATTTACTAATTTAACAAACTCAAAGGAAAACGCAAAACAAACCTATCTACCAACTTGGGCCAAATCCAATCTAATATTAATAATATAAGAAAATTAAGTAAATAATAATATTATAATATTATAATTAGTTAATTGAAAATATTAAGTTAATAATATTAAATTAGTTAAATTAGTAACTAATACATAAACCCCTAATCTTACTTGGGCCCAATATAATCCAAAATTAATAATATAAGAAAATTAGGTAAAACAATAGTATTGTAAAATTGTAATTATTTAATTAGCAATATTAAATTGTAATAATATTAAATAATAATAGTAATAGTAATATTAATATTAAATAATAATAGATATAGTAATAATAATATTAGTAATAATATTAAATAACATTAGTACTTGGGCTGATCCTATCTTATCCAATCCAAATCCAATTCAATCTAGTCTAATCCAAATCCAAATTTATTCTAAGTTAGGAAAGAGAGAGAAACTTAGAACTCCTTTACTTTATCTAAGTTAGGAAATACTCGAGATTGTGTAAACAGAATAGTATCCTATAGAAAATGAAATGTTTAGACTCCGGGGCAGCATTACTGTGGTCAATCAACGACTTCTCGCCATATGCTAACTTATCAAGTTAGAGCACGAAAGAGGAGTTTGCATGTCCTTACTACAACCAAAGCAAGAATTCAATCTGGCTAAAGCACGGTAGAAAGTTAGCATGCATGGGTCACAAACACTTCCTACCTCCGTTACATAGGTTTAAAAGGGACAAAATCTCATTTGACGGCACTCGGGAGTATGGTTTGGCACCACGAATGATAACTGGGATTGATTTGTTGGAGCGAATACCAACAGTGTATGATTTTTAGGATCTGTTGGGCTCCTGTTGGCATTTATTCTAGGTGTAAACAAGAATCGAAGTCATAATTAGAAGAAAAAGAGTATTTTCTATAAGTTACCTTACTGGAAAGATAACCTACTGAGGCACAACTTGGATGTTATGCATATCAAGAAGAATGTTTGCATAATATATTATAGATAATCCTTGGTGTTAATGGGAAGTCAAAGGACAGTGCCAATACTTGACGTGATTTGTAAGAGATGGGGCTGAGAACCCTATTGCACTTGCAGGAAAGGGAGTCCAACAAAGCATACATGCCACCTGCATAATACACGATAAGTAAAGAAAAGAAAGATGCCTTCTTATCAATCTTGAAGGATGTCAAGGTGCCTGATAGGTATTGTTGAAATATTTTCAAACAAGTGAACGTGAAAGAAATGATGTTATAGGATTTGAAGAGTCATGATAATCACATTTTCATTCAATAGTTATTGCCTATAGCGATAAGGAATTGTCTGCTTAAGAATGTGGTGGAGCTGTTGATTGAGGTCAGTAACTTTTTCAGACAGTTATGTTACAGAGTTTTTTGTATAGAAGATTTGAAGGGTCTATAGGAGAGGATTTCCTTTGATACTGTGCTATCTGGAGAAAATATTTCCACCAGCGTTTTTCAATGTCATGGTTCACTTGACCATACACTTAACTGATGAAACATGGCTTGGTGGCCCTGTCCAGTTTAGGTGAATGTATCCAATCTAGTGTTATATGAACACATTGAAAAAGTATGTGCTTAACAAAACCCGAACGGAGGCATCTATAGCCAAGGGTTATTTGATGGATGAGTGCACCAATTTTTGCACTGCTATGATGTCTAAACAAAATTAACCAGGTCAGAGTGGATAAATGAAGGCTCTATTGGGAAGGGCACGTTATTTGATCTTAACAACATCGAGTGGATCCAAGCTTATCGGTTCGTGCACTTCAACACCCAATCAGTTGTACCATTGACTCAATAAGTCACTCCCCCTTATAGAGAGAGTAAATTGTGCAACACCTGTAATAATTATTGTGCTTATCAGTAACACAATTTGATCTGTGTTGTAGGAGACGCACAAATAAGCTAAAACGGGACATATCTCGCATAATAGATAGTCGAATTCGAATGTCCCATTATCAATCTTTTCACGACTAGTTTAAAAATTACATATGTGTTAAATATTTACATGTACTTTTATATGTCCTGCCACATTACATTAAATTTGTATTCAATTAATACATGAACTACGTAGCTTTATAATTTCTGAAACACTAGCAATCCTGCTTTGACCTATGAAATGAACTAGTTAATTGATGGTCCCTATATGACAGTTTGATGTTACACAACTTGTGATATTAATGGGTTTCGATTTTGCATCAAGTAGGTAGACGATAGGTAGGTTATGCAAAATAGTGGCATTAGTTGTCCATCTGTTGATGGTGGTTACTACTACGGCCAATTAAACGACATTGTTGAGGTTGTATATAATCACGGTTTAAGATTTCTATTATTCAAGTGTGACTGGATTGATCCAATCCGTGGGGTTAAAACTGATAAATAGTAGTTTAAATTGGTAAACTTTAATAATTTGCTATACCAGGATGCGTGAATATAATATGAACCCTACATACTAGCATCGATGGCAGAGCAAGTTTATTATGTTGGAGATTAAGTCGATCCTAATTGACAAATTGTAATTAAAAATCAAGAAGGGGGTGTATCAAATCGAATACGATGAGCCAGATATTAGTGCATTCACCTAACAAGCTCTTGACCAGGATGTAATTGTCCAATATGAGGAAGATGTTAATTAGGTTAGAGAGACCGTTGAAGGAGATATCGTTGACTTATATGACTAATAAAGGGTTCTGTACTTTTTTATCCAAACAAAGTTTATTTTAAATAATTTTTTGAAATTATAATAAATCTATCTTGTGAACGTGTGTGCAGACATGCTCGAATGGTTTAGGAGGAGATCTGGTCCTTGGACGATGGTGGAGCATCGTGGCCTATTCTATGTGAGTAATAGCTTCAATGTTGGACTATACATCGGCAGTTATAAGTTATTGGTTTAAGATATTTTTTAGCCATTAAAATTTTTTCACTCAATTCATTAAACTTAATATTTTGTATATAACAGATTCTCCCATTTCGAACAGTCTTTCAAGGTCTGATGGAGGAACTATCAGATAGAGGCCTTTCGAAGACATTGCCACAATTGAGCTGCAAATCATAGTGGATGATCGTGTATTGGAATTAAAAATCACAATGGGATGATGTGCTCCACCTAGTAGGGAAGGCTAGATGGTCCCTCATCTCCAAGATGGGACACATAGTCCGAAATCCGATCAGATTCGTATTGACCACCCTCGACTGGAGTGCCTTCCTACCCGACACATTCAAGGGCCTTTGGGTAGAGGTGCAGGTATCATAGTTTTCTTATATTATACATAGTGTCTGTGTTGAAACTTATAATATTAAACAATATTATATAATTTGTCATTTTCAGGCTAATGTGGTTGGGGTTCCCCTAGACTTCTAAGACATTTACTACGACAAGTGCCAGAAGATGTGGAAGGATCATAAGAATAAGGTCAAGTCTGGCCATTGGAAGGGCTATGAAACTAACCCTAACATCATTTAGTGGGTCCTGCCGGTTGTCTTCCCCTACCAGTGGGCTGAGCTTGTTAGTTACTGGTTGAGCGAGGAGGCATGAGTGAGTAGATTGCGATCTAATTTTTTTCCCTTAAGTTTTTAAGTTGTAAAGTGTAATTTACAAAAGCTAATCAACAAGAAACAAAAATAAGAAGTGGCCAAGAGGAACTTGCGGAACCAAGGAATGTAGGGCCCCGGTCACAAGGAGAGGACTCGGTACTTTATATTGGTCCACCACGACGTAAAACATTAACCTACCATATAAAAATTTTATTTATTTTCATGTCGTACAATAATAAATTATTAACATGTAATTTGCTATTCATCAGTTGGCGGAGTAGGGCCAGAGGGCTGATCAGATAGCTATCTGGTTAGCGACTCAAGCCATACAAGTAATTAAGGTTTTATTTTGGCCAATGAGCATATTCAATTTTCTTTTACATAATTTAATTACTTATCATTTTTATCCATCTTGCCTTGTTTCCCTTAGGCTTAGTTTGAAGTATGTCTGGTCAAGCTACCAGCAGATGAGAGGGAGTTCGAGACAAGGAGAGATGAGATATTCTTCTCTATCATCGAACGTAACAACCACGGATACATGCTCACGCAAGGCGCGGGCATTCTACGCCAGTTTGTCGCATAAGCAGAGGCATCCTCCCAAGCCAGACGCCTTCACCAGGACCTGCTCCAGATCCTCTATGCAGAGATAGACACGTGAGAGGCATTGCTTCGCTCTCAGATGATGGTTGAGATAGAGAAGTGCTTATCTCAGAGTCAGAGCCATCTTCCCTCTCCTCATGTTAGAAATATTATTTTTTCATATTTATAGCTAATTAAAATTTTTTAAATTTATTTATGTGTATTGTTGTCACGTTCTCATTCGCTTATTGTTTTATTGTAGGACTCAGACGATGGTAGCTGGCCCTCTTGGATTGGACTAGGGTGATTCTAGTTGGTATATTTTGTGTTTTTGTATTTTATTTTTATTTTATAAATTAATTATTTTTTTCCTTTTGTGTACATTTGAATATAATAAATTTTGTAACTAAATTTCAAACTATTTTTGTATATACTAATAAACATTTTTGTTTTACTTTATTTAAAAAAATTTCTATTACAATGCAATTTAAATTATAACCAAAAAGGTAATTTAGAAATAAATATTTAAAAATAAATAATTTAAATAATAAATGAATTTAAAAAATTAATAAAAAAGTAATTAAAATAATAAAAATGTTTCTAAAAAATTAAAAAGCTTATTGGCAGTCGCTAATGAAAAATAATATTAAATGTAAAAAATAAAAAAGTAATAATTAACAAAAAAATTTATTCCTTTTTGTGACCGCTAGTAATAAGAAATTAGCGGTCGCTAATGCTTTCCTGCCATATGGCGGGGATTGGCGCCAAGTTCGTAGAAAAGAATTAGTGATTACTGGTCTCTTATGGTCTCCAACTAAACTCGTAAGCGATTGCCTCAGTGGTCGCTAATAATTTTTAGCGACGACATAATTATGACCCTTATCCAATGGTCACCAAGTGGTTCCTAAAATTTATTAGCAACCATTGCACCCTTTTAGCAATCGCCACTAAAACCCTAATTTATAATAGTAGTTAAAAAATTGATATCAGATGAAAAGAAAAAACCAAAACAAAAAAGTCAATTTCTTTTCATAAATGGTACCTTAACGTGCTTCGGCACCAATTGACTATATCCGCTAGCGAGAGAGAATAAATTTTATTATCACTTTAAATGTCATACCCTGGGTTCCATAACCTTAGGGGTGAACTAAATGATTACATGTAACAAACATGAATCAACCATAACCGTAATCAAAACCACACAACTACCTTGGGACAAACAACTAATAATAATAATAATAATAAAATAACAATAACAAAAGTCTCAGTCAAACTAGGTATTACTACTCCAACATAATAACCAATATAATATCTGGACACACAGGCCTTTATAACCATGTTTAATAATCAAAAATAATATTAAGTACGAAATAATATATCCCCAAATGAAATAAATAATACAATCAGCTCTATCTCCTCAAAGGAGCGAAGATTAATAATAATCTAAAATAAATCAAAATATGGTGGGGCTGACCTAAGCCTTGCGCTCTACACTTGCTATGTAGTCTGTAAAAACGTGTGTACTAATTCATGTATGCCCATGATGCATAAATATAAACATATATATTATGCAACACATGTCCTAGTATAATACTATCACACAACAATAATAATATTAACTGATAAATAATATGACATCATCATCTCATATCATCTACATCAAATAATCCATGCATCAAGATTGTGTATCAACATCCAATCATAAATTATCCTTTTATTATCTTTTAATAATTATCTTTACTTATTTCTTATCATCAAAACACATGGTGTGGATACTCTATAAGACTAACCCGTGGTCAGCGAGCACAATCCAAATCAGGGTTGTCTTTTATGGGCCAATACCTAACTAAAATGATAAACTGAGTCATTGTTGTTTATAGCTTGGTCTTAAGGGCCATAATAGATTAAGTTAGCATCGTTATTTTTGGATCAAAATTCAATGGTCACAATACACTAATGTTAACGTTGTATTGTAGGCTACTAACCTACTGGCATAATAACCAAACCTTGTGCAGGTCAATCCAAGGATCTTTACTTACATCCTATTTCTTAGTATTCACTAACCTGAAAATCACAACCATCAATCACATTCCATTTTCCTTTTCCATTATCATTATCAATTACATTATCTTTATCATAATCAACAACACATACCATCTTAGTATTTCAATATCATAATAATCAATAACAATCTTACACCTTATGCCACATCATATCCCCAAATCAGAAATCATATCTCGACTATAAGCATATCTTTTGTTCTTATTATCTCTTAAAAATAGCAGCCTTTGTAAAATCCTTTTTAAAAATTTTAGCATCAATTTTGTAGGAAAATATATTTTATTTAAAAACAAATAGCTTAGGTTTTAGGAAAAAGTGGTCTATGTACACGGGGCTCCCTTCTTGTGCACCTGGATTTGCTCCATAAGCTATGTTTAGTGCTCTGTTTTCCAATGTTACCGTTGTTCTATAAATTTGAAATTATATCTCTTAATACATTACCAACTTTTGTAGCTTGAATGTTCATTTCATATTTCCAATCTCATAGAAACTCAATCGCATTACCAATTTAATGTTTCATAATTTATAATGCATGGACTGGACTTATCCTTTTTCATCTTTTTCATTCGAGCATATACATAAATATATACATATAAATATTATATTTGTTAAAGAAATATGCTTCAATCTTCTAAACATAAACACAATAAACATCACCAAGTTTTTAACACATCATATATGTAAAAGATATGCATTAAATCCCTACTTTAGTTAATCGAAGAGAAAGAAAAATGAAGAACAGTAAATGCCGAATGCTTTGAAAAAATTAGAAATTCTGTACAATCAATCTATAGGCTCTAACACCAAAATAACAATTCAAACGTGCTAAAAATCAATCCAAATGAAGAATTATAAGAGGAATTTGATTTTGGATGAGGGTTTAAGAACTTACCGAAGTTTGCTTTTCATTCTTCATCATTTTTTCCACCCAAAAAGTTATAACTATATTCATATATAATAATATATAGACAAGGTGTTCCGGGACAGAGGAAGACAACTCTAATGGGTAGACCACAGGTAGGAAATGACTGAAGTAATGTTTAGTCAAAACTTCAAAAATCAAATCTGTCAAGCCTACTGGGTCAATCCAGGTGCTTGGGGAGCCAAGTTAGTGCACCTAGACAAGGAGGAGCACCTGTGCGCCCAGGCACACCCCTATAATCTAAAAGTTCTAAGTGTTTAACATATGAATCGAAGTCATAACCCTAAAATTTGAGCAACCAAGTTTACTAATCACCACATTAGCCATACAAACACACCATTAGTTTATAATCTCATGCATTAAAGATTAAATAAAGTATAACAAAACTCAGGTTGTTACATTTTAGAAAATATATTTCATGAAAACAAGATATCACAAACACCCATATTGCAAGCAGATTTGATCTGGGTGCAAGTCTGACCGCGATAGATATTTTTTGCCATTTTAAAAATTTAGATGTAAAGTGTGGTCTTGATTGACGTGTTTAGTTATTTTCCTAGATTGGATTATACTGATGACGACAATTAAGCCTTGGGTTTGGGATGTATATATCCCGGCACTTTACATATTTTTGAAAATTATTTTGACAAGAACACATTCTTATGAAAGTCAAATTTTGTCTCCATAATATTTTTATAATTTTTATCAAGCTCTAAATAGGTCAATTAATTCAAATTCAGTGTAAGGAATTATTAAGTTAAAAGTGATGATTATGTCCCCAGTAAAAGAGCCAAGTCAAATTGAGAACCTAGGTCATGTCAAAACCTTATGGGAACATATGAATTCATTCAAAGAATTGAATTGAACATTTTCGTGTTGAAAAATTGTCCAAAGTTGAGATTTTAAGGTCAACTTAGTCTAGAAGTCAAATTTCATGTCTATTGATGGACTCGCAGAATAGTGTTAACCAGAGTGACCAAGTCAAGTTTAAAAAATATAAGGAACTTCATAATATTCAAGAACACAATGGAGGATCCAAATTTAGGCTTGGAATTATCAAAAGTTTTTTTTAGAAGCTATCTAGGCATTAAATGTTCAAAACAGCTCCTACCGATGAAACTGCAGTGACCAGAACATTAAACACCAACTTAGTCCTCAAATCAAGTTAGAAGACCTCAAAATTGCACAACAATGTCAAGGATATATTCACTAAGGTAACCCCACAGTTAGGTCCGATCAAATAAAACTGTCACGTCTCGAATCTCGTGACCTGAGGGGTGAGTGATAAACACACATAACATGCACTACATAACAAACCCATGATCGGAGCAACGCAACATCAACTAGTGAGCCCAAGATATAAGATAAGATAACATAAGTTTAACCTTGGCTATTGCCAGGTCACATACTCCATACACCATTTCCATTAATACATAACCTAGGCCTTAAGGCCTTTACAACCAAATCAAATAAGTCTAGTACAGTACAATATTACAATTCTAAATGAAACCTATACCAAATGACCAAAAGCTTTGCTAAGCTTAGTAGGGCTCATGCACACACACTTCCAGTCCAACCCCATTAGCCCACCTAATTGTTATGGCCTGTTTTCTGCATCAAAATCTGTAGGGACGTGAGCACGGGTGCACTTGTGCCCACGATGCCTCAAACAAACATATATGGTATGTAATCAACACATGCATGCCAATGTGCATATATGCATAGATACACCAACATCTATCTATATGCCAAAACAATTCATTAATATTAATTAGTTTTCAACTTATGTAAGTATTTGTCGCCCTTCAATAACATCATAGTGTTGTATTCAAATCCAATTATTCTTCATTATTAAATTTCCCGAGTTTATATCCAATCACGTTCCATATCACATTATCACATATGCAACATATATCACATTATTACATATTCAACATATATCACATTATCACATATTTAACATTCAATCACACAACCATATTCATATTAGCACCTATTTATCATTCCATCACATCTCCACATCCACATTTTCACCATTTTCACTTATTCATCATTTGATCACATTGCCATAACCACACAAATCATCGGGGTTGGGTGCATCCACAATATCATCTTTTATGGGCCAATACCCAACAGAAACGATAAACCGACGTCGTCGTTTAGGATCGCCGTCTAGGGCCACGAGGAGCCAAAACTCACACAATGTTGTGGGCTACTAACCCACTGGCATTGACACCAAACCCTATGCAGGTTCCGGGTCTTTCAACCCGAGGGTAATCTCACGACCCTTCCTATTTTTGCACCCCACCACGACCTCTGGCACACAACTAATCATTCATCACATTCAATATTCTTTAATCACAATTCACATTCATCACCATAAACTTTCCAACGCACATAACCACATTCCATTTCATCATGGAACACAACTCATTTCATCTCTTTATTTCATTTAACCTAAGCCTCATTTAATTTTCCATCACTTATTAACAAAAGTTCATATTTCAATTTCCTTCAATCACATATTCACTTTTCAGTTCATCCCAAGATTCATCACATGTCAACATTGTTTAAACCTTATTAGACATTCAACATTTATTATCATTATGAATTTGAATCTCTTTGACAATTCACATTTTACTTAATCAATCACATGTTCATATACCTCATCATTTAGTTTACATCAAGAAATAACCACAATTCTACTTAATTAAGATTCTTATCTCAAAATAATCTTCCAATTCATTGTATTCAAGGTAACATTCATTAAGCCATACTAGTTAAATCCCACTAGCTTAAGATAACTAACCCTTAATCACTTTTTAAATCACATTTCCCTTTTTAAATCCATGCATTTAATCAAATAAAAGTTTCATGTTAAAACATGTTACCAACTCTTTCATAAGCCTAAGGTAGGAGGCCAAACTAAGCAAAGTCAGAAAAATGACCTAGGCTCGGTGGGCGCCCATGCTGACACTCAGCTGTGCGCCCAAGGGGCTTGGGCGCCCGACTGTGTCTTCCTCGTGTGCCCTCGGGCACCCACAGCTTGGTCCAAGTTACGGGTCTCATCCTCTGTTTTCTGGTTTCTTGGTTTTCCATACTTGGAACCTCAAATTGACCAACTTTAAGTTAAATTACCTAAAGTTTCATGTTCATAACATCTCCACAAGTCTTATAAGCATTAAAGGAAATCAACCATTTGAGTTTTCATTGACTATGGGGAAAGTTATGGATCAAACATCCTTATCTCTTTCTCTACCTATACATGTGTGTATAACCCTCATTTTCTTCCATAAATGAAATCAAATCTTGCAATGGTTACCTAAATATTGTTCTAGATCTTGTTACACATTGTATTGTAAGAATGAGCATAAAATCCCTTCCTCAAACCAAATAGAGATGAAGAACAAGAGATGGTCTCTTCCCAGTTTCAAGCTCCCAACTTTGATTGGTTTGATCCTCTCTCCCTTTGATCTAAATGATAAACAAATTGCATAGATGGGTTTCTTGAGTGTTAAATTGCATATTCTCAAAGTTAATTAGATTCTAATCAAGGCTAGAAAGACTTACCTTTCAAACCCTCACTTGGTTCTCTTGTTTCTTCTTCCTTCTTCCTTTCCCGGTCACCTTCTTTCAAGCCAACATTTCTCTCTCTCTCTCTCTTGCATCATACACATGTATATATATATTTGATAATATTTTAATCCATCTACAGTGCCTTCCAGATTTTTCCATCCCCCTAGCCCTAATATAGGTGTATAGGGGTGAAGCTTGGTTGTATCTTCCAAAATACTCCATACTAGTCAATTCTATTGGACCTTGGGTGCCCATGCCTTCTCAGGTGGGCGCCCATGACCTTGTGCAGCCAAGACCTTGGGCACCCCATGCCTTGTGCACCCAAGGTGCTCTTTTCCTTACACTTGGCTAAAATGCCAACTATAAGGTATTTGGCTTATCTCTTTCAAAGTCCCCAACTCTAAAGTACCATTAATGATCCATTCCACTAAATTAACATATCATAACTTCCAAAATGCATCCAAAACCATATATTTGTGCTAATATAAAAGTCAGAGGTATTACAAAAACATCAAAGGGTCCCTCGAGATTCAAGCTTAGAAATATCAGTATTAACATACGGGTTGATAGAGAAGTTTAAAAGTCATTTTGACCTCACCATTAAAAACTTCATACCCAAAAATGGTAAGAGAGGTCTTCTTGGGTATACCGTTAAAGGTTAAATGATGGAATTAGGTGGGCCTCTCTTCATTTTAGCCCATTTCAGAGCGATAATTTTCAAATAGCCCTAACTTAACCCTAAAAAATCCAAATTAAATCAAATTTTGATCTAATCAATCTATTTTTCTCCCAGGAGTGTCCAAGAGTTCTTCAAGGCTCCCTAAACATTCCCAAAACTTCTCAAAATTACTCGAACATTCTAAAATAGTATCTGAACTTAGTCAAACTTGGACTGAGCTATAAGTTACAGGCTAAAAGTGGCCATTTCCCTACATTTCGCCTCCTTATTATGCTACACTTTTTTTGGTGGACTTCTGTACTTGTGAGGCAAGGCGAAATTCTTTGTCTGTGTTGCTAGGTGAACTTTTCTACCTGTAAGCCTAGGTAGACTTTTCTTCCCATGTTTGCAAGCAAAACTTTCGGCTCACATTTGCAGGCAAAAAATCTCCACCAAAGGGGCTTAGGAAAATTTATTCGCCTATTTTTCCCCACAAACATAGGTGGATAATTCTGCCTATAATTTTTAGGTAATTATTTTGTTCAGCATAGTTGAAAGCCTATATATAGGACCTTTCCCTTCCTTCATTTTCACACATTCACCTAAAAAGAGCTCTTAAGGATCATTTGAAGAACTTCTAACTTTCTCTTTCTAGGATTTCCCATTAGGTATTATTTTCTCTCTAAAATTTTTATTTTTTATTTTATGTATTTGGTTATTTTATTCAGTATATTATTATGATTAGGATAAAAAAATATTTTATGAGTAAATAAAAATTATTTTGTTAACAAAAGTCTGACTCATAATTCAAGTTTGGGCTGAACCTAATATTGATATTGATCAGATTTACTTGAGACAATTTTGAAAAATTCACCATATGCAGCTTACATGAGTCATCCGTAGCATACTACCATGCCATAAGATGTCTCGATATCATTTTTGACCATGCCATATTGCGTCTAATTACTTGTTATAACATGCCATATCTTGCTATATGTCATACTTAAAATATTAGAACACCAGAAAGCATACAAACACACCCACACGAGTAAAAATAGTCTTACAAATTAAACATTTATCATTCCAAAGCATTTACTTGAATGAGTAACTCTTCAGAGAATAGGAATGACAATCGGATTAGTTAAGCCAAAACTTCTAAGTGGCCTGGAGCATATTTTAAACTATTAGTACAGTAATATGTAAATGTTGTGATATGAACTGTCATTGCACTTGAGTATCTACATAATGTTCGACCTTGACCCACATTGCACAGACTTGATCATTCTCAAAACAAAGCTCCCTATTAGAGTGAGACTATTTACCAGAGTAGACTAGATGGAGTGAGGCTCATTTTCGCACCAAATAAAACCAGACTAAATAGAGTGAAGCTCCTTTCAGGATTAAGTGCAAGGCACTGAATCTTTTTCGCATGAGGATGCACCTCAGGAGTAAAACTCTATATTAGACTAAAAACTCTTTCATTGAGATCACCCACATCTAGAACGAGGCTTCCATTCTCAATTATGCATTAGGTGTTAACTGTTCTTTATAATCTAAAGCAAGGATCACTTTCCCAGTTACATGCGATATGCTAACTATCTTTTTCATTCTTAAGCAAAGCTCTCTTCATAAGTTATATGCAATGTGATAACTTTTATTCCAAGTCTCAGAAGCAAGACTCCTTCATACAAATTTAGAACATAGTATCAACCCTGATGGTTGTTTTATAACACACAGCCTACCCCAGCCAATGATGATGTCTAAGGCCACCAATTTGTCGACATAACATTCTAGAATTAATATTCAAACTAGTATAGTATCATTGCTTCCAACATAGCACACATATAGTTTGTACTACTTTAGGCCTGAATTACGATGACCTGCTCCCTTTTGTGGGCATGTAGCCAACTCTAGCAAATAGCTTGAGTTTGGTCACCAGGCAGCTTAGGCCTTCATTTCATTTAATCTTTAATATGGACTATATCAATCAAAATACAATACTAATCTATTAAATGCAACTTGTTAGCCTAATATTCATCCCCAGTTGAACTAAACTTTTTACAATGTATCCTAAGTGGAATTCTAGTAGAAGATTAGTCTTTAATTTACATTTAAAGTCTATCTAGCATATAGAACCCCTTAGGGTCCATCGCAGCCAAATAGGTAGACATATCAATACGCTTACACATATAAACTATGACTGGCTTTATTCTCGATAGAGATACGTAGGCAACCTTGTTAAGTATAACCATTTCACATCCTGCGCATCATATGCATTTATCTTAAGCTTGTAGTTTGTGTTACAATGATTATTGTAAACTGGATATTATCTTATGAGATTGCAATTATGAAGTATCTAAGCACATCGATTTTCAAGCGTAACTAAATCCCCAAATCCAGTATCTTTGATTACACAGATTAGTTCAAAGTCACTAAAAATAGCCTTTTATCATATTTTCAAAAATACAAAACATAATATTTTAAAGTCCAAATTAAAATTTTAGTTTGATGATATGCCCATTTTGAAAGTATCAAATGGCGACTGGTAGACATATTTTTGGCCCTATTTCAAAACACAAACTGATTTTCAGACATTTGAGTGATCATGAATACACCATATCACAATAAAGACACACTATTTAGACACATTCGACCCAGCACACGGAATCAAATGTGACATGGGACAACAAATTTTTTTTTTCTTTTTTTCTCCATTCTTTCATTCTTTCCCCTTTTTTTTCTTTTTAATTTAGGGTCATGCTACCTAAACAGATGGGGGGAAGAGAGAGATAAGAGAAAGAAAGAAAGAATTGCAGAGTAAAGTCATGGAGTGTCTAATATCTTCGTGAGCCAATTAATGTGGTACCACAAGTTCAGAGCAAGGTTGATTGAGGGAATAGATCTTGGATCATCTTTGCCCACAAATTTTGGTTAACGAATTGAGAGCAAAATCACAATGTAATATCATTTGAATCTTAATTTTTCTTTCAGATTTAGCCAAATACATTTTGAGAGAGAGCCCATTAGATTCACCTGGTAAGATAAGGCTTAAAAATGATTGATAAAATGGTGAAGTAGGCTGATGGGTAAGGAATAAAATGACCTAGATTGTTGTTGATTCAAATATAGCAGTTCCTTTGCTGCTATAAGTGCTAGCAATTTGCATATTCACCTCCATAGTGGAGTCACCTTAATATAGAGGTCTAAGAAACAAAACCTAAATTCAACCAACTGAAAAATTCTTAAGAATGGGGCACACACTCGTGAGACTTCAAAGTGAGCGGTGTTAGTAAAGATAAGATGGAAAGAAAACTGGGTGGTGTTATTCCATCGTAGTTCTTAAGTATTAATAAATATAGTCACTTGAGTCTCCAAAGATCAATAGGCTCCAAGTCCAAGAAAAAAGGCTTTGTTTGGCAAAACTAACTAAAAGATAATTTCTAACTACTCAGTTTTTTGAATTTTTTTAAAATAACCACTCTTACGTACCCCATTATATTTTAAACTTCTTTTATACCATGAAGGGCAAAAATATCAAATTAACAAAAAATTAGAAAAAATAGCTACTAAAAATTTAATGTTTTTTTTCCCTTTTCAAACAGAATAAAAGTTAACTTTTTAGTAGCAAGCTACAAATTAGATAGCATGTTATTGGTTTCTCCTCTATTGAATCAATAATTCTACTGCAATAAATAGGGTGTGTATAGCAAAGGTCACATATATGGTGTACACACAAGTGAAGAAAGCCAATAAAACATGTCCATGTGTGAAAATTTGTGTCCCTACTAGAAGGTGACACATGATTTGAATCTCTTTTCATTTCTCTTCTCAAGAATCATGGCTAGTTAAACTTGATATCGATGTGCATAGAATGATCATGGTAGCATGATTTGCTCCATATTTGTCTCCAAAAACTCCCTCGTGACCTACCAAACCATAGCTCTAAAAAATCTCTTGAGGGAAAAGTATGAGATTATGTTAAGATATTATGTTAGGGGCCAGCTTAGAGAATACCTTACATGTTATATTTTCCTTATATCAAGTGATTTCATTGACTCTTATGTGACTACATCACCACCCAATCAAGGTGCACCTCCATCGTGCCTTTAGCTTTCAAGTGATATATTTTAGCTCTTCCAAGTTTCAATTATAATATTCTTAGTTTATTTAGAAGTTGAAATCTAAACCCATCCCCAATCCCTTAAGTTGATGATAAATGCTCATTATTCTTTAAATTCAAAAGCAATTCCAATTATATTGTTGGGGCAAAGAAACATGAAGGGTTGTAAGTGTGTTGATGGAAGGATACAGAAGGAATAAAGGAGTGAAATAATTATATTTTTGATTTGCAATAAACCATCAAATAATTAAGAAGTTTTATTACAATTCACAATTGTTGAAAATAAGTTTTACAAATTGTTGTGGAAGTCCATAATTTACTAAGCCAATATAGTGCTCTCTACTTGTAGCTCGATAAATTTGTTGCATAATTTTTGGTAGCTTCTCTTTGATAAGCTCTGTTACACTTGAAGTTTTGATCCGTTTTTGAGTATTTTTCTGATTTGTCTAGCTATAGTGATTTAGAAATATTAGAATGAAAAATAACTAGAGAGGAAAATTAGAGATTCACAGAAATTTTTATTCCTAGATAGATAATTCTTGTTGTGCAACTAGCGGTCTCACATAGCTTCTACTATAAGGTACTGAAACACCTACAACATGGAATTGTTATGGCACATTTGAAAATAGAGCAGCTGAGTAGGAAGTAGTAGTCTAATCTTGGTTACTACCAGATGCCGGAGACCATGGTGGTCTTCAATCTTAGCTGTCCAATGAATAGGGGACCTTTGGGTGATAGAATAACTGATTGCAGCATTTCCCTCCGCCTCTAGTACTATAGCCTCAATGCATGCCGCTAATCTGTAGCTTCATTGTTGGATGCGCGATCACTGTGAGATTTAAATGGGGAAATGGCATTGAGAGTCCATGAACTGCCATCTTTAGGTTGTACATGTTCGAGGTAGTGAAAGTAACAGTGGTTTGAAAGCAAACAATAAGGGTATAAAAGAAAGTGAACTCGAAAAACTAAACTTTGGGTTTGTAGTAGATCAAAGATCAAGGGGTTTCTTTTATAGATATAAAACTTCATATAAGAAGCATTACAACTTCCTGGATATAGTATTGTAGCCCCACATTTTACAGTTCCAAAAAATAGATTGCTAAACCCCTAAAATTTGTTGCTACTAGAGCAGAGTGCTCTGCTTTTGCACTGTTACTACTGCTGTATCTATTTGTGATATATTTTTTCTTATCTTCAAAGCTTTTCTAGACTTCTGCATTTATAATCGGCTAAAAATTTCTCTGAAAATTCTACAAAGTTATTTCCATTTTTTTCCAATGCTTTGGAATATCAAAAGTCTTCTTAAGCCCATGCTTGACTTCTTAAAAATTACAAAGTATCTTCAACACCCCCTTTAATTTGTAATTTTCAGTTGCTTCGTAAACTTCTCAAATTTTTGATTGTGACTGCCTTTATCAGAATATCAGCTGGTTGTTCATTTGTGTTGATAAACTCCATGCATATGTCACATTTTCTTACCAGCTCTCTAATGAAATGATGTCAAAGCTCTTTGTGCTTAGTTTGAGTGTGAAACACTGGATTCTTTATCATAGCAATTACAAACATATTGTCACAATAATGGTAGTTGGCTGCTATTGAAATTTCTTCAAATTTGTGAGCATTCTTCTTAGACAAATAACTTTATAAGCTGCATTTCTTGTTGCAATATACTTGGCTTCAGCTGAGGATAAAGCCATTGTTTTTTGTTTCTTTGAGCTCCAAGAAATCACATTTGAGCAAAGATAAGAAAAATGGTCTGATGTGCTCTTTCTATCATCCAAGGAACTAGCTCAATCGCTATCAGTAAATCCAATTAGATTATTGTCATCTTCTTTCTCATACAAGAGACCATTTTTCCTTATTCCTTGGAGATATCTTAACACCTTTTTTGTAGTTATATAATGAAGTTTGCTTGGATCATTCATAAATCTGGAAATTAAGTTTACTAAATGCATAATATTTGGGCTTGTATTTGTGAGATAAATCAATGAACCAACAAGTCTTCTAAAAGACTTTGCATCCATCTTTTCCAAACCATATCTTGTTACAAATTAATTTTCATTCAAATCCATGGGAGTGGCCACTGGTTTGTATTTGTCCGTTTGATACTTTTTTAACAAATCTTTATGATATTTTTCTTGAGAAATAAAAAATTTCCCTTTTGTGCTTCACTTGGATTCAAAGAAGATACTTCATAAGTTCCAAGTCAATCATCTCAAATTCTTCTATGCATCCATTTGTTTTTGAAGTCTTCAACCATCTTGATGCTTGTACCCATATAGATCAAACCATCAACAGATAAGCAAACTATGAGAAAGTCATTCATGCCTTGCTTTTTCACATAGACTGAAGGTTCACTTGGACTTCTTTGGAATCCATCTTGCCAAAAGCATTCATCAATCTTGCTATTCCATGCTCTAGGTGCTTGCTTCAAGCCATAGAGTGCCTTCTGAAGTAGGTAGACTTTATCTTCGTGCCTTTCACCTCATAACCTTGTGGTTGATCTACATAGAATTCTTCTTCAAGCTCTCCATTAAGAAAAGTTGATTTAATGTCCAGCTGGTGCACATTTAATTCCAATTGAGAAGCCAATGTAAGAATAGTCCATATAGTCTCGATGTGAGCAACTGGGGCAAATGTTTCATTAAGTCGATTCCTGGCTGTTGAGAATAACGTTTTGCTATAGGTCTTGCTTTGTATTTTACAATGGAACCATCTTCTTTGAATTTAGTCTTGTAAATCCATTTCAACCCAATTACTTTTTTTCCTTTTGGCAAGTCCACAAACTTCCAAGTTTTGTTCTTCTCAATGGTGAAAATCTCTTCATTTGTTATTCTCCACACATTTTCTTTCGCGACTTCTTCAAAATCTGGTGGTTCACAAGCAAAGAAAGTGACATTATAAGATTTATATATGTCTATTAAAGGACGCACTTTTCTTGGTAGATAATCTAAATTTTATGCACTCGAGGAAGTTAATGCTTCACTTGAGGGACTAAATGTCGGAGTTCCTGCTGGACTAGAATTTGGACTAGGAGTTAAGGTGTGATAAGGTTGATCTTCTTGCTCCCAAAACTCATATGTCATTGGTGTTTGAGAGGAGTCTTTTCCAAGCTGCCATTTCATCAAATGTAACATCTCTTGAGACTACTAACTTGTTAATCTGTGGATTGAATAAGCGTTAGCCCTTGGACTCATCACTCTATCCAATGAAAGTGAGTTTTTCACCTTTTTTTATCAAATTTCTCTTTGTTTTGAGAAGGAATTAGAGAGTAAGAAATGCAGCCAAGCACTTTAAAATGATCAATTACCGGCTTTCTTTTGTTCCAAGCTTCAAATGGAGTCATGTTGCCTACAACCTTTATGGGTGATCGATTGAGAATATAGATGGTTATACTTACAAATTTAGCCCAAAATTTGTTGGGTAGACCTTTGCCCTTTAACATACTCCGAGCCATCTCCATAATGGTTTGACTTTTCCTTTCAGTGACACCATTTTGCTGTGGACTTCTTGTAATTATAAGTTGCCTTCGAATCCTATATTTTTGGAATACTCTATGAATAGAGTGTAAGTGAACTCTCCTGCACGATTAGTTTGTATAGTCTTTATTTGGTGGCCACACTAATGTTCAGCAAGAGCTTTGAAATGAAGAAATGCTAAAAGTGCTTTGGACTTTTGATCAAGAAAGAAAACCCACATCGTTCTTATGTAATCATCAACGTAGAAGATGAAATACTTTTTATCACCAAGAGAAAGTGTTCTACTAGGTCCCAAATATTAGCATGCACAAGTTCTAATAGAGCTTTTGCTCTCCAAGAAATTTTAGGAAAGAGAACATACTTCTTCCCATAAATGCAACCTTCACAAACTTAATTTTTACTTGTAATTTGAGGGGGCCCAACTACCATATTCTTTTGCTTCAGTAGTTGTAGTCTCTTGTTGTTCAAATGGCCATATCTTAAATGCCATAAAGAGGTTATATCAAAACTTTCACTTTTGAATGCAACTTTCTTAACACGTGGCATAATGACAGGAAATACTTTGTTTTGACTCATTTCAACCATTGCCATTGTGAGATTATTTTCCTTATCAAAAATTTTGGACTTTCCATCTTCAAAAATCATAGAATAACCTTTTTGTAAGAGTTGTTCAAGACTTAAAATATTTAGAGTCAAGTTAGGCACGTAAAGAACATCACCAATTAGTTTTGTGTTACCTCCCTTGGTGTGGACAGCAATGATTCCTTTGCCTTCAGCACTTTTTAGCTTTCCCTCTGCAAGTTTTACTTGAGAGTGAAGTTTTGATCAACCTCCACGAAAAATATCTCGACTACCCGACATGTGGTTATTACAGCCACTATCCAAGTACCAAACATCCTGAAAATCACTTTGGACATTCATGCAGCAAAAATTATATCAGTTTAATTTTTTGCAAAGTTTGCTTTATCTTTCCTATTTTTATTTTAACACCAGCAATCTCTTTGAGAATGATTTACAATATTGCATTATTTTCATTTAAATCTATAATCCTTTGTTACATGATTGGCCTTCTTGCAAATGCAGCAGTGAGAAGTAAAATTACTAGATCTTGGCTAAAAGTTTTCTCTCCTTTCCTTTGCTTTTCCATCTTCTTAATTTTGGTTGTGCTAGCCCTTTCATTTCCTTTGGAAATCTCTTTCTTCTCCATTGCTATGGTTTGGTCATCCTTCTATAGAAGATGTTAAGCTTAGCCTGAAATGCTTGCTAGAATGGTTGACTTGATGACCTGTTGATTCTTTGCTCATATGTTTAGAGAGAACTTATGGGTTCATGCAAAGAGTACTCGTAAAGATTTTTAGATTCTTTAATAACTGCAACAACATGATCAAACTTTTGAGGAAGGCTCTGAAGAACCTTTTGAACAATCTTCTTGAGTTTGATGATCTCTCCACAACTCTAAATTTGATTGAAGGGTTTAGCAACTTTGGAGAGGAACACTTGAACACCTTCACCTTCCTTCATCGCCATATTGTCAAATTCCCTCCAAAGAGAATATAGCTTGATGGAGATCTTCCTACCATTTCCTTGAAATTCATTTTTCATGACATCCCAAGCTTGCTTTGCTTTATTGGAACTAAAGATCCGAGGATAGATTAATTTGCTCACCCATTGTTGAATATACCTTAGTGCACCCACATCTCTTTTGAGATTTTCTTTATGTTCCTTTTATTGTGCTTCCATCCAATCTGTAGAACTTGTTATTAGAGAAGGCTCTAGGTAAGTATTTTCAACAACATCCTAAAGATCATGAAAGATGAAAATAATCATAGTGCTCTCCTTCAAATATGGGAACTTGGTTTGAAGAATATGCAAACATGGTTGGAAATGAGTTTGATGCCATTGGAAATGAGATACAGAGTTTTAGGCATAGAAGAAGAATGAGGAAGGATCACTTGAAAATTGACACTCTAATACTAAATTTCTTGGAGGCAGTAGAAGAAATAGTGGTTTTAAAAAGTAAACATGAAGTGTATGAAAGAAAGTGAACTCAAAAAACTATGTTTTGGTTTTGCAGTAAATCAAAGATCATGGGGTTTTGTATAGATATAAAACTTCATATAAGAAGCATTACAACTTCCTGGTTACAGCACTACAACTCCATATTTTACAGTTTCAAAAAACATATTGCTAAAGCCTCAATATTTGCTACTGCTGCTACTAGAGCAGAGTGCTCTGCTTTTGCACTACTATTGTCACTGTATTTTTTTGCAGCATATTTTCTGTGATCTTCAAAACTTTTCTGGATTTCTTCATTTATAAACAGCTGAAGCTTTCTCTAGAAAATTCTGCAAAGTTATTTCACTCTATTTCCAAGTGCTTTAGAATATCAAAAGTCTTTTTAAAACCTATGTTTGACTTCTTGAATATTACAAAGTATATTCAACAGTACATCATATCGGGGTTCCTGATCTTCATGTAGTAAATCCTTACTAGCGCCAATAGACCTCCACTGTCGGCTATGGTCACTACCGGTTTGTTTCTTAGCTTTATCAATAGTGACACTGTCCCCACAAGCAAATGCTCTAAATCACTTGCCATTAGCAACTTATCAAGAAGGATATGAAAACGGAAACTTGTGACATATGCGTGTTTGGTAGATAAAATTACTACATTGTCGAGTGCAAATACTATCATTATTCAAAGGTCTATGAGTTTAGCGTACTTCACTTTCAATGGCATACTTCACTTTCAACGGCGTACTTCAATGTGCTATAACTACTGATGCGAATACGATTAGGCTTATCATGCAGGAGGTTGTCTGAGGTGACGGAGAAAAGAACAAGAGCAAATTCATCCATTTAGTGCTGTACAAAAATAGATAAATGAGAGAGATAAAGCCTTAGAGGTCATGAACCACAACAAGACTGTTGTTGAAGAGGTCTGGATAAGTGATTTCGATGCTACTCATGAAGATTTTCAAAGAATTGTTGGTGAAGATGATTTTGATACACCTTTTAGGTCTAAGGTTTCGATCCTAGTGCCAAAGGTTAAAGTGCACAGGTAGTGCAGGGGGAAGAGGTTGGGATAGTGTGTCTTAAATGTATAAACTTATTTTTAATGCATACATGCATTTGGGTAGTTCATTGGGTCTTCTAGATACATAGTCTTTTTTGTATTCACAATAGTGCTTCGTGAACTAAGTTAATTGATTCATTAAATAAGTTGTAGGATTCGTTCAATGTACTAGGTATGTTTAGTACCTATAAATAGTTTTGTATTTGAAAGCCCAATAAGTAAAGAGTCTACTTCAAGCCTGTCCACTCAAGGGAAAAGCTCATACAAGGTTTGGCTTGTGCAGTGGAGCTATATATGGGTGATTGGAAGGACAAGGTAGACTTGACCCTAGCCATCATGGTTATTGTTGTATGCTAAGAAAGAATAGAGCATAACCAACTAGTGAGGTTTCTTTCAAAAATTCTTTTTTGTGATAGTCTTTTCTATCTACATTTTGTCTCCAACAAAGTGGTATCAGATCTAGTTTGATTCTAGCAAATTGAGTGGATTTCCTTTCCAAGTGCCCAAACTCACTAAAGAAACCTATGGTAATTGGTGTGTTTGCATGGAGGTGATTCTTGGTGCATAAGAAACATGAGAGGTTGTAGATAGAGGCTATGAAGAACTGGAGAATGAAGGAGCTTTGAATCAAGCTCAAAGGAATTTTTTGTAAAAAATCATAAATTAGATCAGCATACTCTCTCTATCATCCATTTAGCTTTAGATGAGGCCATGTTTGAGAAGGTTGCTTTTGCAATGAAGGCCAAAGAAGCATGAGAGCTTCTTCAAAAATATTTTCAAAGGAAATGATAAGGTGAGAAAGATATGTCTCCAAACCTTAAGGGTGAAATTGAGTCTCTTCATATGAAGGAGTTTGAAGCCATTGCTGATTAGTTTACTAGAGTTTCGGCAATTGTCAATCAAATGAGGCGATTTGGTGAGAATATTGAAGATGTTCAAGTGGTTGAAAAAATTCTACGTTCATTTGATTCAAAACTTGAATTTGTTAGTGTTTCTATTGAAGAATCAAAAGACTTAGAAACCATGACTATAGATCAACTCATGGGTTCCTTGCAAGCCTATGAAGAAAGATTAAAGAAGAAGGATAAGCTACCAGTTCATACTCTCTAAGCAAAACTCTCATTAAAAGATAATGAGAAAGAGAAAGGAAAAGGCTAAAACCATAATTGTGGTAGAGGTTGTGTTCGTAAAAGTTTTAGCCATGGTTGTAGACATGGTCGTGGTCGTGGAAGAAGTTTAAGTTGGAATTCAAATAATGAAGAGTTCAATCAACAACCACACGCATCAAGAGGACGTGGAAGCTATGGCTTTAAAAAAAGGAGGAAGGTATGACAAATCTAATGTTTGTTATTATAATTGTTATCAATTTGGCCATTATGCTTCTTTTTGTAGAAATAATTCTACCAATTTGGAAGAAAGACCTAATCTTGTTGAAGTAAACGAAGAAGAAGAGTTGTTTTTGCTAATGGCATCCAAACATGTAGAAGACAAAAAATTATGATGTCTTAACACCAGTACGTGTAATCATATGAGCGGCAACAAAGACTTATTTGCAACTATTAATGAGTCCTATAAAGATAATATTTTTTTTGGAGATGACACCAGGGTTCCAATCAAGGGAAAAACTAATGTTCTTATCCACACTAAAAATGGGAGTTATAAATTTATCTCCAATGTATATTAGCTGCCTTCATTGAAAACAAATATTTTGAGTTTCAGTCAATTACTTGAGTTAGGCTATGATGTTCATATGAAGAATAGATCTCTTATTCTAAGAGATGATGGTTACAAGTTGATATCAAGGGTGCTGATGTCAAATAATAGAATGTTCGTGCTCAATACTGACGTTGATTATCCAAAGTGCTTGAAGACTTGTTTGAAGGATAATTCTTGGCTTTGGCATTTGAGATTTGGCCATTTGAACTTTGGCAACTTAAAGTTTTTGGCAAAACAGAAGATGATGCATGGCCTACCTTTTATTGGTCATCCAAACTATATCTGTGAAAGGTGTTTCTTCAGCAAACAAGTAAGAAAAAGCTTTCTAAAAAAAGTCACTTCACAAGCAACCAAGCCACTTCAATTAGTGCATGCTGATGTATGCAGACCAATCAAGCTTTCTTCACATGGTAAATCAAACTATTTCTTGCTATTTGTTATCCCAAATAGCAACATTAGAGGGGGGTGAATAGAGTTGTTTAAAAATTTTGCAATAAAAATTTCAACCCTAAAATAAATATGTCAAGATGAATATGAAATGCACCAAAAAAAATTATTTAATATTTGTGAATGAAGAGTGAGTGCTAGTATTTGCAATAAATATAAAGAGAAGTGAAGAGAAGCAAACACAATCGATTTATAGTGGTTCGGCTTCAATGTTGCCTACGTCCACTCCCCAAGGCCTTCCTTGAGATTTCTCCACTATTATTTGAAGAGCTTATTGCACACTAGCTTTCCAAGGTGCTAGAAACTTTCCCAAGTGATTTTATCCCCAAATCACTCACACAAGCCTTTCTCAATGAAAGTCTCTTGTTTTGGTTCTAACACTTGAACCAAAACCAACAAGAGCTCACCTAGCTCTCACACATTAAAAGGGCTTTAAATTTCCCTTTCTTACAACAACAATGATGAGTTTATAACTCAATCAAATCAAAAAGAAACTCTCACAAGTTGAATATGAAAGATGAAGCACAAATGTGAGAAGAAATCACTCTATGTTTGCAAAGATATGGAATTTCTTGTATCTCTTTGTAAGCACTTCTTTCTTGCCTTGTTCATTCCCTTGAATCCGAGTTTGAGGCTCTATTTATAGATGAAAATCTCCAAATGGCCGTTACAAAGTGAAAAGGCACTTTTGCCCTTGAAAGAAATTGAATTTCCTTGCTTCCAATGCTGTCTTTCAAATTTAGATTTTCTGAGATATATTTGTGACCGTTTTTCACCCTCAGAAAGTTCAAATCTGACATTTCCTCAGAGTAAAGACTTTGTAGATATATAAGTCAGATATCACATGTCAAATTTTGAGCTTCATCCAACGGTTAGATAGTCAGATATGGCTTCTGAACCGAGACCAGCTTCTGATAGCTTTTTTCTGACATTCTGAATCTGTCTTTCCAGTTTAAGCTTCTGTTGCACCATGATACTTTTAGAATTAGAAGAAACTTAAACTACAAAAGTTGTAGCTTTTTGAGTCTTCTTTTAACACACGAAAAATCAGAATTTTTAAAGCTGTATAGTATACGTTATGTCTCAAAAACTAAGACTAGCTCCAGAATCCAGAATTAAAAACTTTTCTGTAATGACTAATATTCCAACTCATGTTTTGATATCTTAACGTCAGATTCACAAACATCTCCCTTCGGTAAAGTTGTAGATATGGAAGTCTAGTTTACTATATTAAAATTTCATGAAAATTGAACTATTGGATCTTAAGATATCTTCTATATACTAACACGTGTCTGATTTCTCTGTTTATCCGAGTTAACCTCTAGTTCAAATATTCATCTTACTTTGATTTCTATTACTCCAAACTTTGAAATTCCTTTATTCCTTCATCCAAATTATGTGAAAATATCTAAAAAATAATATCAATCTCTTCCAACTCTATTATCTTGAATCTATCAAATGAATTGTAATATTTCATACAATGTCTATTTGAAACTTGATTGTGAAAATTTTAATTCAATGTTTGTTATCATCAAAATCAATTATAAAACTTAATTTTATAAACCTTGGGCCAACAATCTCCCCCTTTTTGATGATGACGAACCATTGATGATTTAAGATAAAATTTTCAAAAGACAAAAATCATGAAAAGATTTTCTATTCATGGAAGTTCAATCAATCATCAATATCTTGTCTTTCTCCCCCTTTGACATCATCAAAAATAATATTAGGAGGAAGAAAAAATTGTTAAAAATTTGTAATAATTCTCCCCCTAAATATATGCATCAATGTCAATGTAAAAAAGATATTAAAATATATTTAGCTCCCCCTAAATATATGATAGTAAAATAAGCATCAATGACATAAGGAAATCAATATCATATTGGATTAGACATACCAAGTTCTCTACGAATATAACAAAATCTATCCTCATTCAATGGCTTAGTAAAAATATCGGCTAGTTGATTTTCCATTCTAATAAATTCAAAAATAATATCACCTTTTTGAACATGATCTCTAAGAAAATGGTGTCTAATTTCAATGTGTTTGGTTCTAGAATGTTGAATGGGATTCTTTGATAAATTAATAGCACTAGTATTATCACAATTAATTGGAATATGATCAAAGTAGAGTCCAAAATCTTCTAATTGTTGTTTCATCCATAAAATTTATGCACAACAACTTCCAGCTGCGATATACTCGGCTTCCGCAGTAGACAATGCTACGGAATTTTGCTTCTTGCTAAACCATGATATAAGTGAATGACCTAGAAATAGACAAGTTCCACTAGTACTTTTTCTATCAACCTTGCATCCCGCAAAGTCCACATCGGAGTAACCAATAAGGTCAAAAGCAATATCCATAGGATAAAATAATCCTAAATTAGGTGTTCCTAATAAATATCTAAGAATATGTTTAACGGCAATAACATGAGATTCCTTAGGGCATGATTGAAATCTAGCGCACATGCATACACTAAACATAATATCGGGTCTACTTGCCGTTAAGTATAAGAGTGAGCCAATCATACCTCTATAAAGTTTTTCATCAACTTTCTTACTATTTTCATCCTTGTCAAGTTTGGTTGAAGGACTCATGGGGATCCCAATAGGCTTTGCATTTTCCATTCCAAACCTCTTGAGTAGATCTTTTGTGTACTTGGCTTGGTTTATGAAGATGCCTTCCTTAGTTTGCTTAATTTGAAGTCCAAGAAAATAATTTAGCTCTCCCATCATACTCATTTCAAATTCACCTTGCATGCTCTTAGCAATTCTTGACAAAGAGAGTCATTAGTAGCACCAAATATAATATCATCCACATATATTTGAATAATAAGCATATCATGATTTTTGGTTTTAATAAAAATAGTAGTGTCAATTTGTCCTCTAGTAAAACCATTTTCAATCAAAAATTTACTTAATCTTTCATACCATGATCTTGGAGCTTGTTTTAAACCATATAAAGCCTTTTTGAGTTTATAAGCATGATTTGGGAATTCATAATTTTCAAAACTGGGAGGTTGTTCAACATAAACTTCTTCCGAAATGTATCCATTTAGAAAAGCACTTTTAACATCCATTTGATAAAGTTTGAAATTTCTAAAACATGCAATTGCAAATAACATTCTAATTACTTCTAATCTAGCTACCGGAGCAAAAGTTTCATCAAAATCAATTCCTTCTTCTTGATTAAAACCTTGGGCCACCAATCAAGCTTTATTTCTAATAACTATCCCGGATTCATCCATTTTATTTCTAAAAACCCATTTTGTTCCAATCACGGGATGATCATTAGGTCTTGGGACTAAATCCCAAACTTGATTTCTTTCAAATTGATTAAGCTCTTCTTGCATAGCTAAAATCCAACTTTCATCACTTTTGGCTTCTTGAAAACATCTAGGCTCAATTTGAGAAAGAAAAGCTAGATTATTACAAATATTTCTAAGAGATGAACGAGTGGTTATACCTTTGGATGGATCACCAATGATTAAATCCTTAGGGTGATTGTGAACATATCTCCATTCTTTTGGTAAGTCTTCTTTATTGTTCTTGAACTCATCAAGCTTTGGAGCATTTTCAATGGCTAATGGTTCATCTTTATCTTCATTCATTGACTTTACTTCTCCCTCTTGAATAGTGATGCTTTTCATTCTTTGTTCTAATCTTATGTCATCATCATTTTCAATATTCTTGGAAGAAAATGTGTTAGATTCATCAAATGCAACATGAATAGATTCTTCTACAACTAAAGTTCTTTTATTGTATACTCTATAAGCTTTACTAGAAGTAGAAAATCTAAGAAATATTGCTTCATCCGATTTAGCATCAAATTTTCCCAAATTATCTTTATTATTATTTAAAACAAAACATTTACAACCAAATGCATGAAAGTAGCTAATATTAGGCTTTCTACCTTTCCATAGCTCATATGGAGTTTTCTTTATAATAGGTCTAATCATTACTCGGTTTCCAATATAACAAGCGGTGTTAACCGCCTCGGCCCAAAAGTACTTTGGTAGATTATTTTCACAAAGCATAGTTCTAGCTATTTCTTCAAGAGTCCTATTCTTCCTCTCAACTACACCATTTTGTTGAGGAGTTCTAGGAGCCGAGAAATTATGATCTATACCATGTTCATCACAATATTTTTCAAAAGAAGAATTTTCAAGTTCTCTACCATGGTCACTTCTAATTGAAGAAATAAGAAATCCCTTTTCATTTTGATGTTTCCAAAAAAGTTTTGTAAAAGCATAGAAAGCTTCATCCTTATGAGTTAGGAATGAAACCCATGTAAATCTAGAGTAATCATCAACAACCACAAGTGCATATGATTTTCCACCAAGGCTTAAAGTCCTAGTAGGGCCAAATAGATCCATGTATAGTAATTGTAATGGCCTAGAAGTTGAAACTATATTTTTAGATTTGAAAGATGTTTTAACTTGTTTTCCAAATTGACATGCATCACATAATTTGTCTTTTTCAAATTTAATATTGGGTAAACCAACAACTAAGTCATTTTTGGAAAGTTTTGAAATTAAATCCATGCTAGCATGTCCAAGTCTTCTATGCCATAACCAACTATTATCACTCATTACTGAAAAACATTTGACATCATTCAAGGATAAATCATTTAAATGAACAACATAAACATTTTCATGTCTATGCCCTACAAATAATGTCTTATGGTCATTATTGTTCTCTATGATGCAATGGGAATGATCAAATATAACACGATTATCTTTATCACATAATTGACTAATACTAAGCAAATTATGTTTTAAACCTTCAACTAATAATACATTTTCAATGGTAGGGAATGGAGGTTTACCAATGTTACCTACACCAATAATTCTTCCTTTGCTATTGTCTCCAAAAGTGACAAATCCTCCATTTTAAGAAGATAAAAAAGTGAATATGGTTGCATCACCCGTCATATACCTTAAGCAAGCACTATCAAGGAACCATCTTTCACTCTTTGATTTAGATTTCAAGAAAACCTACAAGAGAAAATCAACTATTAACTTTTGGTACCCAAATTTTCATGGGTCCTTGAAGGTTAGACATATCATCATTTAAATTCATTTTCTTCTTTGGAACCCACATCATTTTGGGTCTACTATAAGTCTTTCTCCTATAAGGGCATGGATGAATAATGTCCTATATTATTGCAATAATGACAAGTAGAATGATTACTAGAAGATGTTTTCCAAAACAAATCCTTATAAAATTTTTTCTTTTTAGATGGATTGAAACCAATTCCACTTTTATTAAAAACACATGTCTACCAAGAATCATATCCAAGTTTTCATTTCCTTTAACAAACTTTGCAAGAGATTTTGTTAAATCCTCTACTTGATTTTTTAAGGTTTCATTTTCGTTTTGGAGCTCATCTGGAATCAAGGTTTTAGTTTCAAGCTCCTTTTTTAAAAATTCATTTTCTTTCTTTAAAGCATCATTTTCTTAAGAAAGAGAAGAGACCAACTTTTTTAGAGAAACATTCTTTGAAGCAATTTTCTTAAGTTCATGATGTAAATCTTCAAAAGCATTTAAAAGTTCATCATAAGTAAATTGATTAGAAGATTCACATACCTCATTTTCTTCTTCTTGAGCCATAAAACAAATGTTTGCAATTTCTTCTTCATTTGACTCATTATCGGAGGAACTATCATCGCTATCTCCCCATGTTGCCACCATTGAATTCTTTTTGTCTTTTTTATAACTCTTTTTGAGTTGAGGACATTCGGGCTTGATATGGCCGGGCTTTTTGCATTCATAGCAAATGATAATATCTTTATTACTTGAGTCTCCTTTGATTGTCTCCTTCTTGTGGAATTTTCTTCCACCTTGCTTCTTTTTGTTAATGTATTTCTTGAATTTTCTAGTGATCATAGCAATGTCTTCATCATCTTCATCACTTGATTCATCCACCCTTTTATCATTAAATGTGGACTTGAAAGCAATTCCTTTCTTCTTTTTGGAATCTTCTTCCTCATTAGCTTTTAAAGTAATCTCATGGGTCATAAAGGAACCCAAGAGTTCATCTAAGCTTAATTTCGTGAGATCTTTTGCTTCTTGGATGGCCGTCACCTTTGGCTCCCATCCCTTTGGCAAAGACCTAAGAATTTTTTCTCACCATTTCAACGTTAGTATAGATTTTACCAAGAGATTTCAAACTATTTATAATATCGGTAAATCTAGTAAACATTTCCAAAATAGACTCATCCGGTTTCATTTTAAACAATTCATAATGATGAACAAGCATACTAATTTTAGACTCTTTAACTTGATTAGTACCTTCATGAGTGACTTCTAATTTATCCCAAATTTCTTTAGCGGTTTCACATGTAGAAATTCTATTAAACTCATTAGGGTCAAGTGCACAATATAACATGTTCATAGCTTTGGCATTTAATTGGACTTTAGCTTCATCGGCTTCGGTCCGTTCACTTTCATCCTTGGGAACAATCCTATTATCTACGATTTTAGAAGGAACATAAGGTCCATTAGATATGACTTTCCATGACCCATAATCAATGGCTTGAACATAGAGTCCCATTCTAGCCTTCCAATAATTATAGTTTATTCCATTGAAAAAAGGAGGTCGGTGGGTTGATTGGCCTTCAAAACTGGAGGCGCCAAAAGATGTTGCCATGATCTTAACTCTTAGATGGTTAAGTCAAAAATAAGAGCCCTTGCTCTGATACCAATTGTTATCCCAAATAGCAACACTAGAGGGAGGTGAATAGGGTTGCTTAAAAATTTTGCAATAAAAATTTCAACCCTAAAACAAATATGTCAAGATGAATATGAAATGCACCAAAAAAAATTATTTAATATTTGTGAATGAAGAGTGAGTGCTAGTGTTTGCAATAAATATAAAGAGAACTGAAGAGAAGCAAACACAATCGATTTATAGTGATTCGGCTTCAATGTTGCCTACGTCCACTCCCCAAGGCCTTCCTTGAGATTTCTCTACTATTCTTTGAAGAGCTTATTACACACTAGCTTCCCAAGGTGCTAGAAACCTTTCCCAAGTGATTTTATCCCCAAATCACTCACACAAGTCTCTTTCAAAGAAAGTCTCTTTTTTTGGTTCTAACACTTGAACCAAAACCAACAAGAGCTCACCCAACTCTCACAAATTAAAAGGGCTTTAAATTTCCCTTTCTTACAACAACAATGATGAGTTTATAACTCAATCAAATCAAAAAGAAACTCTCACAAGTTGAATATGAAAGATGAAGCACAAATGTGAGAAGAAATCACTCTATGTTTGCAAAGATATGGAATTTCTTGTATCTCTTTGTAAGCACTTCTTTCTTACCTTGTTCATCCCCTTGAATCTGAGTTTGAGGCTCTATTTATAGATGAAAATCTCCAAATCGCCATTACAAAGTGAAAAGGCACTTTTGCCCTTGAAAGAAATTGAATTTCCTTGCTTCCAATGCTGTCTTTCAGATTCATATTTTCTGAGATATATTTGTGACCGTTTTTCAACCTTGGAACGCTAAACTCTAACATTGCCTCAGAGTAAAGACTTTGTAGATATATAAGTCAGATATCACATGTCAAATTTTGAGCTTCATCCAACGGTTAGATAGTCATATATGGCTTCTGAACCGAGACCAGCTTCTGATAGCTTTTTTCTGACATTTTGAATCTGTCTTTCCAGTTTAAGCCTCTGTTTCACCATGATAGTTTTAGAATTAGAAGAAACTTAAACTACAAAAGTTGTAACTTTTTGAGTCTTCTTTTCATACACGAAAAATCAAAATTTTTAAAGCTGTATAGTATATGTTATGTCTCAAAAACTAAGACTAGCTCTAGAATCCAGAATTAAAAACTTTTCTGTAATGACTAATATTCCAACTCATGTTTTGATATCTTAACGTCAGATTCACAAAAATCTCCCTTCAGTAAAGTTGTAGATATGGAAGTCTAGTTTACTATATTAAAATTTCATGAAAATTGAACTGTTGGATCTTAAGATATCATCTATATACTAACACGTGTCTGATTTCTCTGTTTATCCGAGTTAACCTCTAGTTCAAATATTTATCTTACTTTGATTTCTATTACTGCAAACTTTGAAATTCCTTTATTCCTTCATCCAAATTATGTGAAAATATCTAAAAAATAATATCAATCTCTTCCAACTCTATTATCTTGAATCTATCAAATGAATTGTAATATTTCATACAATGTCTATTTGAAACTTGATTGTGAAAATTTTAATTCAATGTTTGTTATCATCAAAATCAATTATAAAACTTAATTTTATAAACCTTGGGCCAACACTATTTATTGATGATTTTTCTCGCAAGACTTAGATTTATTTTTTGAAGAGTAAAAGCGAAGCATTTGGGGCATTTTAAAACTCTTATTGAAAATAAAAGTGGTTATGACATTAAAGCTTTGAGGATCAATAAAGGAGGAGAATTCACTTCTAACGAATTTGACAATTTTTGTGAGGCTCATGGAATCCATCATTTTCTTACTGTTCCAAGATCATCATAGCAAAATGGAGTGGTGAAATGAAAAAACAGAACTATTCTTAATATTGCTCGAAATATGTTGAGGAGTAAGAATATGCCCAAGGAATTTTGGGTCGAAGCTATTGTTTGTGGCGTGTATTTATCAAATCTTTACCCAACAAGAAGTGTTCATGGAATGACTCCCCAAGAATTTTGGAGTGGTAAGAAGCCTAGTGTCTCTCACCTATGTGATTTTGGAAGTATTTCTTATGTTCATGTTCTTGATGAGACTAGGTCCAAACTTGATGATAAAAGTGAGAAGTTTGTTTTTATTAGCTATGATTCAAATTCTAAAGGTTACAAGCTCTATAATCCTGTCAATGGAAAAATTGTCATTAATAGAAATGCTAAATTTGATGAAAAAGGTTCTTAGGATTGGAATGTCCCTCCAAATGAAGATTATTTTCTAGTTTCGATGCAGAACGAAGAATCCAATCAAGAAGAAAGTGACGGTGCTACTACTCCGCCTCATTCACTAACTCTTCTACTAGATGATCACTCACCTCTTGAAAGTTCTTTTGAAGGGCCTGTTCATGCAAGAAGTCTTAGTGAAATTTACGAAGGCATAGAGATTGATGACAATCCAACTCTATTTTGTCTCTTTGCTAACATCGAGCCACTTAATTTTAAAGAAGCAACGCAAGACAAGAAATGGAGAATTGCTATGGATGAGGAGATTCATGTAATCTAAAAGAATGGCGTATGGGATCTAGCAACATTGCCAAAAGGTAAAAAAGGCGAACGATGTGAAATAGGTCTATAAAGTGAATAAAAATGCTCAAGGATAGGTGGAAAGGTACAAGATCGGACTCATTACAAAAGGCTATAATCAACAACATGCCATTAACTATGATGAGGTATTTGCTCTTATAGCCCGCATGGAAACTATTCATTTGATAATTTTCTAGCTGCTCAAAATAAGTGGAAAATTTATCAAATGGATGTCAAGTCAGCATTCCTAAATAGTTATTTGCAAGAAGAGGTGTACATCCAACAACCTTTGAGGTATATTGTGAAGAATCATGGAGATAAGGTCTAAAGCAAGCATCGAGAGCTTAGTATAGTAGGATAGACAAATATTTTCAAGAACATGAATTTATCAAGTGTCCTCATGAATATGTTTTTTATGTCAAAAATAATGAATGTGGAGATACTTTAATTGCTTGCCTCTATGTTGATGATTTAATCTTCACAAGTAATGATCCAAAGATGTTTGAAGAATTCAAAACGGTGATGGCACAAGGGTTTGAAATGACCAATATTGGTCTCATGTCTTATTATCTCGGTATTGAGGTAAAGTAAAATGAGGATGGAACTTTTATTTCTTAAGAAGCATATGCATGAAAAGTTCTTAAGAAGTTCAATATTAAAAATAGCAATCCAGTGAGCATTTCTGTTGATTGTGGTGCTAAACTATCCAAGTATGATAAAGGTGAAAGGTTGACCCAATTTTGTATAGAAGTCTTGTTGAAAACCTGAGATATCTAACATGTACATGGCTTAATATTCTCTTCGGTGTTGGGCTTGTTGGTCCCTGTATGGAGGCTCCAACTTCAAGTCATATGAAGTCAACTAAGAGAATTCTTCGATACATTAAAGGTACAATTGATTATCCTCTTTCTATTTTCCATGGGAGACATTGCATTCACTTGGAGCTCAAAGAAGTAAGCAATTGTGACTCTCTCAACTTGTGAAACTAAATACGTTGCACTTTCTTCTTGTGTTTGTCATGCTATATTGTTGAGGAACTTGTTGAAGATGTTATATATACTCCAGTGTTAAGCTACTAGAATTTATGTCAATAACAAGTCCACTATTGCATTAGAAAAAATATCCTATGTTTTCATGATCATAGCATGTACATTGACACAAGAATTCACTTTACAAGCGAATGCATTGGGGAAAAAAAAGGAGATGGAGCCTGTTTATGTGAAGTCCAACAATTAAGTTGTTGATATCCTCACAAAGGCATTGAAGTATGAAGATTTTTCAAGGCTGTGTGCATGGATGGGAGTCACCAAGAAAAATCAAGCTTAAGACGGGGTGTTAAATGTATAAAATTGTTTTTAATGCATACATGCATTTGGGTAGTTTATTGGGTCTTCTAGATACAGAGTTTGTCTTGTATTCACAATAGTGGTTCGTCAACTAAGTTAATTGACTCATTAAATAAGTTAGAGGATTTTTTCAATGTACTGAGTATGTTTAGTACCTATAAATAGTTTTGTATTTGAGTCATTGCTGTATTGCAAGGGAAAAAAAAAAGCATAACCAACTGGTGAGGTTCCTTTGAAAAATTCTTTTCTACGCTAGCCTGTGCCAATCTTTTCTATCTACAATTTATCTCCAATAGTGTGTTCTTGGAAGAGGACCAGTACAGAGGAAGGGCAGGTGAGCAGGGTGTTAGAAAAGAAGAAGAAGTAACAATTAAATCAAAAGGAAGATGACGGGAATGAATTGAGTGAAAGAAAAAAACAATTCTCATTCTTCATTCTGAAAAATCAGTACTGATTTCCTATATCCTATATACAGCAAAGAATAGCAGTAAATAATCTAGAATAACAAACTATAATAGCTGTACAAATACATGTAATCCTAACAACAATCAAAGAATATTCCCATCTAACAAACTCTGCCAATTGTCTACAGCCAAGTGTCATTAGCTTATTCCATCCCTTGACTTTTGATTCTCTTTATATTAGCAATTGGTACACCAGTAGCTAAGCTGGAACCTTCATTGATTGACTCCAATTTAGCTAATCTTTGTGACTCTCCCTAAAGATGGGCATAGATGTTTAGAATGCCCATCTTGGACAGTAGGAAATGAAAAGTGGTAGAGGATAAAGCTTTCGTAAAAATGTCTGCAAGCCAGAATTTTGAGGCTATATGTACTGTTGTGATGATCTTGGCCAGCACCTTTCTCTAACAAAATGGCAGTCCAATTTGATGTGCTTGGTCCTTTCATGGAACTTTGGATTTTTGGTGAGATGAAAAGCTGCTTGACTGTCACAATATAAAAGCACTGCCTGAGGGTGAGCAATGTTGAAATCCTTTTGTAAAAAGAGAAACCAAACAATTTCACAAGTAGTGTGACTCAAGGCTCGGTATTCTACTTCCACAGAAGATCTTGAGACTGTGGCTTGCTTTTTAGATTTCCAGCTAACAAGGGAATCACCAATAAATGTACAAAAACCTGTAATTGATCTTCTTGTTTCTGGGCAAGCAGCCCAATCTGAGTCACTGAAGGTTTTGATATGTAAAGTAGACTGAGATGAGAAAAAAATGCCCTACCTTATAGATCCTTTTAGATACCTTAGAATTCAATGAGTAGCATGCATATGTATCTTTGCTGGCTTGTCCATGAACTGACTTAGAATGCTGACAGCATAGGTGATATCAGGTCTTGTAATCGTAAGATATATTAGTCTTTCAATTAATCTTCTATAGCTTGAAGAATCAACCAACAAATCTGACGATGAATGAGAAAGTTTGTGATTGATTTATATTGGGGTATTGGCTGTTTTACATCTTAGAAGTCCTGCATCCTCAAGAATCTCAAGGCTATACTTTCTCTGACACAAGTGTATGCCAGAATTGATCTAGCAATCTCCAATCCCAAAAAGTATTTTAGCAGACCCAAATCCTTGATTTTGAATTGTGAGTGCAAGTGAGCCTTCACACTGTCAATGACTTTGATATTAGAACTTCCAATGATTATGTCATCGACATACACCAAAAGAGGCACAAATCCATCCTCATCCTTTCTAGTAAATAGTTAGTAATCAGATTTAGACTGTTGGAAACCAATAGAAGTAAGAGAAGCAAAAAATTTTGAGTTCCACTGTCGAGAAGCCTATTTAAGGCCATAAAGAGATTTATGAAGCTTACATACCAACCTACTACTTTCACTAGATGACTCCCCCTTGCCGTGAAAACTAGGAGGCAACCCATGTAAATCTTTTCTTCTAAATCCCCATGAAGAAAAGTGTTCTCTACATCTAATTGAAAGAGATGCCAATTATGAAATGCTATTAATGTAAGAAAGACCCTGATAGTAGTAAGCTTGGCTACAGGGATAAAAGTTTCTTAGAATCAAAGCCTTCCTTCTGTGTGTAACCTTTAGCCACCAGTTGAGCTTTAGGCCTGTCTACTGTCCCATCGGACTTTAATTTCACCTTGTAAACATACTTATAGCCCACTACAGTTTTCCTTGGAGGTAAATGAGTCATGTCCATGAGCCATTTGCCTCTAAGGCTTTTAATTCAGCAGTCATAGTATCCCGCCAAGGCTTAAATTTCATAGCTTCAAGGTAATTCTTAGGTTCACGAAGCATGGACAAGGAAAGAGCATAAGTTTTGTGAGAAGAAGATAGGTTATCATAAGATAAGTACTTATGAATGGAATGTGTAGTAGGAGTGATAGGTTTGTTTAGAGTGGCATGAGTATGTGCAATCTGATAGTGATAATCATGTAGATAGGTAAGTGGATGGCAAGTTCTTTCTAACCTCCTATAAATGATAGGAGGTGAGGTATGATCATGTGAAGGTGTGGTAGTATCAAGGTTAAATGAGGATGAGTCAGAAGCTTCATGAAAATGGGCAGTAGATGAGGGACTGGGAGATGATTCATGTGAAAGATGATGAGGTGAAGTATGAGTGTTTTGGTTAGTAAGAAAAGAAGAAGAAGAAGATGAAATGGTGGAGAAGGTTGAGAATAGAAAGGAAAAGAATCTAGTAGAGCAGTAGGAAGAACCAAATCATTGTAGCTCTGAGAATTTGAGATGTGAGAATCTAAATTATGGAATGGGAATTTAGTCTCGTAGAAAATGACATCCCTTGAGATAAAGTAAGACTCGATTTCAAGGTCATAGAGCTTGTAACCTTTCACACCAGGTGGATATCCCACAAAAATGCATTTCTTTGCTCGTGGACTCAATTTGGTTCTATTATGTTTGAGGGTAGAGGTAAAGCCTAAGCACCCAAAAACCTTTAGATGTGTATAAGGAATAGAGGAGAAAAGCATCTCATATGTTGATTTTTGGTGCAAAACAGGGGTTGGAATTCTGTTAATGATGTGAGCTGCAGTCAAAACTGCATCTCCCCAGAATTTGGATGGTAATGAGGCTTGAAAAAAGAGAGCACGAGCCATTAAAAGAAGATGTTGGTGCTTCCTCTCCACTACCTTGTTTTGTTGAGGGGTATTGACCGCTATTAGAAAATGCGTCTAAATTAACCCCCAAGTGCAAGGGTGTGCGGTGTAGTTTTAACTCGGTGAGTCCGAGGTCGAATTCACAAGGAGCCCATGATATTTAGTTTCTAGGTTAAAATGGAAATCCTAAATTTGATTGTAAACTAAGTTTGAAAAATAATTAAAACTAATTCCTAGGGTTTTGCAAGTTCAAAATTCAAATTAAACTAACTTAACAACCTATTAACAAAATTTCAGCAATTTAATATTGATTGTTGATTCAAGGAATAAAATATTAGCTAAACGAATTTTTCCTAATTTAAATGCACTTCAAAATAATCTAATAAAAAAAACTATAATGTAAATACTTCAATTAAATCAATCAAAGACAATTCGATTAATAAGCAAATAAATTTGAGAAGTCCTTGATCCAACTATCAATTCCAGGTAGTTTACGTCTTCACTATGGGATGAGTTGTAATACTTATGTTAAAACCTAAATTAGGATTTGTTCGAAAATTATTGAGAAAGTTTTAATCAAAAGCTTTTACCAGTGATTACAGAGAATATAGTCAAAAACTTCTGTTTTCGAAGGGTTTTCAAACAATCCTATTCGAATTCAAATTCAAATCCAATTCTTCTAGTTTATCCAAAATTATTAAGAAAATTTTAATCGAAAACCTTTACCAGTGATTACAGAGAATATAGTCAAAGGTTTTCGTTTTCGAATGTTTCTGAAATAAACTAATTCAAATTAGGATTCAAAATCTGAATTTTCAGTTCTTCAAAATTATTGAGAAAATTTTAATCGAAAACCCTTACCAGTGATTACAGAGAATATAGTCAAAGGTTTTCGTTTTTGAAAGTTTTTGAAAGAACTGAATTAGGTTTTAAAAAGTGTAGATCCCTTCGCATGGGCTTTCGCAAACCATGCGAAGGGTCTACGCAGACGTCTCAAAGTTGTAGACCCCTACGCATGAGCTTTCGCAAACTCTGCGAAGGGTCTACGTACATCCCATAGATCAGAGTAAACTACCCTTTCTTGATTCGTTGAATCAAGAACTAGGGTTTCTACGCTAGCATGATTTTAAACAAAACGAAAGCAATAAACGAAAGCATAAACATTAGATCTACCACTAGAAAATAATAAATCATATATTAAATTAACGAAACGAAAGTCAACTTACACGGCAAGCAACTCTGAAACTACGTAATGAAAGAGCAGTGCAGCGAAGAATAACCAAACGTCGAACAACTCCATAAACAAGACAAGTAATTGAAAACTCTCTAAAAAAAACTATTCTAAAACTCTCAAAGTATCTGAAAATATGAAAAAGAGGTTCCTAAAGTATGTAGAACTAAAAACTAGGGCTCCCTTGGGTCGGCCATGTAGCAGATGTTATAAAGAAGTCGTAAAGAAAACCCTAAAAGACGGAGTGAAGCCGCGCGCGCATAACACACTGTGGTCCGGACCGTTTGGCAGGTGGTCCGGACCACAGAAACTTTGTTCTTCAAGTTCTGCTTCTCGTTTGCTGCTTCTGACAGCTTTCTGTCCTCAACTTCCACTGCGATTTTGACCTCGCAAACGATCGATTCAGGCTTTGGCTAAAGCACCAAAGTTGTAGCCCTTTGAGTCTTATTTCCAACCCAAAAAGAATCAGGTCAATCCGAGTTGTGAGTGAAAAGTTATGGTCTAAATACTGACAAGGTGTCGAGCTGGAACTTCAGCTGCACACCACTTCAACTATTTTGAACTTCGGACCCTTTTTCTCTCCTCGGCTGCCACTTTCATCATTGCTAATCTCACTTATTTTACCCTTTTACCTGCAATTAAGAAAATAATAATAAAACTTCAAAATAAACTACTTAAATGCATCAAAAGTTATACAAAAGTGGAGTTTGTAATAGCACTTTTCAAGTGCAATCACACCCCCCAACTTGAGTGTTGCTAGTCCCTAGCAATGCCCTTTATTAAAATGAAATGCAACTACGATCCTATTTCTCTTTTCGTTGGAAACACGGCTACACTTAGCTACGTGCAGCAAGCCCTTTAAACCCCTAGGTTCCCCCTAGTGGACGAGTAAGGTCTCGTGAGGGTTTGCAGTGAATTTACCCACAAAATTCTATGGTATGGTCTCAAAGTGTTAAAAAAATGATTAAGATCAACAATGAATCAAGTTCAAGCCTAACAAGTCATAAAACCCAAATATCATGTGTAATTCCCAAGTGCTAAGCATTAATGCATGGACTATCAAAGTAGAAAGAGCATGTGTGCAAAATTGTTTCATTCATTCAACAAGGTTGCAAGAGCATAAACGGAACTAGGTTTTGACTTCAAATACTCACAAGGTACCACTCATAGAAAGAAATTCACTCATCAAGGGTTCACACACACCTATTAGCATATGATGCTGACCTAGTTGCACATAACCCCACAAATAAGTAAGTGAACTGAAATGAAATTCAAAGTGGACAGCTCATAACTATGTTCCAATGCATATGTAAGAGATCACACCACACAACCTACATAAGACCACTACATGCACAATATAAGAGTTGCTTGCTTAGAATCCACTAGGTCTTTGTTTTGGTTGTAACTTGGCCAGGGGTAATGGTTAACAATGGAGGATATAGAAATCAAAGCACATGTCTTGCAATAAATATGCTTAAGTGCGCACAAGTCTCGAACTACCCATTTCCTTTCTAAACCCCAACAAGGATTCCCACAAGAAGCTTATTCACAAACTTACGAACTACTCATGGGACATTCTCAATAATTCTAATACAATGCACAAGTCCCGAACTACCCAAGCAAAAAGAAGTGAAAAACCTTTTTTTCTTCTCTTTCTTTTTTTTTTCTCTATTTTTTTCTTTTTTTTCTTTTCTTTTCTTTTTTTTTTTCTCTATTTTTTTCTCTATTTTTTTCTTTTTTTTTTCTTTTCTTTTTTTCTTTGTTTTTTGAAATAATGAAAATACATCAGCTAGATTCTCCACCCAATATTTCCTCTCAATATGCTCTTAAAAATTTCCATTCCCAACCCCCATTCACATCATTGACATTAAGGCACTTTCACAATCCAAGACATGTGAGGGTAAGGCTTAGAGTGTGTGAATAAGGTTAAAGGACAATATATGAGGTGGGAACCAAGAAAAAAATATATATAAATATGTCACACACTTTATTTAAAAGGCTTCAAGTTGGTTCCTAGGATAATTCATAACCAAGAAAGGATAAAGAGGCCCAACAATAGCAAAGATGGCCTAGCATCATGTTCAAAGCTTGCAACAACTCATAATATGCCAAGTGAAACTAATGCAAGTGTGTGTGATGCAATTGGTGCATTGGAAACCAAAGTGAAAAATAAAAGAGCTGTGATTATGTGCAACCCCTCAAGAAAAGAATAATAGGCTCAAAAGCTCACCATTAAGGGGTATAAGTCTCTACCTAGTCCAAGAATGCTCAATTAACCAATGTTAAAGAAAATCAACTCCTAAGCACATAAACTCTTCTATTGATAGTCAAAGATGCACAAGGTCATTATACAATCAACTTGAACTAAGTTTCCTATTAAAGCTTGAACAAAACTCATTCATCACTTTCTCACTTAATTCCACAATCGACCAAACTAGAAAGAAAGGATGACATGTAGGTACAAATGTGCTAAATTCATGTATTTATGCTTAAAGATGCTCATAAATTTTTAAATTTTACAATTTTGGCACAAAAGGTCATCATGCGAACCCTACCCCCCAACTTAAAATTCACATTGTCCTCAATGTGAGAACCATGATGCATATGTGGGTCTGTAGTGTGCAATAGTGAGCATGATGATGAGCATGAAACAATAACAACAAAGGCACAAATAAGAACAAAGCACAAATTAAACCAAGCATGCACCCATTATTCAAGCCACTTAAGGCATCCCCCCAACTTAGATTCTACAGCACTCCCAACAAGAACAATTATATATGTGAAGTACCAATTAGAAGTGCAAAACTAAATAAAAGGGAGAGGAAGGATATTACCTCAAGAGCTTCCTTATTTGAAGAAAAGAAAAAAACTTGAGCAGTTTATTCCTTTGAATTAAATTGTACTAAAAGAAAAAAATAAAACTTCTACGAGATAAAATGTTAGAATAAACAAATAAAAGTAAACTAAAAGAAAATTAAAATTTAATCTAGGCAGAAAGAAAACTAAAATAAATAAATAAGTAAATAAAATCTAATCTACTAATATACAAGGGTTAATGCCAAAACATACTATCCAACTCCTAATCTCTCCCAAGCCTTACCAAATGGCTTTAGGAATGAAATATTCTCCTTGGGCCCAAGAGGTACTGAAAATGAGTGTGCTCCTAGTGCAGAAAACACTAGAAAATGCATGGCCTTGTGGGAATCCTTGAATCCCAAATATGACCCAAATTTATTTGCATATGTGAACATGGAATGTAGTTGTGGGTTTTCTAGTATCCCCTCGACACCTAAAAAGTCAATGCAAACTATTTTTTTGGTCTCCACCACTTCCCTAAATGTGTGGTTAGTCTTAGTCAAAACATGTTCAGTTCCCTCAGTAAGATTCCTAGTTGGGGCGACAGCAAAAGATGAGAGTTGTGCACCACTCTCACTCTTAGGCTTATCTATCGAACTCTCAAAGGATGATAAAGAAAATTCACTCTCATGAGAGTCCTGCGTAATTGAAGTAGGAACCCAACCATAATTAGAATCATACTTCCACTCAAATATAGGGGTCTCAACAGGTAAGTCATCAAGTGTACTAGTCCCAATAGGAAAAGATATATCAGAAGTGGTCTCAGTGAGTGGTGGTATAGTGGAACATGATGAAACTAAAGTGACTGGCTTAACAGTGTGTTCCTCTGAACCTCTGGCATTAAAGCTCTTAAAATAAGTCTTAGGACTTTCTAAGGTCATCTGAGTTGTTAGGGTGGGATGAGCTTCAAGCTCTGTGGTGGTGTTGGTTGGCATGTCCTCTAGACTCTCAACAGATGAAGTCTCGTGCATGTTAGAGTTTGGTGGGAACAAGTCAAAGGGCTCATTCCCTTCATTATCGCAACCATTATCAGAATAGTCGCTCCACTCAAAGTCTAGGGTTTTTGAATTAGAATTTTCTCGTGCAAGTAACAAAAAGGGCCTAGATTCAGCTATTTCAGCTTCAGTGCGTGGACGAATATAAGGACATGCTGTGGACTCGAACAATGTATCATCTAATGTAGAGTCAATATGTGTGGAAGTCTCATGTGCACTAGAATCTACTTTTAAATTAACTTCTTCCCTATGTTGAGTTTGCTCGCAGAGTGACTCAACTTGTGTATTGCTAGATTCAGTAAGCCAATGATCTAGGGGTTCCTTAGACTGGTCCTTGGTGAGTAGAGTGGAGTTGGGACAAGCAATATCCAAGTAATCAAGCCCCACACCTACTCCATTTTCTAAGGATTGGTCATGAGAATCAAGTGAAGTAGGAGGATGTGGGAAAGAATCCGTGTGGCTTTCAAGTGAATGAGGTTCAAAACTAGGTTCAAGCTTTTCTTGTGGCTTGGTGTGTTCATAGAAAAATTCAAAAAATGACCATGCCTCTTCTGGGGTAAGGTCAAGAAATTCCTTACCCAAACTTTTATCAAATGCTTGGTGTAACTCACAAGGTAGAGCATTGTAGAATATGCCTAGAATGTACCACAGTTCTAGTCCATGATTTGGGAAAGTTTCTAAAAGGTTTTTAAATCTCTCCCAGCATTTATAAAATACTTCACCCTTCTTGAAACAAAAACTTCTAATTTGAAAGCGGAAAGTGAAGTTTTGAAAATTGGGGAGAAACTTTGCAATAAAATCATTTTGTAACTCTTCCCAAATATTAATGGACCAAGTAGCGGCACGACACCAATCATCAGCTACTCCACATAATGATAACGGGAACAAATTATACTTAAATGTGTCATCTATGTAACCACTTGTGCAATAGAAACAAACTGACTCAAAATGTTCTAAATGAACTCTAGGGTCCTCATGTTGAAGTCCATAAAATTTAGGTAACATGGAAAAAGTTTCTAGGCAAAATTCAATTCCATAAATGCTGCCTAAATAACTAATGAGTGGGTGAATGGTGTCTGGTGAACCAGAATTATAAGGAAAATAATCCATGTTAAAAAATTTTATTTTATTTTATTTTATTTTTTTTTAGAAAAAGAAGTTAACTTAAAAATGAAAACAACCTAAAAACTAAAATTTGGCTCCCCGGCAACGGCGCCAAAAACTTGACCGCTATTAGAAAATGCGTCTAAATTAACCCCCAAGTGCAAGGGTGTGCGGTGTAGTTTTAACTCGGTGAGTCCGAGGTCGAATTCACAAGGAGCCCATGATATTTAGTTTCTAGGTTAAAATGGAAATCCTAAATTTGATTGTAAACTAAGTTTGAAAAATAATTAAAACTAATTCCTAGGGTTTTGCAAGTTCAAAATTCAAATTAAACTAACTTAACAACCTATTAACAAAATTTCAGCAATTTAATATTGATTGTTGATTCAAGGAATAAAATATTAGCTAAACGAATTTTTCCTAATTTAAATGCACTTCAAAATAATCTAATAAAAAAACTATAATGTAAATACTTCAATTAAATCAATCAAAGACAATTCGATTAATAAGCAAATAAATTTGAGAAGTCCTTGATCCAACTATCAATTCCAGGTAGTTTACGTCTTCACTATGGGATGAGTTGTAATACTTATGTTAAAACCTAAATTAGGATTTGTTCGAAAATTATTGAGAAAGTTTTAATCAAAAGCTTTTACCAGTGATTACAGAGAATATAGTCAAAAACTTCTGTTTTCGAAGGGTTTTCAAACAATCCTATTCGAATTCAAATTCAAATCCAATTCTTCTAGTTTATCCAAAATTATTAAGAAAATTTTAATCGAAAACCTTTACCAGTGATTACAGAGAATATAGTCAAAGGTTTTCGTTTTCGAATGTTTCTGAAATAAACTAATTCAAATTAGGATTCAAAATCTGAATTTTCAGTTCTTCAAAATTATTGAGAAAATTTTAATCGAAAACCCTTACCAGTGATTACAGAGAATATAGTCAAAGGTTTTCGTTTTTGAAAGTTTTTGAAAGAACTGAATTAGGTTTTAAAAAGTGTAGATCCCTTCGCATGGGCTTTCGCAAACCATGCGAAGGGTCTACGCAGACGTCTCAAAGTTGTAGACCCCTACGCATGAGCTTTCGCAAACTCTGCGAAGGGTCTACGTACATCCCATAGATCAGAGTAAACTACCCTTTCTTGATTCGTTGAATCAAGAACTAGGGTTTCTACGCTAGCATGATTTTAAACAAAACGAAAGCAATAAACGAAAGCATAAACATTAGATCTACCACTAGAAAATAATAAATCATATATTAAATTAACGAAACGAAAGTCAACTTACACGGCAAGCAACTCTGAAACTACGTAATGAAAGAGCAGTGCAGCGAAGAATAACCAAACGTCGAACAACTCCATAAACAAGACAAGTAATTGAAAACTCTCTAAAAAAAACTATTCTAAAACTCTCAAAGTATCTGAAAATATGAAAAAGAGGTTCCTAAAGTATGTAGAACTAAAAACTAGGGCTCCCTTGGGTCGGCCATGTAGCAGATGTTATAAAGAAGTCGTAAAGAAAACCCTAAAAGACGGAGTGAAGCCGCGCGCGCATAACACACTGTGGTCCGGACCGTTTGGCAGGTGGTCCGGACCACAGAAACTTTGTTCTTCAAGTTCTGCTTCTCGTTTGCTGCTTCTGACAGCTTTCTGTCCTCAACTTCCACTGCGATTTTGACCTCGCAAACGATCGATTCAGGCTTTGGCTAAAGCACCAAAGTTGTAGCCCTTTGAGTCTTCTTTCCAACCCAAAAAGAATCAGGTCAATCCGAGTTGTGAGTGAAAAGTTATGGTCTAAATACTGACAAGGTGTCGAGCTGGAACTTCAGCTGCACACCACTTCAACTATTTTGAACTTCGGACCCTTTTTCTCTCCTCGGCTGCCACTTTCATCATTGCTAATCTCACTTATTTTACCCTTTTACCTGCAATTAAGAAAATAATAATAAAACTTCAAAATAAACTACTTAAATGCATCAAAAGTTATACAAAAGTGGAGTTTGTAATAGCACTTTTCAAGTGCAATCAGGTATCAACATATGATGTTTGATGTAGAATACCATGAGGTTATAAAAATCATGCATATGAAATTCCAATCCATTATCAGAACGTATTTATTTGACTTAGGAGTTAAATTAAGTTCTAATTATATGACTAAAACTCTATAAAAGGGTTCTAACTTTTGCTTTGAATTTCATTAAATATACCCAAGTAACCCGAGTGTGATCATCCAAAATAGTTAAAAAAATAACAATGACCTTGAGTAGATGCGGTGAGATAGGGGCCCCAAATCTCATAATGTATTAATTCAAATGGGAAAGTTGTAGAAGAGGTACTCAAATGGAAAGATTTTCTCTTCTACTTTGCTAAATGACAAACAGTACATTGTAGATCTCTATTACACTTTATATTGGGAACATGTAACTGAATTACATCCATTCTCTTATAAGAGACATGTCCTAATCTAAGGTGCCATAGATCTAAACAGTGTTGATTAATGGAATAAAAGACTCGAGTGCTGATAGGATGAGTAGCCTTGCTAGTAGTGTGGCTAGAAAAAGGAAGCTTCTAGATTGTGTTGTAGGAAATGGATTGAGGATTGATGAAATAGAGACCATTTGAGGCTTCAGCAAGACCAATTGTCATCCATGAAGACCGGTCCTATATGAAACAGTGTTTTTCAAGGAAAATAAGACAAATAGAAGTGTTCTGAGTGAGTTTACTAACTGAGACAAGATTGAAAGCAAAAGTGGGAACACGCAGAACATTAGTGAGAGTAAGAGAATCTGAAATTTTCACAGTGCCAATGTGTGTGACTCTAGCATGAGTTTGATTAGGCAAATGAACTAAAGCCTGAGTTTCACAAATGATGGTGGTTAGAACAGAAACTGAACAGACTATATGGTCTGTGGCCCCAGTATCCAAAATCCAAGGTGCGACTAGTGATTTAGTGAAAAACAAAAAAGAATCAAGAATGTTAGGGGCAATGGAGGGACATAGTTTTATACCTGCCATGTTAGAAGCATGGGAGGTGCTGATATTGGCCTCTGCAGAAGTGATAGCCTGAGGATTGGACTGATTTAGGTTAGCTGAGGCAATGGAATCACTAAGATGAAGCTTTGAAGACTGGGCATTGACAAGAGCTATGAGCTGATGAAGCTGAGCCTCAGTTAAAGGCAACTGTGGAGCATTTTGAGACCCTTTATCCTGCCCTTATGAAGTCACTTGATTGGCTGAATGCTTATGTGAAGATGAACCAGAAGAGTATCTAGGCATGGCCTTGGTGAATTTAAAGTTAGGTGGAAAACCAATCAAATGATAACATTTTTCTTTGGTGTGTCCAACCTTTCCATAATGGAAACATGTAACATCAGCCCTTTCCCTCTTTTTTGCTAGACTGTGGGCCACTGCCAGAGCTGATGACTCAGAGTTAGGCATCATAAGAGTCCTTACTTGCCTTTTCCTTTCTTCCTGCAAAACCAAGGAAAAAATCTAATCCAACGAAGGCATAGGACTCGTGAGAATGATTTGTCCTCTAATGCTATCATAGGTGTCATTCAAACCCATTAAGAACTTGAATACATGATCTGTTTGTTGAGTCTTACCAATGGTTTTTAATGCTTTATAGGTACAAAGTCCACATGAGCAGTGAGGAAGAGGTCTATAGTTATGAAGCTCCTCCCAAACGGCATTTAATTGAGTGAAATAATCACTTACAGATAGATTTCCTTGCACAATTGATCCAAATTGCTATTGAAGCTTATAGATATGCACATTATCAGGTTGTGCAAAGTGTGCCTTAAGTGTTTCCCATATTGTCTTGGCTAAGCTGATATACAACACATTGGAGGCAATCTCCTTGGAGATGGAATTAAGAATCCAAAAAAGAACCAAGTTATTACAGCGTAACCAAGGAATGTAAAGATCACTAGTGAGCTCAGGAGTTTCGATGGTTCCATCAAGAAATCTAAGCTTGTTCTTGATTGAGATGGCTAAAATGAAGGGCCTCTACCAAGAAAGATAGTTAGGACCTGTCAAATGTGGTGTGACCACCACAGTGTTAGCATTATCACTGTGGTGTAGATAAAAAGGGCTATTGGGATCCTCTGAAGTGGAAATAGTTTGAGCAGATGGATTGATTGAACTAGAGAAATAAGATGGAGTTTCCTTTGCCATTGAGAATTGAAAAGAAGAAAAGAAGAAAAGGATGACTTTCACAAGAGTCCTTACTCTGATACCATGTTAGAAAAGAAGGAGAAGCAACAGTTAAATCAAAAGGAAGATAACCGGAATGAATTGAGTGAAAGAAAAACAAATTCTCATTCTTCATTCTGAAAAATTAGTATTGATTTCCTATATCTTATATACAGCAAAGAATAGCAGTAAATAATCTAGAATAACAAACTATAACAGCTGTGCAAATACATGTAATCCTAACAACAATCAAAGAATATTCCTATCTAACAAACTCTGCCAATTGTCTGCAACCAAGTGTCATTAGCTCATTTCATCCCTTAACTTTTGATTCTCTATATATCAACATCTGGTGCACCAACAACTGAGCTGGAACCTTCATTGATTGACTCCAATTTAACTAATCTTTGTGACAGGGAGGAGTCGGTGGAGGCGAAGGTAGTGTTAGGGCCAGGGCCACACCATGCAGTGGTGGTGGGAAGAGAGGGGCCTGCAGCGGCGAAGTCTTGGAAGCCAAGGTCAGCCAGGACGTACGGGGCCGATGACATGCATTGGATGAGTGTGCTCTTCAAGCATTGTCGGTGGTGGAGGAATCGATGAAGTAGTGGAAGTGGCAGGAGTGATGGCGGTACCGGTTGCAGACTTGCAGTGACGGTTGAGAGGAAGCATGAGACCAGGACGACCATTTGCATACAAGTAGTCATTGCTTGGTTGATTGTTTGCTTCCACGGAAAGAAGAACCCTGAGACTCAGAGAGAGAGAGAGAGAGAGAGACTCAGAGAGTGATTCATCCGTTTAAGCGTCTGGGTAACGCAGCTGGAAGCAGTTGGAAATTCTCTTACAATTTTTCTGGATGGTTTGACAGTTACACGCCTATTGCCCTTTCATAATGGTCAATGAGATCAGTGGCCTCTTTCTTGAGTTTTTTTTTTTTTTTTTTTTTTACCATAAACGTATCAAATAAATTATGATTTGCTAAACAAATATATTAGAGTAGTTTAGTTATAGTGAAATTAAATTGAAAAATAATGTCGAATCATAAAATTCTACCAGAAAAATAAAATTAAAATAATGTGTAAATTTATTATGGGCTAATCAATTTTAAATGACTACCAACTAAAGTGAAATTTTATTTAAAAATATCCTTGTAGTAACATTTTCGTGTACTTTTTCTAGTTAAAATTTTTGTTAGAATAATGGAGTGTTTGGTTGGTCAAAACTTATCAAAATCTACTAATTTTTACTAATTTTTTATATTTTCCAATCAAATTTTATCATATATTACTTTTACATCAAATTTTTGTACTTTTATTATATTTTTTGACTAAACTTTTACCAATCAAATACCCCCAACATCTAAGTTTGAACAATTTATAAATCATTGAGCGATTCTAAAATTTTTAACCATAAATATATATAATTGGAATGATATATGGATGTATAATAGGCTAATTACTTTTAAATAATTACCCACTTCAAAGAAATTTTATTAAAAAAATATTATTATCACATTATTCTTACACTTTTTTTTTTTGATTAAAACTTTCAATAGAGTAGTATTTTCCTAACTCATTCAGTCAAGCTTGATGACTTTTGATTCGGGTTCATTAAAAGCTTGTTTTAGAATGATCTCATTATGGAAGTGAGTCAAATTTAATTATATTACAAGTCGTAAATCATTTAGTTTTCAGCTCACTAAATTTAAATTTTATATAAAATAATTAGACTATTTGAAGTTTAAATCATAAACTGGACTCGTGTACAAAATAACTCGTTTGGTTTGGTTTTCGTCTGTGGGACTTTTTTCATTCATTAATTATATATATATAACAGTATGCAAGAATAGAAGGATTCTATTATGAGATGAAAAGTGTCCATTAATTTTAATACTGTCATGCTTGAAATTTTTTCATAATTTATGTGGTATTTGATTTGTCAAATAAATAAATAAATAAATAAATTTATGTGAAAATGATACGTGATAAAATTTAATTGAAAAATTTTTTAAAAAATTGATAAAATTAGAATTTTTTGACATTTATTTGGAAATCCAAACACCCACTTATTAAGTTTTTTTGATATGACACCCAGTAATAGAACGTTAGATGAACATTGAATTATAAACAAATCCGTATTGATTCCTTATTATATCAATTAGTTTTTATGAGATGACATGTAGATTTTTGATACTTGAATTTTATATCATCGATATTCTTTCTCTTTTTCTCTCATTACTGATCAAGTTCTCATCAATAAAAACCCAGCAAAATTTTATTTCCTTCTTCTTTTTATTTAGATTTTATGAGTTCGTTCTTCAATTACGTCGTAAGTGGAGGAAATTCTTCAGTAGTTTAATTCCCTACTAACAATGAATGCTATTAATTAATATTAAGAAAATATCTTGAAATTCAAAAGGGATTTATTCATCTATGTATCATTTTATTCAATTTTTTATAAAGTCTCAACTTCACATGGACGATTGTGTCACGATGCCTTTAAAGCCATTTGAAATATGAATAGATGAAGTACTGATCAGATGGGGATATCTTTGGATGGTCCCAATTGTTTTTCTAAAAGCAATAAAAAATGGAAAATGAAATGAGGATAGAAGAACAGAACTACAAGAAATATGTAGGTATAAGTGAGAAATATTGTTCTCCTTAAAAATTATTTTTGCGAATTGAGTATATATAAATAATTTTTTCGCAGATTTCCTCGTTTATCTTAATCGCCTATCATTTAAGAGTAGCAATCCTATCCCATTCACGTTCACAATCTGTACGTGTTTGATTTGTTAAACGAGAAAAGAATAGGGATGGTGATTCAAAATTATTTATATTTGATTTATGATGAAGAATTAAAATGAAAAAATAAAATGCAAAATTTAAAAATTAAAAATAATTAGATTAAATTTAATTTATTAATTAACACTTTTTATTTTTATTTTTTATATATTTATTTTTTATTTTTTTATCACTAAATTCTCAGTCCAAACATACACCGAATTGAAATGGAAGCTAGTATTGCAACAAAGGGATTTTATTCATCAACTAGAAACAGAGTTACCAACTGATGATGAAGGACAAACTAGCCGCCAGTGAATCAGCTCTCACAAGCCATGGAGATCATCAATGTCTACAATCGATTCAATCAACGGCGTAGGGGCCAACATCTCACCGACATCTCGTGAACGTTGAAGCTGCTCCAAACCCCCAGTAGGCGTAGGATGAATGTGTGTGTGTGGAAACGATGTGGACAGTCCATGAACCACGATCTTCAGGTTGTGGATCAAATCCGGACTCTTGATTTTCACGTAGTTGATACTGACTCCCGTACCTCCGGCAGTTGTCACCACGAGCTTGTCCCCTTGCTCCATCGTTGGAAGAAGCGTCCCTCTCGGAAGACTCTCCAAATCAGCAGCCATCAGGAGCCTGTTCGGCACGATGTGAAACCGGAAATTAGTGACGTACGCGTGTCCTGCTCCGGAGAAGATTGCGACGTCGTCCAGAGCGAACACCGTCATGGATCGAAGGTCCAGAAGCTCGGCGTTCTTCAATTTCAGAGCTAGAGCCACCATGCCGTAACCACTGATGCTCAGGCGGAGCATCACGTCTTTTAGCATCAGGCGCATGAGAAAGAACGGCGAGGCAGGCAGCGAATGAGGGAACGAGAGGGAAGTCATTCGCTCTACGTCGCAAGAGTACGGCGACAGGTGAGAAATGAAGCCCTGGAGGCCGTGAACGGCGACGAGGCCGTCGTTGTAGAGGTCCGGATGAGTGATCTTTACACCGCCAATGAAGACTTCGGAAGTGTTGGAGAAGGTGATGGTGATGCATCGGCCGGGGGCTAGCGTTTCGATCTTCGTGCCGAAGGGCAACGTGAGCATGTAGTGAAGAGGGAAGAGGCCGGGGACCGTGTGCTCACGTAGGAGGAGAGATACCGTGCAGGAAGGGCAGGTGAGGAGGGAAGAGTCCGTGGGGGCGAAGACGGTGGCGGGGCCTCTCCACGTAGTAGCGTTAGTCAGAGAAGTCGCCGCGGCGGAGAACCCGCTGAAGCCGAGGTTTGCGAGGAGTGGACCCAAGAGAGACGCTGGATATGCGTGTCCTTGAAACAGTGGTTGCGATGTCGGTGCAGCAAGCGGCGAAGCAATGGACGGGCCTCCGTTGACGACTGTGGCTATGGAGGTGGAGAGGAAGATAGAGGCGAGGATAAAGAGTTGCAAGGGATGAAGTGTAGTAGCCATCGATTGACAATTTCTGTTGGGGAGAGAGAGAGAGAGAGAGAAAGAGAGAGTGTGAGTGTGAAGAAGGGGGCTGGGACTTTTATGCAGTTAACGAATCAGTTACGATTCGCTGCCTTAAAATGACGGAAGTATCCCTCTGCTATTTCTTTTAAATGCCATCGTGCCAATTACGTGATATTTCCTAAATGTTCTAATTATTTCATTAAATAAATATATGCCTCGTGATTTTTTTAAATACTACATTAGTATCTTTTAATTATAAATATAATGAACTTGGAAAATAGTGATATCATTAAAAAATGTACATATTATAAATTCTTTACCTATTATTAAAAATAAATATTTTTTTACTTAAGAACTTAAAAGGAGAAGAACTAACAAAAAGTTTTACTACTAGAAAATGTTGTATTGGTGTTTAGAAATTCGGGCAACCACCTTGGGCAATCGCTAAAGCCACTATTAGCAGCGACAACTAATTTTATCTTTAGATGGTCACTAATATCTCTTAAAATAACTCTAATCCCTCCCTTCAATTCTATATGCTTTTACATTTTTTTTTCCCAAACTTATTCTCTATCGATCTCAATCTCTTTATGCTTCCTCCCTCCAATTTCCCTCCATTTTTTCACTCAAACATGTTGCACCACTGCCAACTTTGCCATGGCCTACCACCTACTACCAGATCGTCGTCACAGCTCCCGCCTGACTGCTAGTTGCTCCTATTCTATTGTAGGTTCTCGATCTCAATCTGTCTCCATCTCTCTCTCTTTCACACACATACACACATGTACTCATTCCTCTATCTTTCACTCTCTATCTCTTATTATCCCTAATTTCAAACTTTGCAAGTTGCATTCTCTAACTTACTAACCATTGAAGGTATGCATTTTTTTTTTCTGCAGAATAGAAATTATTGGCTATTCAGCTTGGGATGTGATTTTGGATATTGCAGCTTGCCTCCTTATTGTTTATGTTTTTTTTTTTTTTTTTATTATTTTTCTGCAAAAAATAGATTTTTTTGTGTTGTTTTGTTTTTTTATTTTGGGGGGGGGTTAGTTTTTCTCCATTCCTAGTATATCAAACAGTTAACCGTTGATTCAATTTTATTTTATTTAAATATCGTCTTGATTTTAGGTTTTTGATTCAATATATTTTGTTCTCCTCTTATCTGGTTGTAATTACTGGTAAACAAGCCAAATGATATAATTTTTTGTTGGTTGGATTAGATTAGAACTGACAGAACTGTGATGAAATTGAGTAATATTTGTCTGTTGTGATTACTTTTTGTGTTGGGCTTAATAATAGTTGCACCCACTCTGTGCTTCTTCTATTCACCAATGTTTTGTTTGGGTTCTTAAATTGTGAATGGGAAATAAAATGAAATGAAATATACTCTCAATTTCAATATCCAAACATAAGATATTAAAAAAAAAAAAAAAACAGTAGATGAAAGAAATTTCAATCACTAGTCAACTAGCGCTAAGTTGGATTAATATTTCAACTATTTGCTGCTCTTGCGGGAATTGTGTGCCATCGAAACCTATTCGTGTTGAAATGACAATCCAAAGTTGCATACATATGTATAGGATTCAAATTTTCGTTCTCTTTTTTGGTTTGTGTTTATAAAAATAAAAAATAAAATGCATCAAATTTGAGAAATAAAATATAATTAAATTAAAAATTAATTAATTGACAAATAAATTTAGTTATTATATTTTTTAATCTATTCAAACTGAGACATATATTTAAAATTTTATTTTTCTCTTTTTTTTATATATCTTTTTTTTCCCTCCCCTTTTCTTTTTCCTTTGCTAAATCCTTCCTCTAAACACTCCCATAGAGTCACTTCCTCAATGACGAATGACAGGCACTGTCAATGTCTTCTTTGACGCTTGAGCAAAAGAGTAATATTTTAAAACACTATTAGAGAATTTGTTTTTCTTTTCTTCGTCTAATATTCATAACTATTCATAATACTCACAAATACTTGAAAATACGTATAAATAGTTTCAAAAAATATTTTTTTATTTGTTTAATTAAAAATATTATTTATTTATTTTTCAAAAAACATGTGTATCTATTCTCAAATGACTATAATTGAGCACACTCTATATGTGATTTTTGTTAAATTTATTATTATTTATAAACAATCATAAAAAACTGATAAAAGTGCCGAAGAAAATAAATAATGAATAGTTAATGGTATCTAATTAAACATTAACTAATTAAGTGGTATTTAAAGAAATAAAAAAATATTAAAATAATGGATAGTTAGAAGGTATTTAAGAAAAAAAAATGATTACGGTATGATATCTATATTACATATATGTAAGATTATAAAGTAAAAAATAAATGAGTAACAATATTGTAAAATTCTATAATAATATTACGAAACTTAATGTAAAATTTAAAATTATCTTTAATAAACCATTATTAAATTACTCTAAGAAAACTCTTCCAAAATAACAGTTAAAAATAATTCTTACTTGGGGCCAAATGTTAGTCCAATATTTATTACTTGGCCCAATCCAATCCAAAAATAATAAGAATGAGAAATTTAAAATTATCTTTAACAAACCATTATTAAATTATTTCAAGAAAACTATTCCAAAATAACAATTAATTAAAAATAATTCATACTTTGAGCCAAGCATTAATCCAATATTTATTGCGTAGATCTAATCCAATCCAATTTCAGCCCAATATATGCTTAGGCCCAATCCAATCCAAATCCAATCCAAAAATAACAAAAATAAGAAACTTAAAATTATTTTTAACAAACCATTATTAAATTACTTTAAGAAAACTCTTCAAAATAGCAATTAAAAATAATTCTTACTTAGGGCCTATAATTAATCCAATATTTATTACTTGGGCCTAATCCAATTTAAATCCAAATTCAATTCAAAAAATAATCAGAAAAGAAATTAGAAAGCTATAGGTAGTAATTGTTAAATTTGAAGTTAATTAATGATAGAAAACAAATTTAGAAACTTCCATTGTAATTTTTATTCATTTGCATGCATTTAAAAACTTAGACCCATTTGAGAGTCATGTATGATACTCGTTTGGTCATCCTTGACACAACAGATTAGATTTTTGACTAGATTTGTTGTTCTTGTTATGCAGAGGTAGAGATTGATGTACGTAATTATTGAATTGTCTAGTTCGAATAGTTTGGGAATGCAATCATCCATCTTATCCTCAACAACTCATGCAAGTCTTATGTTAGATAGAGTTTCGCTTAATGTCTTGTTATTCTCTGAGTACATACGTAGATACGACTGATATCATTTCTATGTCATGTACTTGGAGAACCATACAGACATACTATCGAAAATTTGTCTACCAAAGGGACGAAACATTTGAGTTGTTGAGGATAAGATAGATTTTGCATTATCAAATATAATAGGAACAACTACCCTATAGTGAGAAGTTTATAGCTTATAGCTAGGTGACTTGCATAATGCTTGAAAGCTTACTTACCCCTTCCCCCCAAAAAAAGACTTGCATGATGCACAATCTCTTAGAGTAATTGTACTTGCTCATTTCAGACTTCCACAAAAATAGTTAGCAAGATGAACAAAAGTTAGATTGATTTGCTAAAGAGAATGTCTAAGGAACATATAAAGGTGATTAAGTAGTTCACTGCCTGCACTAATGGGTTTGATTGTTAGTTTATCAGTTGTTCCTATAGAAAATGTGCAAATTGGTATTACTACACATGAGAGATTGTGTAGGTGTATTTGATTCATGATGGGTTTTTGAAGCAGTACAAGAATTGGATAAGACGTGGAGAAGAATATATTTCTTGTTACCGAAAGGAAATAGTTGAGATGGCGGTCAATGTCACAATGTGTAAAGACCCGGAATTTTTCACTTTTTTTATTATTTTAAATTTATAATATTTAAAATTTTGATATTTTGGACCACCATTTATATTTTATGTAGGTGATTTGGTGTTAATTTATTTTATGTTGTATGCATTAATGTGTGCCTCATTATGTATGTAATTGTATTCATCAGTAGAGAGGAGAAACGTTGATAGTTTGTTTATTTATTTGTGGGGAGGCTAAGAGTTGGCAGGTTATGTGGGAGTTAGAGAAAGTATTAAGGAGGGTTTTATGAGTTTATTCATCTGAATAAGAGAGAGAGGGACTCTTACGTTGTTTAAAACCTTCACCATCTATGATCTTCCACCGAGAAAAAAATTCTGCATTTTTTTATTTTATTTTGGCCTCTCAAATTTAAGAGAGAGGGGGAGAGAGATCATGCTATCGGTTGTACATTGGTAAAGATCGTAGAGAGATTTTTGAAAAACGTGTAATTGGCGTTTTAAAGAGGATTACCGGATCGTGTTTAAGGCCAACTTGAGTTGGTGTTGATTGCTTTACACACCGATCGTCTACGTGTATAGTGAGGTAGGTGGGATTGTGTTTATTTGATATAATTTTTTTAATCATGTTATATATATGTGTGTGTGTGTGTGTGTGTGCAAAAGATGAAAAACCTATTCTATGAATTGATTCTTGATTATGCATGTGAAATTCTGGAACTTTCACACTGAAATGGATATATTGTTTTCTCATAAAAATCATACTTAGAGATCGATTTAATTTATGAAAATTTTATATGTTAAATTAGACATATAGAAGAGATTCTTGTAAAAATTTCACAATTTTTGGAATTTAAATGAATTTATTAAAAATAGTCAAACCTAACTGATTGGTTGGGATTTCTGTACCTGGATCAGCACATTGTTTTTATATGAAATTCATATTTAGAGGCCGAATTAATTTTTGATATTTTTATATATGGGAGTACATATCCAAAATAGTATTCAGTAAAAATTTCATATTTTTTTAGTTAACATAGATTTTATAAAAATCATGAAGTTTGACTATTTGTTTTAATTTGCTGTGCTGATAGGAGGTTGATTTTTGGTATAAAAACGATACCTAGAGATTAAATTAATTTCTAAAACTTTTATATATGAAAATAGACATGTTAGAGATTCTACAGTAAATTGTTTATAAATTTTTGAGTAATATTTTATTTTATAAAAATATTGAAACCTGGCTGTTTGGTTTACGTTGCTGTGCTAACAACAGTTAGATATTTGGTATAAAAGGTATAGATAAAAGTTGATATAATTTATGAAATTTTTATATGTTAAACAAGATATATGAATGAGCTTTCTGTAAAAATTTCAAAATTTTTTGATTTAAAATGTATTTTATAAAAATCGGGAAAGCGAGCTATTCTGTATGGTTCTAACAGAAATACCCATTTAGTATTTTTAAAATCTGTATTATATGGCTTTATGAATAAATTTTAAATCTTGTTTTTATGAAACTGAACTTAATTATAAGTATTTTAGGCTTTTGAATTAGTGTAAAATATTTCATTTTCTATTTTTTTATGAATTATCAAACTTTATGTCTTGAATCCTTCATTGTCATGACATGCTTGATATAAAATTTTATTTACCAAGCTAGCTGCATATATATATTCTTGAATATGGCTGCATGATATTTATTTGATAAATCTTGTATGAGAATATTTTTATGAAAGGGCAACATGAAACTTAGGCCCAAAACACATTCACATTTCATAAAACTTATAAAGTAAAGGGAAGAACACACAAAAATCAAATTAGGAAGAACTTTTGTGTATGTTGTGCTGTTAATAAAATGAATTACTTGATATTTAATTTTTGGGTTATTGGGGTCATTAAGGGTATTAGAAAGAATGGGTTCTAGAGCCCAAGGGTTGAAATCTCCAAAACCTGCGCAGGGTGGTTAGCATAACCAGTAGGCTAGAAACCTACGAAATATATATACGGCTTATTCTAGCGTATATTTACTGGGACTGCGGGACCAAATGTACCTCATGATTGAGGTCTGGGGATGTGATGAGTACATTTAGGACTGCGGAACCAATTGTACCCCATGACTAAGATCTGGGGATGTGATGAGTACATCTAGGACTGCGGGACTAGTTGTACCCCATGGTTTAGGCCTGGGGATTTATTTTAGGTTTAGTTCTGAGGCCACAGACTAAACTTGCAGAGTACTTGACCCATAGTATGATATTGATGTGTGGTGATGTGAATGAAGTGATATGATTTATTTATAGCATTAGACTGCGGAATCATGGCTAAGTAACTTTATAATTTGAATGTTATGATTGAATATGGATATTTTGAAAATTATAAGATTTTATATTTTATTCTTATTAATTAGTTTTAATAATTTTGCATGGTTAAGAAATTATATGTTATAAACACTTTCGAGCACACGTGGAATTTAGTGCTCACCACCTACTACAGTTGGTAATGCAGGGGTTAATGCTTGTGATGGACTAGTGGGTTAGCTAGCCGTCTTGGGTTGTTATAGCTAGATGATTTGTTTTATTTTACGTTCCAACGTTTAAATTTTAATGTAATGGAGTTTCGATTTAGGCTTATATTTGTGGCATGGTTTTGTAGCCCATTCTTAGGGCATTTTAAAAGCATTTTGGATATTCAAGAGATTGAATAATATTTACTTTAATTAGCTTCCGCTCTGATATGATACATTTTTCATGGTTTGATATTTATTTTTGGGTTTTGTTCCCACGTTCCCAATTGTGGATTTCGGGGCGTGATAGCTTGGTATCAGAGCCTAGGTTTAGGAATACCTAAGGATAATGGGAATTTTTTTTGGTTTTGGGGTTATGTGTTATGAAGTGTGTTATACATTATTTAAATTTTTCAGGCCTTAAAATTTCAAACTCTAAATTTTGTTTTTCCTTGTTTCTAGCTCGATGGCACCGAGAGTTGCGCCAGTTGCTAGGGGTAGAGGACGTGGGCGACCTAGAAGTCACGGGGTTCGAGCCGGTCGTGACCATGGAGCTCAGGCTGGTTTAGGTCGTGGTGCCCCAGTTGAGGGGGTACATCCAGAGTTGACTCGTGAGCAGGGATCTAATGCAGGTGCAGGGTTTGAGGTTCCGCCAGGTGTGGCACCAGTGCCACAGAAGGAGGAAGTGCAGTCTGGACAGCCTTCAGTTCGAACACCAAGGGTATTTGATCTTGTTACTTTTATGCATCAGGTGGCAGCAGCCATGGCAGTGCTAGCAGGAAGTGGAGCATGAGTGGGACCTCCACCAGCTTCTTGTCAGTCAGCGGGTTCTTTGGAGCGCTTCAGGAGGATGAAGCCTCCTAGTGAAGACGGAGTGCCAGACTCTGATGTTGCAGAGGGTTTTCTTAGCCAATGCGAGAAAATTCTCAAGGCTCTTCAGATCACAGATATTCAGACGAGTATTTCACTCATCACTTTTTAGTTCACTGGTGATGCTGCTATGTGGTGGAGCTTTGTAGAGGGTTCACAGGATGTGGCAGCTTTGACTTGGGAGAGATTCCAAGAGCTATTTCGTGAGCACTTTCTCCCTATTGCTCTCAGGGATGCGAAGAGGGATGAGTTTATGGCCTTGACTCAGGGAAATATGACAGTGTTGGAGTATGAGTGTCAGTTTGCTTCTCTCTCCACCTATGCTCCAGACCTGGTATCCACAGAGAGATACAGGTCCAGACGGTTTGAAAGGGGTCTATGAGTAGGCATCAGGAGCAGAGTTGTCCCACTGGGGTTGGATGATTACAAGATCTTGACTGGTCGGGCTATGACCATTGAGAAGGACCTAAATGATGTCAGGATGATGAATGAAAACAAGCCGAGTAAGAGTATTGCTCCTCAGTCAACTAGCGGGCACAAGAAAAGGAACAGGGAGGGACCCAGTGAGTTGCAGCCACAACGCTTCCAACAGAGGAGCGTGGCTCCTACTCAGACAACTAGCAGGGTACAGTCTGAAGGGCCGATTGTGTGCCATATATGTAATTAACCGGGGCATAAGAAGTATCACTGCCCACTGAGGAATGCACTGGCCAAAACTGAGCAACGGTTTGAGTCACGATTTGAGCAGAGGTTGGGATTGCTGACGTGTTACTCTTGTGGGCAATAGGGCCATATCTCTAAAAACTGCCCTCAGGGAAATAGTACAGCAAGATTCCAACAACCGGCATAATCAGTTCAAAGTAACAGGCCGACAGCGTTACGGTCTTTCCAGAATCGGTTTCGACAGGAACCACAGGGTGTTACCCAAAGTTTTCAGAGAATAGCTCAAGGTGGTCCGCAGCAAGGGCAGAGAGGTAGAAGGCCACCAACAGCTCCCACTCAGGGGAGGGTATTTGCTATAGCACTGACCGATGGACCTGCTGAGCCCATTGCGGCTAGAGGTACATTTATAGTTTTCTCTTCACATGTTACTGTCTTGGTAGATATGGGAGCTTCGCATTCATTCATATCTGAGAATTGTGTGTCTGCACTTAAATTATCTGTTGGATACTTGTCACCACCTTTACATGTTGAAACCCCAATCGAGGGATACTTCCAGTTGGATAGAGTTTGTCGGGGTTGTGTGATAGCAGCAATGATGGAGACCTCAGTGAATTATTATCAGTTCTCGCATGATTTTATTGTGCTAAAAATGGACAGTTTTGATGTGATACTCGGGATGGATTGGTTGATTGCATATCAAGCATTTATTGATTGTTCTAAGAGACGTGTGACCTTGCACACTCCTGAGGGGGGAGTGATAAAGTTTACAGGAGACCGCTACAGTCTTCGGACTTTGCCTTCTCTAGATAGGCAAGGACGAGTGGACCTCTATAGTTTGTTTACCTGTTTAACAGTGGAAGATGGGGAGCAGTGTGTGGCTGAGATGCCACGTGTAGTTTATGAGTTTCCAGAGGTATTCTTGGAAGACTTGTTTGGGTTACTGCCAGAAAGAGAAGTGGAGTTTACAATTGATTTGGTTCCAGGAACTGAGCTAATATATATTGCGCCTTATCAGTTAGCACCTGCAGAACTAGCCGAGTTGAAGATTCAGATTGAGGATTTGACCTTAAAAGGATTTATCCGACCTAGCACATCTCCGTGGGGTGCACCAGCACTGTTTGCAGCAAAGAAAGATGGTACTCTCAGGATGTACATTGACTATAGAAGACTGAACAGAGTCACCATCAAGAATTGGTATCCCTTGCTGAGGATTGATGACCTATTTGATCAGTTAAAGGGATCATTGTTCTTTTCGAAGATCGATCTAAGGTCGAGTTATCACCAGTTAAGGATGCGAGCAGAAGATATCCCCAAGACAGCATTTAGAACTCAATACGACCATTACGAGTTCCTTGTTATGCCATTCGGGGCGTGACACAATGACTGATCCAATGATTGCGATGCTAAATGATATCATTGAGACTAATGGGGTGGGTAGAAGTAATCCTAGCTCGGGTACAGATTAAGAGGCATTGAGATACTTTGAAATTCTTGATAATTCATAGACATAATTGCATCTTGGATGTATGGATTTTAGTAATTGTCTTTTATTGTTAAGTTGTTACATTTAAAGGCGTTGAATTAATGGTCAGACACATATTTCGACATACTACTCCAGTTGTCACATAGAGTGCCCTTATCCAGTGCTCGGTGAGTCCTACTACTATGCTCGCAAGTCAACTAAAAATTTTTGCTTCACATATGAGACTTTGGATGCATACCCAAATAGTTGTATGTTGTTTAGGAATGGGAATGCCCAACTCAATATGTATTATTTGTAAGACTCTAAGGTGGAAAGACAATGAGGTTGGTTAGAATCGTCAAAATACTTCATTCAGAGGCACTCGAAATTTGCCCTAGATAGTTGTAATGTGTGGTTTAGCTTGGCTATAGATGGTTTTATCCCATTTAGGCCCATGATAGAGTTAAATCACAATATGTGGCCAGTGGTGTTGGTTTCGTATAATCTTCCTTCGTGGTTGTGTATGAAGCAACCTTTCATGATCCTATCCACCCTTATTGATGGACCAAGAGGCCCTAGCAATATGATTTACTTATATATATAGCCTTTGATTGACAAGTTGAATGAATTATGGGTCAAAAGTGTGATGACTTTTGACTCTGAAGGAAATGAAATATTTAAACTTTGTGACGTACTATTGTAGATAATGAATGACTGCCTTGTGTACACTAACTTATCAAGTTAGAGCACGAAGGGGGAGCTTGTATGTCTTTATTGCAATCAGAATAAGAAGTCAACTTGTATGAAGCACGGCAAAAAGTAGGTCTACACAAGTCAAGCATTTTTTTACCTCCCGTTGCATATATTTAGAAGGGATAAAGTGTCATTCGATAACACTCTAGAATATAGTCCAACACCATGGATAATGACTGAGGTTGATTTATTGTCACAAATCTATCAGGAACAAATACAACTAGTGTATAATTTTTATGATCTATTAGCACCCCAATTACTTTTATAACTGGTACGAACAAAAAATGCAGTCATAACTAGAACAAGAAAAGTATTTTCTACAAGTTACCGTATTATAAAAGACAATATATTAAGGCACAACTTAGATTTTATGCACATCAACAAGAATGTTTGTTATAATATGTTATGGACCATTCTTGGTGTTAAAAGAAAGTTAAAAGACATTGCCAATGCTCACCTTGATTTGCAAGAAATTGGGCAGAGAAAACCAGTGCACTTACAGTTAAGACAGTCCAATAATACATGATGAGTACAGATGGTATTAAAAGGTGTCAAGGTGCCTGGAGGGTCTTGTTCGAATAATTCAAAGTGTGTAAACATGAAGGAAAAGACTTTACAGGGTTTGAAGAGTCATAACAATCAGATTCTCATCAAACAATTAATTCCTATTTCCATCCAGAATTGTTTACCTAAGAATATTGTGGAGCTGTTAATTAAGTTCAGTAACTTTTCAGACAACTATGTTCAAGTGTTCACCATACTAATGATTTGAACAGTTTATAGAAGAGGATTGCACTAACACTATGTTATCTAAAGAAAATCTTTCCATCATCATTTTTTTGATGTAATGGTCCACTTGACCATACATTTAACAAGTGAAGTCTTGATTGGTGGCCTTGTTCAATTCAAGTTGATGTATTTAATTGAGAGGTATATGAATATATTGAAGAGGTATGTGTGTAACAGAGTTCATCCAGAGGCATTGATAGCCATCTGTTTGCTTTAAGTATGCAATGGTCTCTGGTAAAATACAAAGAAAAACTACACTTGTATATGACTGCTCACAAAAAGTAATAATTTCACTCTTAAACATAGGAGTGTATAGTATAGTATTTATTTGGTAAGACCAAGATCGAATTCACAGAGAATGCTTTGTTAAAAATTTTAACGAAAACTTAGATTTGAAATATCTTTGCGAGTTTGAAATAAACCTTCACAAAGAATGATTAATTTAATTTAAGCTTGAATTTGTGAAAGTTTTTGAAAGAAAATCTTGTAAAAATAGACTTAACAACCAAAAGTAAAACACAAATAATTTAAACTACTTAAGAACTTAAAAACTTAAAATGAAAAGGTTTGGTTTAGTTAATGAAAAAAACACTTGGTTCCAAACCATTCCAAGTATAGTATATTAGTAATTCATTTAATATAGCCTTTATAACTCAATCCAAATTTAACAATTGTAAACTAAATCCGAAGATGTTTCAATTAAAACTTTAAGAAAATAAGTTTAACTTTCATAAAAGATGTTGAAATGAAACTCTTTTGTCGAACATGACACGAAACCTTAATCCTAGCACAACAAACCTTTTAAGGAATGAGTTTTGAAAGGTTTCAAAGCTTTAACCATGATTAACATATAAACTTTGAATATCTCAAGCAAAACCTATTAGATATAAAAATGATTGCTATCTTGACAATTGAAGAACAACTATGGATGAGACATTGAAACAAATATTTGGACTACAAAGACCAAGCTTGATTATAACATCATCCAAGTTTGAATCTGAAGATTATAACAATCACTTTTCTATCTTTTATATCAAGAAATTATTTTAGACTTGTAAAACCAATACCAAAATTGAATTTATCATTTCAACCATCACTCTTCTTGGTTTGGAATCAAATAAGAAAATTTAGCAAGACATGGTAAAGGAAAAGAAATTCATTAAAACTTAAAAGCTTGAAAACATTTTTTATAAATAAAGATTACTTAAACAAAACACTAGATTGAAAAACAAGTTCCGAAAACAAAGAACAAGAAGAAGAAAGAGAAGACAAAGAAATATAAAAGACATTCTTAACTCATACTCTCTTCTCTCTAACTCACTTCTCCATAAGATTCCCTTTTCTTTCTTCTTTACCCATAGTATGTATTTATAGGCATCATATAACTTCCACTTGCACCTTGCACTTGCATGCCCACTTGCATCCTCCAACTTGCATCTTCAACTTGCATGCCCACTTGCATATCCACTTTCATTGCCTACTTGAATGATTAAGTTATATTATCCACTTGCACTTCTACTTGCCAACTTGCATATCCACTTCCATTGCCCACATGCATGCCTAAGTTACATTATCCACTTGCACTTCCACTTGCCAATTTGCATTCCTAACTTGATGATTCACTTTTATTTTTAACTTGTATGAATCATGAGATAAATAAGATTACAACTAAAGTAGATAAAACTAAATATTTAGTTAGTTTGAATAACTACAATAATATTAATCATAGGGACTAGTTGTAAAATGTTGAAGCATAATCAGTATGCATCGACTCTTGCTATAAATAAAGACACTCCCACAAATGCTAATTGAATTACATGTGAAAAAAGGAGAATGGGAGAAAGAAGGGTGTAGGCGCTAATTCCTCTTACAAAAGCCAAAGTATCTTGAAAACTTCCCCTCTTTTTTTTTTTTTTTTTTACCTTGAGAAATCCATCTGGGAGAAAACTAAAGACTGCTTTGCACAATTTTATGGTGGCATTTCGACCCAAAGCCTACTAAGATGTTTCACCTCAACCAACGGGGGAGATAGAAAAAGTAGTGGGTTGGAGTAAGGCTACCTTAAAAATTTTGGCGCAAAATATTTTGTAAGACGTATCTAAAAATTTGATAAGCCATATCTAAAAAATAAAAATAAAATTGAATAAATGATAAATGATTAAAAAAAATCTTATTTACAAAATGATAAGGTCTATTAAAAAATGAACTAATAATAAATGACAAAAAAAAAAGAGCTTTGATAAGGCGTATCTAATAAATTGATAAGGCATATCTAAAAACAAAAAATTGAAATTAAATAAATGATAAAAAGATCCTATCGAAAATATGATAAGATTTATCTGAAAAATGAAGTAATAATAAATGATACAAAAATGAAAGAGTTGAAAATGGATAAAAAAAAAAATAAATGATGAAAAAAAGCCTATCTAAACCAATGATAAAATCTAAATGATAAAAAAAAAAAGAAAAGCCTATCTAAACAAATGATAAGGCCTGCCAAAAGATATGAAGTTAGATTATTGATAAATGATTAAAAAAAATTGAAGTTAGATAAACTGAGAAGATAAGAGTTTTTAAAGATTTTTAATGTTAAATGTATATTGGATATAAGTCAGATGGGATAGCATAGGATAGGATGGGAGCAAGTAAAGATAAATTGAAATAGTGGGGTCAAAAAATATTTTAATGAGGACAATATTAAAAAATATATATATATATATATTTATAATTAATTGTTTTTAAAAAGTAAATGGGGCCAGTTGGCCTACTCAACCACTCCCATCTCTGCCACTAACTTCAAGTAGTTTATAAATGCCCTTGTACTAGGAATTTCCATTCCTATAATTTCATCATCTTTCAAAAGCTGCTCTCGTGGACTATATCGCTCTTGGCCAGTATGTTTGTGTCTGATTGCATATATTCATCAGAATATTTATATAGTCCTTTCTATCTGAGAAGATCCTCCAGTTTCTAAATTTGAAGGCAATAGTTCCTTGAAAAAACAATCATTGTTCTCTACGTATCTACAACAAAATCTAATTTCATTACTTAGGTCCCAACTTTTAAACACTCATAGGGTTGTGACAACCATTAGGCAATGAGTTGGTCGCCTAAGGCTCCACAAAGAGATAAGCCCCCATTTATTTAAAATTTTATTAATAGTAAAAAATTAAATGATATTTAAACCAATCAAATTTTTATTAATGTATTAATTATTATTTTTTAATTTTATTATAACTTTTTAACTTTTTACAACTCTATCTATATCTTCATAATTATCTTATTAAATCTAGTATATTTTTTAACTTCCTACAACTCTATCTTCATAATTATCTTATTAAATGTATTCTTATTATTTTATTAATTTTATTTTTATCCGTTATTAGACACTTTTTTATCTATGAGACACCAGAACTATTATTATTATCTTATTAATTTTGCTTTTATTAGTTAGCCACCTATTTTTATCTGTTAGACAACACCAAAACTAAAAAAAATAATATCTGTTTAATTAACTCATTCAGTCATTCATTCTATCGACCTTCATATATCATCTTTTAATCATTCTAATAATCCAAATCCAAATTCATTTCTTATTTTCACCTTATCATCATATATGATATTTAAAGTTATCAACTCATTCATCTATCATCATTCTCAATTTTTATCTTCATCTTCATCTTTAAGTTGCTCTTACAAATCCAATTTTTCTTTAAGACACATATTTCTTCAAGACATAGTTGAGCTAAGATCAAGTTGTCTAAAATAAAAAAGAAAATGAAAAAGAGTTAGGCCTTCCTACAAAATTTTGCCTAAGGCCCTGAAACTCTAGACACGATCCTATGTAGAACAGAAGACACAAAACTATAGTTTACCTGTAATAACTCAGATTTTTTTAATTTGGATATTGTTATTTGATAAATTTTGTTTGCTATTTAAATTTAATGGTTTGAAATTTTTGGATTTCTATTTAAAAAGATTAATTTTGGGTTATATTTGAAAAGATTTTAAAATTTTAGGGAAGGGGTGTAATTTTCCTAATCCTATGGGGAGTAGGTAAATAATTTAGTTTGTTAAAATTAAATTCTGCTATATATATATATACTGCAGTTTTTAAAAAAAAAATTAGAAACCTTAAGAGAGAGGAAGAAAGACCGAGAGAGAAAGGAGAAAGAAGAGGTACGGCGCTGAAACAGGGAAGACAAAGAAGTTAATTTGCCGGATTTAATAGGTAAGGGGCGGCCCTTCTAATGCTATGTATATGTATATGTATGTATAGATGTACATAATATCTATATATTGATTTATTTCTTCACATAGTAAATTTGCCAGTTAACAATTTGGGTTTAAATATATAAAAGTGATCCATTGAAAATTTAAGCTCTCAGGTGACTTGATTTAAAATTAGTACTTATAAAACATTTTTTCCCTTTGGAATTCGTGCATCCTAAATGGCCATATGCCTTGCAGAGAACTTTTGATACATGCATAGTACGTTTTACTTTTTTGTAAGAAAAGTGAATTATTTGATTTTGTCTTTACATGTACATAAGACACAAGCTTTATTATATATATATATATATATTTGGTGCTAAATCAGTATTGTTTCCAGGACACATGGTTTATTTGATTAAGAGTATTTAATGCATTAATTCCTTGCAAAAAAAAAAAAAATTAAAAGATTAACGGGTACTAGTCCGGATCATCTAGTTTGAATTGCTTGAGTGTAATAACAATTGATTTGTTTGATGAGTATTGATGGTGTGATTGATAGTGTTTTGTGGAATACATGATTTATTCATAATATATATATATATATATATATAATTTAAGCTTTGGAATAAAAAGACCAATTTATTTACTATAGATTTAAAGTGAAATTTGATGTGTTTTTGTTTGGATTGAGGGGTACTGAAAATATCGGGTATACGTACCCAAGGGTTGAGAGTCCCGAAACCCGCGCGGGGGTGGTAATCGAGTCCAGTAGGCTAGTAACCTACGAACGATGCAGATGCCTAAGGGTGGCATATTATATTCCTAAGGCTTCGGCCTAGAAAGCAGACACCGAAGGATGGTGTATATTGGTTGGGTCCTGTTTCTACGGGACAATCAAGCAGACATCAATGAATGATGTATATTGGTTGGGTCTTGTTTCTACGAGACAACCAAGCAGCAGTACCTTGAAATTAAATTATTTTTCTTTGATGTGTTGTGTGGTGTAGAAACACAAATAAATTGTAATGAAAAGAGATAAATAAATAAATTGAAGTTCTTGTTTGAAATTGCTACTTGTGCATACTTGTTTTACTTAGTAGCATGCTAGGACATATTGCATTTATATTATTATTATTATTAGGATTCCGAGCACACGTGGTATTAGTGCTAAACTCTTTACAGCTTGCGATGCAGGTAATGAATTTGAGTCACGCACAGGACCTATTCACCATGAAAATTAGGAACTTATTTATTTGTTTTTACTTAATTACCTTAGAATTTTCTTTAGAGAATTGTTTTTAGTGAATTGTAATAAGCCTCTGTTTGTGAGGTTATTATTATTATTTTTTTTTGTTACTAGCTTTGAGAGATTGTTTGGATTAGTTTTGAAGATTTAGTTTTGACTAAGGCATTTATTTAAATTTAAAGTTTAGTTTTAATTATTTTATTTTCTTTGCTCCATAGTATGTATGTACGGTTCTGATGTGGAACAGGAAAATGTTATTAGATAATATATTGTGTGTTATTTTATTCACATACTCAGGTTGTGAAATTCAGGGCGTGACAAGTTGTAAGGGACTGTGAGGGACCTACCCGTGAAGAACTCTGCCTACGGGAGAGTAAAGCGGGAGGTGAAGCAGAGAAGCAATGCCTCCCATCCCATATCGCCTAGGTCGTGGAAGTAAGTGGCATATATGTAACATTCGATATCAATCTAGTACAACGCGTTTTAAAGCCCTGAGGGCACTGGGTTCCGTGAGAACTCTATGATTAAGCATGCTCCAGTTGGAGTAGTACCGGGATGGGTGACCTCCTGGGAAGTAGCTTACCAAGCCCAAAGCGGACAATATTGTACTATATGTATGCGGGTCGTTACAAATGGTATCAGAGCCAATACCTAGCCGGAAGTGTGGGATCACGCGTGGGACCCACGTGTGAGGGACCTGCTTGTGAGGGACTCTGCTTGTGGGAGAGTGAAATAGGAGGCCACGCCGGGACGCGTGCCCTATAAGGGGGGAGGATTGTAAGGGACTGTGAGGGACCTACCCATGAAGAACTCTGCCTACGGGAGAGTAAAGCGGGAGGTGAAGCAGAGAAGCAATGCTTCCTATCCCACATCGTCTGGGTCGTGGAAGTAAGTGGCATATATGTAACATTCGATATCAATCTAGTACAACGCGTTTTAAAGCCGTGAGGGCACTGGGTTCAGTGAGAGCTCCATGGTTAAGCGTGCTCCAGTGGGAGTAGTACCGGGATGGGTGACCTCCTGGGAAGTAGCTTACCAAGCCCAAAGCGGACAATATTGTACTATATGGATGCGGGTCGTTATATTACCTTTGTGCATGGTCTTAGAAGCCAACACCAAAGATGTTTCCATAGATGTCATCACCTATGGTGGTGTAGCAAATTTGTGAGCCACTCCCAAGTCACGTGCAACTTTCCTCCACTGTGAATCGCTAGAATCTAACGTGGGACACCGATGTGGTGATTGTCAAAAAGTCTCAAATGTTTAAGTTAGCAACACTAAAACAAAAATTAGATTTAATGACATTTGGTAAATAAATGACATGATATTTTATATTTATGGCAGTTTTTAAAAAGTGTTATTAAAACATAAGTAAATGGAAGTGATTTAATGACATTTTATACAATGTTGCCCTTCACCTATTATTTATTTTTTTGTGTCCTACATTGGTAAAACACTATAACTTCACTTATTTTTTTATATATATAAAACTACTAATTTGTAGCATATAATTTTAAATGATGTGAATGAACTCATGGGTTCCTAGAAGGAACCCATTTCTTTATAAATTAATATAGTTATAAAATTCAGTTATTTCAAATGTATTAGGTATTAAATAAAAAATAGAAATAAAGAATTAAGTAAAAAACAAAAATAAAAATCCTTAAATAATGATTAAGTTATTTCTTTTATAATAATTAGATTCTAATGGCATTTATTGGCACCGCAAAAATACACAATTATGGCACTTAAAGTGCCATTTAAGAATCATATACTTTTAAAGTAGTAAGGTTTCTATAATGACATTTCAAAGTGCTACTAGCAAATATATTTAATGATATTTAAAAGTGTTGAAAATAATGTATATTTTGGCATTTAAAGTGTCATAAAAGAAATCAAGCCATTTTGCTAGAATGACACTTTTAAGTGCCACCGAAGTGTCACTAACACCTAGCACGGCACAGGCATGCTTTACATTTCTTGAAAATGTCATTAGTTAAAAACTGTTATTAGAAGAAGTTTGTAGTGACAATTATGATTGCAATGAAATCCATATTTTGTTGTAATGTAAAGAGTTCAATAGTGATTCTAGTAGAGTTTTGGTATATGAAAAATGAGCCATACCTTATGAATTGATATAGTCCCTTTAATATATGTCCATGAATGTAATAGGGGTAGGAAGGGAATTCGTGAAGCTTCCATTTATTGTGAAATGGTTGTCTTTCCATTTTTAGAATATCTCCAAATTTCGTGAATATTGCCCCTAAATATGAGATTGGCTGTTACCTCCATTGTGGTGAAAATCGTGCAATTCTAGGCGAGAATCACGCGGAGAATCACGTGGACAAGTACTACTATAAATGCTTTGCTCAATGTATTTACTCGGGACCAACCGAGCAGGTCTTGGTTGACTCATGCAAGTTTGGTTAATTCGTATTTGGTTGGGCGATGCTTTTTTCAAATGGATGATTAGGAATTACCTTCCATTAGATGCTACCAATTCCCTTGATCACTTATGCTGGCTGAGAGGAATCTGATAGTTCTCCTCCTGCCCTAAAATATGGGTGCATTAATGGCCTTGCAAGCATGGTAGATGTGCATAGTTACATTTATGGGATATGTTTTTCACATCCCTGTCGCATGTCACTCACAGATTGCTCACGTGGCTGGTGCTATGTACAATTAAATAGAGGCTGCTAGATTTATTTTTGCACCTGGATTGTGACTATCCATTTTGAAAAAATAGGGATGTTATAATTGACGGATGAGATTCTTATGTTTTAGCTTTACACTTCTATAGTTTTTGCTGCTTTTCGAGATATCGTGTTTGAAGCTATCATATTCTAGCGAGGTTTTTCTTCCCACTGGGTAAGATCAATTCACATTTTTTTTGGTTTCTCTTGTATGCACTGGTTGTTAAATCATTGTTCTTATTTTTACGAGAGAGGGCATAAATTTCCTTGTCCATGGGGTCATAGATAATCCTAAATACATCAAGTCAATCTGTGGTGGTTTAGTGTTTCTGTCATAGATACAGTCTTTGGTTGAGTTAAGTATCCTAGAAACCATGAGCGGTCCCAAAAGAGCTAGTTCTTTAGGTTCTGAGAAAACAAGGTCTAAGGAGTTTGTTTTTTGTAGACATAGAACTCTTGGTGTGCCTAGCACTAGCAAGCCCCAGGTGGTAAATGAGTACATCAGGCCTATTGTAGATGCTTTCGAGCCCAAGGTTGGGTCTAAACGCCCCGAAATATTCATCCTTGGAGAGAGGAATTTTAGTTTTGAAGTAGAGGACATTATGGCTACCATTATTGGGACGAAGATCTTGAGCTTGATCCCCGCATACCAGTTCTTCTTAGGCCTTACTTACAAGTTTCTCGGGAAAAACAATTCTGCTTGTTTGCCAAGGGATGGGGAGGTCACTGTGTATAAGGTTTCCTTGGTTGGAGGCCTTCGATTTCCCTTAGCAAAGCCCATTTAGGAAATATTGAGTCAGCTCGAGCTAGCTCCCGCACATATGCAACCAAACAGCTGGTGGATCCTACTGGGTTGTGCTGTGCTTTGGCAAGCCATTACTGAATAAGATTTGACTACTGATGAATGCTTGCACTACACCAAGAAAGGGTTAAGGTGGTGATACCTATCGAAGAGATGCTCAAAGTTTAACTTGGTGATAAACATGCCCAAATCTCATAAAGGCTGGAAGGATAACTATTTCTTCATCCGTGGGGATAGATGGGAGTTCCAACCATGGGAAATCGAGAAGGGTATGACCATTTAGGTCGCTAGAAAATGGGGTCAGCCATAGAAAAAGGGTATGTCGAACTCTTTATCTAAGTTTCTCACATAAATCTTCTTCTCTTTAAGTTTTCGAGCTCTGACCTAACCTTTTAATTTGATTAATTTGTGCATAACCCATTCTGTCTAAGGAGCAAAATGACTATATTCAGTATGTTCAGGCACATAATGTGCACAATGCTAACCTCCTAATGACCACGAAAAACCTTAGGTTGTATCTACTCTGTCCTAAATTGACCAAGGAAGCCTTTACAGCAAAACGTGAGAGGAGTGAGTTCTTTACTTATATTTCATTATATTCTTTTTTTTATGATTCTTCTCTACTTATATTTCATTATATTCTTTGTTTTTTTCATGATTCTTACTTGGGTATTCTCTTATGTGGATAGTGAGATCCTAAAGGAACAAGTCGATCAGGCCAACATGATTGACATGTGCAACCTAAAAAGGTCGGTAAAAAGACTCCTACACAGGATGCTTCTAGGTAAGGTGCCCCTAAAAAGGCTAGGGTTGACAAGTCTCCTCCTTCACCACCTCCGTAGACCAAGAACATCCCAGATCCACCTAGCTAGAAGGATGTGGTTGATATATCTTCCTCCCCTTCAAAAGGCATTATTGCTGCATCGATTGACAGGTCAGGGACTTCTTCCTAACTATCCGTAGTCACCAATGTCGAGACAGCCTGGCTAAAGATGCTCGCAACAGTTTCTGATGCCAAGCTCGAGCCTTTATAGGGGTGCCTAAACCAGAACCTTATGTTAGACCTGAACCACGACATTTTTAGGGCAAGCGTCCAACTTGTCTCATTCTTGACCTACCATTTTCCTTTTTTTCTTTTATTAAATGTGTTTCTTCTATTGTTGTGTCATTCAGACTATGGTGAGGGCCTCTGCTATGTACATAAGGTTGGCCAACAGAGAAAGATTGCTTCTAGAAGAGATAAAGAAAAAGAAGGACATTCTTACTCAGGCAGAGTCTCTAAAAGAAGCAAGGTGTTCTAGAAAATAAGCACAAGTTGAATAAAGAAAACAATGAGCTGAAAGTTGACCATGCTACCCTCGCCCAGGACCTTGCTATCAAGAAAGAATCAAGAGAGGCAGCTGAGAAAAGGGTTACTGAACTCACCGAGGAGCTGTATGGGGCATGGGAAAAGACAGTGGCCAAATTCAAAAACACTAATGATTTCTAAACTTTGCTTCTCCATATCTTCATGTAAGGTTTTAATAATGCCAAGGACAAAGCCTTGGCTTTGTTCCCTGATCTAGACCTACCTGGTTTAAAGCCTAGCGAGGCAGGTGCTACTAAAGAGCATGAAACTAGAGACGGCGAGCACATTGCTAAGAATGATAATATATGGGCTCTGATCAGCTCGAATAGTCTTCATTTTTGTTCTTGTTTTGACTTTTTATGAAACTTTCTTTTGTCGCGGCCTAGAATCAGTGAACAGACATTTCTTGGTAAATTCGTGTGCACTTTTGCCTTTCTGTAGTTTAAATGTTTAGGTAGCCTATCTATTCTGCATGAGATTAGGTTACCTGTTGCTTTTATTCTTTCCTTTATTTCTGTAAGTGTTCGAATTATGTAGGTTTTTTAGCTTTGCTCGATCTGTCGAGCCAAGCTAGCCATGTAAGTATTGATGTTCTACTCGATCTCATGATCGAGTGGAAGTATTTTACTTTATTAACATTTTTGTTTTACTTGGTCTTGTGAATCGAATATATATACTTTGCTTATGAGAACCATATCGCTCTGGTTGGTCTTGGGAACTGAGTAAAATTATTTTGGCCTCTTAGGCTTGGCCATGTGAGCCATGTCGCTCTGCTTGGTCTCATGAATCGAGCAAAAGTACTTTTATCTCTTGAACCTCACCACATGAGCCATTCTGATCTGCTTGGTGATTACACTTGAAAAGTGTAATTACAAACTCCACATTTTGATACACATTGATGCATTTAAGTAGTTAATCTTGAAGTTTTATAATTATTTTATTACTTATAGCTTTTATTTTTTTAATTTCAGGGAAAACGGCAAAATAATTGAGATTAGCAACGATGAAAGTGGCTATCGCGGAGAAAAAATGGTCCAAAGTTCAAGATGGTTGAACTGGTGTGCAGCTGAAATTCCACTTTGACACCCTATCAGTATTTTGACCATATCTTTCCACTCACAATTTGGATTGACCTGATTCTTTTTGGGTTGGAAAGAGGACTCAATGGGCTACAATTTTTGTGTTTTAGCCGAAGCTTGAATCCATCATCTTTGAGGTCAAAATCGAATTGGAAGTCGAGGACAGAAAGCTGTCAGAAGAAAAAAACACAAAAAGTGAAACTTATACACTACTGTCCGGACACCCCATTTGGGTGTCCAGACACCTGGACACATGGAAGCTTACTTCCGTCTGGACACCCCAATTGGGTGTCCAGACACCTAGACGTGCGGGGTTAATTTCCTTCTTTGTTTTTAGGGTTTCCTTGGAGGGGTTATAAATACCCATTGAGCAGTCGTTTAAAAGGGGATTTTCTTCTCATCTTCTTCCCCACATTCTTGAGAGTTTTCTAGAGTTTTAGAGTGAGTTTTTATAGATACTTGAAGATGTTTTTCAAGTTGGGAGTAGCTTTCTTTGGTTTTGTTTCAGCATGCATTGTCTTTCGCTATTCCTTTCGTTCTTCGAAGTACGGTACTGCTTTTGCATAGATTAATAATATTTTTATTCGTAGTTTAGTTTATATTTATTCCTTCATCTCATTCTTTGATTTTTGTCTTAATGGTTGGATTCAATTGCATGGATTTCATTATGAATGTAGCGTAAAACCCTAGTTCTTGATTCAACGAATCAAGGAAGGGTAGTTTGTGAAAAACGAAGGGATGTGCGTAGATCCTTTGCATGGTTTGTAAAAACCTTTGCGGAGTGATCTACGTTTGTAAGAATCATTTTTAGTTTGTTTCAAACACTTTCAAAAACGAAGACCTTTGACTACATTTTCTGTAATCACTGGTAAAGGTTTTCGGGTAAAAATTGATTCAATAATTTTGGGCAAATTAAAATTGATTTCTTAAACAAATCTGGTTTTGGTTGTTTGAAAAACCTTCGGAAACAAGAGTTTTTGACTATATTCTCTGTAAACACTGGTAAAAACTCCTGAATATAATTTTCTTAATAATTTTTGAACAAACCCTAATTTAGGTTTGAAACCGAATGTTTTCTCAGAAAATATTTCCAGTTTTATTATCTATAATGAAACGTGATTTTAAAACTGATTATTGGATATTTTCTGAACTTTAATGAGAATATTTTTCCCAGTCTATGGCTCCATTGACGTGAACTATAGAATGTAGTTTTAACACATCCCGTAGTGAAGTAGTAAACTACCCGGAATTGAAAGTTGAATCAAGAATCATTTTTGTTATCTTGAATGCTTAATTTTATTGCTTTCATTATTTTAGTTTAGTTTAATTTTGTATCTTGTTTTTCTATTAGTTGGAATAAAAGTAATTTAATTTCTTGAATGCTAGTTCAGTTAATTTTTGTAATTTACTTTTATTTGGTTGCTAGTTACTTAATCAACTCTTCTCAAAACCTAAAACTTGTTTTATTTTCTTTTCTTGTCTTTTAAAATGAAATAGTAGGTAGAAGAACTTAGAAAACCCTAGTGTTCAATCTCATAGTTCCCTGTGGATTCGATCTCGGACTCACCGAGTTAAAACTACACCGCACACCCTTGCACTTGGGGGTTAGTTTAGACGCACATTTTACAAGCCGTCAAGTTTTTGGCGCCGTTGCTGGGCAACTTAATTTTGATTCATTAGGATAACTCTAGGTTATTTTCCTACTGTTTTCAAAAAAAAAAAAAAAAAAAAAAAAAAATTACTGAACATGGATTGTTTTCCTTATAATTCTAGTTCACCAGACACTATTCACCCAGTGATTAGTTATTTAGGCAGCATTTATGGAATTGATTTTTGCCTACAATCCCTTTCTATGCTACCTAAATTTTATGGACTTCAACATGAGGACCCTAGAGTTCATTTAGAACATTTTGAGTCAGTATGTTTCTATCGCACGAGTTGTTACATAGATAACACACTTAAGTATAATTTTTTCCCGTTATCATTATGCGGAGTAGCCGATGATTGGTGTCGTGCCGTTACTTCATCCATTAATATTTGGGAAGAGTTACAAAATGATTTTATTGCAACCTTTCTCCCCAAATTTCAAAACTTCACTTTTCACTTTCAAATTAGAAATTTTTGTTTCAAGAAGGGTGAAGTATTTTATAAATGCTGGGAGAGATTTAAAAACCTTTTAGAAACTTTCCCAAATCATGGACTAGATTTAGGGTACATTCTAGGCATATTCTATAAGGCTCTACCTTGTGAGTTGCATCGAGCATTTGATAAAAGCTTGGGTACGGACTTTCTTGACCTTACCCCAGAAGAGGCATGGTCATTTTTTGAATTTTTCTATTAGCACACTAAGCCACGAGAAAAACTTGAACCTAGTTTTGAACCTCATTCTCTTGAAAGCCACACTAACCTTTTGCGACATCCTCCTACTTCACTTGATTCTCATGATCAATCCTTAGAAAATAGAGTAGGTGTGGAGTCTGACTATTTGGATATTACATGTCCCAACCCCACTCTATTCACCAAGGGCCAGTCTGAGGAACCCCTAGACCATTGGATTCCTGAATCCAGCAATACACAAGTTAAGTCACTCTGCGAGCAAACTCAACATAGGGAAGAAGTTAAGTTAAAAGTAGATTCTAGTGCACATGAGACTTCTACACACACTGACTCTACATTAGATGATACTTTGTTCAAGTCCACAGCATGTCCTTATATTCGTCCACTCAATGAAGTTGAAATTGCTGAATCTAAGGCCTTTTTGTCTCTTACACAAGAAAATTCTAATTCAAAAGCCTTAAATTTTGAGTGGAGCGACTATTCTGACAGTGATTGGGATAGTGAAGGGAATGAGCCCTTTGACTCGTTCCCACCAGACTCTAACATGCACCAGACTTCATCTATTAAGAGTCTAGACGACATGCCAACCAACCCCACCACAAAGCTTGAAGCTCATCCCACCCTGACACCACAAGTGACCTTGGAAAGTCCTGATACTCATTCTAAGAGCTTTGATGCCATAGGTTCAGGGGAGCACACTGTTGAGCTAGTCAGTTTATTTTCATCATGTTCTACCACACCACTCACTGAGACCATTTATGATATATCTTTTTCTACTGGGGATAGTACACTTGATGACTTATTTGTTGAGATCCCTGCATTTGAGTGGAGGTATGATTCTAATTATGGTTGGGTTCTTACTTCAATTCCACGGGACTCTCATGAGAGTGAATTTTCTTTATCATCATTTGAAAGTTCAATAGGCAAGCTTAAGAGTGAGCGTGGTGCACACCTCTTCTCTTTTACCATCACCCCAACTGAGAATCTTATTGAAGGAAATGAACATGTTTTAACCAAAACTGACCACACATGTAGGGAAGTGGTGGAGACCAAAGAGATAGTTTGTATTGACTTCTTAGGTGTCGAGGGGATACTAGAGAACACACAACTAAACTCCATGTTCACATATGCAAATATTTTTGGGCCATATTTGGGATTCAAGGATCCCCACAAAACCATGCATTCTCCAATGTTCTCTGCACTAGGAGCACACTCATTTTTGGTACATCCTAGACTCAAGGAGAATATTTCATTCTTAAAGCCGTTTGGTGAGGCTTGGGAAAGATTAGGAGTTGGATAGTATACTTTTTGCATTAACCCTTGTATATTAGTAGATTAGATTTTTCTTTATTTATTTATTTTTTGATTTAATGTTAGTTTAGCTTTTCTTCCATTTTCATTTTCATTTTTTTCTTTCTACTAACTCTTTTCTTCTTGTTTTATTTTTCTTTTATTTTTAATTCTAACATATTGCTTGTATAGTTATTTTGTTTTCTTCAAATAAGGAAGCTCTTGAGGTAATATCCTTCCCCTCCCTTTTATTTAGTTTTGCACTTTCAATTGGTACTTCACATATATAATTGTTGTTGTTGGGAGTGCTGTAGAACTTAAGTTGGGGGGATGCATTAGGTGATGCCTTAAGTGACTTGAATAATGGGTGCATGCTTGGTTTAATTTGTGCTTTATTCTTATTTGTGCCTTTTGTGGTTATTGTTTCATGCGCATCATCATGCTCAGTATTGCACACTACAGACCCACATATGCATTATGGTTCTCACATTGAGGACAATGTGAATTTTAAGTTGGGGGTAGGGTTCGCATGATGACCTTCTGTGCCAAAATTACAAAATTTTAAAATTTTTGAGCTTCTTTAGGCCTAAATACATGCATTTAGCACATTTGTACCAACATGTTAGCCTTTTTGGTTTGGTTGATTGTGGAATTGAGTGAGAGAGTGATAAATGAGTTTTGTTCAAGCTTTAATAGGAAACTTAGTTCAAGTTGATTGTATAATGACCTTGTGCATTTTTGACTATCATAGAAAGGAGTTTATGTGCTTAGGAGTAGATTTTGTTTAACATTGGTTAATTGAGCATTCTTGGACTAGGTGGAGACTTATACCCTTAATGGTGAGCTTTTGAGCCTATTATTCTTTTTCTTGAGGGGTTGCACATAATTACAGCTCTTTTGTTTTTCACTTTGGTTTTCAATGCACCAATTGCATCACACACACTTGCATGAGTTTCACTTGGCACATTATGAGTTGTTGTAAGCTTTGAACATGATGCTAGGCCCTCTTTACTATTTTTGGGCCTCTTTATCCTTCCTTGATATGAAATTGCCCTAGGAACCAACTTGAAGCCTTTATAATAAAGTGTGTGATATGTTTATATATCTTTTTCTTGGTTCCCACCTCATGTATTATCCTTTAGCCTTATTCACACACTTTAAGCCTTATCATCACGTCTTGGGTTGTGAAAGTACCTTAATGTCAATGATGTGAATTGGGGTTGGGAATGGAAATTTTTTAGAGCATATTGGGAGGAAATATTGGGTGGAGATTCTAGCTTGTGTATTTCATTATTTCAAAAACAAAAAAAAAAAAAGAAAAAAAAGAAGAAAAAAAAAGAAAAAAAGAAAAAAGAAAAAAAATAAAGAAAAAAAAGAACAAAAAAAAAAAAAGTTTGTCATTCCTTTTTTCTTGTGTACTTTTGGGACTTGTGCATTATATTATAATTATTGAGAATGTCCTATGAGTCATTTGTTAGTTTGTGAATAGGCTTCTTGTTGTAATCCTTGTTGGGGTTTAGAAAGGAAATGGGTAGTTCAGGATTTGTGCGCACTTGAGCATCTTTATCCCAAGACATGTGCTTTGATTTCCATATCCTCCATTGTTAACCATTACCCTTGGCCAAGTTACAACCAAAACAAAGACCTAGTGGATTCTAAGAAGCAACTTTTGTATTGTGCATGTAGTGGTCTTATGTAGGTTGTGTGGTGTGATTTCTTACACTTGCATTGGAACATGATTATGAGCTACACACTTTGAATTTCATTTCAGTTCACTCACTTATTTGTGGGGTTATGTGCAACTAGGTTAGCATTATATGCTAATAGGTATCTGTGAACCCTTGATGAGTGAATTCTTTTCTATAAGTGGTACCCTGCGAGCATTTGAAGTCAAAACCTAGTTCTGTTTATGCTCTTGCAACCTTGTTGAATGAATAAAGCAATTTTGCACACATGCTCTTTCTACCTTGATAGTCCATGCATTTATGCTTAGCACTTGGGATTTACACTTGATATTTGGGTTTTGTGACTTATTAGGCTTGAGCTTGATTCATTTTTGATCTTGATCATTTTTCAACACTTTGAGACCATGCCATAGAATTTTGTGGATAGATTCACTGTAAACCCTCACGAGACCTTACTTGTCCACTAGAGGGAACCTAGGGGTTTAAAGGGCTTGCTGCACGTAGCTAAGTATAGTCGTGTTTCCAACGAAAAGAGAAATAGGATAGTAGTTTCATTTCGTTTTAATAAAGGGCATTGCTAGGGACTAGCAATGCTCAAGTTGGGGGGTGTGATTACACTTGAAAAGTGTAATTACAAACTCCACATTTTGATACACATTGATGCATTTAAGTATTTAATGTTGAAGTTTTATCATTATTTTATTACTTATAGCTTTTATTTCTTAATTGCAGGGAAAATGGCAAAATAATTGAGATTAGCAGCGATGAAAGTGGCTGTCGCGGAGAAAAAATGGTCCAAAGTTCAAGATGGTTGAACTGGTGTGCAGCTGAAATTCCAGCTTGACACCCTATTAGTATTTTGACCATATCTTTTCACTCACAATTTGGATTGACCTGATTCTTTTTGGCTTGGAAAGAGGACTCAATGGGATACAATTTTTGTGTTTTAGCCGAAGCTTGAATCCATCATCTTTGAGGTCAAAATCGTATTGGAAGTCAAGGACAGAAAGTTGTCAGAAGAAAAAAACACAAAAAGTGAAACTTATACACTGCCATCTGGACACCCCATTTTGGGTGTCTGGACACCTGGACACATGGAAGCTTACTGCCGTCCGGACACCCCAATTGGGTGTCCAGACACCTGGACGCGCGGGGTTAATTTCCTTCTTCGTTTTTAGGGTTTCCTTGGAAGGGTTATAAATACCCATTAAGCAACCGTTTAGAAGGGGATTTTCTTCTCATCTTCTTCCCCACATTCTTGAGAGTTTTCTAGAGTTTTAGAGTGAGTTTTTATAGATACTTGAAGATGTTTTTCAAGTTGGGAGTAGCTTCCTTTGGTTTTGTTTCAGCATGCATTGTCTTTCGCTATTCCTTTCGTTCTTCGAAGTACGGTACTGTTTTTGCGTAGATTAATAAAATTTTTATTCGTAGTTTAGTTTATATTTATTCCTTCATCTCATTCTTTGATTTTTGTCTTAATAGTTGGATTCAATTGCATGGATTTCATTAGGAATGTAGCGTAAAACCCTAGTTCTTGATTCAATGAATCAAGGAAGGGTAGTTTGTGAGAAACAAAGGGATGTGCGTAGATCCTTCGCATGGTTTGTAAAAACCTTTGTGGAGTGATCTACGTTTGTAAGAATCATTTTTATTTTGTTTCAAACACTTTCGAAAACGAAGACCTTTGACTACATTTTCTGTAATCAATGGTAAAGGTTTTCGGGTAAAAATTGATTTAATAATTTTGGGCAAATTAAAATTGATTTCTTAAACAAATCTAGTTTTGGTTGTTTGAAAAACCTTCGGAAACAAGAGTTTTTGACTATATTCTCTGTAATCACTGGTAAAAACTCTTGAATATAATTTTCTTAATAATTTATGAACAAACCCTAATTTAGGTTTGAAACCAAATGTTTTCTTAGAAAATCTTTCCAGTTTTAACCAGTTTTATTATCTATAATGAAACGTGATTTTAAAACTGAGTATCGGATATTTTCTGAACTTTAATGAGAATATTTTTCCCAATCTATGGCTCCTTTGACGTGAACTATAGATTGTAGTTTTAACACATCCCGTAGTGAAGTAGTAAACTACCCAGAATTGAAAGTTGAATCAAGAATCATTTTTGTTATCTTGAATGCTTAATTTTATTGCTTTCATTATTTTAGTTTAGTTTAATTTTCGATCTTGTTTTTCTATTAGTTGGAATAAAAGTAATTTAATTTCTTGAATGCTAGTTCAGTTAATTTTTGTAATTTACTTTTATTTGGTTTCTAGTTACTTAATCAACTCTTCTCAAAACCTAAAACTTGTTTTATTTTCTTTTCTTGTCTTTTAAAATGAAACAGTAGGTAGAAGAACTTAGAAAACCCTAGTGTTCAATCTCATAGTTCCCTGTAGATTTGATCTCGGACTCATCGGGTTAAAACTACACCGTACACCCTTGCACTTGGGGGTTAGTTTAGACGCACATTTTACAAGTGATCACTTGGTCTCTTGAATCAAGTAGAGTTGTTGATGTGACGGGCAAACAATCAAGAAGTTTGCAAAAGCTTGGAACTTTCTTTAATAACCTTGAAAAAAATTACATCTTCTTATACAAATTATTTTCTCAAGTGTTCTGCATGCCATGGATGGGACAATTCTTTCTTCCTAGAATACCTTAGTCTGTGGGTCCCCTTGCTAATGTGGCTGATCACCTTATAAGAGCCTTCCCAATTTGGCCCTACCATTCCATTATTGGACTCTCTTGTTGACTAGTTGACATTCTTTAAGACTAGATCCCTTATCTTGAACTCCTTAGGCCGAGCTTTTAGAATTATAGTATTGGCACATTCTTTGCTGGTAGGATGCCACTTTGATTATGGCTTGCAATATTTTTCCCTCAAGTAGATCCATCTCTATGCTCATGGCTTCATCGTTTGTCAATGGATCAAAGTGCTTAACTATCAGGCTTGGAAGACAATCTCCATCGGGATTATAGTTGCCATATCGAATGTGAAGGAGAATGAGGTGTGTACAATCGAGACCCTCTTGATCATTTTGTAGGCCCAAAAAAATGGTTGAGAGCTTATCCATAATAGGCCATTTGCCTTCTCAAGCTTTGTTTTAATGATCTTTAGGAGAGACCTATTTGTGACTTCCACTTGACCATTAACTTGAGGGTGTTCTGTTGAAGAATAGTAATGGCTGATACCTAGATCTTCACAAAGCCAATTAAACTGCTTCCCTTCAAATTATTTCCCATTGTCTTTAATCACTACCTTCGAGATCCTAAATCAATAAACTATAGTTTGCCATAAGAATTTTCTTATGTTCTACTTAGTAATGGTTGGTAAGGCTTTGGCTTTTACCCACTTTGTGAAGTAATTAATGGCCACAAGGATGAACTTCCTCTACCCCTTGTCGAGAGAAAATAGTCTGGCAATGTTAATTCCCCATTAAGTGAATGGTCAAGGGCTCTGGGCTGGGGTTTAACTCTTGAGCAGGCAATCTTGAGATGTTGGCAAACCTATGGCATTTTTCACATTTCTTCACAAGTTCCTAAGTGTCTTTCTCTATGATCAGCCAGTAGTAAGCAACCCTCAAGATCTTTTTCGCTAGGGCTTTTCCTCTAGAATGGTACTCACAGATGCCTTCTTGAGTCTCTCTCATGATATAATCTACTTTTTTTCTCTAACCCCCATCTAAGCAGTGGCAAGGTGGGGCCCCTTTTATACAAAACCCCATTTACCAGTAGATATCTACTTACTCTGTATTGAATCCTCCTAGCTTCATTTTGGCCCTGCAATACTCCATGCTCTAAGTATCTTTTGATCCGCCTGGCCTATGTAGCTTCTGCGCCGACTTGATCTACTTCCTGAGTTCAGATGTGCGGCAATACTTTGACTAGTGCATTTGGATTAGTTTTCCCTAAGAAAGCAATCTTTACAAGACGATCCTTCCTATTCTGCAATCTATAAATCCTTTTCAATAGTACTTTCAAAAATTTGCTGATGAGATTTTTAGCCATTTTGCAATACTTGGCTATGTTTTCCCCTTTGGCTTCATATTTGCCCCAAACTTACTATGCTCCCATTCTCTAGGTGATTCGAAGTCCAACAATTAGGGCCTCAAATTTTGCAACGTTGTTGAAGGCTAGAAATTTGAAGCAGGGAGCATATTCAATCTTATAGCCCTCGAGTGTGAGGAGAATAATCCCAATTTCACTTGAGTACTGAGTAGTTGAGCCATCAACGTTTAGTATCAATTTTTGTTGTGCCTCGTCTTTTACGAGTTGGGCACTTGGGTAGGTTGTAAATTTCATGATAAAGTCTATTGTTGCCTGTCCCTTTATCATAATTTATGGTCGATACTAGATGTCACTGACTGAGCTCGACTGACCATTTGACCAACCTTCCTAAAGTATCAGGCTTATGCAGGATGTTTTTCAATGGTTGGTCTGTGAGGACCATAATGTAAGTGCTTGAAAAGAGGCCTTGAGTATTCGTGCCACTGTAACCAGAGCAAAAGCCATCAATTCTATTCTTTGGTATCTTTCTTCTGCTCCCCTGAGAGCTTTGTTCACGTAGTAAATTGGTTTCTACACGCCCTCTTCCTCTCGAACAAACCTCGAGCTTACTGTCATGACCGAGACAACTAGATACAGGTAGAACTCTTCTCCTAGGGTGGTACAGCTAAGCAAAGAGATTGCCCACAGGTGTTGCTTCAACTACTGGAAGGCTATTTCACATTCCTCCGTCTATTGAAATGCTCGCTTGAGTATCTTGAAGAATGAGGTTTAGTGATTGACTTGTCTGAGACCGACCACACCTGGGTAGGAAAGGTGGTTAATTATCTTAAGAAGGTAACATACATAGATTTTCTTAGTGTCGATTGTTTATTAGAGCATCCCTTGTTCACATTTGACCTTTGTTATGGGCCTTATTCGGGGTGTTATGGACCCTACTTGACTAAATTGTCTCCAGTGTCACATATACTTGAGCTTACACATCTTCGGTTCTTCACAAGTTTAAAGAGAACATTTTATCAATAAAGCCATTTGGTAAGGCTCAGGATAGGGGAGGCATTGGATGACCTTTTCTCCCATTTCCTTTGTATATCGTAGGTAGATTTTTATTTTTCCTTCTTTTCTCATTTCTTATTAGTTTATATTTTTACTTCTTCAATTATTTTATTGTATTTTTATTTTCTTTTACTTGTTAATTTTTTCTTATTTTGTTTTTTCTTTATTTTTTTCTTTTCAGTTATTTCTAACAATTTCCTTTTATGGTTTCTTATTCCCTTCGAATAAGAAAGCGATTGAGGTAATTTCATTCTCCTTCTTTTCCTTAATCTCGCACTTCCATTTTAATACTTAATGATTATATATGCTTCTTATTGGGAGCATTTTAAAATTTAGGTTGGGGGTAGATTGGGTGATGCCTTAAGTAGTTTAAATAGTAGGTGAATGCTTGACTTCTACTTATGCTTGGTTGATTAAATTGTGCCTTAAATGGCTATGATTTTATACTCTTCATCATGCTCACTTTCAAACTACCGACCAACATGTGGTTCATGATTGTTACATTGAGGTCAATGTATAATTTAGGTTAGGGGTAGAGTTCATATGATGATAATTACACCATTATTGCAAAAATTGTTAAAATTTTTCAAAATTTGAGCATATTTGAGCCTAATTGATTTGACTTAGCATGAGTTGGACCTTGCATGTCTCTCTCAATTGGATTCATGTTGGAATTTCGCCATAAGAGTAATTAGTGATTTGGTTTCAATATTGAATAAGGTGCATGATTCAAGTTGATTATATAATTTTCTAATGCTTTGAGAACATATCCTTTGAGATCATAGAATGAGTGTGTGTCAAGGATTGTTATTCATGAGATTTAGTTACTTGAGTATACCATGACATAGGTGAATACTTGAACCTTTTTTTGTGAGCTTTTGAGCCTTATCTTTGTTTTTGAGGATTATATGCTTCATGCTTTATCTTTTGTTCATCTCACTCGTCCTTGAATAGCTTCATTACACTTACTTATTTTGGTCTCAATACACAAAAGGCACTACATTAACTTGCACGAGAATATCAATGCATCTCATGAGCTGTTGTGACCCTAGGGAATGATGTCAATATTTTTCATATTTTTGGAGCCTTATCTTTTCCTTTGATTAAATTATATTTGGATCCAATTTGAAGCCTTCTGGGGGGGGGGAGTTTTCATTTGAATTTCAAGCCATATATAATGACCCTTTAGTCCCATTTATATATCTAAGCCAACCCTAGCATGTCATTGGATCTTAAGTGCATCATTGTTTAATATAAATGGGTGTTGTAAGAATGACGATTGAAATTGGAAAGGAATGTGCTAGGAATGAAAAGAAATTCATTTGAAGAAGAAGAAGAAGAAAAGAAAAGAAAATAAGTATGGAATTTAGTATTTCTTGAATCTTCACTACCATATGTTCTCTTCTCATAAAAAAATAAATAAATAGAATAGTTATAATTCAATAAAACTTCATGTTTGGCATTCAAGGTGTATGGAAAATTGAGTAGGAATGAATGAGTTTTTACTACACTTTCATGATATCCCTAGACATACATTTTGAAATTTCATATCCTTTATTGTCTAGCCAATTCCCAAGGGCTAAGCTACAACATAGTAAAGACCTACTGGACCTTAGAGGAATGACACTGATAGAGGTATTGATTCAATTCATGTGGGTTAGCGTAGTGTTTTCATTTAATATTGCATTAAGACATCCATTCATGGAGGTATGCCACTTATTTTGTTTTAATCTTTCATTCACATCTTGATTGGGTTCATTGCACTTGTTTGTTTTTACATTCTTACAAGAACCATGAAAGAAAACCTTAAGTAAATTCATTTGTGAGTGGACAATGTAGTGAGATTTGAAGCCAAGGTCATGCCATTAGGTATGCTTGATAATCAAATTGAATGAATAATAAGAATTGACATACTTGAGTTTAAGAGTTGATTTGAACTTGTTCAACATGCATTAGGATGATATATGTGATTCTTAGATTATGCAACTTGTTTGATATTGAAATTGAATCATAAGTTACTTGATTGAATTGTATCATTCATGAGATCAATCTAAAATATTTTTGAGTAACATCCTTGCAAACTCTCACAAGACTTCTTTCGTCCACTAAAGGGAACCTATGAGCTTAAAAGATTTACTATATGTGCTAAGTTTAGTCGTGATTTGCTACAAAAGTGAATTTGCTTTATTTGTTTCTCTCCCTAGTTTAATGATCTCCCATGCTACCCTCCTCTTTTGTGATCCTATTTTGACTCTTTTCCTTTGTGCTTACTTTGACCATCACTAGGGACTAGCAATGTCTAGATTGGAGGTGTGATTAGCATATAAAATTGTACATTTATCCACTTTGGTCTCTTTTCCCTTGTGCTTATTGTAAGCATTGCTAGGGATTAACAATGTTTAGGTTGGAAAGTGTAATTAGCGCATAATGTTGTACATTTATTCACCTTTATAACTTCTAGGTTAGAGAGTACGATTAGAAAAGTTATATGAGCCTCCCTTTTTTCTAAATTAAATGAGATAAAACTGAAAACCAAGTAGGCTAGATATCATGGCTGCATTTGATTTGCTAAAATATTCTTAAAATCTCTAAAAAAATTTGAAAACCTCTAAAAACCTCTAAAAATAATTAACTTTTTATCTCACTGTACCAATTATGAACTCACAACTTACCTCATTTTATCTTACTTTTTATCCCTTTGAACACACCCATATCATATCATTGTAGGCAAACACATCCACACCATAACAATGATTCGTAACTGCAAGTATGTATGCTTGTAGCATGGAACTCAACAATCACTTCCAATGACATAATTTACAATCCTTAGAGAATAATAATGAACAAGTCAAATAAAGCTAGTTATATTAGTCATTTATATGGGCTTCCAACTTTGAACTCAAAACCACTAATTATGTTGTGTGGTCTATAACTTGCATACATCATTTCATTTGTACTGACCAACCAATAATCAAAGAAAAAGTCTTTATGGTCAAGGAAAAAATAAACAGCTCTGTGTACAATTTCAAGTGTACAATTTCAAGCCATTCTCCTTAGGAAAAAAAAAACTATGTCCATGGAATAAAGCACTCAAAATTAAACAAAATTTGCAAAGAGAATTTCTTCCCCCCATTCTATCATCTTTTCTTTAACCTCTTATTAGATGACTTCCCATTTAAATGCCTACTAATTTCTTCCTCGCCATAATCTCCTCCCCCTCTCCTTTTCTTGCCACCAATTTCTTTGATTTTCTACATAAAATTTTAGAAAACGAGGGTAACAAAATATAGAACATCTGATAGGGAGTAGTAATAAACAACAATGAACAAGTGAGAACCAAGCTTCTTCTAGAAAGATCATTAAGGTTGCATTTGGACCAAGGCTTTGTTATGAGAAAACGAAAGGAAAAGGGAATTCAAAATTTCTTTTCTTAATTTGGTTTGTGATGGAAAATGGAATGGAAAAATCATGGCAATTGAGAAACTACAAATAATTAAATTAGAAAATAGTTTATTGATGAATGATTTTATTTTCTCATCCACTCAGACAAGAACATGCATATGGGTTTTCATATTTCCTTTCTTATCTATTTTGTTCCCTTTTCTTTGCTCTCACAAAATCCCTGATCCAAACACACCTTAAGTTAAACAACTACTGTGAAATAAATATGTAAATTGGAACATTGACGATTGTCAGAAGGAAGAACTTAAAAAAGAAAATGAGAGAGGGGGGCTTTTTCATAGAATTCTAATAGCTAAAAAGAGGGCATGGGCAAAGAAAGGCAAGCAAGGCCAACGGAAAAAAACACTGGAACACAACACCCTAATTGCTAGCACAAGTTCTTGGTCCTTGTCATTCATAAGTTAGAAAAGATAATTGAAGATAATACTAAAAAGTTAACAACTATAATTAGAAAAGATAAATGAAGATAAAATACTAAAATTTTAACAATTACCATCTTAGAAATTCTTTTGGCCTTTGCGACACGCTCTAACAACAACAAAACCTCTTCTTCCTAAGTTGGAAACAAGGGTAACTTCTAACCTGGAAAACAAATAAAACATTAGTCTTGACTCTTGGGTAACTTCTTGCCACGGATTGACTACCACAACATGCAAGTGTAAAATGTGTTGCCTACCAATAAGCTTTTTATATGCAGATACCACTCCACTTCATACTGATTGACTATTGAAATTGCAACCCCCGATCGTCCTGCCCAAGCAGTTCTTCCCACTTGATGTATATAATCCTACAGGCCATTTCATAAATTGGAAAATTAAGACACATCAGATTAAGAGATAATAACTTCCCCCAACCTCCACCCCAAACAGAAGTTAAATCAAGATCAATTGCACATTTGTTGGCAGGGATATCTAGGTGCATGATTTTTAGGAAAAAGATATACTAGAAAAATGCACTAGAATTTTCAAAGTGTTAATGGCAATCTTGTAATTGTAGAACACTTTAATGGGTTAAATATTTTAAAGTGATAGGCACACAACTTTCCATATCATTTTGGTTAATATTTCTAGTAGTATAACATTACTTTCATTTTTAAATAAATTTATATATTTTTCTAATAAAGAGCTCTATAGGAATCATGTTTGAAAACAATAAAAAGAGCAAAGGAAGAAGTAGGTAAATGTTTGATTCAGAAAGAATATTAGGGAAAAAAATTTTAAAAGAGATAAAGAGAGAGTTCATCATTTATTTGATGTGTTATTTGACACAAAATCAATAGCTGCGATGAATATCTATGGAATCATTGAGGCAGTGCAAGTTAACCAAAACCTTATGAAGAAAAAGGAACATTCGCAGCACTAATGGAACTCTACTATAAGCAAGTTAGCTTTAATTTTGTAAGGGAACTATAGAACATATGTGGCGACTAAACTGTGATGATAAAAAGCACGATCCATGAAAAAATTAAGAGAGCACACACCTAACCTCAAGCAGTAAAGCAGAAAAGACTACAGGAATGACAAATAACAAATAGTAGGCTGGATAAGATATACAAAACCTACACTTGTATAGCACGTGGGAAGGAAGCCTAACCTTTGAGTTTGAAGGGATATCATAATTTATAACCACATCAACAGATGGACTATCAAGTCCTCTACTGGCAACATCAGTGCAGACAAGGATATTGCATTCTCCAGCCTTGAACTTGTTTAAAGCTCCAAGTATTTTTACCTGACACACATATTTCATAAGCAAAGTAAGGGCACGTTACAACTAACCAGGAGTGATCAAAATAAAGACCACTGAATATTTAAAGCAAAACCATGTAAATGTAATTAGTAAACCTATCATCAAACCCTTGTACGTATACCTAGCTCATATGACCGCTAATTAGGATGGCCCTTAAACCAAGGTTTTGAAGCATTAGAGCCCATATGCGTGTTGGATCACAAGTTCAAGTGAAAACCATTGATGTACTTCCAGAAAACTCAGCCAGAATATATACAAGATAGCATACCTATAACCAATAGTAGAGACGAATTTAGAATTTAAGAAATATGTCATGCAATGATAGGCTAATACACACATTATCAAGGCCACTTTAGCTTCAACTATTTCACGGGAGCAGGGCTTGGTGCATTAACATGTTTAACCCTTGCTTAGAATTGCTTACCACCTACTTGCCAACAATAAAGACAAGCTTAACTGCATGGTTTTGAAAGACTAAATAACTTCTCATTTGAAAATGATACTGAAATAAAGCAAATGCCACAATTGGCATTTCTATCTCAGATTTCAAAATTCCCAATACATCAACTATGACAAGCAAAAATTTCATGCAATTTTGAGATATACTTTGTGCTTAGTAGGGACTAGGAGATACTGCTGCTTCAGAGTATCAACAGTGGAATATTTAGATGTAGCTTCAATATGAAAGGATTTACAACTTGACAGTACTCAAAGATTAATAAAGAAAACCATGTAGAAGATAAAAATGCAAGGATATATATACTATTTATACTACCTTCACGGGATTCATTAGACAAGCCCTCTAGAGCTTTCGCACCTGCAACATCAGGAAGTAAATTGGTCATTATTTTGCCTTTTTTACCATAACCATTTTCCTTGAAACATGTCCATTTCTTGGAATCATAAAATATATGATTCCTTCCAATATCATCTATTGCATTAAAGGTTGGAATGGCTCCTAATGGAATAAACAACATAAGAGCAGAATGTGGATCAAACAATTATCGTAATTAGATTCCTTTTGTACGGCATGGGGTACATGAGAATAAGAAGACAATCACATCACACAAAATGCAAAATCAACTTTATGTAGCACTCATTTTTTATTGTTGGCTAATTGAAGAAGACATAGGAGGTGAAAATCATGTTGTAACCTTAATGTACATGGGCATGTGCAATTTTTTAATAACAAAAACCTGACTAGATGTTTACAAAAAAATTACTTCAATACCAAGAAACCTTAACATAACCTAAACCCCCCAACCCCCCTCCCCCCCCCCAAAAAAAAAACGGAGTTTCCAAGAATTATTAGGGGTGAAAAACTTAGTTCACTTAGCTTAATGATTACTGAGGGATGCTAGTTAGAAGTAAGAACAATAATCCATTCCTAATTTTGAACTATACCGTACTTATTAAAAAAATGAATTATACTTGATAAGGAGTGAAAACTTAAGTAGCATTGACATGGACATGGAATATGAATACAGCACAAATAGGCTAATACGTTAATTTTCGAAATTATCACAACACGACACATCAGGGACACGTTAATAAATAAATATAATTTCTTTTATGTGTACATAGAAAAACTACTACTTGTCATTTTTATACTAAAAATACATTTATTTTTTTAATTTATATCTAGTTTAAAATATTTTATTTACATATTTATCAAAAAAAGACTTTATTTACACTCAAATTAGAGGTTTTTAAGTCTAAAAATTTCTTAAATAAAAAAATAACAATGATAAAGAACGAATAAATGTAAATTCATATTACATTTATCTTACTAATTGATTCAGAAGTTTCTTTTTCAGAATCATAATATGTTTCATATGTGTCTAATTTATGAATATGCATATTTCTCAAGTGTACAAAAGAGTGCCCAATGAACGTAGGTATTTGACAAGACACAACATGACACTAGTGCGTCACCTTCCTTGAAGTATCCATGCTGCTTAGGTTATAACTACCAATTAAGATACAAAAGGACCATTCATAATATAATTAACACCAGTTTTTCTATGCATGTAGCCAGTGCCAAAAATTCATGAACTCCTTAAACCAAGTAAATGAGAGAACAATAAGTTAGAAATATAACAATTGTGTTGTAATTTAATCAACACAAAAAAAAATCATGAACTTAATAATTTAACTATCATCTTTATCTACAAACTCATCATACTAAATAACACTTTTGAGTACACGAAAAAAAATCTCAACCATGTACCTTGTTTGTCATAGTAGCAGAAAACAAATATGTCTTTCGTTCACGAGGAATAGCATTCAAAATTTCATCAATTGCTTTCTCAAAATCCTCATTCAACAACCTATCTGCTTCATCTAATACATGCCAATCAAACAAGCCGCATAATTAAGAATAGTAGTGTACTTCTAAAGCAATAGGATTGTCCAACAATTCAAAATTAACAGCATATGTCGCCAAACATTCATGTTGCAAATCATCTAGTACTTGAAGTTTCCATATAAGACTATTTTCAAAATCAAGTGATGTTATAATACTTTAAAAGGAAACATTTATAATAAACAATTAAGCTCGGGAACTTTTTGGGGGGTAAATAAAAGAATTTATTGATGGAATGTAAGAAAATAGAAAATAAGGCATAAATTCTTTTTCAAAACCGTCCGAGACACCCAATTCCATAAATTCTTTTTCAATACCCTTAATGGATCTCACCAATCCCATAAATTCTTTTGTAAAACCCCGTCTGAGACTGCCAAGATCTTCTTAAATAACTTGACTCTTCTTATCACTTAAGCTGATTTTTTTTCCTAGTCTGCCCACAATCCTCAAAAACTGCATCTCATCCTCCATTCTTCTAAAATCTTTTGGCCCCTAGCACGCCAGATGGATACATTCAAGAACCCCCTCGTCACTCTCCTCACTTTCTAACCTGAATTTTTTGCTTAAAAGCAATTGTCTACTACCCACACAATCCCTCACCACAAATTCAGCAATGCCCCCTGTAAGCCCCATGATGCTATCCATTACTTTCATCCTCTCCCCCTCTAAATAAGGACCTTCCAGCCCAGTCATCCACTCAGAGACATCAGCTCCCTCAAAAGAAAAATATAAGGGAGACTGACAAGAAGAAGGAGAGAAAGAGACGCCTCCCCTAAAATGGAGGGCTAATACACTGAGCTTTCAACTTACATGAAATGGACATCACATTGCTGGGCTTTAGCTTCACTAGATGACAAGACTTCAATACACGAGGTACTACCTAGGCCCATCTTCAAAACACTTTCTTCCTCTTGGGCTAGCCCAAATCAATTCCATGTTTCCAACTCAATTGGGATTGAGCCTGATTAGGCTAGCTTTAAATAGTTAAACCACTTATGCTACATCATACCTAATCCAACCCGAATCCATTGGGCTAGTCCTTCAATACACTGAGAGGTAACAACATGGTTGAGGTTATGCCATGTGCCCTAGCACCCTTTGAAACCTTCTCCTATGCCTTTATCACTCCCATGCTCCTTTACCCCATTGAAACTAGGCGCTATTATCATCCTTCCCTCTAGTGACCTTTGATCGTCGTTTCTACTGAAAAAAACCTTCAACCCAATCCACCGATGGGCCTTGCTCCACCCACAAGGAGCAATCAAACATCATTTTGCCCACCTTAATCTTCACTGAACCCAGAATCCTTCTTTCGTCACCCCTCACACATATGCGAGCCCACTTTAATTTCTCCCTCATCTTCGTCTTGTTATCTCTCCATGAGGCCATTGCAAAAATCACCAAAATTGTTGAAAACACTAACATCCCAAAGAAACTAAGGAAGCCCTATCACCCGCACCTAAACCTTTCTGCTGCTCCACCCTTTACTCCCACAACACCCCCAACTATGCCATCGATTGAGGAACAGAGGAAAGCCTCTCAAGCTCCTCCATGGTCTAGCTTGTTCTACAACTTCCTTCAAGGGAAATATAAACAAAAACCTCCACTGGCCTATCTCCTTCACCTCGGCTCTACCAGGACTGTGCTATTTTGACCCACCTATCCCTTCACCTCCCTGACACCAATAGTCATCTCCCAGGGTCCCCCAAACCTCCCAGCTAAACATCTTTTAAGATTCTTATTGCTTTCCACAACGTCTTAAAAATCAACCATCGCCCTCTCCTCCCCACCAAAACCCTTACACTTAACATCACAAGCCTACCTCATTCCAAGTCGACAACTCCGCCACCTTAGCATACAACTTACCTTGCCTGCCTACACCATTATTTTCCCCTGATAACTTCCTTCTTAGATCGAACTTGTTTAGGGTTTTCACAAAGAAGAACCAAACCCCCTTCCATCTAACTCTGAAACCCAAACTATGAATCTACCCAAGGGAGAGAATAGTTTGCCCCCTTTGAAGCTACCTAGTTGTAGGTTTCTCTAACCACCTTCATCGCCTTCTCACATATCTTCACAATCCATCGAATTTCTTCTGTAAAAATGACCACTGGCCTTTGATAACCTCTTCCCCATTCAGTGATTCCAATCCCATTCCTTTGTGTTTGATCCTCTTCGATATCGATTGTTGTCATTATCACCTCAAAGGTCTTTCTTCTTCTTCACCCTTCTCCACTGCGTTGCCTAGTCATGGCTATTGAAACCCTCTTTCTTTCCCCAGTCCCAAGAGAACATGGCACACGTTAGTGTTAGTTTTGTTACGATGCACTGAGAGCATTTTAAACAAATGAAAATTGCATCTTATCATTAAGCTCTAGTAACTTTTGACTATAACTAATCACAAGGTGCAAACATATAGCATAGAAGGCTGTAACAAACAACATCTCTCTTGGACATGGATACAAATAAGCTCTCCCCTTATTTCATCTAGTAGGGTTCAAATATCTCAATGTACACAACAGAAATCTAAAAATTGATAAAAAAAAAAAAAAAAAAAAAAACTCAGGGATTCCACAATCTTGCATATGAAATTTTGTGTACTTTTTAGCATGTAACAAAGTATATAAGTCTCTTTTTAGCAGATTAAAAGCAGACTACAAAAAATTCAAAATAGAGCAAAATTGATGCATTTGTATGACTTTAGCACATTGGAAATATTGGAAGGAAGAGAAACATTTGTAGATGCTAGGCATTAAAAAATCTTACCAAGTATTTTAATGTCCTGAGAGAAAAACCTTTGGTATTGGACAGATGATCTACAAGACAACCAGGAGTTGCCACCTACATAGATAAACTCTAACTAAATGAATACACAAAAAACCAATAAACTAAAAGTAAATTGGGATAAGAAAAAAAAATAAAAAGATGATAGAGAATGCAAATTAAAACCATGACAAACTACTCTAATATACAATATATGCACAAATGGCTAAGTCCTTAATGTCCAAAAAGTAGAAAAAAAAAAAACTGCATGGAGTGATTAAAGAACATAGATGAATTTTGTCAACAATTAGTCAAAAAAATGATTACATCAATGAAAATAACATGCAAACTAAAGTCCTCGTTACTTTGACTTCTACTTGTGTATCTCCTTTGAAAAAGAGCTCATATGAGACCCGCAAAGAGGACATTCAACAATAAGACCTTCACAAATTTAAGCAAAGGGCATCAGTTTAAATGAGACCCACATAGAGGAAGTTCAACAATAAGACCTTCACCAATCTAAGTAGAGGACATCGGTTTGAATCTCTTGGCATTGCCTGGCTCTTGGTGTTGATAGGGTGAACCTAGAACTCTAAGGGATTAGTATCACTCTCACTAAAGGCGGGCATGCCCCTAGTATTTTCCAAAATTTCATATCAAAATGAAAAGTGATTGCACATATGTTGATTGTTAAGTATATTTATCATGTTTCTGCAGATCATTACAAAATAATCAGGTCATATATATGGTAGGGCGGGAGGCAGATAGGAAAGATATGATTCATCGTAGAAACATGAACAGTTACAACTATGTGTGGCCGCTTCCCAAGGGAAATGCTCTGTTACACATGGTCAACCCCTCCAATAAGCTGCAACAAAATGCAGCAACCACTTGTTAAAACATTTCATTGGTGGGAAACAAAAATAGGAAATGCAAAGCAAAATGAATACTATTATTTACACAATAAAGCCATGAAAATTGCCATTGAATAAGAGATTTGAAATCTCAATTTTTACAAATATGTCATCATATAGCCATTTTAAAGGTATAAGTGGAGAAATTAATGATATGTAAGTCTGGTTAAAGTAGACCAAAGCTCACAAGACATTGGGAATCTGCACACATGAAATAAAAATCATGAAACGGATAGCTTACCACAGCACGCTTTACACCAATGGTAGATCCTAAAGCTTCAAACTGTTTGACAATCTGGATTGCAAGCTCACTAGCACATGGGGAACAAAAGTATAATAGATTAGAAGATGTAGCAAATGTCATACCAATGAGTTTTCTTCTTGCAATGAGACAAATGAATCAAATAACAAACCGTGTTGGGGAGAGCACACAAGAAAAGAATGCTTGAGGAGTATCCAAAAGGGCTTGGAGAATGGGGATGGCAAAAGCCCCAGTTTTACCAGATCCTGTTTGTGCAAGCCCAATCAAGTCCTTACCTAAACACATCCATGCAGTTGATCAACAAGACATATAGATGCATATAATAAACACGGGTTTATGAGACAATGAAACGTAAGGAAAAGAACCTTCCAATGCATGAGGAATAGCTTCTGCTTGTATTCTTGATGGGTGTTTCTAGCCCAGATTATCACAAGCCTTTATCAGTTGGTCACATACCCCAAGATCTTTGAATGACTTGACTTCTTCTTTGTCTTTTGTCATTTTAAAACACTAACCTACCAAAAAATTTGCAATCAGGTCAAATCGTTAAAAGCAAATCCTATAGTATCCATATTGCAGTAGAATGGCTCAATACTAGTTCTTTATTTTTGCTATTATACAATGACTGCATGCGTGAAACATTTTTTGGTCTGAATACTGCATTAAAAAAGACAATACCATCCTTTGTATGTCTAATAGATTGCAACCAATGAATAATGAACATTGCTAATAACCATTAGTATGCATAATGGTATTTGAAATGTTCACCACAATATCACAATATCCATAGTTTCATTCCATCTTATAAACTTCTAGTTAGGAATGGCAATGGGCACGATACCTCAAGAAATTACCACCCGCGTTCCTGAATTTTTGCTATGTTCCTGAAAGAATCAGAGAACATAACGTGGGTTTGATGATATGTTACCTTTAGGGGATCGACGTGAATTGGCAGCCACCGTTGAGGGTGGTGGAATGCGAAAAGGAGGTGGTAGTGTCTTCGCCGAACAATACAGGGTCTAGCGTGCGTGAGAGAGAAGAGAACGAGGCCGTGGGAAGAAAAAAATGATGGACTTGCACTCAAGGCAAAAGCAATAGCGACGAAAACGATGGCGTAAAGTTGCTGCCTGAGCTAGGGTTTTGGATAGTAGATTTTGACTCTAGAACGATTCTGAACAGAGCAAATTTTTTTGGTTATAAAAAAATTCGTTGGTTTTTTTTTAATAATTGTAGTTTGATAAAAAAATAATTTATTTTTAGTTAAAAATTCAACACCTAACTTTGTCATAATTTTAAATAAACTGCAAATTTATAAAAATTAAATTTAATTATTTATGTGTCATAATAGTCAAAAAATGTTATTAAAAATATATACAAACTGAGGTTTTATAAAAAAATAAAATAATAATTTATGTTAACCTGAAAATAAGTAAAAATGTAGTTTTATCTTTTTTATGAATCATTTTTAATCAATCAATTTGACTCACGAGGCATAAATCTAGTTATATTTGTAAAATTCAATTAGTTTTGCACTTTAATTTAAATTATGAGAGTGTTATATGTTGACTTTTAAATTGAAATGAGTCATATATTTTTGTTCAAATCATAAGATGGTAAAATGTAATAACACATCCTTTTTTTCATTTAGGTAAAATACTAAAATACATATTGTTCTTGAAGTTTTACTAAAAATTCCACTAAAAATTTTAACTTTTTTTAACTATAACAATTAAGAATATGACAATTTAATTTATTATAATCTATGGTCTACGTGAACATTTATCCACAATTGAAAATTAAAAGAAGAGTAAAATAGTGATTTCTCTCTGAAACTTTTTTCACTGTAACAATTAAAGAATTGATTATTTAATTTATTAAAATTTAAGACTTGAAATTGAAATCTTTTGCTAATACATGATTTATTGTAAATTTTTATTTGTATAATATTTATTAAATATTATATGTAAATTATTTATTAAAAATGTTTATTTTGATTACATTTATTAATAAAAATTATTTTATATACTATTTATTAATATATGTTTATTCTATAAAATGTAATGAGCCTTACCTTTTACAATACACTTAAGTTTTGGCTTATTATTTATTTTATTTTGATGTGATTGATTTATGCATAAGTTCACTCAGTTGCTCGATTTTCGGTTTATGATTTATCATATCAGGGTTTAGAAAGTTTTTTTCGAGGGGGGTGTAAGTAGGGTTTGGAAAGTTAATATAGGTCATATTTTTAGTCTCCCCATGCATATCTCATGGGGTTTCCTATAGGCTCATGGCATTGGCGTGCGAACAACATGTCTTTTTTTGTCCACACGACTCTATTCAAGTGCCTGTGTAGGCATAACAATCTCTTCCCTGTTTGCACACCTAATTCAACCTCTTATTAGCTATAAGTTGCTTACATTTTTCTAGTTTTTTGGCTAAACCTATTCCTGTTTTAATTTTGCCACTCAAGCCTACACCTAGTCTACCCCTACCCCCTGCTTATGTCATATCACTCTCTCTGATCACACTTCCTTCGTGGAGAAGTTTGTTATGCCTATATATACGTATAGTGGGTTAAGTTTGGGTAGTTATCCAAAAACAATAGAAAAGTGTGAGTTGAGAGAGTATGCACTCTTCATAAAATTTGGTCTTCCTATTAATTCATTATGAATTAGGGTTGAAAGGTGTGAGATTTGAGTCTTGATTTGGTATTGAGACTTTAGTGATGGTGTTCGATGACCATTTCAAAATTTTAGCTTTTTTGAGGTTCGTCTATTTCATTTTCTTCTTCTACCGAGCAACTCGAGGTAGAGAACATTGGTTTTTTATTACTTTTGTGATGTGTAGATGCATTCGCCAATGTTGATTATGATATATAGCATGATATTTGAATATTTAAGAGGTCGATATATGCATACACACTTACACATATATATTTCATTGGTAAATATGATAAATAGTGAATTTGAAACTTATTAAATCCGTGATTTAAATAGAAATTGAAGTTTTAGAAAACTTAAGACACTTGTAAAAATTGAAAATGGTTAGTTTTGTTGATTAAATTGTTCATAAAATGGTAAAATTGAACATGAAAAATGTGGAGGCAAAAATAGAGCAAGTCGACTAGCTATTATATGTCTCCTATTGTGTGCATGACCCTAATTTTGGTAACTTATTTGCATAAGGATGGAGCGCTCATGGGCCAACCATGTATATGGCTCCCCTGTGCATGAGACCCGATCTCAGTGCGCACATCCCCTCAAGTGTGCACGTCCTTAACCATTGCCTACCATGTGCTCCTACTTCAGTATATTATGTATGGTTTATTAGTTTGTCCCTCATACCTATGAGACTTGATCTCGCATGCTTACGCCGAAGGTCCCTTCTGTTAAATTTGAAATACTATCCATAATGAATCGTGTTTAATTTATCTGATGCAATTGGAAGCAATAAACCCTGATCTTCAAGCGAAAATTAAAAGGAAAAAAAATCTCTCAACAAAGTCTGAGATTCAACAAAAATGAAAAACGGTCGAAAAACTACTGAAATGAAGGTTTTTAGGGCTGAAAGTGACCTCAATTGAGTAAACCAAGGAATGATATATGTTAATGTTTGAATACTTGATACGATGAGACTTATGTGATGCACAATAAGAGCATGCTGTGTCATGCTATTGCATTTATATGTTTATTTGCGTAGTGGGCACAAATTGACCCGTGCTTACTTCTATACAGATTTTATTATAGATGTCGAGTCTAAAGCATAAGTGGACCCCTAGGTCGAGTTTTGTTGCATATTTTCGTTATGTTTAGACTAGATTTTTGTTATCCATATTCTTTTGATCTTCAAGAATATATTTTGTCAGATAGTTATTTGATTTTGCTTAGGTTATTTAGACTAGCTGAGCCTATGTTGTTATATTGTATTATTAGGAGTACTTTGCTCGGTTGTGGACCGAGACTTTATTTATTATATTTTGATGTATATGGCTTTGATTGAGGTTTTTATGATAAATTATAAATTGCATAATCGCACCTCAAATTATGGAATTTGGAGCATGGTATATAATATTCATTAATGTATATAGAATGTTTATTAATATATACTTTATCAATCACCAATAATGAATTTATAAAAATAAAGATTTTATTAAAAGTAAAATTAATTAAAAGTTGTTTTTTGCTTAAGTTTATCAAATGAAGCGTTAGATTATGTTTGGAATATGGTATGGATTAATGGAAAGAAGAAAGAAAAAAGTAATTAAGGGAAATTAGGTTTGCTAGTTAACATTTTTATTAATTATCTTTTCATTTTTCTATGTCAATCAAAAAATAAAATAGGTTTAAGCTTTTTCACCTCAATATATTTTTTTCCCATTTTATTTCACTTTTATTTTTCCTTGCAAATGCACATTCCAAACACATGGCATTAGACCTCATTTGGGAAGCCTAACTGGCTTCTTAGCTTCTAGCTATTAGTTTTTTGACTTTTTTTTTAATGATTAAATTTATCCTCCTAAATTAAAAAATTTTTTTAAACCATGAAAGTCAAAAATAATAAATTAACAAAAATTAAAAAACTAGCTAACAGAAAACTACTTTTTTCCTTCCCAAAAAAAAAAAAAAAGTTAGATTTTTAGTAGCTAATTACAAAAAAAGCTAACTTTTTTCTTTCCAAACTAAACCTTAATCTTTAAACAGGTTTATGTTAGTTATCTAAAAATTTGAGATGCACATGGTAGAAAGAGACAATTTTTTTAAATGGAATTATCCTCATGCATACATATTAATGGTCCATTTAATAAACCAAAAAGATTAAACTTTTGGCAATTTAGTGGCCTTTTTATATTTAATAAAACCTTAAAAGTTGAAGAAATATGCAGAAAATTAAAAAAAAATTTGATAGTTTTGTGTGTATGGTAATTTTTCTTATTTTTCATTATTATTATTATTATTGCGTTTCGTAAAAGTTACAAAAAGTTAAAAAAATTGAGGAAAATTGAAAGTTGAAGTTTTTTGAAGACAGTCAAATGAGCCTTAATTGAATCCAGATTAATTATAAAATGATATATATTTATATATATTTTGTTGATTAACTAACAATTTTTGTTACAAATTTGCCATTCAACATAACAAATGGTTGAAATGGAGGAATAAGACCAACTCTAGCACAACACCGCCAACAAACTTCTTCATCACAATGGCTTATAAAATTCTTTTCTCTCCCATTCTTTCATAGCTCCAATAGTGCCTTCTCAATCCGTACATTGTTGTTGCCATTTTCCCTACCTATATACATACATACATATTTACAGATATTAAGAAAAACACATATATATGTAGTAAAAGAATTACTATGTATATCAACATTTACATTATTACAATAAATTTAGAGTCAATGACATATTATAATTCATGAATATTGATAATTTTTGAGAATTTTATGACATTACTTACTTTTTTTTTTTTTTTGTAATTCAGGGTGTCTGGGCCAATTTATGTGTAGCTTAACTAAACCCTGGGCCCTGAATTTAATAATCAGGTAAGCCATCTAGTGGCCCCTAAAAAGACTTGAATTAGTGATTGCCGGAAAGCAAATTCATAATTTTACCAGTTAAGTTAACTCTTAAGTTTAACATTACTTACTTACATTCATGAACAATAAAGAGAGTAGTGAAAATCAAATAGAAGAAAATTAAATGCCTCAATTCGATTATCGCCATTTGTAAATTACTGGCACTCTAAATATAACTATTTAATGATGTGCATTTTCTAATTATTAGGGCGTAAACTTATTTATATATACAAAACTTTGAACAGGAAAGAACCCAAAAATTAAACCTATAATTCAAAATTGTAAATGTTATTCATTGCGTTGGGGTACTACATATCTTGTGTGTGTATATATATATAAAATGCATGTTATGTTGTTGATTCAATTAATTAATTAGCCCAATTTCATGCAATTCTCAATATCTTTCTTTAATTGGAATATCTAATCTAATAGAATTTCAAATTTATCATATCAATATACATGTATATAGCAACATTAACATGTGGGATGGATCGGATTAGTAATAAATTTAATTTTAATGAAAAATTATAAAATTTTCATAATATGTATTTCGATATATATTTTAAAACTTGAGCGTTATTGATGAGTCAAATATGGATACCCAATAAAAATAGATAATAATAAATATTCTCATATCTTTTTTTTATAGCATATTAAATGTAATGACCAATGAATATTGTTTGCTTTGGAGTTTGCAAAATTCATGGTTTTGTTCCTTTAAGGCCAAAAACACAAGCGTCCTAGAAAAGTTCTTGTATTAAGTGGATTAGTGAACATCATATATAGTATAGCACATCTCTACTCTACACCTAGATCATGTAATATAGAAGACATTATTTCTCCCTCATAGGCACAAGACCCTTGTAGTCTCTCACACTAAACGACTACACTCAACTCCAAAAATCTAATAGCATATCACTATATATTCAAACACTTGTTTAAATTAAGGGGGTTTCTAATGTAAAAATAAATACTTACCTTATTAAAAAAATGTATGATTAAATTTGCATAATTTAAAATAATTTTTTTTGCCAAACTTGTTCGGAAGTGAAACTTTTAGAAACTTTTGGTATATAATTTTTTGGCAAAAGTTGCTGAGTGTAACTTTTTATGTGTTTGGTATAAATTTGAAAATTTCAACAACTTTTAAGAACTTTTAATAACTTTTAGTTAAAAATTGGAGAAATTGTCATGAACTTATAGTGACTTTTGATTGTTTGGTAAAAAAAGGTTAGAGAAATTTTTAAAAATTTTTAGCAGCTTTTGAGGTGTTACCAATTAAATGCTTATATTTTTAAAATTTAAGTTTTGAAGGATTAATTAACAAAAGTAATAATGCACAAATATAACTAATGTTTGACTTAGTCATTTTATATCTTAGTTTTAATTTTATTTCTAAAGATATGAATGAATTAGTGTTAGGAGGAAAAAAAATTTATTGGTGGAACAGATATAGAAAATAATACTAAAGAAAATATAAAGAGAAAGGAAGACAGTTGACAAATAAGGATAAATTTAAGTGGGTCTTATAAATTGTGAGAAAAAATACTTATCATTTTGTTTGTAATAATAGATTTGATGGCAATTAATTTTATTTAGTAGGTATTCTTATCAACTCTTATGTTTGAAATCAAAATAAAAGTTTATGAGTTGGTTTGATTCATTTTATAACTTAAATTTTAAAATTTTTATACCATTTAAAATCCAATCTAAAATAATAGAATTTGATGATATTACATTATCTTCTTAAATTATCTAAGTAAGTGGACAAATTTATACTCACATATTATATTTATTATATTGTATCTTTTTAATTAATATATGTCGAATTTAATATTTTTCTTAAATTAATTCAATTAATTCTTAAATTCAAATATGTGTTTTAAACATAAAAGTTAATTTCTCAAATCAAATCAAATTAAATTAAATCAAATCTTTATTTTAAAATTAAATCAATTCTATGAATGAAATTTTTATAAAGAGAGTGTATGAGAATGAGAGAGGGTAAGCAAATAAGGAGAATAGGCAATATAATATGCGATTGCGAAATATCTTCTCCATTAAGTACATAGGATTTTCGTATATATTTAAGTTTAGATATTTTTAATTCTTGAATCTTGATACACTAATGCCATGTTTGTTTTGGTAGTAACCAACAATAAGATTAGTCATAATCACCTTTTCATCATGCTTGTAAAAAATAAAAATTCATATATTTACTTTGTCTAACCATTGTCTTCAAGGTACGAAGTAATATATAATATGATATAGGGTTAACTGCCCTTACACCATGTGCTTAACCCCATTTTCACTTTTTTCCTCTCAACTCTATAAATGTTCACTAATACTTCCTATATTATTCACAAAATTGACAAAACTGACAAAATCGTTAAAGTTAACAGCGCATGTGCTTCACAATTAGGATAGTGCAGGTGTGCTATATGTCCCCTAAAAATATGTGATTAATGAACAAAAAAACACTTCCCCTTCTTCTTCGTCGTTTTGCTGCAAAGCTTCAATGCTTCACGTCGTTCTGCTGTTACGATGCCAAACATCAAATTGAAGCGCTAAATGCCAAATGCTTCACATCGTTCCACTACTTCACGTCGTTTCATTGTTTTTGAAATATTTAGATTTAGAGGTGGGTTCAATCTTTAGATTGGATGCATATGAATCTTATATATACATATATACATACAAACGAATTACGTATATATCAAATTTGGATTTGCCACAAATCTCCACCAAATCACAAACAAATTCTAGATTTGCCATAAATCTTCACCAACTTACAAAAAAATCACCAAATCTCTAAGTCTCCAAATCACAAATAAATCACAAACAAATCTCCAAATCTCCGCCTAATCAAAAACAAATCTCCAAATCTTCATTTAATCATAAACAAATCTCCAAATCTCCACCAAATCTCCTATTGTTGCTACTGTAACAAATGTCATTCTGCTGATTCACTTTGTTCTACTATTGTTGAAAGATTTAGATTTGGATTTGGAGGTGGGTTCTATCTTTGGATTGGATACATATGAATCTTATATATATATACATAATTATATATATATCATATCTGGATTTGCCACAAATCTTCACTAAATCACAAACAAATCACCAAAACTCCAAGTCTCAAAATCACAAACAAATCACAAACACAAAATCTCTACCAAATCATAAACAAATCTCCAAATCTTCACCAAATCTCCATCAAATTACCTAATCTCTCGTTGCTGCTACTCTCGATCAACGAAATCGCCCTGCCGCTATTGCTTTTGAATGTTGCCAACCCTATCGCTGCTACTTTCGATCGACAGGTTTGGGGATTACTAATTTAGGCTTTGATTATATAAAGGCATTTTTGACTATTTAGCACATAACGTAACAGTGTCCATTTTGTCACTTTTGTGTATAGTATAGGGGGTTATTAATGTACATTTATGAAGTTGAGTGGGTATAAATGAAAATGGGCCTAAGTACAGGGGGTCTAAAGACAATTAACCTTAAGATATATTACTATCATTTTCATCCTCAAATTAATATACTTTAGTAAACTAAGGCATGATGATATATTTGAATACTAAGAATCTTACTTATTTTTATGTTTGAGAATTTACATTTGATCAGCTTCGTATATACTTGCTGATCAGTATAGTAGTTTTGTAATTTTATATTTTCTTTTTGGATATCTTTGTATTAACAAAAGAGCATTTGTTGTACCATTTGTTGTCTATTAATTAAATGGATAGGACCGTTTTATTACCAGATTTTTTATATTAAGATTTTTTATATTATTTTATGATGCACTTTAATTAATGGTTAAAAGTAGGGGTGGTCATGAGGCTGGTAAGGAACTAGTATGTCTATCCCCATATCCAATCCCTGAACCCAAATCAATTCCCATACCCTACCTGATCCCACTAGGGATTTTTTTTTTTTTATCCCAATTGATGAGAATCAATAGGATCCACTGCATGTGCTAGTTGGACTAGTTATAAAGATTAGGGTTAAGACGATAAAAGAGGCACTAAATGGGCTGATTCATCACATTTAGGTTGAGCAAGGTTCAAGGAATTCCTCTAAGGTGGCATCAAGTATAAAGTTCGGTTCAAAGGAAGATCAAGCCTTAATCTGTGTGATCCTAGTAAGAGATGGAGTTTAACGAGGGTGGATATACCAGATTTATGGGAATTGAGCTTCAAGTAAATTGGGCTTCATTAAATATGTGACATAGGCTTTGTTTAAATTATATATATTTGTGTTTCATTTGACATGGGTTAGACATTAATTAACTTAAGCCCATGCCTAGTTTTGGACTTTGAATAAATTAGGGTTAATTTAGGGTTTGACTAAATTAGGGTTTATTTATGTAAGCTATATATAGCATGAAAGACATCTTTCATAGGTAGATTGGTTTTTACATTATATGAGATAGAGGGAACTTTCTCTTCGATTCTTCATTGAACTATCAAAACTTATCAAAGATTTCATTTTTGTGGCGTTCAAACCTTATACCTTCGATTCTTGATTCTAGTAATCATTAGGTCAGGGTTCTTGATTTGATTTTAGATTTCTTGGGGTAAATATTCTAATTTTGATTATAGGTTCCATGGTTCATCCTTTTGGGATCGCATTATTTGGTATCAAAGCCAAAACTCGTCTAATCGATGTGTCTCACAGGTTTGCTTACCTGCATGAGGATGTGCAATCTAAAGGGGCTGGGTCTGATGTGATCCCACATCAGTTAGTGAGGGAGTCTTTGGAATTGTATATATGGGTTTGGCAATTCTCTCCTTACGAGCTAGCTTTTGAGGTAGAGTTAGGCCAAGTTCATATCATTTGGTATTAGAGCTTTAGCTCTAAAATCAGATTTGCCATCTTTAATTTCGTGTTCTTTTCATTTTTCTTTGTTTCATTTTTGTTTTATTTTCATTTTTCTTTGTTCCATTTTTGTCTTTCGCATCAGTTTTTCACACCAAATTGGATTAAAAAAAAGTTTAACATTTCTTGATCTCTTAAGTTTTTTTTTTTTTTTTTTTTTTTTTTTTGCGTTTAATGTGTGTATATATATATAACAGAGAACAAAAAAAAATCTATTGGGATTCTGAAATTGTTTTGTTTTATTATCCTTTAAGAAAGTCATTTTGTTAGAAATTGTCCTACATAGCCCCATGAGAAAAGTTAATTCCCCCACATAAAAGATGGACTTTCCCCACCTTATTACCTAGGTTTTAAGGTTGAGGCCCATTCTTTTATGTGTTGTTAAACTTTTTTTGCATAGTATTACAACAAGTTTTCAACTGAGCCTCACCTAAGTCCACATTGCACCTATGTCCATGTGAGCTGATGTGGGACAACTTCTAATAGTCCTCCTTACATTGGCATGTTTTGTACGAAAAGGCATGGTTTCATACTAATGATATTGACAAATCCTTTGCCTAGTTTTGCCATTTCTTTGTTACAGGAATATAAGGATGTATGTCCTGATGATGTTCCTAGTGGGCTATCCCCCATTAAAGGGATAGAACATCAAATTAATTTTGTGTCGAGAGCTACAATTCCTAACCAACCAACCTATAGGAGTAATTCGAATGAGACAAACGAGCTTCAAAGGCAAGTTGAGGAGCTACTGGCAAAGGGAGACGTGAGGGAGAGTTTGAGTCCATACGCAGTTCCAATGCAACTTATGCCTAAGAAGAATGGATCTTCAAGGATGTATGTTGATTGCAAAGCTATCAACAACATCACAGTAGTATAGACATCCAATCCCTAGGCAGACGACATGTTTGATGAGTTACATGGACCATGTATCTTTAAAAAGATTGACTTGAAAAGTGGATATCATCAGATTAGAATGAAAGAGGAAGATGAATGGAAAATTGCTTTTAAGACTAAATATGGATTACATGAGTGGTTGGTTATGCCATTTGGTCTCATTGATGCACAAACCATATTTATGAGATTGATGAATCATGTATTATGTGCATTTATAGGTAGATTTGTTATAGTCTATTTTGATGATATCTTAGTGTATAGTAAAACTTAAACGAGCATATTATCCATTTGCGTTGTGTGCTTGATGTTTTGAGGAAAGAAAAAAAAATTACTTTTTACATTGATAAAGTTGTGTTTCTTGGCTAAGTTATTAGTGCAAAAAGTACAGAGGTGGATGAAAAAAAGGTAAAGGCTATCAAAGAATGGCCACCGCCTAAGTCAATTTCTAAGATAAAGAGTTTTTATGGTTTGGCTAGTTTTTATAGACATTTTGTTAAGGATTTCAGTACACTAGCTACACCACTCATTGAAATTGTTAAAAAATTTCTTGGTTTTAAATGGGTAGTGAATAAGAGCCTGCGTTTAATTTGATTAAAGAAAAGTTATGTTCTGCACCTTTACTAACATTGCCTAACTTTTCTAAAACATTTGAGATTGAGTGAGATGCCACAAGGATAGGTATTGGAGCTGTTTTAACGCAGGATAAGTGGCCAATAACCTATTTTAGTGAAAAGCTAAATGGGGCAACCTTGAACTACTCAATATATGACAAGGAACTTTGTCCGTTAGTTAGAGCACTGGAAACTTGGCAACATTACCCGTGACCGAAAGAATCATTATCCCCAAGGACTATGAGTCCTTGAAGCACTTAAAGAGATAAGGTAAGCTGAATAGAAGACATGCCAAGTGGATAAAATTCATTGATACTTTTCCATATGTTATCAACTACAAGCAAGGTAAGGAAAATATTATGGCTGATGCTCTATCTAGAAGGTATGTTTTTCTTACTACTCTAAATGCAAGGTTATTGGGTTTTAAGTATATTAAAAACTTGTATGCTAACGATTATGACTTTGCTAGTGCATATAAGGCAAATGAGAAGAGAGCCTTTGGGAAATTTTATATGCTTGATGGGTACATAGTTAGAGAGAATAAACTTTATGTACCTAATAGCTCCATGTGTGGGCTACTTGTGCGTGAAGCACATAGGGGAGGTTTGATGGGCCATTTTGCATGAGAAAAACTTTAGAAGTGTTGCATGAACATTTCTTTTGGCTTAGGACAAAACGTGATGTGGAAAGAGTGTGTAACTATTGTTTCACGTGTAGACAGGCAAAATCTAAGGTCTTACTGTATGGGCTATATACTCCTTTACCTGTACCTAGTGAACCTTAGGTAAACATTTCCATGGACTTTGTTTTAAGTTTATCTTGATAAAAAAAAAGTAAAGATTCAATTTTTGTGGTTGTAGATAGGTTTTCTAGGATAACATATTTCATACCTTGTCATAATATCGATGATGCCACCAATGTTGCTAATTTGTTCTTTGGAAAGATAGTATGATTCCATGGTGTTCTTAGGAATATTATTTCAAATCAAGATGTTAATTTTCTTATTTACTTTTGGAAGATATTATTGGGAAAGTTGGGAACTAAATTGTTGTTTTCGACTACTTGTCATCCACAAATAGATGAACAAACAGAAGTTGTGACTTAACTACCTTGTTGCGTACTATTATTCAAAAGAACTTGAAAAATTGGGAAGAGTGCGTGCTGTTTATTGAGTTTGCATATAATAGGAGTGTGCATTTTACTACTAATCATTTAGCATTTGAAATTGTTTATGAGTTTAATCTACTAACTCCTTTGGATTTGTTGCTTATACCTATTGATGTAAGGGCTAGTCTTGATCGAAAGAAGAAAGCTAAAATGGTGAAAAAACTTCACAAGAGTGTACAACAACTTATAAAAATAGAAGAATGAACAACATGCATCCAAAGCCAATAAAGGCCGCAGGCATGTTATCTTTGAACCTGGTGATTGGATTTGGGCACATATGACGAAGGAAAGATTTCCAACCTAAAGGTGGTCCAAGTTGCAGCCTAGAGGGGATGGTTCATTCCAAGTCCTTGAACGGATCAATGACAATGCATATAAGTTGGATCTTCCACGTGAATATAATGCCAGTGCTACATTTAATGCTTCTGATTATTTTTTTTTTATGTAGTTGACAATTTGAGGCCGAATCATTTTGAGGGGAGGGGGAATGATGAAAATCAATAAGATCCATTACATGTGCTAGCTGGACCAATTACAAGGGTTAGAGCTAAGAGGATTAAAGTGATGTTAAATTGGTTGATTCATGACATTTGGGCTGAGCAAGATTCAAGGAATTCTTCGGCATCAAGCATATGGTTGGGCTCAAAGGAGGATCAATACTTAATCTATGCGATCCAAGTGAGTGATAGAATCGTTTAATGGGGGTGGATATACATAATTTATGTAGCTTGGGATTTAAGCAAATTGGGCTCCATTAAATATGTGGCCCATAGATTTTGTTTAAATTATTTATATGTATGTTTTATTTGATATGGGCTAGACATTAATTAACTTAAGCCACGCCTAGTTTTGAACTTTTATTAAATTAGGGTTAAATTAAGGTTTGATTAAATTAGGATTTCTTGAGGGTTTCTTTATGTAAACTATATATAGCGTGAGTCACATCTTTTGTTGGCAGATTGGTTTTACATTATATGAGATAAGAGAGAACTTTCTCTTTGGTTCTTCATTAAAGTTTTAGAACTTATCAAAGATTTCATTTTTGTGGCATTCAAACCTTATACCTTTGATTATTGATTTCAACAATTATTGTGAAAATATGTAATTTGCTGCTAAAGATCCCAATCAATCAACCACAATCACAAAATAGTAGAAGGTAAGATAAATAGAATGAGAAAACCCACAAAGGGAAACCTCAAACAAAACTTTCACTAAAAACAAACATTGGTTACAAACTCAAACCCTCGATAGATCGACTCCTCGACTCTATACTCTATTGATGTTTGCTCAACTCCTTGATTTACCAACTCCTTTAGTGAAAGCCCTTCGACTTCTTGAAGGCATGATATTAACTCCTCAGTAGCTTTGCTGAATTCTCAGTGTTCACAAACCTCGAACCTGAACTCCTTCAGATTGAACACGACATATGTTGGCTAAGTAATTGAGAGAATAATTGAACTTTCAGGCTTCCAATCTCATGTGTATTCTTTCTATGTGTGACCTTGAATGTCTTCCCGCGGCCTTGCCGTGACCATCCTGCAACTCAGAGCAGTCTTCCCGCATGGCTATTTCTTTATGTTATGCTCTTAGGATTTTCCCGTGCCTAACTGCAGCCTTCTTGTGGGCTTCCTGCGTAAATCAACTCTGACACACTTCCAGCTATTATGGAAGCATTTTTTTCTGAAGCCTTTAGAATTATATTTAACTTAAGACTCTAGTGTCTTAGCCTACACTAAGTCTGAAAGTACAAACACTTTTCTTTGATCATGGATTTGCCAATTTACAACATTTGTTCCTAACACATTTGGTTATGGTTTTTGATTTGATTTTAGCTTTCTTGGGGTAAGTATTCTAGTTTTGATTATAGGTTCTAGGGTTCGTTCTTCAAGATTCGCATCACCCATTCCCGCTCTAAGTGGTGAACTGAAATCCCAACAGAGAATCGGCTACTCGAAATAAAAAAATATAGAAATTTCAAATTCTAGATTACAGATTCAAGTATCAAGTCCAAGTTCTAAAAATTTAAGTTTCAAGTCCAAATTTCAAATTCAAGCATAACTACATAAGTATCAATTCAAGTTTCGGTCTCCAGATTCAAGCTTGAGACCATTAACTTGGGTTACGTAGCGTACAAGTTGGGGACAAACTCATACCCATACCCTATTCGATCCTTGAAATGTTTTAAAAAAAAGTCCCAATACCCTACCAGGCCTTCAAAAAATCCCTGAATCCCTTACTTGTTTGGGGCAGGGATCAGGTAGGTACTGATTACACTTGAAAAGTGTAATTATTGACCTAAATTTCTATTTTTCTTAACTTTAATTCATTATTATTTTATATGTTTCATGGTAAATTCGTATACTTATAAAAATTAATTTTTTTGCATAAGTAATGGGACAAAAGACAAGGAAAACACCTGAAATGATTGTAAAGGACATTGGAGGGTTGATAGAGGATCAAAAAGAGGTCAAAAAAGGAAATCCAGAGCCAGCATTCGGACGTCATCCGAATGCCAAAGAACAATAGCCTTGAGACTTTAAGCTGCAGATGAAAAAGACCTTATTGCCTTGTAGCACTCTAACGTCATGCTCCCAAGACTTCAGATTTTTAAGCATTTTCTTGCTTTTCTATAAATTCAGAACATGTATCAAACTTTTACACAGTCGTCTTTATATTTTAAGTTTGGTTTTTTGTAGTTTTTCTTTAGTTTAGAGAGTGATTCAGTTAGTTTTTCATTGAAGTTTGGATCAAAGCTTCCAATATACAGCAGTTTTGAGCAGGTTTCAATAAAAGTTATAGAATTTTCATTCAAAAAAGTCACTTCTCTTCCTCAAAGACATCTGTAAAAATTTTGCAATGTGGCTTTTATTGGCCTACTCTATTCAAGAATGTGCAAACTTTTGTATTTCCTGTGACTGATGTCAGAGGTTAGGAAGTCTAACTTGTAGGAACATGATGCCACTAACTCCTATTCTTGTATCAGAAGTATTTAATTGTTGGGATATTCTTTCATGGGTCATTTACTTGTGTCATTTGGATATGAATACATCATAGTGGGCGTAGATTACGTATCCGAATGAGTTGAAAAAATAGCAATAAGGACGAATGATCACAAGGTGGTCATCAAGTTCTTACATGAGAATATCTTTTCTTGCTTTGGATTTCCTCGTGCCATCATTAGTGATGATGGAAAATATTTCTGTAATCGGCTAGTAGGTTTGCTTATGCGAAAGTATGGTGTAGTCCATAAAGTAAGCACGTTATACCATCCACAAATAAATGGTCAGACAAAGCTTGCAAATAGAGAAATAAAGTAAATCCTTGAGAAAATAGTCAACTCAAACCGTAAAGACTGGTCTCTATGAATGATTCCCTATGGGCATACCTTACTGCTTATAAAATAAACCTAGGGATGTCACCACGAATAGTTGATTCCTTATGGGCATACTGTATTGCTTATAAAACAACCCTAGGGATGTCATCATACAAGTTGGTTTATGAAAAGCCATGCCATCTTCCCGTTGAGCTGAAACACACAAAACTTACTGGGCCATTAAATAGTCTAATGCTAGCATTGACGAATTAGGGTTTCATAATAAGCTATAACTTGCAGAAATAGATGAATTGAGGATTGACACATATCAGAATATGACGATTTCAAAGGAGATAATGAAGGCACTTCACAATAAACATATTACAAGACGGACATTCCATAAATGAAAGAAGGTCCTTCTTTACAAATCATGTCTTCATCTTTTTCCTAGAAATCTTCAATCTAAATAGGTTAGTCTATTTATCATATACTAGGTGTCTGAGCATGGGGCTATTGAAATCAAGAACCCATGGAACAAAGAACGCTTCATAGTTAATAGGCATCATATAAAACCTTTTCCAGAGAACTTTATGGCCTTAGTCGAAACATGGGATCTTCAAGATCCCCCACTAAATGAATAATCCTATCTAGAAACCCCAAAATTATTGTTGTACATTAGTTTTCCTTTGTTATAGTTTGAATTTTTTTATTTAATCAAAACCCAAAGTATCTGGACTAAGCAAAAAAGGAAAAAGCCGAAAAAAGCCCAAAATGAACCTGGCATTCAAACGCCGTCTAGAGGGCACTTGGTAGAACCCAATTCAAGCTCAAATTTCCTCTTGGCACCTAGACACGAGCTTGGCACTACACGGGGGTCTTAAGTTCATTGTTTGGCCATTCAAGCTTCATGCAAACCATTCTTTCTACTCTTTCTCTAAAACTAGGACTCACCAATGTGTTTGTTAGACAAAATCTAGTGGTTTCTGGTGATTCGAACTCCCTTCATCTCAATCTCAAGGTTTTAGGTGATTTCAACCATGAAAATCAAAAAATCTAAGGATCTTTGAGGAGTTCTTTGCGTTTTTCATCTCTTCTTCAAAGTTTGTCATGTGTTTGAAGCAATCTTCGCTTTAAGTAAGATTTCCTTCACGATCATGTGTTATTTTCTTAAAAACACCCATGGTATTATGAAGACTAACCTGTGAAGTCTTCCCTATTCTTCAAACAAAGTTGCTCTTCTATTGACTTGCTTGTGTGGTCCATTTATTTTGTTAATTTGAAGAATGGTGTTGAGTGATGAAAAACTTCGCATTTTGGCAAAATAGTTTGGGCCACCATTTGTGGGTGGACTTAGGACTTGCCACTTGCAAAGAAACAAAGTGTACTTGATTTTCAGAATTTCTCGTGTATTTTCATCACCTTGAAAATTTTATTGCTAAAGTGAAAAATTGTAAAATAAATCTCAAATGAACTAATTGGACATTGTTTGAACTTGTTTTTGTTTATTTGACTAGTAATGGGTCCTTGAAAAATGGTCACTCGACTAGCTAGTTTATCCCAAACTTATGATTACTATAGGTTTGGATGCTAAAATTGAGTATGGTAGATTTTGGGCAAATAAACTTGGGATAGTCGAGAGAAACTGGGAATTGAAGTATTTTAAAGGTAAAAACTTTAGGTGGTACTAAAACTTCAGTAACCGTGAGTGGATTTACTTTGCAAGATTTCAACCTCAGTGTGTCCCTAAAGTAGTTAGGGAATTATTTTGCAACATAATACCACCTGAAGGAGGTGAAGAGAGAGGCAATGGAATTGTCAGTTATGTGAGTGGTAGAAACATCATAGTTACACCTAAGTCTTTTGCTGAGCTACTCAACCTACCCTGTTCAAGATTTCCTGAATTCCCATACTTGCCTAAAACTAATCCTGGCGTGGGTAAGGTTAGCACTGAAGTGTTAAGAGAAGGGGTAGAGTGGCTCACAGCTGCCCAAGTCAAGGTGTTAGACCTTAATGACTGATACTGACCTCTACCTATGTTTAACTGTCATAATATGATCCCATTAAATATGAACATCTGATCAGAGTGAAAAGAGAAATGTACTGCTTTATGATATTAAAATGGGAACTTTAATAGATTTACCTAAACTATTGTGGGATGAGTTGGATGATTTTGTTACTCACATAAGGAGGCAGGGTGGCATACCTTTTAGGGGTATATGCTGACTAAAATCTTTGAGAGGAAAGTGGCAATAATAGTTGACACTCTCCAAAAAGCCACACCTCTAGGAACCCTTAGCTACTTGTCGTTTACTAAAGCTTGAATCCAAGAACCCTTTAGGAAGAGAAGAAATGCGCATCATCAATTTGAAAAGAGAAGGTGACAAAGCACTACCTTGCGGACATGTTATGAATCCAAGGTGAAACAATTACATGAATGGATGAAAGGATGACATGCCTTGAGATTACTAAAGATGAGAACACAAAAATCCTCTGGAGCATTTATGAGTATCATTATGGTGCGGGAGTACCTTTCCTGCTACCACCGCACCAGTGATATCTGGTGGCCCATTTTTACTCATTATGCTTTCATTTTGTTTCACGCATGTCATGTGAGTTATGTTTGGATTGACTGTCACATTTTGTAAATTTAAACTCTAAACTATCTTTAAACTTGGAATGATTTATTTGACTTTGGGATTGTAATATATTTGATTTTTTTCTTTACTTTCTTCTATATTATTGTAATATACTTGTGTTATTTTGTTTTGAGAACGTTATGAATTGTGATGTGGCCATTACATAATAATTGCAAGCATAAGTATCCAAAAATGGCCGAGTTTGATGACCCTACATTTGCTAATATTGGTGAGCCCAAATATGATGAAAAGTGGGGTGGAATGATTGCCAGTGGTAGTTTATTTTATGATCGCAAGGATGAGTTCAAAGCAGCTTTAGACTTAGAATCCTGGAATTAGAAGTCCTTCATTGGAGGTCCTTCTGTTCTTATACATCCTCCACCCTTGTTCTTCTACATGTCACACAAGTTCTTTTGGGTTGATGAGTTTGATTCCAACTCTAGTTCTGACCAAGAGGATCTTGAGGAGTATGACATCCTGCCTTGGAAGGATACTCCGAAGCCAGAGTTAGTTGAGGAAGATGAAGAATTTCGGTTTGCTTTAGCTACTTATATTAATTTCTACTTTAATATGTTCTATTTCCTTAATGAGGAATTATTTGCCCTATCATCTCATTTTCATTATACGATGTGCTTTGTTGAGATGGTAAGTGTACATTAAGTTAGGGGTAGGTTGGTATATATGTAAATTCATTTTTATTCCCTATCAAGTTATTTTATGCCTTTATCATGCTCCCATCCAGACTACAGACCACAAAGTTTACTTTCACACAATGGGGAGAATGTGTAAGTTGAGGTGTAGAAGCACATGGAAGCATGATTGAATTTTTGTTTTTCAAAAACAAGGCCTAATTTGGACTTAGAGACTTGACTGAGGAAAAAGTGAAGTTATTAGCATGATTTTAAAATTAGTCTTAGGTTTGTATTGACTTTTAGAAAGATGAATGGTTTAGTTTTAGTTCTAAATAAGTGATAAGATTCTAAATGATATTAGACCTTTTGAGCATATTGAAAGTTTGCCATTTAATATCGTTTAAATGAAATTATGTTAAGAAGTGGAACTCATAACAATTAGCTATCCAGGTATGTCAAAATATAAGTGTAGACTTATGAACCTTATATAAAGTGAGCTTTAGAGCTTTATTTCTTTATCTTTTGAACGCTACATTAAATCTTTAAGTTTCTTTTATCTCTTTTTTTTGTTAGTTCATAAATATTAGATTGTTTTGGTATTACATGCACAAAATGTGTTTTGCTTGACACACACAATTAGGTTGTTGTTATGAAAATTGCTCTTAGCCTTTAGAGTGATGTTAGGCCATCTTTGAACTTTTGGAGCCTATATACTTTCTTGATTACATTATCTTAAGAGCTAATTTGAAGCCTTAAAGGAAAAAATCGAAAATAATTCTTTTGTTTAAGCCATAATTGAATGACCCTGAACCTTAGTTGTTTAGGTAAGCCAACCCTTGCATATCAAGGAACTTTGGTGCAATCTATTTGATAAGGTGAATAAGGAAGGAATTTAGGGAAAAAAAATAAAGTGGTAGAAAAAGAAAAAAAGAATTCTATATTTGTCTAGGACTCTTGCATTTGATAAATTATATACTTGTCCTATATGTTAAAAAAAAAAAAACTTTAATTAGTGGTATCCAAATGGGTATGTGAGAAGAAAGAAATGAAGAAGTGGGGGGTGGAAATGATTATAACTTAATGCACTATCAATTCAATTCCCATGATTGAGCACTTTGAATTTCCTATCCTTCGTTTGTTAACACAGCACCCCATGGCCAAGTTCAAGTAACAACCTTGTAAAAGACCTAATTGACTTTAGGGTGAAAGGCATTTGTAAGAGCATTGGCCCAACTTGTGTGTTAGTTAAGTAGAATTATTCTGATAAAAGCACAAATACATCTTTCAATAAAGCTCCACTCATACACTTTTAAATTCCTTCATTCATGTCTTGAGCTGGTTCAATGCACAACTTGTCTTGCATCTCTACATGAATCATGGGGGAACCCTACTCTTGAGCAAATTCCTTTGTTGGGTGAACAATCTAAGTGAGATTTGGAGTCGAAACCAAAGTCTTAGATTATGCTTGGCAATTAGTTTGCATGAGTAGTATTGATTGATACACTTGAGATGATTGAAAGTAAGTAAATAGGATAGGTGTTAAAAAGATTATATTTGATTTTTAGATAATATAACTTATTTGTCACTGAGCCAGGAATCCCTTTAACTATTTAATATCTAACTTAAGGATTGATTAAGAATTTTGTGGGTTGATTCACTGTAAACCCTCACGAATCTTCACTCATCTACTAGGAGTAACCTAAGGTTTAAAAGACTTGTTACATGTAGCTAAGTGTGGTCATGTTTCCAACACAAAGATAAAAGGATAGTAGTTTTTCCTTGTATTAAAATAATGGTATTGCTAGGTACTAGCAATAGGCAAGTTAGGGGGTGTGATTGTACTTGAAAAGTGTAAATCTTGACCTAAATTTCTATTGTTTTTAAGTGCAATTCGTTATTATTTTATGTGTTTTGTGGTAAATTTGTAATACTTATAGAAATTTATTCTTTTGCACAAGTAATGGGACGAAAGAAGAGAAAACACCTGAAGTGATTGTAAAGGATGTTGGAGGGTTGACAGAGGACCAAAAAAAGGTAGAAAAAGGCAATCTGGAGCCAGCATTCAGACGTTGTCCATACACCAAATACCAGTAGCCTCTAGACTTTAAGTTGTGAAAAAAGACCCTACTACCTCCTAGCGTCGAAAAGCCGTTCTCTCCAAACTTCAGATTTTAGGGTTTCTCTTGTTTTTCTATAAATTCAGAATATGTATCAGACTTTTACACAACCATTTTTATATTTTAGGCTTAGGTTTTTTACAATTTTCCTTTAGTTTAGAGTGATTCAATTAGTTTTCATTGAATTTGGATCGAAGGTTTTAATATACAGTAGTTTCCAACAGTTTTCAATACAAGTTGTAGAATTTTCACTCATTGGAGTTTGCTTTCTCTTCTTTCTTTTTCATTTTCTGTTCTTTTTATTTCTTTAACATGTTAGCGTACATTTATACTTGATTCAACCCATCAATGATAGGTGGATCCTTGTTTGAATGTTAAATGTGAATTGATCCAAGCATGCAACGTAAAACTTGCATGTTAGGATTCCTGATTTCCTAGATCTATCTTTGTTATTTTCATAACATTTAAAAACGTATATGGCTTATTATTCTTCTTTGAAATCATGTTACCTACGTATGATTAAAACTTTCTAAATACTTTGAAAATATAAAAACAAATGGTTTTCTAGATCTTCTCTTTCTTTTGGTTTTTGAAGCATTCGAAAACTTGTAACCTTGACCGTATTTCTCAGAAATCACTGTTGACATTATTTGGTTAAAACTTCTTAATCTTTCAAAAACCTATAACCTTGACCATATTTCGCCAAAATTAGTGATAACATTTGCTTGACTTAAACTTCTTAATACTTTGAAAGCTTTGTTATAGTTTAATTTATTTTGAATCTTTCAATTCTTCAATACTTAGGTTAGAATTGATTTGAGTGCTTGTTTCTTAAGTTTATTTTACTTAATTGCAGTTTAATTTATTTGTTTATTAGTTAATAAAACAACCTTTCAAAATAAAAACCATTTTACTTTCTTGTTTCAAAAAGAGAACAGTAGTTAGAAAAATTTAGAAACCTTAGGATTTAAACATAATTTCCTATAGATTTGATCTTGGTCTCATTAGATAAAACTACATCGCACACCCTTATACTTGGGGGTTGAGTTTAACTGCACATTTCTGAGGTGGTCAAGTATGAACAAGTTGACCAAGATGGCCATTCTTAATTAAAAGTCTGTGCTAAAGATGTGGATTTTTACCCTTTAAATTTTTTAAATTCTTATTTTTTGATATTAATTTTATTAAGGCCCTACAATTAATTAATATGAAGCACTTTGATATGTCTAAAAAGATTATTTGTTTCTTATATATGTTTAGGTACCAATAAGTTAGCTTATTGATTTTTAATTTATTTTCGTTAATTTGATTTTTTATTAAAATGTAATTTTTTTATTTTTTAGTAATTTTTGGATGTGTTAATCGCATTCAAAAAATAAAAAAAATAAAAAATGCATATTCATTTTAAGAAAAGCTAAAGCAAATGTAAAAAAATTAAAAACTAATTTTTTAATTTTTATAAAATGGACACGAATTTTTAATTTATTTATAATTTTTTATATGAGTGTCGCCTAAAAATTATCAAACTAAAAAAATAAATTTTGGTCAAAAAAATAAGACAAAAACACGCTACAAGAAAATCAAAAACTATCTTTTAGCACCCAAACCGACCAATGTTTAATTACAAAATATTTATATATATATATATCATATTATACATATTTATATATATAAAATAAAGTCTAACAATACTACTGCGCCATGTAGGTCTTAACTTGCGGTACGATTGTGACACGTGTATATGTGTATGACTATGACACGTGACACTTAATTATAGTTATCTTATTAAGAAATTAGTATTTTACATAATTACTACTTATTCATAATTTTAATTTTATTCAAATTAAAATATTCAAGGATATCACTTGATATTTTTATTTAATCTACACTTTTATTTATCATACAACTTCTTATTGTTTATTTTTTTATTTAAAACATATTCTTATTTTTTTCTATATTTTATTAAATTATTATTTAAAACACAATAAATATTATTATCGTTATTAAAAAATAATGCAAAAAAATATTTACCCTACTAAATAAAGGTTTTAATAATAATAATTATTATTATTATATTTAATAATAAATGTTGTTGTTGTTATTAAACAAAATAATGCAAAAACATTATTAGCTAGCTAAATTTTAATTTATTAACATCAATTTATAATTATAATTATAATTATTTTTAATTATAATTATATAATCTAAAAGAAATTAATATTGTACATAATTACCACTTTATTCACAATTTTATTTGAATTAGAATGTTGATATTTATTGGATTAGGTAGTATATTTCTATCTGAAATAAAATACAAATTCACATGAAATTCTAATATATATAACAAGTTAAAAAATGTATAAAATAGTATTCATACCTACAAAAATTTGCTAAAATTTTATTATGATGGTTTAACATAGTTAGGAGTGATTATTTGTTAGTTTCTTTTAGGTCATTAAGAATGAGGATGGGTTTGCGATATCTATTTTATTAGATTTGTTCATGTGTTTATTTTTTTACTTATTTTCTAATTGGTTCATTAAAATATATAAGGTTTGGTTTTTTTATTTTATTCTATCTTTTAATGTGATTATTAAAATATAAAAAATTTGAGTTTTTTAATTTTTATTCTATTTTTTAGTGTGATCGTTAACGTTAATTTTTAAATTTTATTATATTTTTCATAATAGATAAAATTTTAATTTTTTTTGTGTATTAGAGGGAAAGTCTACTCTTTGTTATATTTTTAATTTGTTCATTAAAAAATACAATGCATGACTTTTAATTTTCATTATATTTTTTAATGTGATTGTTGACATAATTTTTTTTATTTTTAATTGTTGTTAAAATTTTAAACATTTGTGTATTAAATTTCAGTAAAAACCTCTTCCTATAGTTATTTTTCAATTTATTTTATGTTCTTCTTAGATTTATTACTATTAATTTTTATTAGATGATATTCCTTTATACTATTTTTTTGTTTATGTAATTTTGGCTTATTTTTTAATCAGTCTATTCAAATATATAAGATCTAATTTCTTTAGATTTTATTTTAGTTTTTAATGTAATTGATAATTAAATTTATATTATATTTTTATTATTAGTAAATTTTAATTTTTAAGTGAGAAAAGTCTCTTATTTGACTTATTGTTCAATTTATTCGTTCAATATACAAAATAAAATTTTTAAAATTTGTTTTATTTTTATTTAATATAGAACTTTTTATATTTTATTAAATTTTTGTTCTTCTTAAAATTTTTAATTTTTTTGTTTACTAAATATTTAAACTCTATTTAAATTCTATCTTAATTTACAATTATCTAATAGAATTCTATTTAATTAGGTGTTATATTAATCAAATTATATTAACAAAAATATAATGTATTTTATGTAAATTTGAATTTTTATCTATTTAAAATTTTTATTTTTACCCCTTTCATTATCTATATTAATTATTATGTTAATTTTTAAATTATTAGTACTAGGTGATAATTTTATGATCTTATTAAAAATATAATTTTACTAAATATAATTTTATAAATTTATTTTAAATTTTACTTATACATTTAGATGGCTATAATGTATTATTTTTAAAAATATATTTTGTTAAATATAATTTTATAATTTTAAAAATATAAATTTATATTCATAATTTTATAACATTAAATATATATATTTCTAATCCAAGTCAATTTAAATCTATTATAAATTTTTATTTGATTTATCATTTATTCTAATTATAATTTATTATAATGTTTACGGTAATATAAGCATAGTTTTATCAAATAAAATAAAAGGTAAATTACAATTTGATAGTATACAATTTTAGAGTTATAGATAATTTTATGGTTTTTATTTTAATAATAATTAAATTATTTTATTATATAAATTTAGAATTATAGTTAAATTCAAATATTATCATCATCTTATTTCATTCTAATTTGATAATTGAGATCAAATAAAATTAAATTAATAAATTTTATTAATAAAAAGAAAAAGAAAAATAATATAATAAATTAATTTTTAAATTTTTGTAATTTTACATATCTAATCTATTATAATATTTCACGTTATTCATATTCTCGCCAAATAAAATTAAATAATAATAATTAATTTATCATGTGATATTTTAATTAGAAAAAATAAATTAATATACATGTAATTTATTAATAAATTAAATATTTTTAACAGCTTAATTATTTTTTCTATATAATTTAATAAAATTATTTTTCTTAAGTGATTATTAACATAAAGTTTAATTAAAAATTAAAATAAATATATAAAATGACAAATCTGTGTATCGCACAAGTTTAATCGCTAGTATACTAATAAAAGGAGGGGAGGGACTACAATTTGTGGCCCAACTTAAGTTTCACAACATTAATTTAGAAAAACAATCGACTTCTATTTCGTAAATTTTCTTAATTTAAAACGTGAAACTCATGCTCTGCATAGAATATGTGTGGCATAAAATAGTGAAATACTTGAACTTTTGTGAACTTTGTTATGTTAATCGTAGTGAAACTATGTCCTTTTTCTCCTCTTTGGTTTATGAAAGCAATATAGAATTTCTCTCATGAAAACGGTATAGGATTTGAGACAAAGCTCTTTGGCATAATATATTAATTATTTACTTAATTTTATCACTCTTAAATAATTTAGTAGAAGTTTTTATTTATTGTGAATAGAAAAAATGTAAAGATTATTTTTCTTACAAACAAATAGAAAAATCCTCTTACTTTTTATTTTTCTTACAATCTGTGTATACAATAATAATACATAAAAGATACGTAAAATTTTCCTAATTTTTATTACAAAAGTTATAATGAAATTGGAATTGGAATTGGAATTGGAATTGAGTATCAATATATTCAGTGAAATCTGAATCATCTTAGCGATACAAGTGAATATAGTAAACAAATAAAACAAGGAAAATAAAAAAGAAACATGAAATTATGTGGTTTGGTAATAACCTTGCATTTACGGATATGGTATAATTAGATTCTTACTAAGAACTTTTAATAACAGTGTAAGGATTATAATCAGAGGGAAAAAAAATAAAAACTTTAAAGAGACCATTAGAAAAATCTTTTCACTATATTTGTAACACCTTGAATTTTTATGCATAAATTTTATTTTTATTTTTTTTTCTAATTTAATTTCTATGCTTTGAAATTTTAATTTCATAATATAATCAAATTACATAATTTTAATTAGTTAATTGTACTACTAAAACATAAATAATATATATATTAATTTAATGGATAGATAATAGATGATATGGCCACATGGCTATTAATAGCTTAATGATGGCTTGGGGGGATAGTAGGGCTACGTGCCCAAGTTGATGACCAAAAAAAAAAAGAAATTAAGCTTGGCTAGCAAGTTTGCTCGGCCAAGCTTTGTGTGTATATATATATATATGTGTGTGCTTTGGGTGTGAAATGGAGAAGACTCGAGAGAAGAGCCGCGCGGAGGAAGGAAGGAAAGAAAAAAAGAGAAGAAAAAAAAAGCGAAGGAAAAAGGAGGAAATCTTGGAAAATTTTAGCAGAAAAATTGAGGTAAGTTATTTTGTTAAACTAAAATCAATTTTTTTTTTATATAAATATATATGTACCTTTTCTTTTGGGTTAGATAAATTAAATATGTGGAGGCTATGATGGCTATGTTTTATTTATTAAGTTTATATTAGTAATTAATTTTGGGTTATATTTTAACCACTCAATGCCTGATTTGTATATTTTATTGGACAAAAAAATTATTAGGACCCAAGGATAATTAGCAGTCACCCCCTCAGTAAATTGACTTTTTTAGAATATCTACTGTCTAGGTGGATGTATTAAACTTAAAAATAAAAGTAATTAAATATGAATAGCTACCTTTTATTTGTTTATTGCTAAATGTTCATGTTGTTAAATTATATTTGCTACTAATAAATTATTATATGTTAGTGGCGAATCGTGATTATTTGTGAGATAATAAATTTAAGAAATAATATTTTTCTAGTGAAAATAATAATAATAATACATTGTTGCATATCAGCATATGTTGTGTGCATTACACTTGTATTATGGTCAGATGGGACCAGGCCAGATGGGGCTAGAAATCAATAATATGCGGCCAGATGGGGCCAAAAATCAATAATATGCGGCCAGATGGGGCCGGAGAAAATAATATAGTCAGATGGGGCTAATGGGACAAGCTAAATTAAAGTCACTGTCCACCATTGAGCGCTCAACTAATGGGTCAGATGGGGCCAAATGTGTGTTGCATGATTATTTAAATAATTTATTATGCAAATGTGCTATGATACGGCCAAATGGGGCCTAATAATGACGGATTGTGTATTGAGATATATTTATAAGATGTGACACAATTGAATTGACTATAAATTGGTTGTGGAATAGTTACGGATATAATTGTTGTGAAATAATTTAATTTTTTTGGTGCATATTTATTACCTTTTATTTTAAATATAATACCTCCACTGAGTGTGTGACACTCATACCCAAATTTACACATTTTAGGTTGAATTTAGAAGTGGCTGCGAGTGATTAGAGGAGAACCTGAGTTGTTTAGCTTATATGTTAATTTTGATGTTTAAGGTTTGTATAAGCAGTTAAGGCTATAACGGTATCAGCCTAATATTTGGTTAGTTGAATTTTATGAGTTGTAAGTTTATGTATGTTGGAGTTTTATGGATAATTTTTGTTTACCCCTTTGTTTTAAACTTTATATGTTGAGCAAATATTGCTAAATTATATTTAAGTAGAAAATTTGATAATGTCCATCCTATTTAAGGGATTAAATGTATCCTAAAATAAGGATGTGACAATACTATTAGATTTTCTCTCAACCCAATACTCAAAAAAACTTAATTTGAATTTATTATTGATCTACAACACGTCTCATTTATAGAGGAATAAGAAATTTGATCTAAAATAAAATTTAAAATAAGCCCTACAAAATTTGGATTGTGCCATTTCCTGAGATGAGTTTTCTCGTGAGCTTCCTACAATCTTTGTGTGTTCTTTCTTTTTCTTAACAAAGTGAGCGACCTAATGAACAAGTTGCGTTCTTAAAAGAATAAGATTCCTAGACTTCCCAGCAATATCTAGTAAGTTCTTTTACACAGTACATCTCTTGGTATTTTTTTAGTAAGCTCCTAGCGAGCTTTGATTGTTGTACCATATTGCTAGGGTCCTGCAACCCTACCTTTGTCTCCTTTTTTATGAATTAATGTAAACTTAAATGGGTAAACACATTTACTTGACGCAAGCATTTGTTACTTTTTTTAAGTGGCTAAGTATAATGAGTATTTGTCCCAATCCTAATAAATTTGCATTAAACCGTAGGGTAGGCAAAGGGTAGCTTTAGGCCATCGATATAAACTAGTAGGCAGTTTTTTTTTTTTAATATGTGAAAGCTATTCGTTTAAAGATATATATATATATATAAGATAAATTTCACTTTACTCTTTTTAAGTTTTATTTGAAATTCAACTTAAGAACAGGGGCTTATTTTGTTTTTGTTTTATTATTTTAAGGAAACAGGCTTTTCATTAGTTGCAAAATATCCCCCTTCAATGCTAACTCATTATTCATGTTAAAATAATTTTATTTTTTTAAATTATATTACAAAATTTATCATATTTCCATAATTACTCTTAAAACATTAATTTTAATTAATTTATCAAAACATATTTCTTTTTCTCCTATCAATCAATTCGATTGTCGTCTTAAAAATCAATAGAATATTTTGTGTATAATTAAGGGTTAATTAAACTAACACCCCTTCAACCATACCTAATATTTAAGTTACCTATTCATTTATTAACCCTAACATTTTAACCTCCTTATCTATTTAAAAAAGGGTTTCATTTGAAAACTATTAAAAAAATCTGTTAACTTTTTAATTATTTATTATTCCTTAATTATCTCTATATATTTTTAATATGATTATTACTTACATATTCAAATTTGAAAACTCATTATTAGAGGATTGCATGGGTTCGATACGATAAATTATTCAATTTTTTGTTATAAATTAAATAAATCAATTTTGTTCTTTTCCCATCCAGCAAAAAAAAAAAAAAAACAAATTCGACGTATATAGATATATTTATTTTTGTTTTTGGTATAAAGAAATAGGGTGAGTAAAATCTAATGAAAATCAAAATAATCAAATTAAACACAATAACTTTGAATTTTTAATCTTATAATATTTTCATTTGATTTAGTTCTTTTTTAATTTAGATTTAGTTTAAAATTTTAAACAAATTTCGCGGATACGCTTTATTATTATTTATTATTAAAATTAAATATATATAAACAATATAGAATAAAAAAATAAAAATATTTATTATTAAGATCCAAAAATTGATTTAGTTGGATTCTTTATCAAAATTAAGTTCGGGTCATTTTTTATTTTTTTATTTCTTTTGGATGGGATGAGAAAAAATTCAATTTGTTTAATTTATAGTTGAAAATTGAACGATTTATGCAACCAAACCCTTGCAAGTCTCTACTCATGAATTCCAAATTTGAATATATGTGAATAATAATTAGTTAAATACATACTAAAATAATTAAGAAATAATAAATAAATAAAAAGTTAATAATTTTTTTAGTGGTTTTTAAGCAAAACTCCTTTTAAATAGATGAGGAGGTCAAAGTACTAGGATTAACATATGAATGAGGTAAATTGATTATCAGGTGTAGTTGAAGAAGTGTCAGTATAATTAATCCTACAAAATCAAATGAAATAATTTATTTCTTTTTACAAAAAAACTATTATTTAAAAGTTAAAAGAAAAGAAATAAAATTATCGTGAATATCTTTATTGCCAGTTGTGAAAATTTTCATATATTGATATTCCTTATTCCTTTCATTTACTTCAAAATAATAATATTTTAAGTCGTAACACAAATTTTAGTCAATTATTAAGACTATACTGTTACTAAACAATGATTAAATAGTTCTTAAAATAAAAAAAATAAATAAAATTGTGTTAATCATTCATCCAAAAATAGAAAATATACAATATGATTTGCTATATTATGTTTTTATATGCCTTGCCAAATTTTTGCAGAAGTAATAATAATCAATTTGATGAATTTGGACCGACAAATATAAAGTACTTTAAAAATTATTAATGTTTTATAGTCTAGAAAAAATATTCACAATCCCTCTCTCTTGTAGAGGAGTATGACATATTAAATGGCAGTTTTGTTATTAAAACGAATTTTACGCGTAACCTTGAGATTTTTTAATTATCTTATTTTAATATTTATCTAAAAGAAAACTTTTCATAAATGCAGACTTTTAATTTGTTTTAAGGTTGATTTTGCCATAACTGAATCCTTGTTGTAGCATCTCTAATTTCCTTAGTTAATAGAAGGCTTTGAAGTTATCAATTCTCCTGATAAAATTTTAGATCTTAATTTTTTTGGAGAAGAAAGAGGAGAAGATATTAATGCTTATTTTCATTTTGAAAGGGTAATAATAATAATAGTAGTAGTAGTAGTAGTAGTAGTAGTAGTAGTAGTAGGAGGAGGAGGAGGAGGAGGAGGAGGAGAAGGAGGAGGACGAGGGTGATCTTATTTGAACTTTACAAATAGACTTTTATATTTTAGTTTATCTTTTTTTATAAATGACATAATTGTCATTTATAAAAAAAAATATTTATAAATTTGAACAAACACTCTTAAGACTATAAGAGAGTAGAAAAATTATTTTTAAAGACTAAATTAATTTTATTTATATTTATATTTTTAGAAATCATATTAAAATAAATTTTATTTTATTTTATTTTATTTCATAATTTAATCAAATAAAAAAATTAATTTCTTTCAATTCTTTTGTTTGCAAACTTTTATCATTTTATCTCTTGTCATCATTTTCGAGTTAATTAATAAGGTTCTACATGATCCTTTGAATTCTCATAATTAATAATATATTTTAAAGATAATGTAATAAATAAAATATAAAAGTGATAAATGTCAAAGTAAATAATTTATGAAAGATTTAAAAAATATATAAATAATATTAAGATGATAAAAAATGACATAAGTTATGAGTAAATTGAATTAAAATAAGTTATTTTCATATTTGAATAAGTTATAAAATAAATTAAAGTTTATTATATAATTGCTAAAAATATAAATGAAAATAAAATTTATTTTATTCTTTCAAAATATTTTTTTTCATGCATGAAACCTATAAACACAAATATAAGATTATTTATAAATTTTAATTTTAATTGTCTTTTAACCCCACTAATTTTTCTCATCAATTCTAAATTTGAAATAGAATTTTAAATTTTTTTTTTCTCACCATTCATGTATAAAAAAAAATAAAACTACCAAAAAAAAAAATCTAACTAAAGAAATCAATGAACTAAAACTTTTAATTTTCAAGTATATAGGTAAATTTATTAGACAAACCATAAATATCTTTCTTTTAAAAACTTAATCTGAATTTTTTATAATAAAAAATATTTTTTTTTAAAAATCTGAAAGTAGAAATTTTTTATCATATCAAGGTAATTCATACATCTAAGTGAATATTTTAAAAAAATTATATTATAATTATCCGTTTGCTTATCAAAATATCTAAGAAAAATTAATAAGTTGTATTTTGTATATATTTAAAAAATAATAATTTTTATTGTAGAATAGATATATTTATGATATTATAATTATGTCATGAATTGAGTTTTTGTTTAAGAATTTTTATAATATTAATTATGTAAAACATATGTGAAAATAAATAATTGTGTAATTTTAATTAATAAAAAAATAAAATAGAGTAGAAAAGATTATTCATAAAGTACAAAGAGGCTCACTAATAATAATAATAATAATAATAATAATAATAATAAATACACCATCATTATCAAGCAAGACCTTCCAGAATCTATTACCTTGCTCAAACCAAAGTTCGTTCATAATTTTCTACTCCTCGAGTATCAATAACCAATGACATATTTAAGTACGAGAGAATACATTAAAAATCAAATGGTATTTCAGGTATTACTTCAATTAAATGAAACTTATCCAAAATCAACCCTTTGTCCATCTGTACAGAAACAATATGATAACTATGCAAGGAAAAATATAACAATAAAGTTAGATGGTTACCAACTGGACAACTAAATCAACTAAACCATACACATGTCAAACTCCAAATCAGTATAACAATAGAAATCAACATCCGAGCGGAGACCCGGCAGGGTAGTTCAGCGGATTCACGGTTCCTGCCAAGAGCCGTAAACCCGGACTTGGTGTGTGTTCGAGTCTCGCTGGCTGCAACGTTTACCGAAGCGGGATGTGTGAGATGGTCGGCGCCCATCCCCCCGGTTTACCTGTCGACTACACGATCCGTTGAGGACCATAATAAACCGGCAGGGTTCCGGGTTACCAAAAAAAAAAAAAAAAAACATCCGAGCGACATTCAAAAGAGCCTATCTAACTACAATATCGCATACACAATCGTAATTACAAATTTTTGATGGTGAATTATAAGTAACATCATTTAAAAAAATATATAAAGTCAAGTCTCAACGATTTACATCTCAAGTTATACAAATAAAATACAAAATATAATAAAGGTATATAATATCATGTAATATCTTATATTTATTTGAATTTTTTATCATTTAATTATTTAGACATGAGATTTGGTTCGGATTGTTCAGTTTTATTTTATTTTTTTGAGCTAAGTTTGGTTCGGAGATATTCTTGGGCTTGGAGTTGGACATGAGGCGCAACCCCAAGCTCAACCTATTTTTCTTCTTCTTTTTTTTCTCTCTCTCCTTTTCTTTTCTTTCTTTTCTTTGTTTCCTACAACTAGGGGTGGCAAAATCGACCCAAACCTATCAATCCGCCCAATTAAACCCATAATAAATAGGTTTGGGTTCTATTATTTTACTAATTGGGTTGTAATTGGGTAATTTATAAAATACTCATATATAAACGGGTGCAATTGGGTTGTGAAACGGGACCCGTTTAAAACACCCATTTAAATTAAAAAAATTAGTTTAATCCCCCTCTTTACACCGCTCTCTCTCTCGCCTCTCTCTCTCTCTCTCCAAGAGAAAGCTCCAGAGAGAAAGAGCACACACACACACACACACAAAAACACGCATGTATGCATGCGCGCACACGCACATGTAAACATACCCACACACACAAGCATGCAAGCACATACACACATACACACTCGCGCGCAGACACACGCACACATATGCGCGTGCGCACACACATGCAAACACACCCACACACATGCACGCGCACACACGCGCGCAAGTACACACACTCCCACACAAGCGCGCCTGCCCGCCCACACGCACACACGCACATGCAAACACACTCGCAAACACACACATGCACATGCACATGCATACACACGCGTGCGCGCGCACACACGCGCATACATGCGCACACACGCGTGCACGCACACACACACGCAAACACACCCAAACATGTACACACACGCACGCGCACACATGGGCACACACGCACACGCACACGAGCGCGCGCGCACATGCACACCACACGGGCGCGCGCACACACACACGCACACGCACACGCGCACACTCACACACACGCACACACACGTGCGCGCGCTCGCACGTGCGGGCGTGGGCGCGCACAGGCGCACACGCACACACACGCGCCGGGGCGCGTATGCGCTGCGCACGCACACATACACCCGCTGAGAGAGAGTTGTTAATTTAAAATTGAATAAAAAATAAATCGATTCGTATAAATTTGAAATTAACTGAAAATTGTAATATAATATATAATTATTATAATATGTATAATATTATATTAATTAAAATAATTATTGATGTATTTATATATACACATTAATTAAATTAAATTTTTAATTTTTTTTAAAAAGTAAGTTAGGTTATAAGTAAATGGGTTGTGATATAGGTTTATGAATTTGTAATAATCCGTTTCAACCCGCTCATATCTAACCCGCCTTTTAAATGGGTGGGTTTGGGTCGCACCCATTTAACCTCGAACCCGTTTAAACCCATAACTAACCCACCCAACCCACCCATTTTGCCATCCCTACCTACAACAGCAATGAGGAAGAGGGGGGGAGGGAGAGAGAGAGAGAGAGAGAGTTAATACCGGAAGATGAGGATTGATGAATCTAGACATTCTTCTGTGATGCTCATCGCAGTGGTGTTCATTTTGTTGGGATTATGCAAATCCCACCTATAATGGAAGCGTAACAAGAAATGAAAAATCACACCACCAAAATAATAATAATAATAATAATATATGTGGTTCGGCCCCAGTACCATCCACGGGAGAAAAAAATTTACATTAAATATTGAATGAGTACAACGAGATAAAAAATACCCAACTCAAACTCAAGCTCACTAGTATTTTTTTCTCTCTCTCATACTCACCAATATTCTCTCTATTTTCTCTCTGCCAAGAAATGCACACAATTAGTAATCTCATTTTCCCCTCTGTCTCTTACTCTCTCTCACACGACAGAAGGCTTATTTAAATATAACACAAGTAATGACTCTTAGTCTACTGAGAAGAAGAAGTTGGAGTCAAATGCTTTTTGGGACTACAACTTAAAGCTACAAACTCCAATCAGCCATTTCCTAAGGAAAACTAATAAATTCTCTTTGCCTTTTTTTTTTTCCAAAAACATTGAAAATGGGGAAAAAAACCATCAAACACTCCATTTTCCCACTTGAAATACACCCCCTTACTTGTGCTTCTTCACTTGAGTGCTGCACACCTCCTCACTGGTTACTTATTCGAAACATTGAAAATCAAATTAGGTGCAAAAGAAACCCTTTTCCTCGCATACTTTTTTCTTCAACTTTTTCAACCAAACCCATTAAAGCCCATCAATTGTTGTACTTCTTTTTCAATATTGTTCGCCACACATAATGAATCACTCGTTTATGCCTTCACACATACTTTTGTAACTTGATGCCTATAGTTTTTTTTTTTTTTTTAACAATCTAGTATTTATTTTTGACCACTTATGTGTTGTTTTGTGCTAATAAATAATTAGATGTAGGTTGGGTTTGTTCAGTTTAGGTTTATTTTATTTTTCCTAGCTCGAGTTTTAGCCTAAAGTAGTATGGGATTAGAAACTGGGCCAAGGGCCCAGCCCTTCTTTTCCTCATTCCCTTTCTTTCATTTCCTTTTGTTTTCTCCTTCTTCTTTTTCTGTCTCAAGAAGCTTCTAGAGCAATAAAAAAGGGGGGCGATGAGACGAGAAGAGAGAGAAAGAGAGAAGAGAGGAGAGAGAAAGTATGTTCTAGAGAAGGAAGATAGTAGATCCTTGGCCATTTTTGGCGTCATGCATCATCATGTGGTGGTGCGAAATCGGGGTGATTTCGCCCGCGGTAAGAAAATAGAAGAGAGAAGTTTTGAAGCTTTAAGATTCTCTGCTAATTTCTGTATCTTTTCTTCCTATCTGAGATCGGTGGGACTTTATATTGTGTTCTAGCCATTTTGAGGATAATTTTTATTATTATATGTTTGATTTGATTCAAGTATTGTAGGAGTTTTGGTACTACAATTGTGTCTCATGAATGTTGTACATAATTATTTGCATATTATATGTTGAGGAATTCTATATATATTTAAGCTACTCTGAATCCAAATGTTGAAGAAACATGTTGTTTAGTGTTTAAGTGTTTATATATGATTGATTACCAAGTTTGGGGCTTGGATGAGTGATTTGGGATTGTTTTTGTAGTAGGGTCTTATTGAAAACGAACCCAAAAATAGGTGCTAGGTGTCGGTGTTCCGAAATGACAATCCTACCACTCTGGACGGTGTTAGGTAGTAAGGTTGGATGGTGGCATTTTGGTGCTGGCATCTCGAGATGACAATCCTGTCATTTGGAGGCATTAGGCCGAATGTCACAATAATGAAGAAGTTGGATTTTTAAATGCCTATTTTGTGCCAAAACCATTAATATTATTTTTAAAGATTAAATAAACCCAAATCATCATCGAGCTTAATGGGAATGCATTTTATATGAAATGTATATTTATTTCCACGATTAAGCAATTCATGTGCATAGGGTTTGCATCATCCAGTTTGATGTTATGATTATAATTGGATGTGAGAGGTTATGTTGATATTTTGACATACTGAAGCATGAGTTATGTTTATGAACAAGATTCTTAATTTTGAGAAAAAAATAAAATAAGATTTTGAAAATACCGATGATCTCCAATCGATATATATGATTAGAATTTAGTCATTTGGAGTTAGGATGTTAATCTTGAGATACTAGTTATATTGATTTTTGCTTAAGCTAAGCAGCTACTATTTAAGGGTGTAGCTCAGTTTCTTAGCATAAGGGTCAAAGGTTGTAACTCGGTTTCCTAAATCTTAGCTAATTAGAGGTGTAACTTAGTTCTCCAATCACTATTTATATTGATTTTCTGCTTAAGATAAGTGGATGCCTAACCAGGGGTATAACTTAGCTCTTTAGTAGAAAAGTCAGAGGTGTAACACATTTCCTTGAGTCTTACACTAGTGAGAGGTGTAACACGGTTCCCCTAAGTCATACACCAGTGAGAGGTGAAACACAGTTCCCCACCTATGATTATATATATTGAGATTATCATTTGTTGTGAGCGTTAAATGGTGTGGTTGGTGACCTCACGTGCTTTGCTAAGTGTTACCCATCCTAGATAAGATTAGGGGTAGATGGAGATTAGAGAATACGCATTGACATTGCATTCCATCATTACCTATCGTATGAAATTACATAGATTATTGTTATATGTTAATATACTGAGGTTGTTAATTATAATGATGTTTAATGTTTAAATTATTGATAAAGAGTTGAGTTATGAACACTGAATAATAAAGTTATGAACTACGGTGACCTGATTTCCGGAGTATACGTAGGCAACTTAGGCTTGAGTAGCCTAAGTCCAATCTTCTCTGTGGATAATATAAGTGTTTTTTTTTTTAAATTGAGTTAAATTATTTATATGATAGATTGTATGACCCAAAGTGTGGGTTATATCATATTTTCATAATATCATTATTTTGAGAGATATAAGCATGACTATAGTATATGATCTGACTGTGTAGACCTTAGATGCTATCATTGGAAATGGCGTTAAAATGGATTATACTATTGTTTAATTGATGGCAATGTATTCAAATAATATTTTATATGGGAATGAGTAATGATTTTAGATATATCGATGATTATAATTCATTGTGAATTGAATCTGGATTGGATTTTATTTATTTTATTTAGTTTTTACATTCCCATGTCCCCAATCCTTGACTATGAAGTTAAATGACATAATATGGATTTTAACAACTCATAGTCGACAAGAGAGTTATACTAATAAATGGAGTTAGTTGGAATGTCAAGTTAAAGATTTTGTATTTTTGAAAATTTAACCAAGATAATTTATTATTTAGTTTGGGAAACGTGGAAAGTATGTCAAGATACATTAGACCCTTTGAGATTATTGGGAGAATTAGTTAGGTGGTGTATAGATTGGCGCTTTCCTCATAATTAGCTCGAATTCTTAGTGTATTCTATGTATCGATACTCTGAAAGTATACACTAGATCTTTTTCATGTGATTAATTGGGAAGAATTAGATATATTGAAGGATGTAACTTTTGAGAATTTATCAGTTTGGATGGAGGACAGGTTAGTAGGTTTCGTATGGTGAAATTATTCCTTTGATTCACGTATTGTGGTGACACTGTGGAGTTGAGTGATCTACTTAGGAACAATATCTTGTTGACGAGGTTGAAATACTCTAATTTCTGATTGAGGCATGTTAGGTAAATTTCGGGATGAAATTTTTATAAAAGGGAAAGAATGTAATACCCGGTATTTATTTTGACCATTTGTGTGTTATTTTGGACCAATTAAATAATTAGATTGAGGCTGGGTCTATTTAGTTGGGTTTATTTTTTTTTTTTTTTTGTAGGCCAAGTTTGGCCCAAAGTGGTATAGGATTGGACAACTGGGCCAAGGGCTCAGCTATTCTTTTCTTTTTCCATTCTTTCTTTTCCTTTTCTTTTATTAATCTCATCATTAAATCGCATCCACCGTTGCATTTACGTTCACATTCATAGGCTGAGTACCACCAATGTTATCTTTTATGGGCCAACACCGAATGGAAACGATGAACCAAATACGTCGCCATTTAAGGCCAAAGGCCCAAGCCACGATTAGTTAAATAAACGTCATGTTTTAACAATCTTTAGGAGACCTATTTGTGACTTCCACTTGACCATTAACTTGAGGGTGTTCTGTTGAAGAATAGTGATGGCTAATACCTAGATCTTCACAGAGCCCATTAAACTGCTTCCCTTCAAATTATTTCCCATTGTCTTTAATCACTACCTTTGAGATCCCGAATCAATAAACTATAGCTTGCCATACTAATTTTCTTATGTTCTACTTAGTAATAGTTGGTAAGGCTTTGGCTTTTACCCACTTTATGAAGTAATTAATAGCCACACGATGAACTTCCTCTGCCCTTTGTTGAGAGAAACAGTCTGGTAATGTTAATTTCCCATTGAGTGAATGGCCAAGGGCTCTGGGTTGGGGTTTAACTCCTGAGCAGGCAATTTGAGATGTTGGCAAACCTCTGGCATTTGTCACATTTTTTCACAAGTTCTTGAGTATCTTTCTCTATGATCGGCCAGTAGTAAGCAACCCTCAAGATCTTTTTGCTAGGGCTTTTCCTGTAGAATGGTACTCACAGATGCCTTCATGAATCTCTCTCATGCTATAATCCGCTTTTTTCTCTAACCCACATCTGAGCAGTGGCAAGGTGTGGCCTCTTTTATACAAAACCCCATTTACCAGTAGATATCTACTTACTCTATATTGAATCCTCCTAGCTTCATTCTAGTCCTGCAATACTCCATGCTCTAAGTATCTTTTGATCCGCCCGGCCCATGTAGCTTCTGTGTTGACTTGATTTACTTCCTGAGTTTAGATGCACGAAGAATTCAACACTTTGATTGGTGCATTTGGATTAGTTTTCCCTGAGAAAGCAATCTTCACAAGGCGATCGTCCTCATTCTGCAATCTATATATCCTTTTCAATAGTACTTTCGAAAATCTGCTGATGAGATTTTTATCCATTTTGCAATACTTGGCTATGTTCTCCCCTTTGGCTTCATATTTGCCCCAAACTTGCTATGCTCCCATTCTCTGGGTGATTCGAAGTCCAGCAATTAGGGCCTCATATTCTGCAACGTTGTTGAAGGCTAGAAATTTGAAGTGGAGAGCATATTCAATCTTATGGCCCTCGGGTACGAGGAGAATAATCCCAATTCCACTTGAGTACTGAGTGGCTGAGCCGTAAATGTTCAGTATCAATTTTTGTTGTGCCTCATCTTTTACGGGTTGGGCACTTGGGTAGGTTGTAAATTTCATGATAAAGTCTGTTGTTGCCTGTCCCTTTATCACGAGTTATGGTCGATACTGGATGTCACTGACTGAGCTCAACTGACCATTTGACCAACCTTCCTAAAGTATTAGGCCTATGTAGGGTGTTCTTCAATGGTTGGTCTGTGAGGACCATAATGGTATGTGGTTGAAAAGAGGCTTTGAGTTTTCATGCTACTGTAACCAGAGCAAATGCCATCAATTCTATTCTTCGGTATCTTTCTTCTGCTCCCCTGAGAGTTTTGCTCATGTAGTAAATTGGTTTCTACATGCCCCCTTCCTTCCGAACAAGCGTCAAGCTTACTATCGTGACCAAGACAACTAGATACAGGTAGAACTCTTCTCCTAGGGTGGTACAACTAAGTAAAGGGACTACCCACAGGTCTTGCTTAAACTACTGGAAGGATATTTCACATTCCTCCGTCTATTGAAATGCTCGCTTGAGTATCTTGAAGAATGAGGTTTAGTGATTGAATTGTCTGAGACTGACCACACCTGGGTAGGAAAGGTGGTCGATTATCTTAAGGAGGGAACACACATAGATTTTCTTGTGTCGAGTGTTTATTAGAGCATCCCTTGTTCACATTTGACCTTTGTTATGGGCCTTATTTGGGTGTTATGGACCCTACTTGACTAAATTGTCTCCAGTGTCACATATACCTGAGCTTACACATCTTCGGTTCTTCACAAGTTTAAAGAGAACATTTTATCAATAAAGCCATTTGGTAAGGCTCAGGATAGGGGAGGTATTGGATGACCTTTTTCTCCCATTTCCTTTGTACATCGTAGGTAGATTTTTATTTTTCTTATTTTCCATTTCTTATTAGTTTATATTTTTACTTCTTCGATTATTATTTTATTTTATTTTTATTTTTTTCTTGTTAACTTTTTCTTATTTTGTTTTCCTTTATTTTTTCTTTTCTGTTATTTCTAACAATTTCTTTTATGGTTTCTTATTCCCTTCAAATAAGAAAGCATTGAGGTAATTTCATTCTCCCTCTTTTCCTTAATCTCGCACTTCCATTTTAATACTTAATGATTATATATGCTTCTTATTGGAGCGTTTTAAAATTTAGGTTGGGGGTAGATTGGTATGCCTTAAGTAGTTTAAATAGTAGGTGAATGCTTGACTTCTACTTATGCTTGGTTGATTAAATTGTGCCTTAAGTGGCTATGATTTTATACTCTTCATCATGCTCACTTTCAAACTACCAACCCACATGTGGTTCATGATTGTTACATTGAGGTCAATGTATAATTTAGGTTAGGGGTAGAGTTCATATGATGATAATTGCGCCATTATTGCAAAAATTGTTAAAATTTTTCAAAAGTTGAGCATATTTGAGCCTAATTGATTTGACTTAGCATGAGTTGGACCTTGATTGTCTCTCTCAATTGGATTCATGTTGGTATTTCTCCATAAGAGTAATTAGTGATTTGGTTTCAATATTGAATACGGTGCATGATTCAAGTTGATTATATAATTTTCTAATGCTTTGAGAACATATCCTTTGAGATCATAGAATGAGTGTGTGTCAAGGATTGTTATTCATGGATTTAGTTACTTGAGTATGCCATGACATAGGTGAATACTTGAACCCTCTTTTGTGAGCTTTTGAGCCTTTTTTGTTTTTGAGGATTATATACTCATGCTTTATCTTTTGTTCATCTCACTCATCCTTGAATAGCTTCATCACACTTACTTATTTTGGTCTCAATACACAAAAGGCACTACATTGACTTGCACGAGTATATCAATGCATCTTATGAGCTGTTGTGACCCTAGGGAATGATGTCAACATTTTTCATATTTTTGGAGCCTTATCTTTTCCTTTGATTAAATTATCTTTGGATCCAATTTGAAGCCTTTTGGGGGGAAAAAGTTTTCATTTGAATTTCTAGCCATATATATGACCCTTTAGTCCCATTTATATATGTAAGCCAACCCTAGCATGTCATGGATCTTAAGTGCATCATTGTTTAATATAAATGGGTGTTGTAAGAATGACGATTGAAATTGGAAAGGAATGTGCTAGGAATGAAAAGAAATTCATTTGAAGAAGAAGAAAAGAAGAAAAGAAAAGAAAATAAGTATGGAATTTAGTATTTCTTAATCTTCACTATCATATGTTATTGTCTCATAAAAAATAAATAAATAGAATAGTTATAATTCAATAAAACTTTATGTTTGGCATTCAAGGTGTATGGAAAGAGGAGTTGGAATGAATGAGTTTTTACTACACTTTCATGATATCCCTAGACATACATTTTGAAATTTCATATCCTTTATTGTCTAGCCAATTCCCAAGGGCCAAGCTACAACATAGTAAAGACCTACTCACCTTAGAGGAATGACACTTATAGATGTATTGATTCAATTCATGTGGGTTAGAGTAGTGTTTTCATTTAATATTGCATTAAGACATCCATTCATGGAGGTATGCCACTTATTTTGTTTTAATCTTTCGTTCACGTCTTGATTGGGTTCATTGCACTTGTTTGTTTTTACATTCTTACAAGAACCATGAAAGAAAACCTTTCTTAAGTAAATTCATTTGTGAGTGGACAATGTAGTAAGATTTGAAGCCAAGGTCATGCCATTAGGTATGCTTGATAATCAAATTGAATGAATAATAAGAATTGACATACTTGAGTTAGTAGTTGATTTGAACTTGTTCAACATGCATTAGGATGATATGCGATTCTTAGATTATGCAACTTGTTTGATATTGAAATTGAATCATAAGTTACTTGATTGAATTATCATTCATGAGATCAATCTAAAATATTTTTGAGTAACATCCTTGCAAACCCTCATAAGACTTCTTTCATCCACTAAAGGGAACCTACGAGCTTAAAAGAATTGCTATATGTGCTAAGTTTAGTCGTGATTTGCTACAAAAGTGAATTTGATATATTTGTTTCTCTCCCTAGTTTAATGATCTCACATGCTACCCTCCTTTTTGTGATCCTATTTTGACTCTTTTCCTTGTGCTTACTCTGAGCATCACTAGGGACTAGCAATGTCTAGATTGGAGGTGTGATTAGCATAAAATTGTACATTTATCCACTTTGGTCTCTTTTCCCTTGTGCTTATTGTAAGCATTGCTAGGAATTAACAATGTTTAGGTTGGAAAGTGTAATTAGCACATAATGTTGTATATTTATTCACCTTTATAATGTCTAGGTTAGAGAGTGCGATTAGCAAAGTTATATGAGCCTCCCTTTTTTCTAAATTAAATGAGATAAACTGAAAACCAAGTAGGCTAGATATCATGGCTGCATTTGATTTGCTAAAATTTCTGAAAATCTCTAAAAACCACTAAAAATAATTCACTTTTTATCTCACTGTACCAATTATGAACCCACAACTTACCTCATTTTATCTTACTTTTTATCCCTTCAAACACACCCATCATATCATGTAGGCAAACACATCCACACCATAACAATGATTTGTAACTGCAGGTATGTATGCGTGTAGCATGGAACTCAACAATCATTCCAATGACACAATTTACAATCCTTAGAGAATAATAATGAACAAGTCAAATAAAGCTAGTTATATCAGTCATTTATATGGCTTCCAACTTTGAACTCAAAATCACTAATTAGATTGTGTAGTCATAACTTGCATACATCATTTCATTTGTACTGACCAACCAATAATCAAAGAAAAAAGTCTTTATGGTCAAGGCAAAAAAAACAGCTCTATGTGTAATTTCAAGCCATTCTCCTTTAAAAAAAAAAAACTGTGTCCATGGAATAAAGCACTCAAAATTAAACAAAATTTGCAAAGAGAATTTCTTCCCCCATTCCATCATCTTTTCTTTGACCTCTTATTAGATGACTTCCCATTTAAATGCCTGCTAATTTCTTCCTTGCCATTTCCTCCCCCTCTCCTTTTCTTGCCACTAGTTTCTTTGATTTTCTACATAAAATTTCAGAAAACAAGGGTAACAAATATGAACATCTGATAGGGAGTAGTAATAAACAACAATGAACAAGTGAGAACCAAGCTTCTTCCAGAAAGATCATTAAGGTTGCATTTGGACCAAGGATTTGTTATGAGAAAATGAAAGGAAAAGGGAATTCAAATTTCTTTTCTTAATTTGGTTTGTGATGGAAAATGGAATGGAAAAATTATGGCAATTGAGAAACTACAAATAATTAAATTAGAAAATAGTTTATTGATGAATGACTTTATTTTCTCATCCACTCAGACAAGAACATGCATATGGGTTTTCATATTTCCTTTCTTATCTATTTTGTTCCCTTTTCTTTGCTCTCACAAAATCCTGATCCAAACCACCCTAAGTTAAACAACTACTGTGAAATAAATATGTAAATTGGAACATTGACGATTGTCAGAAGGAAGAACTTAAAAAAAATGAGAGAGGGGGTTTTTCATAGAATTCTAATAGCTAAAAAGGGGCATGGGCAAAGAAAGGCAAGCAAGGCCAACGGAAAAAAAAACACTAGAACACAACACCCTAATTGCTAGCACAAGTTCTTGGTCCTTGTCATTCATAAGTTAGAAAAGATAATTGAAGATAATACTAAAAAGTTAACAACTATAATTAGAAAAGATAAATGAAGATAAAATACTAAAAATTTAACAATTACCATCTGATAATTCTTTCGGCCTCTGTGACACGCTCCAACAACAGCAGAACTTCTTCTTCCTGAGCTGGAAACAAGGGTAACTTCTTACCTGGAAGACAAATAAACAG